>CM053770.1:600422967-600582368 GCA_028658325.1 Potorous gilbertii | reverse complement strand
AAGGGGCGGGGTATGGTGGGTGGGGGTGGGGAGCGGGAAAAGCGAAGGGTGGACGGCCCTCAGGGTTGGAGAGGGTGGGGGGCGGGGCAGAGAGAGGACCAGGAGCCTCCCTCCCACATCGACGGTGCCGTGGAGCCGGAATCTGAATGCGGGATTAGTGAATAAATTATCTGCTCTCTCCTCATTGGGCTGTGGCCGAGGGAACCTTCGGCAGCGCTGGGGATGGAAAGCGCGAACCGTCAACACCCGCCGTTTGCATTCAGCGCACAGCTCCGGGCCCTTGTCTTCCGTGGGACCTGGAGCCCTGGGCCTCTGCTCCACACGGGAGCCACAACCTGGCTTCTAAATGACCCTCTCCCCAATCCCGAGGCACCCGTCCTCCACCCCGCGCACGTTCGTTCCTATCCTCGTCTACCCCAGCTCGCCCGCTTTCTGCTTCTGCTCGGCCAGGTCCCCGACCTCCCTCTCCCCTTCTAACTGGTGTCCTTGGGATTAAGGGAAAAGGAAGCAGAGTGGGCAGGGGCTCGGGATCTCATTTTCCCGGATTAAGAGGGCAGTACCAGTCACTACGGACAGGGACTTTGAACAGACCCAAGCTGGCAAAGCCGAGGCGTTAATAGGCATCACTAGAAACCGGTCACATTCCCCCCACCCACTGACCATCATTTTTCACTGTCTGCCTCCACCCCTTAATATAGACAACAAAACAAAGAGATGTATAGCAAACAGATCTGCTCTCTCCAGGGCTCCAACCCCATCTTCTCCATCCGGCCTTCTCATCTCCTGAGAAATTCACAGTGCCTCCAGACTAGGGGCTCTGATCGCCCCTGGCCTTGGCTTGGAAATGCCCTGGTATTAACTGGAGATATACCTTCTCTTTCCCACTCACTCTTCATTCAACTTTATCTCCCCTCGACCAAGGCTCTTTGTCGAAGAATCACACTATTCTTTCCTTCATTATTTTTCTCAAGGTGCCCAAACGGCTCCAAAGAGAAACTGGGTCTCTTCTTCCAAGAAAACCTTTTCTATCCCTCTCCCTGCACCCCTAATTAGCTTTGAGCCACTGTCAGGCTGAGGAAGAATGGTTGTCCAGTTTAGAGGAAAGGCAACCTGCAAATGAGGGAGAAACACCTTCATGGAGTGTGGGAAATCTCTGGTCTTACCTTTTCCCTTCCTGCCTGCTACACACAATGATAAACATAGTTAGTCTGTTCTATGGTCCTAAGTACTCCAATATATCATCTTACCATCGTCTGTCCTATGTCATGTTCTTTTCAAATAACTTTCACAATTATCCTTGATTCATCATATTTATGCAGAGCAGGTAAGGTTGGGCTGAACAGGGTTAAGTGACTTGTCTAGGATGGAGGTTTGCTTCCCCCGCCACACACACACCCTTCCACCCCCCACATAACCCCCTACTGATTGCTAATCCAGTCTTCTTACACTTAACTTCCCTCTGCATACTTTACATTTCATCCACACTAGCCTCCTTGGCTGTTTGTAGCACTTGACTTTCCATCTGTGCTTTTGCACTGGCTGATTCCTGTGCCTAAAATTCTCTCTCTCCTCACTTTCATCTGTTAGTTTCCGTTCCTTTCTTCAAGACTCAGTTCAAATCTCCTTGAGCTCTTTTCTGGTCTTCAGATGCTAGTTCATTCCCTCAGAGATTATCTTCCATCAAGTCTGTTTATGACTTAAAGTATCTAGTTATTTACATGATGTCTACTGGAATGTTAGGGGCAGCTAGGTGGTGCAGTGGATAGAGCACCAGTGCAGGAATCAGGAGGACCTGAGTTCAAATCTCACCTCACTAGCTGTGTGACCTTGGGCAAGTTGCTTAACCCCAATTGCCTCATCCTGGGTCATCTCCAGTCATCCTGGTCACTGGATTCAGATGGCTCTGGAGGAAAAGTGAGGCTGGTGACCTTCACGGCCCTCACTCAAAAAACAAAGTCAAGTGCAAGTCATGTCATTATTTCTCTGATGGCATGGTCTTCTTTGGCAACGAAGGATGAACACACACACTGGAATGTTAACTCCTTGAAGACAGAAATTTTTGCCTTTCTTTGTATCCATAGGGTTTACCATAGTGCCTGGGACTTGGCATTTTTTGTCATTCCTTTCAGTCATATCAGATTCTTTATGACGCCATTTTGAGGTTTTCTTGGCAGAGATACTGAAGGAGTTTCCCATTTCCTTCTCCAGCTCATTTTGCAGATGAGAAAACTGAGGCAAACAGGGTTAAGTGACTTGTCTAGGAACCCTAGTGCCTGGTGCCATATTTGAACTCAGGAAGAGGTCTTCCTGATTCCAAACCAGCACTCTACTCACTGCGCCACCTAGTTGTAAGAACTTAATAAATGTTCATTGACTGACTAAGAGCCTGCCCGCCAGAGCCTCAATTTCCTCTGATGCCAAAGCCTACCTGAGGGAATTATTGTTAGGAAATCCTTTTGAAAATAGAAAAAGTATGTCAGTGTAGGAAATTCCATTCCTCCAAACTGTCTATGATTAGTGGATAAATCCTAGGGCATTGCCTGAGGCACATAGAAGTTGAGTAACTTCTACAGGATAACATAGGCACAAACTGTCAGAGACAGGATTTGAACCCAAATAGTTCTCATTCCAAGCCCAGATCTCAGGTCCGTTATGGCAGGCAGCCTCTATACATTGTAAAGCTTTAAGGCAGCATAGATATGTATATGTATGGGTGTATGTACAAATACACATCCATACATATATATGCACTCAAATAGTTCTGTGTTTGCCAAAGATGCGGATGAACCCTCATTTGTGCCTGGCCATCCTGTTAGACTCTTATCCTTGTTCTCCAATCATTCTACCACAGAGCATCCCCCAATGTGCTGGGGCTCTTCCTCCATTTTTCTTGACCTTGTGAGGATAACAATGTAGCACAATGGTTAGCCCTCCTTTCTTTTTTGTTCCCATGATTTTCATCACCGTGTGATCAGCCCATTATTTTGGTCACTCTCTTCTTTGATATGAACTTCCTCAAATACACAAACACATTTACTAGCTGTGGGATTCTATGAATTCACTTGCTCCCCAATGATCCACTGAGGCAACTCTCTAAAGGTACTTTAAGTGGCTTTGAAGGTGCTGCCCTGGTTTGATTGAGGGTAAAATCACAGGTCTTGTACTTGTCCCTATTTTGGGAGTAGTATCATTTTTACTATTTTTCTGCTTCTCATTCCTTGTTGTCCCAGCTCACACCCATCACATATCTCTTCATTGTCCTTTGGGTGATTTGTTTATTTCAGGCCCTCAAAGATTATAATTTTCCATGACCCATAGCTATACAATAACACTAAAGGAATATCGATATTTTTTAAGAGGATCTTTGTTCTAAGACAAGCTTGAGGTCATTAAAAAAAAGTCATTCATTTCTCTAAGGTAGTTCAATCATCTTTTCTCTTCCTGTTCAATTCTGAGTCCATTCACTGTCCATTTTCAATATTTGTGTTGGCATATACATTGATCAAAGAGCTCTCCAGTTTGTCCCTACAAACTGCATGTCATAGTTTGGATAATACATATTCTTCATCCACTTGATTTTTCCTGTGTGAATAGTTAAGCAAAATTCTTTCAAGTGTTCATTTTATTCATGGGGTTCTGTAATGTTTGGGAAATTGATTCACTCAGAACAATGTCATCTGCAAACAGGAGCATTTGGGGTCCTCTACTATCTGGAACAAGTGTTTGTACCACTGTGTGTGTGTGTGTGTGTGTGTGTGTGTGTGTGTGTGTGTAAGCTGAAACACCCCTTCACAGAATAATGTTAATTGCCTACATTCATAGTTGAAAGACATAATACATTTCAGTTAAAAATCAGTGACAATAATGACATAATTTTTTTCCCATCCAAGTTTATAAATCACTTGAAACTCTCTGTGGACCTCAAACACTTAAGGTTAAGAAACCCTAATCTAGAGGGAATCTCTCTTTGTCTTGCATTAGACATCTGCTGGGACAGTGGAAAACCATACGGTCAAGCATATCCTGCTGTTTTATGCATATATGTATAATATACATCCTCACACATATATACACATATGCATCTTATGTATATGTTAATAATGCTAAGGGGCACAGTGGAACGAGCACTGAACCTGGAGTTAGTAAGACCTGAATTCAAATTCTGCCTCAGACACTTACAATTTGTGTGATCCTGTGCACCTAACCTCTTTCAGTTTCAGTTTCCTTATGTGTAAAATGGGGATAGTAAATAGCCCCTGCCTCCCAGGGTCATTGTGAGGACAAAATAGAAAATATTTGTAAAGTACTTTACAAACCTTAAAGCACTAGTCATCTAGTTATTTTATTATTTTTACTATTTTTCATTCTTCTTCTTACTGATTCTATAGATCCACAGATAGATTTCAGGGGATTTATAAACGTGGATGGGAAAAAAATTAATCTTTATTGTCATTGACTTTTAACTGAAATTTGTCATGTCCTTCTTATAGATCTATATGATTACCCTCCATTTAACATATGTGGAAACTAAGGGTTGGAAAAATTAAGTAACTAGCCCAAATGTCATAGATTTTAATCAGTGGCAGAAACAGCTCCAGAACCTTGACCTACTGAAGTTCCCTGACCTTGGCAAGAAACATTTGGATATTTCAGCTATGTTTTCTGACTCTTCTCATATATTGTCACAGATCTCTGCACATAGTGAGGCACTGAGCACTGCAGTCAAAAAAGGAATGAGGTCAGAAATGAAAAAGAAAGGATAGAAGGAAAGAAGAAAGGAAGGAAGGAAAGAAGGAAGGGAGGGAGGAAGGAAAGAAGGGAAGGAGGAAGGAAAGAAGGGAGGGAAGAAGGAAGAAAGAAAAAGAAAGAGGGGGGAAAAAGCCCACTGAGACTGCCATCGTCTTGGAGGAGTGGAATGCATTATTGAGGAAGATAGTAGAAGAAATCTTCTCTGGAGATTTCTAAGAAAAAGGAGCTTAGCTTCCTGACAGAAGATTTGAACACCTGTTTTCCAATTTGCTTGTCGTAGAGGATAGGGACCAGAGGGTGCCTGGAGGTATCTTTCAGCCACAAGATTCCAAGGTTATATAACCCCTTGTCACACATCAGGGAACCATATTTCTAGCTGAGATGGCAGGGAGAGGGTCATGGAAATAGGAACAGGGTTAAAGCTCTGGACTAGACCCCAAGTGTATTCTGACAAAACCAGGAGAGTGTTAAGAGAGCCAGGAACTCCTGGCTTTTCTTCCTTCGAATTTTTCCTATGGACTAGCTATCTCCCCAAACATCCAGAGGCCCCCAAGGAAAAATGAGAGCAGCTGGTGCCAGCAGGTGCAGGCCGGCCGAGGGGAGCGGGCTCTCTCTTGTTACTCTCCAGGTATTGAGGGCTCTGGTTGGGACAGTAAGACCATTCATCTCACAGCACAATGGGAGGCTCTCTGAGCTGCACAAAGGCTAGACTAGGCCTCTTTAGACACGCCTCATGGCTGGAGAGACAGTGCTGACAATGGGTGGGGAATGTAAAAAAAGGGTCAGAGATTTGGGTTCCCTTTCTCAGTGGGAGCCTGGAAAGACACATCTTTTCTGGAGAAACTGTGGGGTCTTAGAGTTCAGAGGTGGAGGGAGAGGTAAGACCTAAGCCTGGTGCATGAAGATGAGGCAGTTGGAGTCAATCACATGTTTAGAGAGGCAAGATACGAAGTCAGAAACAATGTTCAGGTGAGGAGGAGCGGAAGAAGGAGGTAAAGAGGGACTAGAAATCAGCCATGAAGAAAAGGTCAAGGGATTGGGATGGTTGATCCTGGGGAAGAAAATCCCATGGCTGGTAAAGACAAAAGAACCAGGGTCCAGGGCCAGAATGTCAGTCATCTAAGAGTCTAAACGGTTACTACGTGGAGATCACTGACCATCTGCTTTCCTTCACTCAAGATAGAGAAGAGGGTCTGGGCTGGGCAGAGATGGGGCAGCTGACATCTGAGAGAGATTGGGGAAGGGAAACTCTTCTGCAGCTATATATGGCCTTGGGAGTATTTCCTTTCTCTTCCCCTAACTCCATCTCCTGCCATTCAACACAGCAGCACAATAATAAATCAATTAACAAGCATTTATTAAACATCTACCATATGACAAGCCCTATGCTCCCCTCAAGAAGCTCCCGCTGTATTGGGGGAGACAACATGTACATCTATATTATATTTTGTGTAAGAAGGCCAGTCTGTTTAAACTATAGAATGTATGAAGGGGAATTATGTTTAAGAAGATGGGAAAAGTAGTTTGGAACCAAGTTGTGAAGGTATTAAACGCTGCACAGAGAAGATTGTCCTTGATCCTCAAGGCAATAGGGAGTCACTGGAGATCATTGAGCAGGGGAACAACCTGGTCAGATCTGCTTTAGGAAAATCGCTTTGGCAGCTATGTAGAGGTTGAACTGGGGCAGGGAGAATAATTAGGAAGTTATTATAATAGTCCAGTTGAGAGGTAATGAGGAGCCGCATTAGGGTGATGACCATATGACCAGAGAGAAGGGAACTGATGTGAGAGCTGTGGAGAAGACTTGGTGACTGATTCCATATATAGTATGAGGCAATAGGAGGCATTAGGGATAACACCAAGGTTTCGAATCTGGGTGACTGATAATATTTATATAATACTTACTGTGTGCTAATATCAATTGCTATCTCATTTGTTCCTCATCACAGTCCTGGGAAGTCTATACTGTTATTACCCCTATTTTACAGATGAGGAAATCAAGGTCAGATTTCAACTCAGGTCTTTCCGGCTCCAGGTCTGGTGCTCTATCCACTGGGTTACCTAATTGCCTAGAAAGATGGTGGCACCCTCAAAGGATATAAGGAAGTTTTGGGGGGAAAGATGAGGTTTTAGGGATGATTAGGAGTTCTGTTTTGTCCATGTTGAAAAGGAGATGACTATGAGACATAAGAGGCAGTTAGGTAGCTCAGTGGACAGCTGGATCTAGAGTCAGGAAGATCTTAGTCCAAATCTGGCCTTAGACACTTACTAGCTGTGTCACCCCGGACAAGTCACTTAACCCCATTTTCCTCAGTTTCCTCATCTGTAAAATGAGCTGAAGAAGGAAATGGCAAACCACTCCAGTGTCTCAGACATCACTGAACAACATGGGACATCTAGTTCAAAATATTCAATGGTCAATTACTGATCTATGCCTAGAGCTCAGCAGAAGAACTAGGGGTGGATATGGAGCATCAAGATGAAGCCATGGAAACTGATGAGATCACCAACATCGAGAGAACAGAGAAGAAAAGAAGAGGGCCTGTTGTTTTCTAACAGAGAAGAAATAATTTGACTATGGAAAACGAGACTGGGAAATGAGGGCAAGATGTTAAAGTGAAAGAGCCCTGGCTTGGGAATCCGAGAACCAAGCTTTAAATCCTATCTCTGCTATTGCCTTTGTGACCTTGGTCAAGTCATTTCTCATCTCTGTGCCTCAGTTTCCTCATTTAAAAAGTTCAGGGATTGGACTTAGATGATATTGAGATACACAAATTATTTGCTCGTTAGACTGTTACATGAATATGTAACCTCTCAGCCTCAGGTTCTCATCTATAAAGGGATAACAATCTTGTCATTCAATCGTTTCACGCAATTCAGTCATGCCACACAATCAATTCACATTTCACCCCATTTGGGGTTTTCTTGGCAAAAAAGTGATTTCTATTTCCTTCTCCATCCTTTACAGATGAGGAAACTGAGGCAAATAGAGGTTAAAGTGACTTGCCCAGGGTCAAGTAGCTAGTAAGTATCTGAAGTAGGATTTGAACGCAGATCTTCTTGACTCCAAGGCACCCCAACTGTCACCTAGCTGCCTCAGTCAGAATGGGGAGGCCTGGAAAAGGAAGACACATCACGGCTCTTAGGTCTCTAAGGGAGGGCACCCCCACTGCTACTAGAGAACACAGAAGCTCTAGCTTTGCTTCCTCTGTTCTGTTCCTTTGGTGTTACCATGACCTCCAGGGGCCTCTAAGGAAAACTGAGACTAGTTCATGTGAAGTAGACCCAGGCCTTCGAAAGATGCTCTTTCCTCTTATCCTCAGGGTACTGAGTTTCAGGATAGGACAGTAAGGCCATTCATCATTGCTCCCAGCTAGAAAATTCTAGTACCTGTCACTCATTAGAATCTCTAATGTGGCCTGGGTCAGTCTTTTCCTACCTCCTGCCAAGTAAAAAGAACTCTTTCCACACACATACTGAATTTCTATCTCCCTCCTCTTTAGAGCTTTCCCTGGAGGTCAGTGTGTTCCTTTACCCTGCTAGGAACACATGGTGACTTGAAGAGGCTCATGAAAAGATTCCTGGACCCAGAATCAAACGAGAATTTGGTTCCAGTTTTTTCTGGCCATGGCAAATCATTTGACCTTTCTGAGCCTCTGTTTCCTCATCTGTAAAATGGGGATTTTAATACCACCACACTACTACTACCCCAGCACTATCTCTCAGAGTTGTTCTGAGGAGCAAATGAAGCCATGTTTGTGAAGTGCTTTGTAAACCTTAAAGCATCACGTAAACATCAGTTATTATTGACAACACCGGGAAGCTCTTCTGTTCCCCTTCAGGGAATAGTCAACTCTATTTATAGGCCTTCTTATTAACACAGAAATAAATTAACTGCTGAATGATGAATTAAATCACAACAGTTCCCATTATCCTACCTCACTCAAAGTTTTAGGTGAGCGAGGGCAGAGCTGCTGGACCAGCCCAAGCCTTTCTGCTTCTCTTACCCGGTCAGCAGATCCTCAAAAGGTTTCTCTTTTCCTCATCTGCACAGCTCCCAGGCTTGCCCAAGGGAGGGCTTTGGATTTAAGTGGGAAGCAAAAAAATGTTGTTTTCGGATTTGCTCGGATATTTTATTTCTCTTTTTCAAAAATGCAATTGGCCCCAGGAGGTTTACAAGTGGGGCCGAGTGCTGGGAAATCAGTGTCTCAGCTCTCTTGGTCATCAATTCCCAGCTACGCTGACACCCTCAGGCCCTGAAAATCTGATGAGTTGGAAGTTGGGAGCCTGCTGGCTGAGCAGGGGAAAGAGAAACCAGATCTTACTTTTCAGTAAGACTGAGAGAGAATGTGGCAGTTTGAACACTGAAAAATACAGATTGCTCTAGTTTAAGGAGAGGGAGAGACCTCCTCCTTTGTAAAATGAAAGGGGAGGACTCGATGAGCCCTAAGGGCCCTTTTAGTTGTAGTAGAGTAATAAAGACAGGCACATATATAACTAAAAGGCAAATTAGAATATAGTAAGGGTAGAGGATAAATCTAAAGTGTTGAAGAAACTTGGAGAGGAGGAAGAGGAAGAGAAAGGGTAGATGGAGGAGGAAGATGAGGAACTTCAGTTGGGGAAAGTAGAGAAAGAGATTCATGAAAGAAATGCCACTGGGATTTAAAAAAGAGGAGAGTTAGACATGAGGTTAGGTCACAATTCCGACTAGGAGTGAAAGGAGCCCAGAATCCTGGGAAAGGTCAGAGATCAGAGAAAAATAGTAGTAGTAGCTAGCATTTATATAGCTCCTTAAAGTTTGCAAAACC
The DNA here is from genome assembly GCA_028658325.1 of Potorous gilbertii. Lineage (NCBI taxonomy): Eukaryota > Metazoa > Chordata > Mammalia > Diprotodontia > Potoroidae > Potorous > Potorous gilbertii. Next base: position 600,572,811 of record CM053770.1, on the reverse strand, counting down.
CTCTACTCTTTAATCCTCACAGCAACCCTGAGAGGTAGGCATTATCATTACCCCCATTTTACAGATGAGGAATCTGAGGCAGACAGAGGTGAAGTGACTTGCCCAAGGTCACACAGCTAGGAAGTGTCTGAAGCAGGATCTGAGCTCAGCTATTTCTTATTCCAGGTCCAGAGCTCTATCTACTAAACCTAGCTGCTTCCAGAAAAAGAAATCATCTAGTGTGGTTATGGCACCGAGTGCATGGTGGGGAGGTAATGTTGGAAGGCAGGCTGGTACCTTAGAATAACAGACCAAAGAATTTCTCTTTATCCTGTAGGCAATGGGGAGCCCCTAAATGAATGAATGAATGATAAAGGCATTTATTGTTATTATTGAGATTATAGTATGAAAGTTACAAAGACAAAAGGAGAAGGGGAGGGCAGAGGATGAAATGGATGGATAGGGTCATAGAAACAATGAAGATGAGTTTGGACAGACTTTGAGAGATAGTGGAGGAAAGAAGGATCTGATCTATAGTGGTCCACAGAGTCAGGAAGCGTAAGACGGGACTAAACAACAACAGTGTTGTTGAGGAACCGGGAATAAACACAGACTCATAAGACAGTCCCTACTCTCAAGGACCTTACATTCTAATGGCAGCATACCACACAGATGGGGTATTTCAGTTATAAAGCAAAAAAGAATGTGACCGTGGTCCTTAGAATACAGCAGGAAAAGTAGAGGATAATGCCTCTTCTTTATGAATAAAAAAATGGGGACCACTAATCCAATACATAAGCATCCCTGTGAGCAGCATATCGACTGAATTTATCTATGTTTTATGGTATTTTTATATTCTATTTTAATCGGATTCAGGCTGTACTTGGGATTGTTGTGGCCAAAATTACACCTGGATCTTGTTTTGTACATCTCTAATATCATAGTCTATCCATGTTCTCTATGAGCTTATTTCAAAGCCAAGAGCACCTAGGTTTCAGTCCTGTCTTCACTTGTACTGGTTATGTGATCCTGAGCAGGTCACTTAACCCCTCAGTGCTATAAGCAACTCACCAAAACAATAATTTGCAGAGAAGATGCCAATCTGTATTATAGGCAATCTCTTCACCTGGGAGTTTTTTATACCAATGAACTCACAGGTCTCAATTCTATCTTGGAGGCAGCTAGATGTCTCAGTGAATAGAGCCCTGCACTTGAAGTCAGAAAGTCCTGAGTTCAAATTCTGCCTCAAATATTTACTAGCTATATGATCTTGGGCAAGTCACTTAACCTTCATCTGCCTCAGTTCCATGAACTATAAAATGGGGATAAAAATAGCACTAACCTCATAACTAATAATAGTTATGAGGCTGAAGTGAGATAATATTTGTAAAGTACTTAGACAGTGCCTGACTCAAAGTAGGCTAAGCATAAATACTTATTTCCCTTTCCTCCCCTTCTCTAATATCAACTGTGGTGTAGTGAATAGGAAGCTACCCTCATGATCAGAAAGACCTAGTTTCAAGTCCTATCTCTAGTCAAGTCCCTTAACCTCTCAGTGCCCCCAGGCACCTTCCTAAAACTTAAAAGTGTCAGTGTCCATGAAATCACAATTCTGGCCCCAAATCCAAAATCAACCACAACACTGCTGTAGCACTTAAGGTTTTCAGAGCTCTTTCCTCAAAACAAAGCGGTGAGATAAAGAGCAGAAGTATCACCCCATTTTACAGATGAGGAAACTGAGGCCCAGGGAGGTGAAAAGATACACAGGTGGGAAGTGTCAGAGGTGGGATTTGATCCCAGGTTTCCGTGACTCAACAATAACATGCAGTAGAGAACATAGTGACATTTCAGAGGTTGATAATAAGAAATAATAGTAACCTACATTTATACAGTGTATATCACTTCAAACATACTTTTACTTTTGGGGGAGCGAGACACCTTACTTTGCAGAGAAGAAAGAGAGATTAAGTGAAGCCAAAGACCTGAATTTAAATTCAGGTTTCTTAAACTTGCCATGAACAAGTTACTTCCCACCTTTGGATTTCCGTTTTCTTATTTGTAAAATGAAACAGCTGGATTAGATAGATTTATAAGGCTGCTCCCTTCCAATACTGACATCCTGTGACTTGATCAAGGACACATAACCTAAAGAAAGACGGAGTCAGAACCCAAATCCAGCTTTGAAACTCCATCATGTTGCTCTCTGGATTAACCCATGATGGTAGGGGAGGTTGTGGGTCTGGACTGCCCTGCCTAGTACCTCCTAACATGTAACATGGGATCTGGGTGAAGTTGGGGGGAATGGTTCTGGAGCTGAGAATCTTGACCTGACTTTCCTTGTTACTCCAGGCATAAAAAGTACAAGAATTATAAAATCCTTGAGCTATAGAGATTGTCATCATTTTTTCATGTGTGAAATTTATGACCCCCTTCTCAGAATAGTGCTTTTAATGCATAAAATAAAGTCCATAGGAAACCAATTATATTGAAACACAATTAGTAAAAAAAAAAATTAATTTATGGACTCTAGGCTTAGAAGTCATGATCTCCTCCAAGCAACTTTTATCACATTCTCACTGGCAAAGTATTTATGGAGTACTTCTGAGGTTCCCACTGTAGTCTCTATGGGAAACACAGAAATTGAGGACATGGTTCTTGCCCTCCATAGACTTACAGTCTAGCTAGGATGTCAAAACTGATGAAATGGAGCAATCGGAAAAAAAGTTGAAGAAACTAAGCACCAAAGGAATTCTGAGAAAAGGGGGCCTCTGTGTGGGCTGAAGCAATTCTCAAAATCTTCATAAAGTATGTAGGTTTTGAGTAGGACCCTGAAGAAAGAGCAGAACTCAATTAGATTCAGAATTATACACTGGAAAATGCCCTGGATTTGGAGTGAGAAGGGCCTGGGTTCAAATCCTACCTCAGACACACTTAACCTCTCTGCTGATTTCCAGTATCCCATCTCCTACTGTCTATTGAACATCTTGAATTAGATGTCCTATAAACATCTTAAACTCAACATGTCAAAGCTGAACTCATTATCTTTTCCCTATGACTAACTTCCTAACTTTCTAACTTCCCTATTACTATTGAAGGTACCACCACCTTCCAGTATCATCCATGACTTCACTCTCTACCACTTGCCATTTCAAATTTATTATCAAGTCCTATTTATTTACCTTTATGACATCTCTCACATATGCCCTCTTCTCTCCTCTGACCATGTCACCTCCCTTACTCAATAAACTTCAGTGGCTCCTTTTCACTTCCAGCATAAAATAAAGAATTCTCTTTCTAGGATCCGAAGTCCTTCATAACCTGTCCCTTTTAACACTTGACACCCTGACACAATTGGTAATCCAGTGACATTGTTGGTGTTTCTTTCACAAGATTTCTTGGCTTCAGATATTTCCACTGGTTTCCCTCCTCCCCTTGCCATACTCTCCCTCTTCATCTCTGCTTCTGGTTTCCAAGTCTCAGTTGAAATCCCACCTATTGCCGGAAGTCTTTCCTGATGTTAATTTTAAGTGTCTTCCCTCAGTTTGTCCAGTTTCTCCATAGTGGTTTGCCTGTTTTTCTTCTTTACTAGACTCTGAGCTGAGAGCAAAGAATGTCTTTTGCCTTTCCTTGTATCTCTAGAGCTTAGTATAGCCTGGCACATAGTAGGTGCATGATAAATGTTTATTGCCGTCCAAGCTCATTGCTCCATCTCCCCCTTCACACATTCCACACTTCAGCCAGAAGTGGACTCCTCCTTGGACACTAATTTGTCTCTGGCCTCTATACCTTTGCTCTTTCCCATGCTCTTTCCCATGTCTCATTTCTGCCTCCTTTCAAGTACCACCTTCTTCAAGGGGCCATTTCTGATACCCTCAGTTGTTCACCCTCTCCTCCCTCCCCATCACTGTGTTTTTATTTTGTATGTGTCCTGTATTTGCTTTTCTGTGAACATGCTGTACCCTCCAAGTTCATTTGGAGGAAGGACGCCAGGCTAGTCATCCCTCCTACCTCTCCCAGCTAGGTTTTGGATTCTCTGAACATGACCATCATACCTTTCCTTCCCTTCTCCCTTTTCAGTTTCATTTTATGTGTCTTCACCTCTTAGAAAATAAGCTCTTTGAGGAGAGGGACTGTTTTTTGTTTCTATTTGTATCCCTAGTGTTTAGCACAGTGCCTTAGCATAAAGTGGGGCCTTAATAAATCCTTGTTGACTTAAAGGCAGAGACTATCTGATTTGGGGGCTTCTATCCCCAGCACCTAGCACAGTGACTAACTAGTGCTAGTAGATTCTTAATAAATGCTTTGTTGATTGTTGAATGAAATGAATAATCATTTCTGATTTATTACTACGCTTCAGACACTCTTGGGCATTGAGAATACAAAACCAAAAATGAAACAATTCTTTCTTTCAAGGAGTTTACATCCTATTGTATCTGTCTTCTAAAGAAACTACATTTTCCTTCTTGTCGGGGAAGCTACCCTAGGGATTCCTTTCCTGACTAGGGTGGATTAAATGGCCACTCACATCTCTTCCTATTCTCAAATACTGTGATTCTCTGACTCTTACTTAAGGTTTTTAATTAACCAAGCTCATGGATTCTGCATGTTTAACTGATTTCATCCATTTTCCAGCCTTTCTCCTCTGAAACTCTCCCCTCCTTTAGAGATAATTACAGTATCTAGTCCCTTCAGCAGGGTTCTGTTTTGATGCACACACAAATATTCATTATTTATATTCATTATTTCCCCTACCCTCCTCCTCACCCTTACCCTCACCCCCAGTCCCTGTTCAGAAGCAGATCAGTGCACAGGTCCTGGCTCTTGCCTTTCCAGTATTAGCTGTTTACTCAATACTTCTTGGCTGATTAATGGGAGCTGGCTGCTGTTCAGTCTTTTTCCAGGGCTGTCTCCCTCCCAGGGCTGTCTCCCCCGTAGGCCAGGAAACCCCCCAGAGAAGAGTACCATGCTGAACTGGGGAAATCACCATCCCAGGAAAACAAAACAGAAAATAGAGGGAGGGAGAGTGTGCGGAAAACAGAGGAGGGAAAAATAAGAATCCAAAGCTTAGGGAGAGAAAGAAAGAGGAAGAGAAAAAGACCAGAGTTGGGGTGGGTGTGAGAATGACAGAGAGAAGAAAAGGAGGGGGAAAGAGAGGTGGTGAGGAGAGGGAAAGTGGGTAATGTGGAGAGAAAGAGGGAAGCAATAGAAAAAGAAGTATGATGCAAGGTTGGGGGTGGGGGAAGAGCTTAGCTCTTAGTCAAAGAGCCTGGTCTGGGAGAGGGTAGGGTGGTGCCTGGGTTATGAGTCTTCCTCCTCCTGCATGAAGATCAGAGCTGGGCCTAGGATCATCTGTCTTCATTACAGCATCCCCACAAGCTCTGTCACTTCTCAACAGAAATCTCATCAATATCCCCCTGTGGCCTGGCAGGGCCCAGCCCATACCCTTCTGAGACCTGCCCCCACCCCCATCCCTGTGCCAGCACATGCTAGTCAGCATTCCTCCTGAAACCTTCCCCCAATCCAAGGGCTCCTACTCTGCTCTTCCTAATTTTCTCCCTCTCTCTCCCATTGAAGGTAAATTTTCTGCTCCTACCCAGTACCTCTGAACTCACCCCACTACCCACTCCACTCCCCCCACCAGTCCTGGGGCTATTCTACTCCTGAGCCACTTCTAGGGAAGTAATTAATGGAAGATGATGGCTCTGGAAAATATTGATCTCTTACAAAGGCCCCATAGCCAAGGGCCTTTTCTTGGCCCATTATGTTCATATGACACTGGATTTGGGACTTTAGCTGTCATTCAGAAAGCCAGTAGGATACAATAGTCAAGACACAATTGTGAATCTAATCATGTCCACAGACATCAATGACACACACAATGGTAACTTCAACCATAGCCACATCCAAAGCTGCAGTTAACACTGGAACCACAGCTACCAACCACAGCCACAACCACAACCCCAGCCACAGCTATATTCACACTCAGAAACAATCATGACCACAATAAAAAATACCCACAATCATATGTACAACTCAAGTGAACAAACATTTGTTCAGTACCTGCTTTATGCAAGGTGCTGTCCTAGGTTCAGGGCATATAAAAACAAAACCCAAACTGTCCTTGTTCTTGAGGAGATTACATGTTATGGGTGGGAAGGTATTACAGCATGTTCACAAATAACACAGAGAACAAAACTTTCCAGCCACCATTTACAAAACACGTCGCCTATACTCTGGCCATTGTCCTTACCCATCTCATACTCAACTCCTGGAGCCTTGGACTCTGCCTCTGGGATCACCCTAGGCTTTGACAGGTCACCTTCCAATTTATCTTGCCCACAACTATGCCCAGTGTAACTTCCTGGCTACCATTTCTAAACCATGTTTCTATGCACATTCCCTACCTCCCTGCTTGGCAGCTCTTCTCTATGAGCTGTCTTCTCCCTATTAGAATGCAAAGATTGTCTTGATTTCTTTTATTTGTATCCCTAGTATCTAACAGCTGGAGTCAATTAAGTGACAGTGGATAGAGCTCAGGCCTGGAGTCAGGAAGATCTAAGTTCAAATCCTGCCTTAGATAATGACTAGCTGTGTAACCCTGAGCTAGTCACTCTGTCTGTCTCGGTTTCATCATCTGTAAAATGGGGACAATATCAGCATTTATGTCGCCTAGTTGTTGTGAGAATGAAATGATTATAAAAAGTGCTTGGTGCAATCCCTAACACATAGTAGGTGCTATAAAAATACTTCTTCCACCCTCCCTTAACACTGTTCTTAGAAGAAGCAAACACAATAGATGCTTACTTAATTCATTTGTTCAGATAAATAAATAAGGACCCTTTCATATAGAAGATCTTAGGATCACATATTTATAACTGGAAAGAACCTTTAGAAACTATCTGATACAATCCCCTCTCCCATTTTACTAATGAGGAAAGAGAGCTTTTGAAATAGCCTGGGTGAGAGAGCTTAAGCCAGACAGGGAAAATTTGAATGGAAAGAAGATGATGAGAGAGACACCATGGAGCTACCTCCATGACAAGAGTTAGCAAACAGTTTCTGTATTCCTGGCACTGTGCTAAACCTTGAGAATACAAAGAAAGGCAAAAGACAGTCCCTGCCCTGAAGGAGCTCACAAGCTAATGGAGGAAACTATATGCAATTATCAATAGAGGAAAATCCTAGAATCAAGAGGGATTATGTGGGATTTTAGCTGGGACTTGAAGGAAGCCTGGATGTAGAAATGAGGTAAGAGAGCACTCCAGACCCAGGGGACAGGTAGTGAAAGTGCCCCAAATTGGGAGATGGAGCATCTAATTTGAGGAACAGCAAGGAGGCCAGAGTCACTGGATCAAAGGCTATGTTGAGAGGGATGGTGGGTAGAGTTTAAGGTGTAAGAAGACTGGAAAGATGTATGTGATGGGGAAGAATGGCAGTGGGTTGAAGGTCACCAAACGGAAGATTTTGTATATGGTCCTGGGAATGATAGGAGCCACTGGAGTTTATTGAGGAAGGGGATGACATACATGGTCAGACCTGTGCTTTAGCAAAATAGCTTTGGTGGCTAAGTCAAGGGTAGATTGGAATGGAGAGAGACTTGTGGTAAGCAGACCAATCAGTAGACTATTATAGTAGCCCAGGTGTGAGAAGGGGAAGGCCTGTATCAAGATGGTAACAAAGTCAAAGGAGAAAAGAGAGTATATGCCATATGTGATAGATGTTAAAAACATAGAAATGTGTAGGGATTTTATGAAGATAAAATCAACATACTTTGATAATAGATTAGATAAGTGGTGAGATTAAGGAGTTGGGAATGACACTGAAATCATGAATATGGATAAGGCAGAGCATAGTGTTGCCATAGTTAGTCAAGGGAAGTTTGGAAGTAAGGAGGGTTTCAGGGGAAAGATTGTGAGTTCAGTTTTGGACGTGTTGAGATTAAGAGTTCTGCAGGACATCCAATTTGAGATGTCTAAGAGGAAATTGGAGATGGGAGGCTGAAGGTCAGCGGAGAGGTTAGGGCTGGATAAGTAGATTTAAAAATCTACTGCATAGAGATGATAATTGAATTCATGGGAGATGATAAATCACCAGGTGAAAGAATAGTTTATTTAAAATTTTTACATAAATATTCACTAGGGAAAGTGGACTACAGGTTTCTTTTTCTGTTTTTGTTTTCCTGGTTTAGGTATCAGCAGCATATATTGGTGTTGTAAAAGGAATTTGGTAAAACCCCTTCTTTGATTATTTTCCCAAATAGTTTATATAATAGTGGAATTAATTGTTCTTTAAATGTTTGATAGAATTTACTTGTGAATACTTCTGGCTCTGGGGATTTCTTCTTAGGGAGTCCATTGAAGATTTGTTCAATTTCTTTTTCTAACATGGGGCTATTTAAGTGTTCTATTTCTCCTTCTATTAATCTAGGTAATTTATACTTTTGTAAATATTCATCCATTTCATTCAGATTGTCAGATTTATTGGCATATAATTGGGCAAAATAGCTCCTAATAATGCTTTAATTTCCTCTTCATTGGTGGTGAATTCACCCTTTTCATTTTCCATACTGTTAATTTGTTTTTCTTCTTTCTTTTTTAAAATCTAATTAACCAGTGGTTTATCTATTTCATTGTTGTTGTTGTTGTTTTCATAAAACCAGCACCTACTTTTATTTACTGGCTCAATGGTTTTCTTAGTTTCAGTTTTATTCATCTGTTCTTTGATTTTCAGACTTTCCAACTGGTTTTTAATTGGGAATTTTTAATTTGTTCTTTTTCTAGTTTTTTTTAGTTGCATGCCCAACTTATTGATCTGTTCTTTCTGCTTCGGCTGCATCCTATAAATTTTGGTATGTTGTCTCATTGTTGTCATTCTCTTCAATGAAATTATTAATTGTTTCTATGGTTTGTTTTTTGACCTACTCATTTTTTAAGATTATTTAGTTTCTAATTAATTTTTAATCTATCCATGCCTATTTACCGAATGTAATTTTTATTGCATTAAGATCTGAAAAGGATGCATTTAATATTTCTGCTTTTCTGCAATTGATTGTGAGGTTTGTAATGCCCTACTATATGGTTAATTTTTGTGTAGGTGCCATATACTGCTGAGAAAAAGATATATTCCTTTCTGTTTCCATTCAGTTTTCTCTAGAGGTCTATCATATCTAACGTTTCTAAAATTCTATTCACCTACTTAACTTCTTGTTTATTTTTTTGGTTAGATTTATCTAGTTCTAAGAGGGGAATGTTGAGGCCCTCTGACTAGTATAATTTTCATCTCTATTTCTTCCTATAACTCATTTAACTTCTTTAAAATTTTGGATGCTGCACCATTTAGTGTTTAGTACTGATATTATTTCATTGTCTATGGTACCTTTTAACAAGATGTAGCTTTCTTCCTTATCTCTTTTAGACTGATTTTTTGCTTTTGCATTGTCTGATATCATGATTACTACCCCTGCTTTCTTCAACTGAAGCATAATAGATTCTGCTCCAGCCCCTTTCCTTTACCTTTACCTTTCTGTGTGTCTCTCTGCTTCAAATGTGAAACGCATTTGTATTGTGGGATTCTGGTTTTTAATTCACTCTGCTATCTGTTTTTGTTTTCTGTGTGAATTTATCCCATTCATAGTCACAGTTAGGATTGTTATATATTTTCCTCCATCCTATTCTTCCCCCTGCCCCCTCTCCCTCCTTGAAAGTGTTCTGTTTTTGACCACAGCCTTCCCTAATCCACCCTCCCCCCCACAACCCACTGCCTTCTCTTTTTCCCCTACCCTATTACTTTCCTATAGGGTAAGATAAATTTCTATACACAATTGAGTGTGTATGTTATTCTCTCTTTTAGCCAATTATGATGAGTAAGGTTCAAGTGTTGCTCACCACCCACTCAATCTTCCCCTCCACTGTAATAGGTCTTTCATGCCTCTTCATGTGATGTAATCTCTCCCTTCCCACTTCTCCAAGTGCACTCCTCTTCCTCACCTCTTAATTTTATTCTTTGGGATATTATTCTATCAATCAACTCATACCTGCACTCTCTGTGAATACTCCTTTTAACCACCCTAATAGTGATAAGGTTCTGAAGAGTTACAAGTATCATCCTTCTAGGGAGGAATGTTTACAATTTAATCTTATTAAATCTCTTATGTTTTTTCTTTCCTGTTTACCTTTTTTATACTTCTCTTGAGTCTTGTATTTGAAAGTCAAATTTTCTCTTCAGCGCTGGTCTTTTCATCGGGAATGCTGAAAGTCCTCCATTTCATTGACTATCCACTCTCCCCACTCCCAAGCATTATGTTATAATCCTAACTCCTTTGCCTTCTGGAATATCATATTCCAAGCCTTCCAATCCTTTAATGTTTATGCTGCTAAATCCTGTGTAATCTTAACTGTGGCTCCCTGATATTTGAATTGTTCTTTCTTGTTACTTGCAATATTTTCTCCTTGGGAGTTCTAAAATTTGCCTATAATATTCCTAGGAGTTTTCATTTGGGGATCTCTTTCAGGAGGTAATTGGTGGATTCTTTAGATTTCTATTTTGCCCTCTAGCTCTAGGACATCAGGGCAGTTTTTCTTGGTAATCTCTTGAAATATGATGTCCAGGATCTTTTTTTTTTTATCATGGCTTTCAGGTAATCCAGTAATTCTTAAATCATCTCTCCTTGATCTGTCTTCCAGATCATGTGTTTTTCCAATGAGATATTTTGCATTTTCTTCATTTTTTTCATTTAAAAAATTTTTGTTTTATTGTTTCTTGATGTTTCTTAGAGTCATTTCCTTCTACTTGTACAATTCTAATTTTTAAGAAATTATTTTCTTCAGCGAGTTTCTATACCTCCCTTTCCATCTGGCCAGTTCTACTTTTTAAGTTCTTTTCTTCAGTGAATTTTTATACATCATTTTCCATTTTTTGTGCTTCCTTTACCAAGTTGTTGACTCTTTTTTTTCTTGATTCTCTTACATTATCTTTATTTTTTCCCCAATTTTTCTTCTACTTCTCTTATTTGATCTTTAAAATCCTTTTTGGGAGTTTTTTCAGTTCTTTTTGGGTCTGAGACCAATTCACATTTTGGCTTTGAGGCTTTGCATGTAGCCATTTTGACATTATTGTCCTCTTCTGAGTTTGAGTTTTGATCTTTCCTATCACTAAAGTAACTTTCTATGATCAGGTTCTTTTTGTTGTTATTTGTTCATTTTCCCAGTCTATTTTGTGAGTTGGGCTCCGTTCCCGTGATAAAGGGAGCACTATCCCAAGCTTCTTGTTCCTGGGGTATGTCCTGGGTCTTGGGGCCTCACTGCTGGCCTGTAGAGGTGCAACATGCTGCTGACTTGCCTGGATACCACCTATAGCAGACTATGCTACCCTTTTACCCCAGTGAGGCAGACCTTTCCTGCTGACATTCTAAGTTGTCTTGGACTAGAAAATTGTTTCACCCCATCCTTTTGTTGACTTTCCTGCTCCAGAATTCATTTTGAGGCATGATTTTATAGTTGTTTGGAGATTAATTTGGGGGAATTCAGGTGAGTTCCTGCCTTACTCTACCATCTTGGTTCTACCCTCCTCACCAAGTAAAATAGTGTAGAAGAATAAGAGGGCCTAGGACAGAGTGCTGTGGGACATCTCCCTTAGCGGGCATGACCTGAATGAAAATCCAGCAAAAGTGAATAAAAAGAATCAGTCAGGTAGGAGGAGAACCCTGAGGGGTGTGAGGAAGATAAAAGAGAAAGAAGAGTCAAGAATGATTCTGAGTTTACTCACCTGGGTGGTACTTTCAAGAGAAAGAGGGATCAGTTTGGAGGAGGGATGAATTTAGGGGAGGATATAATGAGTTCCATTGTGGATTTGTTGAGTGTGAGATGCCAATAGGACATCCAGAAGAGCACAAAATCACTCAACCTGAACTGGAAGAAATCTTGGAGGTAGACCAACCCCATCATTTGACAGATGAAAAAACTTAGACCAAAAAGAGGGTTAATCATATTCAGGGTCATACAGTTAGTAATGGCAGACCCCAAGTTTGAGTTCAGGTCCTCAGAATACAATGCAGCACTTTGACTCCAAGAAGGGGGCAAAGGGAAAAAAAAATTCATTAAGCCCCTACTATGTGCCAATCACTATTGATAAATGCTTTACAAATATTATAGCATGTGATACTCACAACAACACTGGGAGGTAGGTGCTATTATTGATTCCCATTTTACAATTAAAGAAACTGAGGCAGACAGAGACTAAGCAACTTGCCCAGGGTCACACAGCTAAGTATCTGAGACTGGATTCTGAAATTAAGTCTTCTTGACTCCAAGAAGTATACTCACTATACCACCTAGCTGCCAGGAAAGAGACAAAGAAGGTCCCTTTGATAAACAACTTAAGTTCAGATTTTCTTGGTGTGGTTGTTATAGGTAGGAATTGTGTGTGTGTGTGTGTGTGTGTGTGTGTGTGTGTGAGAGTGTGTGTGTGAGTGTGTGTGCGTGTGTAAAATATGACATTACAGCTTTCAATAATCTAAACAAATTCCTGGCAGTCTATAATATGATGGTGTGAGCCTGAACAATAAATAGCTTTTCTATATCATAGAACTATGCACCACGGCCTCAGCCCTCCACTTCCTCAGAAATGCCCACAGTTACCTTCCCCAGCTCCTCCCTGACCCTGGCCTTGGTACTGTCTGCCTGGTATCACTATCTGGAGGTTTTCTGCAGTTAATTCCCAGGGTGGTTAATAAGGAAGGAGAAAGGGAGAGAAGAATGATTGACTCTTGACTGTGAGTGGGGGCTTAGAGACTGAGGACCCCAATAGGATCTGGAAATGAAAGCTGTGCAAGAATATGAATTCATTATTTCCAACTCCTTCATTCTCTCCCCAACTGGAGCAGTTCTCTTAATATTGCAGCCTGATCCATTTGGAAATAATAATAAATAATAATAATTTATATTTATTTAGCACTTTAAGGTTTACATAGTAGTTTCTTCACAATGGCCTATGAAGTAGGAGGTATACGTATTTTTAAATCTCCTTTGCAAATGTGGAAACTGAGGTTCAGGGAGCCTAAATAATTTGCTCATAGTCTTAAGAGTCAGGATTTGAACTTAGATCTCCTGATTCCAACTCAAGTGGAGGTTTTCCTACCCACCTACGGGTAATACCCTTCCCATTTCAACAAACAGTGACTGTTAGCAGTTTGTGTCATACGTCCGTGTGGCTTGCCCCACTCCAGCCTTTCCAGTGGGCCTACATTCCATAAGCCACGTGATCTCTCCCACAAGCTGTCCTGTGTCCCAGAGCCCAGTGGCAGAAGGTTAAATCCTCAGGACTGGCTCCAGTCTCTCCCTGAGCATTTGCCTCAAAGCTGAAACCTCTCCTTTCCGGCTTAGACAGATGGCAGAGACCCCTATGGGAGCTAAGAGCGGGAAGGAATATGGGCAGAGGGCCCTGCCTGATTTTCCCCTGACCTCAGACCTCCTGAGCACTTAGCACCTCTCTTGAGTTCCCCTCTCCAGAAGGAAAACCTTTTTCTCACATCTACCCTGGGCCACATCTGACATAGGGATATGTAGCCTTTCTTCATCTTGGTCCAGGGCTTGCTAACAATGTCTGGCTGTCTCTGTTTTATGTCCTGGCATTTTCAGTTAATTTAGCCAGACTCAGAGAATGTTAGAGCTGGGAGTGACCTTAGAGATCATTTATCTCATTTTTTTTTTATAGCTGTAGAGACACAGACCCAGAATGACTTGCCAAATGACATATAGTCAGTACTTGAGCTTGTATTAGACCCAAGGCCTTGAGACTCCTGATCTAGTGTTCCCAGTAGACCTAGATAGGGACAGCAAACCCAAAAGCATAGAGTTTGGAGCCAAATGGAACCTTTAAAGTAGTTTAATCCAACCCCTTTATTTTAAAGACTAGGGGACTGAGCCCCAGAAATGGGAAGTAACTCAGCCAAAGTCACAGAGGGAATAAGTAGCAAGACGGATGGCTTCTGAGACCTAATCTTGTGCTATTACGCTATTACCATATAGCTTCTTGGTGCCACAGAGCGGCATGGTTGGTGACAGAGTACCCCTCCCTACTATAAGTACCTTAATCCTCCTGTTTCTTACTTTGAGAGGCAGCATGGATTTTGCAACTGGAGGATCTGAGTTCAAATCCCAGCTCTGACACTTCTTATGTGATCTTGGGCCTCTTTGACACAGACTCACTAGGCCTCAGTTTCTTCATCAGGAAAATGAGTAGATAAGTGGCTTTTTGGCTCACTGATGACTCAGAATTACTGATTGTCTGAGCCTTCTCTGCTCTGCCTAGCTTCAAAGAATCTCTAACTTATAACCTAGGTGACCTCAGACAAGTCACTTCAGAGATGATGATGCTGTGATTCAGGTTGATGAACCTTAGAAAGAAAGGGGTGGTTGATTCTTGAGTCTTTGTCTCTTCCCCGGCTTTGAAGATCACAGAGGGTATCAGCCTGACACAATTGCTATTAGCCTCCTTCACATTTTACAGCACTCCCCTCATGGCCTCCTGCCACTCACTGCCCTTGGGCAAGGACTCAGCCTCAACAAATGTTGTCAAATGAATCACAAAAATTGCATATATCTGTATTTGGAAAAATAGGAGCTTTTCTTGCAGTAACCCTGTAAGCTAGGCATTACTATCCCCATTTTACAGATGAGATGCACAGATTTTTAAGTGACATGCCCATGCCACTAGTTAGTGGCCAACATAGGACTTGAACCTATATCTAGGAATTATAGCACAGTATATCTCCAAGAAGCATTCATGTTCTCCGCTGCTGGGGGTGGGAGGGGAGTCTGGCACAGAACACATCTCCCAGCTGTTATCCTCCATCTACCTCTTCCTTCATAAACTATGTTTTACAAGGTATCTACTTAGTATCTGTTAGCTAAGTGGTGCAGTGGAGTCTAGAAAACCTGAGTTCAAACCTGGCCTCAGATACTTATCAGCTATGTGGCCCTGAGCAAGTCACTTAGCCTCTGCCTGCCTCAGTTTCCTCATTTGTAAAATGGGGATCATAAAGAGCCCCTGTGTCTTAGGATTGTTATGAGGATCACATAAAATAATAGTTGTGAAAAGTGCTTTGCACAGAGCCTGGCGTGTAGTAGGTATTCATCAGATGCTTAATCTGTTCTGTTTCCTCTCAAGGCATTTAATTGTCTGCCTGTGTATTTCTGTATGGCTTCCCATGTTATTGCCTTTTTCTCTCTCTATCCTTTTCTTTTGCAGATTGTGCTGGCTTGGCCTGAGTGTATGGAGCCCCCGCCAGAGCCCTGTTGCCCTCAGATCCTCCCTGGTCCAGGCCTCCTTGGTTTCATCTTCCCATCTAGCCTGGCTCTCTCCAAACCATGTGGGGACATCTTCCTTTTGCCTCCCACTCTGTCCGTCTCAAAATAGTGACTGACATCATCAGGAGCTGCTGCCACCAAAAACCCGTCTGGGCAAGGGGGGCTAATGGGAACTGAGGCTTAGAAATCAGGTGGGGAGGGAAGGGAGGGGAGTGGGCCCATCGAGCCACCAGTAAAGCCACCAGTAACGTGAGTCAGCATTAGGGCAGGGAGCTGGGGAAGGAGTAGAGCCCCTGAGATTTTATGGACGGTCATCAGCACAAGCTGGTTTTGTTCCTGTCAGCATGTGTGTTTACATGTGTGGGATCCTATGAGCATGCAATATATGTCTCTGAGAGACCTGATCCTGCATGGACCCTCCCATATCTATGTATTAAGAAGTTAATATGTGGGTAGGGTGATGACCCCATGAGCACATGAGTCATGAATCTGGGCTATGTTGTAGTGGAAGTGGAGGGATTCGCTACGTTCTTCCCCAAACCCGCTCAGCAATGGAAGGTTAACTCCTGGAAAAACAGTTGTGACACATCCAAATGAGCCTCATACAGCTTGGGTTTGAGATTCTGCCACCCAACCACCTCTCCCCTGCCACATGCCATCTCCCATCTCCCCTCTCTGACCTTTGCACTGACTGGCCTTCACAGACACCCCTCTCAATTCCACATCCCAGAATCCTTTGTTTTCTTCAATTCTCTACTTAAGCAATGTCTTCTACATTCCTGATCTTTCCCTGTCTCCTGGTGACAATGTTGTTCCCCCTTTAAACCTACTTTATAATATTTGTGTCTATGGGCAGCTAGGTGGCACAGTGGATAGAGTGCCAGGTCAGGAGTCTGGAAGACTTATCTCTCTGAGTTCAAATCTGGTTTCATACACTTACTAGCTGTGTGACTCTCACCAAGTCACCTAACCCTGTTTCCCTCAGTTTCCTCATTTCTAAAATGAGCTGGAGAAGAAAATGGCAAAATACTCCATTATCTCGGCCAA
Organism: Potorous gilbertii; assembly: GCA_028658325.1. Taxonomy (NCBI): domain Eukaryota; kingdom Metazoa; phylum Chordata; class Mammalia; order Diprotodontia; family Potoroidae; genus Potorous; species Potorous gilbertii. The sequence goes on along the minus strand of CM053770.1, from coordinate 600,556,480 downwards.
GAAAACCCTAGAAATGGGGTCATAAAGAGTCAGATACAACTGAGAAATGACTGAACAATTGCATATATATTTGTATATAGTTATTTACATGTGTGTTGTGTTCTTCAATAGAATATAAGTTCCTTGAGGTCAAGGGCTGTTTGCTTTTTGGTCCTTGGATTCCTAGTACCCAACAGAGCCTAAAACATAATAAGCATGTAATCAATGCTAGTTGACTGATTGGCTAATTGATCATATGACCATGTACAAATCAAGATCATTTCATCTCTTAGTCACCAAGCTCAGTTTCCCAATTTGTAAAAGTATAAGGTGGGATTAGATGATCTCTAAGGTAGTCTCACAATATCACCTTTATTTCTCCTGGCACTATATGATTTTCTAAAGTTGTCAACTGCCAGGACATGTGTCCCAGAGGCTCTTGGAAAGGTGCAGGGTTGGGCATAAGAAATACCAACAATTGTTAAAGGAATGGTTAACCAACCAGCAATCAGAAATGAGGAGTTTGATGCACTTGCCATCTTTGATGGGGGGCTTTGTCTCAGTTTATCCCTAATGTTTGGTGCTGACTGATTGTGAGAGGCTCATGAGGATCGACCTCACTGCTCTCTCCCACACTTCTCTAACCTGGTGACCTTGCACAGCCCTCTCTCACTTAAATCCAATTCACTCACAAACCATGGCCTCACCTTCCTGATGTCATGGTCCTCTGCGAGAAAGAAGGACAAACAGTACCTTTGGGCCACAAACTTCTTCTAACTTTCCATAGTCCAGTCCTGGATTTCTGAAGCCTGTGCATGCTTCTCCACTTAGTTTCCAAGCCCTCTTGCTCCATTCCAATGACCCCTGCCCCTTTCTCTCAGCAGCTGTTTCTTGTCCCTGTTGATTCCTAGCTCTTGACAATGCTCACCATCCATTTTCGGTAAACCTGAAAAGCCTCTTGTCAGGAGGTGGAAGGGGTGGTGTTGGAGGGAAGCAGGGAAATGGCCCTTTCTGTTTGGTATTCTGCTTTCACCTGCAGGGTCCCGTATCGCCCTTTGCCCTGCCTGGCCCTGTCCCTTGTCTGTCCCTAGGAGAGCAGGCAGTTGGTGGGCAGAGGAAATGATGGGCGACTAACAAATGAATAAAGACCTCTCAAAACTAATGCAAATGGGGGTGTAAACCTCACCCCAACCAGGTTCCAGGAGAGGGTAGCCCATTTCTGCCCCAGGGGAAAGGAGGATTGATTGTGTGATGGGTAAGTAACACTGGTGTGGAAGGAGTTGGTATAAAAAGAATACTGAAGTTAGGGACATGAGGAAGCTGCTTTCTTCACTTAATTTTTTTCCCCATAATATCTTTAGTTTTTATATCACCTTTATTTCTCCTGGCATAGCCTCCCTTCTCCTTTCATTGGGTCATCCCATAAAACAGAATACTTTGCTCCCTTCACTTCATCTTCTCCCTGATTATTCTCTCCCCATACCTCTTAGGGTAACCAAGACTCAGACAGCTCTAGATTAGGTCTGCCAGGGGTTTGGCAGAGAAATCAGAAAGGTATTTAGCAGGAAGTAGGACAATAGAAAGGCTTAAGGACTGAAAGATAATTCTGCTTTTTCTTCTGTTTTTGTGTTGGGACACGTCAGTGTTGGGTGTCTACACTTCTGTAAGCCTCCTGCAGCAATAACATTCCAGCAGCTGTAGTCACTTTTACCCAGAGTGATAATTCTCTCACAACAGCTGAGTTCTTCAAAGAAGTCTGGAGTACTATGGCTCAGGCAAGTGGCTCCTTCTCTCATCTGGGGCTACCCATTCCTCTTTGTCACCCCTTACCTCTCTCTTTCCCACTTTAGATTCCTCAGTTGACAAAAAGTCAATAGGTTATCTAATAGCAGGAGGGATTAAGTCTAGACACCAGGAAGTACTTCATAATGGTGAAGAACCAAAGGAGATTGTGGCATTTCTGTTCCCCAGAAAAGCATTAAGGTCAAGAAACTTCCTTGATGGATGAGGGGGTGAGGAAATAAGAAGGGACAGAGCTTTACTAGAAGGTTGAGAAATGTGGCCTCTAGCTTTGAGCACTGGGAGTATATGGAACTTTACAAAAAACAACCATCTAACTACTCTGTGCTTCAGTTTCCTTGTGTGCCGAAGTGATCACAGGATGATGTTTTTAGAAATGGAAGAGATTTTAAAGATTATTTAGTTTTGACCAAAGCCCTTGTTTTACAGATGAAACTGTAGCCTAGAGAGTTTAGGTGACATACCCACTGTCATACAATTTGTGAGTGGAAGTCAAAACATCTGCCTTATTTCCTTGGAGGGCTATGATCCTTTGACAATATTTTGCAAAACTGACAAATGCTTCATTTTTAAAATTCTCTCCTATCTTGGACCCGTTAATATGATGTGACCATTTCTCCTATGTCTTCTACATGGTTCCTCCTCCTCCTCCCATCCCTAAGTGTGTTTCCCTAAAACCCTGTCCTCAGCTTTTCTTTTTCTCTTCACTCTCTTTCACAGCTTCATTTACCATTTCTATAATGGATGCCAACCAAACCTGCATCCCTGTCCTCTCTTCTTTGCTCCAGGCTTATATTTCCAATTGCCTTCTAGGTGTTTTCACTTGGAGGTCTTGCTCAAATTTACCTTGTGTCAGACCCCATCCATCTACCATCTTTCTTCCTAAAGGCAACTCCCTCTCCTAAATTTCCTATTTCTTTCAAAGTAATTATCCTTCCCCCACTTTGGGCTCCTTCTTCACTCCCCACCCATCCAACTAATGAGTCACCACATTCTGACAAGTCTTTCTTCCAAATATTTCTCACCCAAGTCTACAAAACAGTATGATATCCTGGTGTGGAGGGAATTCTGGATTCTCAGAAACTAGAATGGCAGAATACAAGCTCTGTCATCCTGGAAAGACTATGACTATGGCCCTAGCCTCATTCTAGGTCTGGTTTCTGAGAACTAACCTAAGAACATATTCAAAGGCTCAATGCAAGTAGGTTTGTCCACTAGGTGATGATTTATTTGGCAACCCAGGAAACAAACTATAGTGATATTTGGCAGAGATCTAGAAAAGTGGGCAGAGGGTGCTAACAATCTGAGTTTTTGAGACCAAATGGTAGATGATGATGATGATGATGATGGTGATGATGATAACTGTTAATTTATCTATTGCTCTTCTAAATATAAGGTTCTCACCCAAAGATAATGAATTAACATAATATTGGAGGAACTGAATCATACCAATCCTAACGTGGCTAGCAATAAATGAAACTAGAAGACAAAAAGAAATTGAAGTTAAATGAAGAGATGGCTCATAGGTCCTTCCTGGAGAAGAAAATAAAGGCATGATTTTACCATGTGCTCAAAGGCAAAAAGCAACATCATTTCAAGGGATGCTTTGTAGGGCTCTTGACAAGTAAAAGTAAACAGACCTCTGAGAAGATAATCACAATGTATTACCAAGATCTGTGGCACAGGATGAAGGGGGAAGGAGCAGGGAAATAAGCATTTATTAAGCACCTACTATGTGCTAGGCTCTGTGCTAAGGGCTTTACAATTATTATATTATAAAGGGGTAAAGAAATATTATGAAGAAGTTGACAAGCTCCACTAAACAAACAGAGACATTGATTTTTGGTGACTTCAATACAAACATGAGTATAGGAGTGAATGGCAAAAATATAGATTAAAGAATATGATTGAGCTGATCCAACCATTCTGGAGAGAAATCTAGAACTATGTCAAAAGGGCTATAAAACTGTGCATACCTTTTGATCCAGCAATACCACCGTTAGGTCTGCATCCTAAAGAAACCATAAAAATGAGAAGATGATCCACATGTACAAAAATATTTATGACAACTCTTTTTGTGGTGGCCAAGAATTGGAAATCAAGATGATGCCCATCAATTGGAGAATGGCTGAATATGTCATGGTATATGAATGTAATGGAAAACTATTGTTCCATAAGAAAAGGTGAGCAGACAGATTTCAGAAAAACCTGAAAAGACTTGCATGAACTGATACTGAGTAAAGTGAGCAGAACCAGGAGAACACTGTATACAGTAACAGCAACATTGTATGATAACCATCTTTGTTAGACTTAGCTCTTCTCAGCAATGCAAGGATCCAAAACAATTTCAAAAAACTCATGATGGAAAATGTTGTCCATATCCAGAGAAAAAACTAAGAAATCAGAATGCAGACCAAAGCATACTATTTTCTCTCTTTTTTGTTGTTTTTTCTTTGTCATAGTTTTTCCCTTTTGTTCTGATTCTTCTTTTACAACATGACTAATGTGGAAATATGTTTAATATGATTGTACATGTATAGCCTATATCAGATTGCATGCCATCTTGGGGAAGGGAGAGGGGGAAATTTTAGAACTCAAAATCTTATAAAAGTGAATGTTGAAAACTAATAATAAGTATTTCAACATTTTGAAAAAGAAAATATGGTTCAGAATTAAGAAATGAAAGAGCCCAGAGTCTAACAGATTACTCAGAAGTCTCATGCATGTAAATTATGAGAGACAATATGATATAGTAGACTTGGGGTCAGAAGAGATCTTAAACACTTACTAGCCTCATATATAAAAAATGGGGATAATGATACCTGAAATATCTCCCTCACAAGATTGTTGTGTGACTTAAAATGAAATAAAGGATATTAAAGCACTTTGAAAACTTTAAGGCACTGGAGTTAATTATCATCTCCATGCAGATGATTGCCAAGTCTATATATATCCAGCCCCAGTCTTTCTCATGAACTCCATTCTCAAATCACCAATGGCCTATTAGATATTTCAAACTGGACATTCCATAAGCATCTCAAATTTGATTTCTTCACATTAGAACTCATTATCATTCCACTAAAACTCAACCCTCTTTCAAACCCCCCTATTTCAGTTGAAGGCATCACCACCATGACCAACAAAGGTCACCTTATCTTCATTATGCCCTTCCCCCAGGATTCCAGGCCTCTCAGACTCTCTCTAGAGCATCCTGGTTGAGAAGAGGAACATGGCTGCTCATACTACTTGGATAAGCTTCCCAATGGATTAGAGGACAACCAAGCCTTACCATCCACCTTGCCACTTCATTATAAAGTCTTCTGGGCTTTGCTCCCAACCATACAGTTCTGCTCACCAGACCCCTGGTCACTGTCTTTTGACCTGATGTAATACTCTAAGACTAGCGATCCTTGCCATCTTCTCCACCACTGAACCTTGACAACTTGTGGACCTTCCCATCTTTTCACAACAGAATTGTGATATCTCTTCCAATTAGCATGCGAATTCCTTGATTGTAGGAAATTTATATTGTATTTATTATATTATATTATATCATATCATATTATATCTCATATCCCATCCTATCTTATATTACGTTATATTACATTGTATTATACTATATATTTTTCTTATTTGTATCTCCAGAGCCTAGCACAGTCTTACTTGGCTAATAGTAGGTCCTTAATAAACATTTTTAAATTCATTGTTTCATTCTTCGATTCACCAGGGCATATAATCTTAGAGTCAATTAACTCCATAAAGACATCTCTTCCTCATCCCACTTACTGATAATGTGATCTTGGCCAAGTCACTAATCTGCCTAAGATTCCTTATTCATTAAAAGGAGGAGTGGGGCTAGACAAGGTAGTCTCTAAGGTCTCTTCCCATTCTAGCTTTAGGATCCTATGCTCTTAAAGTATATCTAATCAATTTCGAAGTCTTATCTAATGCAATACCACTGTGTCTCTCACATCCACCCCCTTCTCTGCCTACATGGCCACCACCCTAATCCAAGCCTTCCTACTTAAAATATCACCTGGAATAGCCTCCTAAGTGGTCTCCCAGATTTAAGTCTCTCCCCTCCTCAGTCCATCCTCCATATAACTTCCTAAGTGATTTTCCTAGTCTTCTTCTTCATGTTCAGTCATTTCAGACTCTCCCTGACCCCATTTGGGGTTTTCTTGGCAAAGACATTGGAGTGGTTGGCCATTTCTTTTTCCAGTTCATTTTACAGATGAGGAAACTGAGGCCAACAGGGTGAAGTGACTTGTCAGCATCATGTAGTCAATAAGTTTCTGAAGCCAAATTTGAACTCAGGAAGAAGAGTCTTCCTGACTTCTGGCCTGACACTGTATCCACTTTGCCACCTAGCTGCCAAGCCTAGAGTCTAGGTCTGATCATATCACTTCCTTACTCAATAGACTCTAGTAGCTCCTTACTGCAACTAGGATCAAACACAAATTCTGTTTGGCTTTTAAACCCTACTGAAAGCTGATTCTTACCTTTCCCACTTCACTCTCCTTCACATACTCTATGATCCGGTCAAACTGACCTTTACACTGACTGGTCCCCATGCCTAGAATGCTCTTTCTTTTCATCTCTGACTCTTAGAATTCTCAGTTTCCTTCAAAGCTTGGCTTAACCACTACCTTCTATATAGTATAATATAGTATATCTATGGAAAACACACACACACACTGTATATCTATGATATGTACTATATATCTATGACATATTTTAGCATAGTACATAAATATTATTTATATATATAACATTATATATAAAGCACATTATATATTATATATGTACTATATATTATATTATTATATAATATATTATCTATATTGTGTGTATACATATATATGAATATATATATATATATATAATATTTAGTGGTAGCTAAGTGATGCAATGAATAGAGCACAGGACCTGAGTTCAAATCCAGACTTAGATATTAGCTGTATGATCCTGGGCAAGTCATTTAACCCTGATTGCCTCCAAAGGAAAAAAAACAAGGTAATTATATTTACTCATACTATAAAGTGTATGACATTCATTTATTTTGGAGACATTTCCCTTTATTGCAGAAGGATGTCTTTCTCTCTTACAGCTGAAACAATTCAACAGCAGCAACTTGTCCCAGGCACTGTGCTAAGCACGAGATCGAAATCCCAGGATGATAAATCATGGAGGGGCTGAATGTATATCATTGAAGGAAATGCCTGTGTGAACAAGATAACAGACCAAGAAGAACGGAAATAGAATGCTTTTCATCTCTATTTTTGCCTTTCCTCTTCCTCAGTTACTATCCTAATTCAAGTCTAACCTCATTAGCCTCCTGAGAGGTTTCATCCCTATCTCCAGTTCTCTACCTGTCAACCATCCTCCCCGCAGCCTCCAGATCACTCTTCCCAGAGATCTTTAAGTCAGAGTCAAAGATTTGGAACTGGAGAGGACCTTAGACATTATTTACTTCCTCACATGGGGCAGCTAGTGGAGGGGCAGCTAGGTGGTGCAGTGAATAGAGCACCTGTGTAGGAGTCAGGAGGACCTGAGTTCAAATCTCACCCCAGACACTTGATACTTACTAGCTATGTGACCTTGGGCAACTCAACCCCAATTGCCTCATCCTGGGTCATCTCCAGTCATCCTGATAAATATCTGGTCACTGGATTCAGATGGCTCTTGAAGAGAAGTGAGATTGATGACCTGCTCTGCCCTCCCTCCCTCAAAACAAAGTCAAGTGCAAGTCATGTCATTATTTCTCTGATGGCAGGGTCTTCTTCAGCAATGAAGGATGAACACACACACAGCTAGGTGGCACAGTGATGGGTTTGGAGTCAGGAAGACTCATCTTCCTGAGTTCAAATCCGGACTCAGACACATACTAGCTGTGTGACCCTGAGAAAGTCCCTTAACTCTGCTTACCTCAGTTTCCTCATCTGCAAAATGAGCTGGAGAAGGAAACAGCAGACCACTCCAGTATCTTTGCCAAGAAAAGCCCAAATGGGGTCACGAAGAGTCAGATAGGACTGAAATACCCAAGCAACATTTCTATGACCCCAATTTTGTCCTATCACTCATGGTCAAAGCAACTTCTGCTGTATAAAGGATACAGTTAAAACTCCTTTGCCCGTAAGGGAGTTCCATCACATTTTGGTCCCATTTATTCAACAAATGTTTACTGAGCACTTCCCCACATATAGGTCCTCCCTGCTTCCCAACATGTACTTTGTACCAGTACAGGTCAACTCAATTTAAATTAATCCAATTCAGTTCAGCAAGTATTTATTAGGTGCCCATCATGTGCAAGACACTGGGCTAGGTACCCATCAGACAAAAAAGAAATAGCCCCTCTAGGTCCTGTGCCTATGAAATTTACCCTGCATTTACAGCTATTCATTGTCAGTTCTGTAATGCTCTTCCCAATCCCACTGCCATCTGTACAAGTTCTAACCATCCTTCATGGAATAACTCAAGCCTTCTCCTCTCTACAAAGCCTTCTCAGACCACTGCAGCCCAAGAACTTCCTATAGAACTCTTCCTAGAGAATGAGTAGCTTGTAATAGGGGGCAGTTAGGTGGCAGAGTAGATAGAAACATTGGACCTGGAGTCAAGAATGCCTGAGTTTAAGTTCAGCTTCAGACATTTAGGGCAGCTAGGTGGTGTAGTGGATAGCGTGCCCAGTCAGGAGTCAGGAAGACTTTTATCTGAGTTCAAATCTGGCCTCAGACACTTACTAGCCAGGTCACCTTGGGCAAGTCATTTTAACTAACCCTTTTTGCTTCAGTTTCCTCATCTGTAAAATGAGCTGAAGAAGGAAATGGCAAATTACTCTAGTGTCTCTGCAGAGAAAACTCCAACTGGGGTCACAAAGAGTCAGACATGACTGAATAATCTGACTGAACAATCAGATTTGTTAGCTGTATGACCCTAAGCAAGTCACTTAATGTGTCTGCCACAGTTTCCTAATCTGTAAAATGGGGATAGGAATAGTACTTTCTAAGGTTTTTGTAAGTATCAGATTAAAATGTTGGTGAAGTGATTTGTAAACCCTAAAAAGGTGTGTAAATACTAGCTGTTACTACTAACTGCTCACCTGGCACCCTGTATATTCTATCCTATATGCTTAATTATGCTAATATGTAAAGTACACACCTTTATGTACATATAACATATGTACATACAAAGTGACCCCAAAAGTCTTAGTAGACTTTTTAAGTTTTTTTTAAGTTTTTAAGTTTTTAAACATGGACAATCAGTCAATGAGTATTAATTAAGTGCCTACTGTGCTCCAGGCACTGTGGTAAGCCCTCAACCCCTCTGTTAGGTCACCCTTGGAATACATGTTGTAGTTACATATTTACATATTACATGAGATACATGTAACCACTGCTTTTCTCATTAGCTCCCTATTTTCACATGAACCTACTCTTCCCTTGGTGGGACATAATGGCGCATGCATAGCACTAGACTATCAGGCTTGGCTGCCAGTAAAGCAACATTTCCTTCCCCTCTCTCCCACCCAACCTATACCAGTTTGGCATGAGCAGTGATGAAAAGCTGAATGATCAGATCTTGACTAATATAAGTTTATTTACATCAGTATGACATAACTCTAGTATATAACTTATAACTCCAAGTATTTTCACTGGCTGTCCCCATGACTGGATTTCTCTCCCTCCTCATCTCTGCTTCCTGTCCTCCCTAATTTCCATTAAGTCCCAGATAAAACTCTACCTTCTGCAAGAAGCCTTTTCCAATCCCCCTAAATGCTAGTGATTATGAGATTACCTACAGTTTATCTTGTATATATTGTTTGTACATAATTGTTTGTACATTGTCTCCTCCAAGAGACTGTGCGCTCCTTAAGAAGCACTGTTTTTTGTCTGTCTTTGTATTCCTAGGGCTTACCACAGTGCCTGGAACATAGTAGGCACTTTATAAAAGTTTGTCAATAATATGATTATTTGACTCACAGTTGAACTTGCCCCTCCAGGTTTCTGTTTAGAAGAAAGTTTCCCAATTACTCAGTTTCTTCATCTGTAAAAAACAAGAACATTACTCTAAATCACCTCTGGGATTCCAGGATCTTTTTGTAAGCTTACTGTGGACAAGGACTGTTTCTCACACTTCCGTATAAGAATCTCAAAAGCCCATCGCACACACTGCTGAACCCAGAGTAGACACAATAAATATTCATTGAATGGTAAAATTGGACAGCATACATGAAAGTCACCAGATCCTTCATCCATGATCCAAATAGCCTTCCTGGTGCATAATGCATTGCTTTGGTCTGGTTAGTCTGCTTAGAATCTTTTAGTGATTCCCTACTGCCTACAGAATGAAGCTGATTGTAGCAAGCAAAAGAGGGTAGGTGTGCCATGGCAGACCAAAGACCCGAGCTGTACATAGTCTGGTACATCTGGTGTCTGGAACTCCCATCTTGGAAGGAGGCTGGATCTTCTACCAGTGGGGCCCTCCTGCCCTCTCGTGGTCACATAGCGAGTAAGCATCTGCACCCTGGACAAGAAACTGCATGTGAGAAAGGGGATCTTTGCCCAGTTCTTTCCTGTGCCCTTAAGTGGGTGAACCACTCCATGTCACTAGATATTTTGCAAGGGAATAGATACTGCTAGTCTCAAAGGACTAATCTCTTTTTTTGGACTCGAATTCTACTGGCTTTCTCAGTATGTCTTCCCTCCATCTCCAATGTCTCCTCAGTAGTATCATCTTATCTTAATTGGGCCTGACTGTCCCTGATTCAAATCTGGTCCCAGGTGTTTACTAGCTATGTGGCCCTGGGCAAGTTACTCAATCCCTGTTTGACTCAGTTTCCTCAACTGCAAAATAGGGATAATAGCGACACCTACTTCTTAACATAGCTGCAAGGATCAAATGAGATATTTGTAAAGCACTCAGCACAGCATCTGGCACATAGCAGGTCCTTAAGAAATGTTTCCTTTCCTTCTTATTTTCAAGGACACTGAAAATATTCATGCCTCCATAACTGTGTTTCTCCCTACTGACCACCCTAGCATACAGCAAGCACTTAATAAATGCTTTTTCATGCATCTGTCATTCATCCCTTCTTTGCTTCTTTTCCTGATACTCCTCTGTTTTCTCAATGTAGAAATAACCATGTTTATGGTTTGGTCCTTAGACCCTTGGTCTTTTTTGGAGAAGACTATCTACATCCATCGTTTACCTCTATGTGTTTGAATCCCAAAACTCTTTCGCCATTTCTGTCCTCTCTCCTGAGCTATCAATCAATCAATATTTATTAAGCACCTACTAGATACCAGGCATTGTGCTAAGTCATGGGGATACAAAAAGAGGCAAAAAGACAGTACTTGCTCTCAAAGAGCCTCCAATCTAATGGGAGAAACAACATGCAAACAAATATATACAAAGCCAGCTAAACACAGTATAAACAGGAAATAATTAACAGAGGGAAGGCTGTGGAGTTAATCGCTACCAGCCCTAACTGCCACATGGCTTTACTTGTATGTTGCAGTAGTTCCTCAAACTAAAGATGGGAAAACTGAGCTCCTCAGCTTTTCCCCCGGACCGGCTACCCCACCCCTTAGCGAAGCCCCCCCCACCAACCTCCCAAGCCCAAATCATGCTTCTCTGACCTCTCTACCCTGAGCACCTCCCACTCCTCAGCTGCAATACTTCCTCTCTCATTTGTTCTTTGCCTCATCACACACTCCTAGAATTGTCATCTATCTTTCTGTATATAAGAGACATCTGGAGTTCTGTGGAAGAGCTGTGTCAGAAAACATTTTGTCTAATGTCACATTTCACGGATCTCAACTTTTTCAAATATAAAATGAAGACAGAAAATGAAAAGATCTCTGAATCTCCTTCAAGCTCTAACATGCTGATTCTGGGAAGTTACTTCAGTTATAAAATGGGTATGATATAGACTTACCTCACAGTCTTGTGAAGAAGGTGCTGTATAGATTGGTAAAATGTCACTTAGACTCTTTTTTGCTGTTTTTAAATTTTTAATAGTATTTTATTTCTTCCAATTACATGTAAAGACAAATTTTAACATTCTTTTTTTTTTTTTTAGAAAGGGGAAGGCAAGGCAATTTGGGTTAAGTGACTTGCCCCCAGTAAGTGTCAATTATCTGAGGTCTGATTTGAAATCAGATCCTCCTGATTCCAGGACTGGTGCTCTGTTCACTGCACCACCTAGCTACCTGTAACATTCATTTTTTAAAAAAATTTTGAGTTTTTAATTTTTCCCTCCCTCACTTCTCCCCCCCCAAAAAACCAGTAGCAATTTTATATAGGTTATATTGCACAATATCTAAAATATATTTCCATATTAGTCATGTTGTGAAAGAAGAAACAACCCAAAATTTAAAAAACACACAAAAAATAAAGTGGAAATAATGTGCTTCGATCTGCATTCAGAGTCCATCAGTTCGTTCTCCGGATGTGAATAGCATGAAATGCCATACAGATTAAGGTAATGTCCTAAATCCTGTTTCGACTTATGTGTATGTGTATGCATATATGTACATATATGTTATATGTGTGCATATATATGTGCATGCCTGAATTCCTATAACCTACGACTAAGTTCATAGCAGATGCTCCATAAATATTCACCAATTATGTTTGTTATTGTTCAGTTGTCTCTGACTTTTTGTGACCCCCATGGACTTCTGCCCACGGGGTTTTCTTGGCAAAAATACTGGGGTGAATCCAGCGATTGCTTCTCCAGTGGCAAACAAGTGACTTGTCCAAGATCACACAGCTAGGAAGTTTTTGAGATTGGATATGAACTCAGGTCTTCCTGATTCGAAGGCCAACGCTTTATTCATTTTGTCACCTAGCTGCCTACTACATTCTCTTGCACATAGTTGATGCTCAACAAATATTTATCAAAGATGAGGTTAATCAAAAATAGCCTAATTGAAGGTCCGGTTCCAAAGAGTCTTGACTCACTATGGCCAGTAGGTGGCAACATGTACCTATCTGCCTACAAATGGAAAAGTAGAAGTGGATGAGGTTGGTGGTGGGAGACCAGGGAGACCATGCTTTCTCAAGGTTACTCATCAAATTAAGTAGTTCTCAGATGTTTGAGCCTCTTCCCTAACCCCAGGTAGGACTTGTGTTCTGAGTCTTAGCAAAGTTTATTAGTAGACTACTAGTAGATGGCCCACTAGGGTCATGAATTCTTTGGCCATGTCAACTCTTAATAGAAGTAAATGGCATGGAAGGAAGATCCAAATCTGAAACAGAACTGAAGAGAGAGAAAGCTGTCAGAAGAGGGAAAAAACTACTCTCACACTCACATATCCCCATGCCCATAAGTACTAAATCTGAAGTTAGAAGATCTGGGTTAAAATCTTACCTCAGCTACTTTCTAGATGTATGGAGAAGTCACTTTGCCACCCCAGAACTAAATTTCCTCATTTGTAAAAGGGGGACAGTAATCCTGGTACTACCTATTTCCCTGTATTCTTAGCATCAAACAACATATTGAAAGTGTTCCTTCAAGGTAGCTAGGTGGTACAGTGCTTAGAGTGCTGGGTAGCCAGTCCCAGAAACTAATGAGCAGTGTGACCGCAGGTGAGACACTTAGCCTCCACCTGCCTCATTTCCTCAGCTGTAAAGTGCGTATAATAAGAGCACCTACTTTCCGGGGCTATTGGAAGGATCAAATGACATAATAATTATAAAGTACTTAATTTCAGGCACATAGTAGGGCCGCATAAATGTTGGCTGTAGTAATATTTATGTATTATATTAATAATAAGATTTCGAATGATCATTCTCAAATGAGATAATTTTTAAAGTACCTAGCATAGTTCCCAGCACAAAGTAGGCATTTAATAAATTTCATAAATGCTTTCTTCTTCTCCCTCCTTACTCCTTCATAAATTGTAAAGTGTTACAGAAATATGAACCATTGGTATTATTATACATTTTTTCATTGATATAATTCAGGAAATATTATCAAGGAATGTATGATTTTAATCAAATAATCAACGTGTGCCGGGCCCTATGCTAAGAACTGGAGATAAAAAGACAAAAAAGAGACAATTCCTTCCCTTGACACTCCAGCCAAGGGAAACAACACCAACAGATATAGGGAAAGATAAAATGAGTCCAAGGTAATTTATGGGTAAGACATTAGCAGCTGGGGAGGATCATGGAGAAGGTGACGCTTGAACTGAGCCTTGGAGGAAACTGGGTTAGTCCCAGAACCAGAGCTAGGAGTTGGAGAGGCTGAGTCACAGATGGTTTTGTTGCTATGAGAACTCCTATCTATCTATGAGTTTGAATTTGTTCAGTAGGTTCAATTGTGTCCCATTCTTCACAACCCCTTTTATAGGGGAAAGGAGGGGGTTTCTTGGAGATGATGCTAGAGTGGTCTGCTATTTCCTTCTCCAACTCATTTTACACATGAGGAAACTGAGGCAAACAGAGTGAAGTAACTTGCCTAGGGTCACACAACTAGTAAGTGTCTGAGGCTGGATTTGAACTCAGAAAGATGAGTCTCTGTAACTCTAGGTCTGGAGCTCTATGCACTATGGCCCTACCTAGCTGCTCATGACTTTGAATGCTAAACTATTTAGAGAGTTGCCCAAGGTTCAGAGATTTGCCTATGGTCAGACAACTCAAGTATCAGAGGCAGGATTGGAACCAAGGTTTTCCTGACTCCCAAGCGAGCACATCTTCCATCCTGCCATGCTGTTTTTTGCACCGCTATCCATGGATCCATGGATCCATGGATCCAGCTCAGGCGTCCTGAACTTTCTTTTTTAATGTCACAGGCCACTTTGGCAGGCCAGTGTTTTCATGTTTAATGTTTTTAACGCATAAAATACATGGAAACTAATTCTATTGAAATACAGTTATCAAAGTGTAATCTAAAAATAATAAAGTAATAATAGCTACCATTTATATAAAGTTTATAAAATGCTTTATAAATATGATCTCATGTTAACCTTACTGCAGCTCAGGGAGGTAGGTAACATTATTATTCCTGTTCTACAGACAAGGACACTGAGGTAAACAGAGATGATATGACTGGCCCAGGGTCACACAGCTATCAAAGGCTGTCTTTGAACTCAAGTATTCTTGACTTCAGATCCAGCACTCTATCCATTGCATCACCTACTGTTTTGTATTTAAAAATCAAAACAAAGTTCACATACCCAGGTTAAGGAACCTGACCTAAAGGAAGGCTACAAATGCATTGGTAGAACATCTATGAAGTGTGTGTTCGTCCTTCGTTGCCAAAGAAGACCATGCCATCAGAGAAATAATGACATGATTTGCATTTGATTTTGCTTTGAGTGAGGGAGAGCTGTTCAGGTCACCAGTCTCATGTCTCCTCCAGAGTCACCTGAATCCAGTGACCAAATATTCATCAGGATGACTGGAGATGACCCAGGATGAGGCAATTGGGGTTAAGTGAGTTGCCCAAGGTCACACAGCTAGTGAGTGTCAAATGTCTGAGGTGACATTTGAACTCAGGTCCTCCTGACTCCTGCACTGGTGCTCTATCCACTGCACCCCCTAGCTGCCCTAACCTCTATGAAATATTTATTTAAAGGAATACTTGAACTAGGTCTCACCAAATGAATAGACATCGAGAGGCTGGTATCTATACCACCAGCAGCAGGACCCACATCAATAAAATCCTTTGAAATACACATATATACTGATACATTTTTGTATTTCAGTTATGCCCTGACTATTCATAACTCCATTTGGGGTTTTCTTGGAAAAGAATATTGGAATGGTTTTCCATCCTTCTCCAACTCATTTTATAGATGAAAAAACTGAGGCAAAAAGTGGCTTGCTCAGGGTCACAAAACTAGTAAGTGTCTGAAGCTGGATTTGAACTCAGAAAGCTGAGATTTCCTGATTTTTGGGCCTGCACCCTATCCAGCGCACCTCCTAGCTGCCCCCACAGACTGATACAAGGTGTCCCAAAAGTCTTAGTGCATTCCTAAGCCTATAAATGAATTCAGAATTTTGGGACACCAACAGTGTATACCTATAAACCCCATTATTCTCTGGCATTCATTCTAAAACATATCCTATCTCTATCCATTTATTGACATACCTACCTAAATACAAACTAGCATCCTCTCAGGTTCATTCTCAGACACACTAACCTTCACTTCCAGGTGCATTCAGTCCCATTTTTATATGCACAGAATCTCCCATACATATACACACATGCACATACATTTTACAAAGGAAATCTCACGTTTCTCCCCGTGTTTGTGTTTCCACAGGATCCAGGGGCTCATCCACCTTCAGCCAGACAGAGGAGATTCAACAGCTTAGTTTAATTTTGTCAAGTAGAGGAGACAGGGCAAGCATCAGTTCTGTAGAAGTGAAGAGTTAGGTCAGAAGCTACTTCAGTATCTTAAGTATTCATTACTTCATTTCATAAGGATCCCCTTTCCCCTAGTAAAGAAAGTCAATCATCTCAGAGTTCTGTTGCAGATCTTTGAAGGTGGTCCTGTTGTCTGGTGGTCAAACTACCGGTAATATACCTCTGAGAACTTGGATGGGATGGTCCTGAGTCTACAGAAGTATAGACCAGGGTCAGGGAACCTGCTGCCTCAAGGCCACATGTGGCCTTCTAGGTCTGGACTCAGTCAAAGGGACACAAGAACCAAGAAGGTCACATGTGGCCTTGAGGCAGCAGGTTCCCCACCCCTGGTATAGACCATGAACTGGACAGTCATCAAGGTCTTTTCAAAACCTCCCAGAGCTCACACTTCTCTGGAACAGTCTTCAAGCATGCCCAGTCACCTCTGTACCACAATGGCAAGGGCAGGGCTTTAGTGCAGGCACATTAGATATCGGGTACTTAATGGATGCTTGTTAAGTGAATAAATGAATGGAAGGAAGGAAACAAGCATTTGATAAGCACCTATTATGTGTCAGGAACTGTGCTAAGCACTTTACAAACACCACATTTAAATGAATGTATTATTTATGACATCCTCTCCAAAAGATAAAGTCTCAGACTAAGCTCTAGACTCCTCCCTTCTTAGGACTGTCTTGCCACTTCCTGCTCTACATCTGTCATCATCTTCATCTAAACCCCTCCCCCATCCCTCACCCCAGCGTTCCAGAGAAAGTAGAAAAATCAAAGGGTTTGGATTGGGGAGATTTTTTTGGTGGTTGTTATTTGTTTGAGGTTACGGTCAGGGGCGTGGGAGAAGAGATCATTGAGAGTCAGGGTTTCCATTTTTATCCATGTTTTGCTTTACCTGCCTACTGATTTCCACCAGCTTATGGGGTTGGATCAGTGTGCTTAGCTGGTTTAATAAACAGGATGCATTATTGGAAGCCAAAGCCTTTGGGGACAGGGAATACAAAAACAGCTAATAAGTAGAGAATGCCTAGGTCAGACCCTTTAAATCAGTCCAAATGAGAGAGTGGGAGGGAGTTGTTCAGATTTCTTTCTCCATCTCATGTTCTTAGTAACTACATTGACTAGTAGCCTCAGGAGGTCTTTGCAGATCCCTTTAATTTCCTGACTCATTTGGAACCCTTTCCCCATGCCCTCTATCTCATCTCACCCCACTTCTCTTTGGAAAGCAGCCAGCTATGGATGGAGGTGGGGAAGCTTAGAGTCCTTGCCAGAGCAAGGTCATCTTGGCTGACACAGATGTCATTTGGAAAGTCTGAAAAAGTGAATCAGCTGAGAGAGCAGGGTATGTGGAGAGAAGAAATTTAGAAGCTTCCAATTGTGTAATGAACTTAATAACTTACTCCAGGCTGGTGGCATCAGGGAAACCAACTCCACCGGGTATCACAAGGGCCAGAGAGATTCAACATTCTTCATGAGTTAGCCCCACGAGATGCTTTTCTCATCACTTCAGAGAGGGGTAAGGACTCTTCTCAATCCACCTCTACCTATGGGCACCCTCAGGAAAGCTGAGGTGTAAAGAAGAGACATGGTTATGGTTATGACTAGTGTCTTCCCTTTCCTGCCTCCACAGGACCCCAAATTATAATTTGAGGAATTGGAAGCTAACCATGGAGAACTTCCTGACCACCAAGGCCTTTGAGTCAGTTGGAGGATAGAAGGTTGATCCTCAAGTAGTGGACCCCCATAAATCTGGGATATAGCAATCCTTCCTGGAGAACTGGACTAGATGCTCCTTTGGCCTGAATAGCACTGTGTTGGGAAACCTACCAGGAATGATTGAATTAGTGAATGAATTAATGAATGAATGAGCATTTAAGTGTTTACTATGGACAAAGTCCTGGAATACAAATAGAGAAGCCAAGCAGTCCTGCTCTCATAGAAGGAGACAACACATATAAAATCTTTCAGCAACCAACTAGAATGGAAAGTTCTCATGGTCCTTAGGCACATGTTATTTCCACTGATAAGACAGTATCTATTTTGATGCTGAGCCAGTTGACAGTGCCAAGAACTTGGAACTCTTTTGGGTCTTCAATGGCTGTGGTGCCTGTTGGTGGTAGTTGGTTGAGAGCTGAAAGTAAAGGTTCAGGTGATGGAAGAATGGTCATCTGGTCTGGGAGTCTGAGCTAGCCCATGACTACATCACTCTATGCTGTCTGGTAGAGAAACAATCTGGCCCAGTGGATAGAATGTCGAACTTAGGAGGAGAGGTTTAGAGACAGATGGAAAATTAGAAGTCATCCAGCCTAACCCCTGATTTTACAAATGAAGAGTTGAGGTCCAGAGAGGTGAAGGGATTTACCCAAAATCACATAGGAAGCGGCAGAAATGAACTTTGAACCTACATCTTCTTACTCCAAATTGATTACTCTTTCCATTCTACCATTTTGTCCCCCTTAGGGAAAGTAGTATTGTAGATAATAGGACTGGAGAACACCTCAGGAGTCATCTAATCTAACTCCCTCCTTTTACAGAAGAAGAAACAGAGACCCAAGTTAAGTGACTTGCCCAAGGTCATATAAGTAGTAGAAGAAGGATTTGCACTCAGCTCCTCTGACTCTAGGGTTGAGGATCTTTCCATATTGCTTCCTTTGGAGTTAGGAAGATCTGGGTTCAAATTCTACTTCCGACATTTACTGAGTGACCCTTGGAATGTCACTTGCTCTCTCTGAGCCTTAGTCTCCTTACCTGTAAAATAGAATAATAAAAGCAATTAGTTCACAGGTTTGTTGATGGGATGAAATGCAACTCTTAAAAGTGCTAGATGAATACAAATTATTATAACTGTTACTGTCATTATCTTGTTCCCCCATTCCTTTTGGTGAAAATCTGGAAGGGACTCAAGGTTTTTCTCTATCCTGTTCCTTTTCATTCATGTGTCTTCCCCATCTCCCTTTTCCTCTTGACCAACAGGCCCTCCCACAGGTCCTTTCCTTCCCCTCCCTTCTCTTCCCCCTTCTCTTCCCTTCCCTTTCCTTCCCTTCCCTTCCCTTCCCTTCCCTTTCCTTTCCTTCCCTCCCCTTCCCTTCCATCCCTTTCCATTCCCCTCCCTCCCCTCCCCTCCCCTCCCACAGGCTGGTGGAAATATATCAACAGAAAACATATCAGCAGAAAAAGAAGGTACTCCAGCATTCCTGTCCCCTGTGATACCTGATTCCCTGGAGGAAAGAAGAGAGAGATCCATCTCCCCCACCTAAAGGAGAAAGGAAGGACACAAGCACGACTAAGTGCCTATTATATGCCAGGCATTATGTGAAGCCTTTACAAACATTATTTTGTTTGATCACCATAACAACCCTAGAAGGTAGGTATGGTTATGTTATTATTAGCTTTCATTTTACAGTTGAGGAAACTGAGGCAAATAGAGATGAAATGACTTGCCCAGGGTCACACAGCTAGTAAGTGCCTGAGACTGAGTTTGAACTCAGGTCTTCCTAACTCAAGGCTCAGAATTCTAACCATTATACCACCCAGCTGCCTCTAGAGGGACACAGGGATGCTCACACCAGCACTGAACTTGAGTGATAAAGGGCCTTATGTTTCCTCTTCTGGAGTTAATATTAAAATCAGTTTAGTCACCAAATGGTTAGTTAGCTGCTCTAAGGCTTATAAAAATCAGAAAAGAGAGTCTAGTTAAGGCAATTCCCAGTCTGAGAGCATCCACTAACAGACCCTTGCTCCTCCAGACAAGAAAGCAGGCATATATAAGGCTTTGCCACACCCTTCTATTCACCCACCTTGGAAAACTAGGCCTGGCACTTAGGAATGACCAACACGTGACATGCTTTTCTGTGGACATAGTTCCATTGCTAAGCAGAGTCTTCATTTGGGACAACCTGGGGCATTCAGGAATTTCTCCTCATTGCACCAGATTTTCTGGATACATCTTACTTCCATTTACCCTCTGCTTCAGTTTGTTGGTTTTGTCTTGTTCTGCCTGGTGTGCTCAAGTCTGTTTTTGCTGGTCATGCCTGCTCACTCAGGTGGAGTCTTTCTGTACTTTAGCTGATCATTCAAATGTGCCAGACCTAAGTAGAACAGGTACCTGCCCTCCTACCCACATCTTGTTAAGTGCTTAAGCCCAGGTAAGGGTACCCAGTTCATTCCACTAGCTAAAGGGAAAATGAGAGGAAATGGAGACCCTCCTCCCCTCCCCTCCCCTCAATACTCTTGGTGTCTCATTTGTAGACAGAGGCACAAGGAATAATGAAATGACTCTGGCCTTGTTGTTGGTGGAAACCATTGTCTGTATAAATAACTTGTGATACTGGAAGTTATGAGGCAAGTTTCTAGTAAAGGGACATAACAGGGTGGAGATAAGATACCAAAGAAAACAGAGAAGTGAGCAGAACTTTAGTCCTAAATTGCTAATTGAAATGAGCATGTATCTATTAATCTACATTCTGACGAAGAGTTGAGGAAAGAAATGAACTTCGATAGGAGGTGACAATAGGGACAGAAGTTTAGATGCTAAAAAAGAAAAGTGGTGGTTCTGTGGATTGGGGAAAGTATTACACTGAGGATCCATTCTAGAACTTTGAAATGGAAGCAGCCATTTAGAACCAAGTGACTTGGTTTTAGGCTAGATTGTGACCAGAATCAAAACAAGGATGGGGCTACTAGAGCTTTGACCCAGAGTGATTAAATTTATAAGATGTCTATGGTACCATCCCAGAGCACACTAGCAAGGGTCATAGGCTCTTAGATCTAGGGCCTGAAGGGACCCCCTAAAGGGGCTCTTACCCTTGGGTCAATGAACCTTTAGAAAAATACTGTGATATATTTTTTAAATATTTTGATAACTATTTCACTATAATTGGTTTCCTTTGAAATCCAATTAATTTTATTTCATGTATTTAAAAACATTGCCCTGAAAAGGGGTTCATAGGCTTCACTTGATTGTCAAAGTAGTCCATTACACAACAGAGTTAAGAAGTCCTGAGTTAGCCAAACCCCTTTGTTTTACAGATGAAGAAATGGAGGCCCACAGGGGCTTCAATGACTTACCCAAGTTCACATAGGTTGTAAATGCCAGGATTAGAACACAGTTTTTCTGATATCAGAGAGTGTGCTTCCCTTGTCCTGTGTTTCTTCAAGCTGTTGTTTTCTTTTAGTCATAAAAATCATAGAATTTTAGGATTAGAAGGTGCTTTGGAGATAATCTAGTCCAACCTGAATCATGAAAACTCTCTACAACCTTCTAGATGAGGGGTCTTCTGCTTCTCCTAAAATGTCTGTAGTGATAGGGGACTCACTACCTCACAAGGTAGCCCAATTCATTGGATCAGTAAATGAAGTTTTCTTTTCCCTTTAAATTCCTTAGTTTAAAATAAAAAAAAAAAACTTTTAAAGTTTGTCCTGTTGAATCAAGGTTTTATTAACATCCAATCCAGAGAGTAAGGGGCACATGACAAATTTCCTTGGGAGTCTAGGGTGAAGGGTTCTGCTGTAAGAGGCATTTCTCTGCACAAACATCCTTCCTCCTACCTCCCACCCTTCATTTCTTCATCCTCAGTCCCTCCCTGTCCAAATCACCCCATCTTCGTCCCTCTCTATCTCCCAGGTCCCAGGCCCATTCCCTCAGTCTACACCTGGCTGGCTTCCAGGTCCCAGAGCAGGCCCAGCCCAATCTAAGCAACAGAAAAAAAGGAAGCTTGTCAGGGAGGGGCCCCTGGGGAAATTAACTGAGACTCCGGAGAACAGTTCATCTCTAGAGGGGTTGATTCACACGATGCTGCAAAGGACAAGGTCCCATGGGGCCCACATTCCTTCAGAGTCCTCTAGGAAAGTTGGGATGGGCTCCACAGCTGGTTTTCACTCAGAGCTGGGAAGTGGCCTTAGGTCCCTTGAAGCCTGGAAGGGCCCAACTGTATGTACCCACCACAAAAAAAAAGAGGACTCCTCCAGTCCCTGCTTTTCTCCCAGCTGTATCCCGCTCCCTCTTCCTCCCACACACCCCCACCCCACCCCAGCAGTTAACCAGGTTTCTCTCAGGGAAAGATTTCCCTGATCTATCTCTAAGTGGGTAGGAGTTCCCAACCTGAGGTCTGAAAACTTGTTTGTGCACTATTTTGATAAGTGCACTTCGATATAATTGGTTTCCTTTGTAATCTTCTGTGGTTCATCGTGCATTTAAAATTACACATCTGATGCTGAGAAGGGGTCCAGAGACTACCCAAGTCTATAGGCTTCACACAGAAAAGGTTAAGAACCTTTGCTTTCAGGGGAGAGAGGATGCCTGCCGAGCTGAGATTGAGCCTGTGGGAGGGAGAGTGGAAGGAGCCTGGTCCAGCCTGGGCTAGCCTCATACTGAGTCACCACTGACTGCCACACACAAATGTCTCCCCTCCTCAGATCAAATGATGCTGAGGTTGGGGACTCATGAAGAAAGAGGGAAAAGCTGGCACTGGAGAGGAGAGTCAGGAGATGTAAGGGCACCCCTGGGGAGAGGAACCTGATTAACTTTAGAGGGGAGAGGAGCAGGGGCCAGAGGAGTCTTCTTTTCCTGGCAGGTTGTCAGCATTGTTTATTGCAACCTCCCTGCATGCTGACCGCTGAACTCCATGTGGCATTTTGACATGAAATATCATGTAAATTATATGCAAACAGCATGTAAATCTGTCTCCCTCCTGTCACCCAGGCATCCTGATGGCCAGAGTGGGCTCACATCTCTTCTGCCTTCCTGGGCTGTTCTCTGATTCATCTCTGCTCTGAAGTGCTTTTCCTTCTGACTCTGCCTTTCCCATCAGCTCAGGCTGTCAGAAGTGGCAGGCAACCTTCTGTCTCCCGCCAGAGCCATGGATGCCGGGGTGGGGGAGAAGCCCAGGAGATCTAGCTCCCTTCCTCCAAATGGGGGGGCCACTCTAAGTAATGACACCTCCATGTTCAGGATCCATCCTGGTAGTTTCCAAATTGGCCCCAACAGAAAATGGAGATGGCCTCAGCCCCCAATCAGAACTTGGCACTATGGCAACAATGCTTTGATGAGATACTTGTGTAGGTCACTGCTGGCAGAAGTCAGTATCTTTCAGCAGTCAGGGCTGATGCTCATCATCCAAGTCAAACAGTACCTCCCTCCTCTGTTTCTCGGGCTGATGTAGAGAAATGAAGGTTCCTCCTTTTCTCTATGGATATCTGTACAAGAGGGTACAACCTTTCCCCAACCCTTCTGGCTACCTCCCCGGAGACCAGGTCTTCCTGGTGTCCAAGCTTCATCCCTCCCTCTTACAGCCTGAGCCCATTTCCTCTTCTTTGGTCTTTGGTGGAAAGGGAGAGGAGGTGAGCCCCCTCTTCTCAATTCATATTCTTCACTTCCCCTCCCAGAGGTCTTTTGAATTTTAATTTTAAGATCACAGTAGGGATATCATAAGATCATAGCTTTATATCCAGAAGGGATCTTGTAAGTTATCTGTCCAAACCTCTTGTTTTACAGAGAAAGAAACTGAGACCCAGA
This sequence comes from Potorous gilbertii, assembly GCA_028658325.1. Lineage (NCBI taxonomy): Eukaryota > Metazoa > Chordata > Mammalia > Diprotodontia > Potoroidae > Potorous > Potorous gilbertii. The sequence goes on along the minus strand of CM053770.1, from coordinate 600,532,817 downwards.
GGGCCTACAGCAACTAGCCCAAGGTCACACAGGCAGTAGGTGGCAGAGCAAGAATTTGAATCCAGTGCCCTTGACTACAAATATTAAACTATTTCTGTTTTACTATGCTGTCTCTCAATTCCCAGTGATGGAGTCATAGTACTACAATCTTCAGTGCACATTTTTCTTCAGCCCCAAGCATCGAAAAAGGCACGTTTAGTGGAAAGGACACAGTTTTTTGAGTCAGTGGACATGAATTCAAATCCTGACTGCCACACACAAACGGGCAGGTCACTTAATGTTTCTGGGTTTCAGTTTCCTCATGCATAAAAGGAGGGAGTTGGACTAGATCCCCTTGCAGCTCTGACATTCTAGAACACCATGAGTCCTAATCCTCCAGCTCATCAATCAATAAGTATTTATAGCACCTACTATGTGCTGCTAGGAAGCGGATCCTATCCTTAAGGAGTTTACAGTCTAGCAGATGAGACTACATACATATATATATATATATATATATATATATATATATATATATATAGAGAGAGAGAGAGAGAGAGAGAGAGAGAGAGGTAATTGCAAAGTTGCAAAGTAGACAGAAGACAATTTTTCAGGAAAGGCACTAGTGCTGAGAGAGAAGGGGGATCAGAGGAGGCTTCATGTAGAGGACAGTGCTTGAGATGATTCTTTAAAGAAACTATGAACTCTAAGAGGCAGATGTAAGGAGAAAGTACATTTCTGACATAAGGGAAAGCCAGATGAAAGGCATGGGGACAGAAAATGGACATCTTTATATAAGAAACAATAAAAAGACAACATACGTGTGAAGAATATTTTGTAATATGGCTGGAAAGGTAGGTTGAGACCAAGTTGTGAAAGGCTTTAAATGTCAAGAAGAATTTATATTTAAGCCTAGAGGCAATAGGGAGCCATTGGAGAGTACTGAGTAGGGGACCCAACACCTCTTCCGAGTCTCACTAGAAAGTATGTATAGATACTCTCCTTCCCACACTCAGTTTAACCTAGCTAGTCCTCTTGCTGTCCTTGCACACACTGCACTCCATTTTTTGTTTCCATGTTTCCCCACTGACTATTTTCCTACCCAGAATGCATTCCGGCTTCACCTTTACCTCAAAGAATCTCTTACTTCTTTTGAGATATATTGTCAGACCAAAGCTTTAGGAAAATCTGCCAAAGTGTCCTTGTGGCTAAAGATCCCCTGGAAACCATATCATTTAGACAGTAGGGGCAGGAGGTTTCATTGAAGAATGAGTTTTTAGGGTCTTGGTTTTTTGAAGGACACAATTATGGGTCATCATTTTAGCCCTAAAATCTCTCCAGGCAGGAGACTGGCAGAGCCCCTCAGCGCCCTGGCTAATGAATGAAATGACAGAGAGCATGCTAACACATTCTGCCTCTGTCATTTACAGTTGTAATTGCTACGGAAGTCATTGCTGTTAATGCAACCTAAAACCAGGATGGTTTGAGGGGAGGGAGGGGATGTTTGTTAAAAAACTTTTCTTACTGGAAAGATAAAATACATCTCTGCCTCTTTTGAACTGTGCCAGACCTAACTAAAGCTCTCTGGAAATCCTTTCACATCAAATCAAAGGAAACCACAAGGTTCAAATCCCAGCTGTTGTCCCGTGTGAATTTGGATATCAATGTCGTTCTCTATAAAATGGGAGGGTTGAACTAGCTGACCTCAAAGATCTCAACAAGCTTTAAATCTTGTGATCTTTAGAAGAAGATGAACCCCATGGTGAGGTAGAAGGGTTGTCAGACTCAACATCTTAGGAGATCTAGGTTTGAAGTTACCCGGGGCAAGTTCCTTAACCTCTCTGGCTTGGTTTCTTCATCTAAAAAATAAGAATCAGAAAAGTTCCTGTTTCATTTCTAGACTCATGGTCAGAACATGGACGCTAGATAGAGTCAGGCTTGTATCCATCAGCATTGCCCCCCTTCCTAGCGTTTGGGCCAATGGTTCCACCAACTTCCCTGTTTTCTGTTATCTCATCCCCACCCTGATATTATGGCCCCTTATTAAATAACACAGATACTGCATGATTCGTTCCAGTTCTAAGTCCCATGATCCTTGATGACTCAGTCTCCTATTCTGAAAAATGAGGATAGTAATGCTTACATTGCCTCTCTCACTTGGTCAGCTTTCAGGCACTATAAAATGTATGTTATTATAGTAGTACTCCAGTCCTTCCAGCCTCCCAGGTGCAGAATCTCAGCACTCTCCTCCACTCACCCTCAACAGCAATAGCTACCATCTATGTAGCACTTTAAGGTTTGCAAAGTACTTTACAAATATTATCTCATTTGATCCTTACAGCAACCCTGAGAGGATCCAATCTATTGCTATTATGATGCCCTATTATAATAAAATAAATACTATTATGGTCCTTATTTTACAGATGAAGAAACTGAGGGAGAAGAAACCGGAGGTTAAGTGACTTATTTCCCCGGGTCACATAGCTGGTAAGGATGTGAGGCAAGATTCGAACTTGGATCTTCCTGACTGTCGGTCTAGGTTTCTATCCACTGTGTAAATCTTTCCATGTCTATCTCCGCAACATTTTGCATCCATCACATGATTCATGCAGCCAACACCTTCGTTTAGACCCTCATCACCACTCCCCTGTACTATTGCAATAGCCTCCTAATTGGTGTCCCTAACTTAGGTCCCTTCTATTTTCAATCCATCCTCCAAACAGTAGCCAAAATGATTTTTTTTTAAGTGAAGGCTTGTTCTAGGTCACTCCCCTCATCAATAAACTGCAATGGTTCCCTGTTGTCTCTAAGATAAACCAAAATTCCTATTAGGCTTCCAAAGTTCTTCACAACCTGAACCCAACCCACCTTTCCAGTCTCACTAGAAGTGTGCCCAGACATTCTTGTCCCACACTGAATAGCCAAAGTGGCCCTCATGATGCTCCTCAACACACTGCAGCCATCTCTTACCTCCATGTTTTCCTCCTGGCTGTCTCCCTGCTTGATGTGACTTAGTTTCCAAGTAATTAATCGTTATGTTAATGAGGAGAGCAGTAATTAATAAAAGGGGCCGGTGACCCCCTCAAATGCCAAAAACCCTTCATGGAGCCCACTCAATGGTTATATGCCCTTGGAAGAGTGAGTGTTCCTAGGGGGGGCAATTGCCTCTGATTGGTTAACAACTAATGATAATGGATATTAGGAGAGATAAACCTATACTATTGAAAGGTTGGGGGATGTGACTGATCACTCCTTCTTGGTCAAAGAGACTTACCTATACCATATCACCCCATCTAGGGTAATTTAGACAAAAGGATCTACCCTCCCCCTATTCCCCTGTTCAAACCTGCCAGAGTGAAACCCAATGGCCTGGAGTTCACCTTAGGTTAAATTCTTTGTAAGGTTCTCTAGCTGGGTGGGGCAACAACTCCTACCCAGAACCAAAATGCTTGTACCCCGGGGATTTGAGCAATCTCATCCACCAACAATGTCCTTCAGATACTGGCTTGGCCAGTCTGAAGGACTTCCTAGGAAGGGAAAAATCCTGCATCTCCCCAATATTAACCATTAGTTATTTAATAATCATTTTCCTCACTGGGATGCACTCCCACTTCACCTCCTCCTTCTAGAATCTCTACTTCTTTTGATACACAGCTTAAGTACCACATTTTATATGAAGCCTTTCCTCATTTCCACAGCTGTTAATGCCTTCTGCCCCTAAACTAATTGTACTTGTTTCTGCTTATTCCGAATATTTGTGTGTAAATGCCATCTCCTCGAATAGAATGTTCCGAATATTTGTGTGTAAATGCCATCTCCTCGAATAGAATGTAAGTTCTTTGAAGGCAGACACTTTCATTTTTGTCTTTGTATCTCCGGGGTCTAGCACAGGGATGGGGAACCTATGGCCTTGAGGCCACATGTGACCCTCTAGGTCCTTAAGTGTGGTCCTTTGAATCCAAATTTCACAGAACAAATCCCCTTAATAAAAGGATTTGTTCTGTAAAACTCGGACTCAGTCAAAAGGCCGCCCCCATGGACCTAGAAGGTCCATGTGGCTTTGAGGCCCCTGATCTGGCATCTGCTTGCTAATTACCATGATTAGTATTTATGCATTAAAGAGACAGCTAGGTGGCACAGTGGATGAAGCACTGGGCTGAGTTCAAATCCAGCTTTAGACATTTACTAGCTGGGTGGCCTTGGACAAATCACTTTGCCTTGTTTGCCTCAGTTTCATCATCTGTAAAATGAGCTGAAGAATGACATGGCAAACCACGACTGTATTCTTTGCCAGGAAACCCCTAAATGAGATCAAGAAGAGTCAGACTCAACTAAACAACAGCAAAAGGTCATCCTGCCTCAAATGTTCCCCTACTCCATTCATCTATCAAAGTGATTTTCCTAAAGCACAGGTCTGAACCTATCACTACCCCTGTTCTATAAACTTCAGTGGCTCCCTATTGCCCCTTCCCAAATCAAATATGAAATCTTCTGTTTGGCTTTTGAAGTCCTTCATAATCTGGCCCCTTCCTACCTTTTCAAACTTATGCCTGACTCTCCTCCACAAACTCTATGACCCAATGACACCACCCTCCTTATTCCTTAAGCCAGACACTCCAGTGGTGTCTTTTCTTTGGCTGTGCTTGGATTACTCTCCCTCCTCATCTGTGTTCCTCCTTCCCTGGTTTTCTTTAAATCCCAACTAAAATCTCACTTTATACGGATGTCTTCCTCCAGCCCCCTTCATTCCTGTACCTCCCCTCTGAGACTATCTCCAATTTATCCTGTACATGGCTTGTAGACCGTGAGCTCCTTGGGGTCAGGCAGGTAGTGAACCCTGCAGGGTACCCAACACTCTATCCGCATGTGTGCATACGTGTGTGCATGCGTGTGTGTGTGTGTGTGAGTGATACACCCCCATATACACCATTGCCCCAGCCCAGCTCTATGTTTCCTCTGTGCTTAGTGTAATACTTGGCATACAGTAGGTACTTAATAAAAGCAAGTTGATTTGACACAACCAGACTCTTCTTACTATGGCCCAAAAGCAACTGATTTTTTTGGTGAGTTTGCTTTTGTTTTCGGTGAGCAGGGAAGGTAGTCTCTGATGGTACAGCTTATATATGCAAAAATGCACCTGTACTCAGGAGTTGAATAATTTAATAGGATTCCAAGTCATTCAGGATACTCTCTGTCCAGTTTAATCACTTCTTCATTCCCCCAGGAATCCCGAAGACCTTTGAACTATTTCTTCCTTCAAGCACTGAGCATTCCTTGAGCATTCAAATATTTATTGAATATATATATAAAATATATATACACACATATGTATATATATTACATGTGTATTACATATAGACACGTGTATATATTCTATATGCAGTTTCCTGGCTTCAAAACCCTCTCTGTGCCCTATATATTCCTAGTCCTTTCCCCAGTATTCGGCCCTGTTACTAAGGACAAAATTCCTATTTGCCAGACCTCTGAGTGGTAGCTCTGTTGTCATGGAGAAGCAAAAACTCAAGGTGGGTATAGGAGGGTACTAAAGAGGGGCATGGGGGGCAGTGTCCAATTGGACAGCTGGTTGCTAGGGTCAACGGGTCTGTGATTGGTTAGCTGTGTTTATATGCCCAACCTTTCCCTCTGGCAAGGAGCTCTCATCCCATGTGAAGTGGCCTAAAGGTATAGACATTGGGGATAGAAAAGAAGGAGAAATTTAGGATCAGTATCTCTCATGCTCCTTATTTTGAACAGCCTTGCCTTGCAGGTAAATATGTGTCAGCTGTGCCTGCAGATGTTTGTCTGTCTCACCGGGGGAACTAAGACTGGAACACCAATTACAAGTGTCTCAGCATCATTCATCAACTTCTGCATAACATGGACCAAGGGAAAGGCAGCCCTTGTTGACCAAGAGAACTGTCTAACTCCAACCAGGGTGAAATGATGCTAGCTGACCATGTATGACCTAGGATAGGATTTTGAGTTGAAAGGGACCTTAGAGATCATCTAGTCGAATACTGCCATTGTACAGAGGAGGAGCCTGAGGCCTTGGAAAAGGACATGTTCCCAAGGTCACACAAGTACCAAGTAGCGGAGTTAAGGTTTGAACCTCTGGTTTCCAACTCCAGAGTCACTGATGCTTACAGTACATCACACAGGCCCCACAGTGGCCTTAAGCCTTAGCCCCAGCTGCTTTCTCTGAGCATTGGCGGTATGGGGTAATAGCCCAAAACAGGGGACCCCTTTGGCTAGAGGCTCCCTTGGTTTATGTTTTGGATTGATGGCAGGGGCAGGGGAAAGGAATGTCGCTGGCTCGAGCTTTGCTTGGTTTTTGAAGGCACTACTCTCCTCTGCTGCCCACACAGCCAAGGAGGGAGAACTGTTTCCAGCTCCCCCACAGATCCCGCCGGGGGCCAGGGATGCCTGTCCAATCTGCAGAGCAGCAGGCATGTTATTGGGAGCTGAGCGGGGGAGAAGTTGAATGGGGGAGGAGAGAAGGTCTTTGCTTCTGCTGATGAGAGCATCCCTGGCTAGTCTCTGTGGTTCCCGGGCCAGGATTGTCATGCTGCTTAGATCTCTTCCTATCTCAGCATTGGGGCTGGGGAATTACAAGATCCTCGACCTCTTGTGCCCCCTTAGAGTTGGATGGAGAGAGAAAGGAGAGACTGCAGAAGCTCTGTCGGCCTTCCCCCCACCTCCACACCCAACCTCTGCCCAGAGGCCTCTCTCTGAATGGGATACACAGGACTGGGGTCCTACTCCCCCAGCTCCTCTGCCCTTGTTTTGGAGTGGTAGGGTAATGAGCCAGGCTTCCTGGTTGGTGGGAAACATCTGCAGAGAGGGGGGAAATGGGCTGTAAGGAATCCAGCTCTCCTTCAGAGAAGAGGTTCCTTTGTGTCTAGAGAGAAAACATAAAGCTGGGCTGGGGCAATGGTGTATATGGGGGTGTATCACTCACACACACGCATGCACACACACATGCACACATGCAGATAGAGTGTTGGGTACCCTGTGAAACAGGTGCCCAGAGCTTAGAGACATGGGCATTTGGAGGCATTGCCAGTCCAGTGTATAAACATACACACATCTGTCTCCCAGAGCACCCAACAGTCTAGCCTCCATTTAGTTCATCTGGCCCTTTGTAGCCCCCTCACTTCTAAACCCTAGAATGAAAAGAAATTCCCAAGGTTGAGATCTGGAGCATCCAGAGCCCTATTCTATCAGCTAGGAGATTTGGCCCAACCTCCAGCCTTCTAACCCTACCTATGAAAGAGAACTAGTCTGCAGACTCAAGGGAAGGCAGCATTTCTACCATCAGTAATGTCCTTGTTGTCATCACTATCCTATGAATAGGGGCCTAAGACCCAAAGGTTGGGGAGAAGAGGACCTTCACATTGTGTGGCTTTAGATTAAAGACTCTCCCCCAACAAGTGGGAGATTCCAGGTCACATGTAAGGTGGGGTGGTAACGAGCACTGTCTTTGAAATCAGAGGACTTGACTTCAGATCACAGTTCTACTATTTCCTTCCCCCTCTCTGGGCCTCAGTTTCCTCCTCTGTAAAATGAATGTTTTTGATTAGAAGAGCCTTAAGGGTCTGTCTAGCAGTGGCTGGTCCTATGCAGGCAAGTTTAAATCAAATTATAAGCACTAAAAAGGCAAGACCTGTACTGTATGGGAAGCAGTGAAATGTAATTAAAAAAAAAAACAACACACATTAGATTTGGATCAGGAAAGTCCTTGATTCCCATGCTGGCTCCACACTAGTTGTATGAGTTTGGGTAAGCTGATTAACTTCTCTGAGTCTCAGTTTCCTCATGGGCAAAATGGGAAGGATATCTGTATTACCTGCCTCCCTACCTCCCACTTCTTATAGAATTGAACAATTATTATTTAACTTCATATCCCCCATACAGTGGAGTTTAATAAATGTTTAACTTCAGATTTACTGGATACCAATTGTGTCATGCACTCTTGGATTGGCCAAAGGAGCTTCCTTGCGGTTCCTCGCACATAGACAAACATTCCCTGTCCCATTTCCATGCTTTCCCTGCTACCATTCCTTTTCAAAGGCTGTGCCCTCTGCCTCAGATGCCCTCTCTCCTCACCTCTGCCTCTTAGAATCTCTAGTTTCCTTGAAAGCCCAGCTTGGGCGCCATCCAGAACATTAGACCTTTCCTGACCTTCCCTGGCCTTCCTCTGGCTTTGTGCACAATTATTTGAATACCTGGGCTCAAATTTATGGGTAACCTGAGCTCTGTCCTCCTTCCCCTTGCCATGGATTAAGTTCTGCCCCTACCTTGCTCCCTCCTCTGACTCTCCAGTAGTTGGCAGGATTTATTGGTCTCAGAGCTCGTCCCCTTTCTTCTCAAAAGAGGCTCTCCCACACCAAGCATCTGTAGACTCCTATTGCCTTTCTCAGCTATCTGTACAAGAATTACCCAGGCAGAACCAGGGCCCAGGCCCCTCCTCTCTGGGAACCTGCTGGAGTTAGCATCCTGACACTTCAGCTTTGCTTATCAGTTTTATTTTTATATAAAGTGTCTGTGCTGGGGAAATCTGCGTGCTCTAGCTAAATATATAGAGATTCAAATCGAAATCACAGTGGAAAGGCCCTTCTTTGGATATTCCCCCAGGCTTCCCTCCCCCTGCCCCCCCCCCCCCACATACAAATCTTTTCCCATCCTCCTGCCATTCTTTCACTAGCTTCTGTTGGGTCTGGGTATATACCTTTCTTTGATGCTAGGAGGCCTGATGATGGAGAATGAGAAGATGGGAGTTTCCAATCCTTGTAATGTATCTCAAACTCATATCTTTCTTGAGAGAAAATAAATCCATTCTCAACACCCTTTCCAAACCAGCCCCTTGCTCCCCCTTTCTTGGTCTTCTTCATCCCCCAGTCACCTACTGGCTGTGTGACATTGGATGAGTAACAACTCCTCTCAACCTCAGTCTCATGCAAAATAGGAATAATGACAGTGTTGTTGGTTAGGAGAAAATGAGGCAATGTAGATACAGCACATAACTATATACACGTTTTTATTAGATCTAGGATTTCATTGGTGTAGGGAATGCCAGGTAAGGAACTTCCTCTGTGTATAAAGATCAGCACCTGTTATTCCAATTTATGGTCTTAGAGAGTCTCCTGGGAGTGACATGTTAAGTCACTTGTCCTGGATCACACAACCAGTATGTATTGAAGGTAAAATTAGAACCCAGGCTTTTCTGGCTCCAAGGTCAGCCCTCAGTCACATTGCCTTTATACACTATTTCATGGCAGTTGGGATCATAATTCATTTACATAAAAGTTAAATGTGCCACAGATATTGTATCTAGTTTTTCATTTTTAAAAATTATCAGGCATTTCTATTTTTCCCTTTCCACTTCCCTCTTACCCCAAAAAGAAAAATAGAAAATAAACCCCTTGTAACAAATAAACATAATTAAACAAAGCAAATATCCACATTGAGAAAGTCCGAAAATGTATCTCATTCTAAATATTTAGTTCATCACCTCTTTGTGAGTAGCTTTTTTCATTATCATTCCTCTGGACTCATAAGTTGATTGTTAAGTTCTCAAGTATTTTTAAATTGTGCTTTTTAAAAAAAAACAATGATTATATCATAGTACAAATTACTTTACTGGTCCTGCTCACTTCACCCTGTATCAGTTCACACAAGTCTTCCCAGGTTTCTCTGAGACTGACTTTCTTCATTTCTAACACTTTGATAGTATTGCATTACATTCACATACTGTAATTTGCATAGATATTTCCCAATTGATGGGCATTCCTCCTTAGTTTCCAGTTCTTTACCACCACAAAAAGAGCTGCCATAAATATTTGTATATATATAGGACCTTTTCCTCTTCCTTTGATATCCTTGGAGTATAGTAGTAGTAGAAATATTTCTGGGTCAAAGGCCATACAGCATTTAGTAACTTTGTGGGCATGGTTCCAAATGATCTCTCCAGAATGACTCCACCAATTCACAGCTCCACCAATAGTGCATCAATGTGCCCATTTCCCCACAGCCGTGCCAACATTTGTCATTTTCCATTTTTTGTGTTATTATATCTGTTTTGGAGATAAAGACTCAGCCATAGTGGATAGTCAACCTGGCATAGTGGGTCAAAACAATGGTCTTAAAAGATTTAGGTTGGAATTCTGCTCTGACCTCAACTAGCTGTGCAACTCACTGAGCAAGTCATTTCTCTAATCCTCACTTTCCTCATCTGTAAAGAGAGGATAAGAATAGCCATTTATACAGGGTTGTTTTAACAGTCAAGTGAGATAACACCTGTAAAATGCTTGGCAAACTTCGTAACACTATGTCAATGTCAGCTGTGACTATTATTAACTGACTCGACCAGGTTTTCACTTACTGATTTTACTAGGCAAGCTTAGCTTACTTGGCAAGTGCTTAATAAATGCTTTTTTCCATCCTTCTTTCCTCCTGTCTCCTGTCTCCAAGTCTGGCATTTCTTCCCCTATACTATGATGTGTCTCCTGTCTCCAAGTCTGGCATTTCTTCCCCTATACTATGATGTGTCTAAGAACCACAGAATCTCAGAGTAGGTCAGTGTTTCAATGGCCATCCAGTCAAATTCATATCTGAAAAGGAATTCCTTCTATAACATACCTGATACATACCTTCAGCTTTTGCTTGAAGACATCCCAGTGAGGACCAATTCATTCTACATTTAAAGAATTCTAATTATGTTTTCTTAAATCAAATTAGTCAATCAGCAAACATTTATTAGACTTCTATTATGTGTCAGGCACTGTACTAAGTGCTAGGGATACAAAAAAAGGCAAAAGACGGTAGCTGCCCTCGAGGAGTTTACACTTTACTGGGGGAGACAAGTAAACAAATATATACAAACAAGCTCTTCACTGTCTGAGTTGACTTTGTAGTCTCTGTGCACTGCTGCAAGTTCTGCTCTCTAGGGTCAACCAGAATAAGTCTAAGCCCTTGAAGATAGTTAATCATCTATCCCTTGAATGTTCTCTTTTCCAAGCAAACACCTCCAGTTATTTGAGATCCTCAGATGGCATCATGGTGAAGCCCTTTGCCATTCAGGTTAGCCTCTTCTGCCCAATCTTCAGTTGATCCATGTCCTGAAAATGTGGTACCCAGACAGGGGCAGAGTACATACAACAGCACCATTTCTTCTCCTCTTCATCCTCTTTCTTCATTGCCAAAGGGACCTCTGCAGCTGTTGGACAAAGTGTGTTGGCAGGAACAGCCTCAACGTTGTGGATCCCTCTGGAAGAGATTCCTTCTAGCCATAGCCCTAGGATTACAAGGAGCTCTCCCCCAGTGGAGCAGAGGGCACAGGCCACCTAGTTCTTGGTGTCAACTTTCATTTGACCAGGTGACTATAACTTCCTCCTTTCACCAGGTTGAAAGAGGAACCAGTACTAAAATATGAGCAGATTTATGCTGTAACTTCTTCATCTTTCCACGTTACTCCATTTGCTCTGCTGCTTTTAATCTGAAAGGTGAACTGATTCTTAATAATTCCTTCATTTATAATCACTCAATTTACATATTCCTTTAAGGTTTGCAGAATATCTTGCTCACTTGGGGCAGCTAGGTGGTGCATGGATAGAGTTCCAGCCCTAAAGTCATTAAGACCAGAGTTCAAATCCAACCTCAGATGCTTACTAGTTGTGTGACCTTGGGCGTGTCATTTAACTCCAATTGCCTTAACAACAACAAAAAAGCATCAATTGATGCCATAGGTAGTAGCAAATACGTTTATCCTCATCTTACAGATAAGTAAACCATAACTGAGAGGTTGGGACTTGCCCATTATCATATAGCAAGTAAGTATCTAAGGCAGAATTTGAATCCAGGTCTAGTGATTTTCAGGCAGCTAGGTGTTAAAATGAATAGAGTTCCAGGCCTGGAGTCAGGAAGACTTCTTGAATTCAAATCTGGACAAATAAGTCACACTTATTAGCTGTGTGACTCTGGGGAAAGTCATTGAACCTTGTTTGTCTCAGTTTCCTCATCTGTAAAATGAGATAGAAAGGAAATGATAAACCACTCCAGTATCTTTGCCAAGACAATCCCAGAGAATGGGATCATCACACAACTGAACACAACAAACTACTCATTTGCAAGTTTGTAATTTTCCTAGTTGACAGCTGGGCAGCAGTGGATAGAAGGTTGAACTTGGAGTCAAGAGATCAGTTCAAATCTCGTCTCCAACTACTACTAGCTGTAATAAGTGGGCAAGCCATTTCCCCTCTGATTGCCTCAGCCTCATCGTCTGTAAAGTGGGGGCAATGTTAGCCCCTACCTCCCAAGGTTACTGTGAGGATAAATTAGCTTTGTAAAGCTCAACCAACCTTAAAGTACTCTATTATGATGGTAAATATGCTCTACTTTTGAAACATAGCACAGCAGAAGCGCGCCTCCAAACTAATCATTGATCCAAACTTGATCAGTTGGTTTGGGGAGAAGGGAGGGATAGGAAAACTCCCAGCAGCAGGACGTACCACGAGATCACCTCCACCTGGGATGGACCAGGCCGACCAGCGCTGCGAGGAGACGGAACCTAACAGAAACTACCTATTTTAGAAGAACCTGAGAGGCATGGTGTAGGCAGGGTCCTGGATTCGAGCCCCAGCTCTGCCCTCCCCAGCGTGACCTTGGGTAAATCACTTTCCTGGGGATCTTGGTCAAGGGAGGAGGCTGTGCCACATGATCTTCAAGGCTCGCTGCGGTCTCGGAGCTGGAAGGAGGGGGTGGGCACCTGGGCAGAGCTAGCCCTGGGGATTGGCAGCGGCAGAGGGCAGGGCTGGAGGAGCCTGGAAGGGGGAGGAGTCAATCTGGACAAGTGAAAAACTCCGGCCGGAGGCTGGGCTTTTCCCTTCCCTCCTCCCCTTCCCGACCGTCCCCTTTCCCTCCCTCCTTCCTTCCCTCCTCCCCCTCCGGCTCAGGTTGCAGCTTCTCTCGGGAGCTGCTCACCTTTCCTGGGCAGGGGAAGCGGCCGCCGTGCCAGGGCGGGGAGGGCGGCAGGGCGCGGGGCACCGAGGTCCTCGGACCTCCTCCCATCTTCCACCAGCCAGCCCAGGCGGAGAGCCGGAGCCGGGCCGGAGCCGGGCCGGAGCCGGGGCCGGAGCGGTGAGTCCTGCCCGGCTCGCCCGCCCGGGGGGCACGGGGGGTGGGGTAGGGGAATGTTTGCAGGGGGAGGAGGGGGTACTGCCCGCCGTGCAAACGGAGCAAGGTACAGCGGAGGAACTCTTAAAGGGGCCGCGCCGCTCTGTGCCCGGGGGCGGGGGGTGGAAGGGGAAGCGGAGAGGACGCGCTCCGTGGTGGTATAAGGGCTGGGGGCCGCCGCAAAGCGCGATCGCCCCAAATTCCCGGTGGTCGGGAGTAAGAGCCCGGGCATTTCCTCGCGTCTGGAAGCCCCCACCCCCATTGCTCCTAACCTCAGGTCAAGGGTTCCGCAGATCGGACTCAGGTGTCCGGGCCAAGCGAAGTTTTGTGCGGCTGTTTAGAGCTGCCCCCCAGCCTTCTGGAGGCGGACTTGGGGTCAAGGATCCCCGCATCCCAGGAGACCCTGGCATCTGTCACACCGAGGGGAGCCCCAGGCCAGAGCCCTGGCCAGATGTTCTGTCTGCAGATGTGTGTTGGGGGCAGGGGATTGCTGGGAGGGGCGGCTGGAGGGATTGCCTGTCTGCCTGCTTTTCTGCCCTTTGTAACTGAACTTAGCCCAGAGCTCCAGAAGACGTCTGAGCCTCAGGGAACATCAGCTGTAGTGTGGGAAAGGACTGGAGGGTCGGGGGTGCACGGAAATGTGAGTGCCCCTCCTCTCACCGCCAGCCCGCAGGCTAAGGGTTAGGGTTAGGGGCTGGAAGTCGTGTGAGGGGTAGTTGGTCCTGGGGAAAACATGTGCTTGGGGGATTCCGAGTCGACGTGGTTTAAGGACTGAATGTGTGGGGAGTGGGGTGGGGAGAGGCAGGTTAGGAATCGGAGATGGACCGTTCCAACTGGAGACCTCTGAAAGGAGAGCTTTCTCCTCTTTCGGGGTAGGAGAAAAGTCTTCCTCGTCCCAGGAGATGATGGGGTGGCAGGGAGTGATCAGAGAAGGGTGATGTTATAACTCAAACCCACACTGGAGGGAGAACGCTTCTCCACAGCCTCTTTCTGGTTTCCTCTGTTCCATCTCCTAATACCCAGGCCTCAGTAAGAGTCTACGCAGACTGAGGAGGGGAAATGGGAAATGGGTCTGCATAGCTAGGATTCGTGAGTCAAGAGATGGATCATATCCAGTTGTATAGGAGAGCTGTAAGAGCAGGTACTGGGTGGAGGGGAGGTCAGTAAAGGTCTCACTGGGGCCACTTCTCAATGACTACCCCTGTTCTCTGCCTCTAGCCCCTCTGTCCCTCAGGGGTTCCTTGACAGCAAGGCCTAGCTCTGTGACTCACTGACACCTTGCCCTGTCCATCCTGTGTCAGATCCACGTGAGATTTCCTGTCCCATCCCCTCCCCCTCCAAGCACTCAGAATATTTGCACATTCCATTATAGTGACCTGAGTGAGCTGTAGGAGAGATGGGACAACTGGGGCTGAGATGGAGACTTTGAGAGAGGAGAATTAGGCAATCCTCTTTGCCTCTCTAGGCCTCAGTATATTAATCTGTAAGAAGAGAGGGTTGCACTGGATGACTTTTAAGGTCCCTTGCAGGGACCTCTAAATTTGTGATCCAAGGAGGGAATTACACAATTTTTCCATTTCACCTGTAGGATGGGGCTGGGAAGATGTCCTTAAGGTTTGAGACAGGAAAAGGTTCATAACACCTCATTGCTTGTGTATTTGGGGTGGAAAAGTAACGTTTGAGCCCCATTGTGATCCCTAAAACTTTCTCCTTTTGCCAGAAAGAGGGTTACTTTCCAGAATCAAAGATATGGTCATTCTGTTTAGTCCTTGCCCTGGCTGCTTCAGGCTGGCTTTGTTGCTTCTCTAAGTAGCTGTGATTAAGGGGTTGGCAGGCAAAGCCCTCTCATCACAGTCCTCCAAAGCCTTAGTCTAGGTAGAGGCCTCTATATTTCCTGGATGTCTGGGTTCCCACACGTCCCTCTCCCCTGGCCTATTTATTGTAGTTTTGATCTATCCCAGTCCCAGCTAGTTTTCAGAAAGCAAATTGAACTTAGACAAATCACTTCATCTTTCTCAACCCCTTGTTTCCTTGTCTATAAAATGTGGGTAGGGGGCCATAGGGTCTCTACAGTTCCATCCAGCTTTAACATTGTTGGGTTCTGTAAGTTCTTTCTGATCTTTGGACTAGGACCTCCTAAGGAAGGGAGGAGTGGGGATTAGGGGAGAAAATAGAAGGATGAAGTTCCAATTCCTTCGACCCTAATCCTGTACCTGAGAAAGGGGGACTTAGGAAGCAAATAGGTCCTTGGAGCCAGTCTTTTCTCAGGGTCATGTTTCTTGCTTGGGAGTCTCCCACTCTGGCTGGGATGAGACAGAGCTGCCTTTTAAGGTTGCATTTATTTCCTCTACAGTTCCAGGGACTCTGTTCTCTGCTGCCCTCTGCCCCCTCTTCAGGAAAAAGGTTTTCCACACTCCTGGTTTAAAAAACAAAAATCAGCTCCTACCATTGCCCTAGCCACTCGCCTTTCCTTAGGACTTCCACTATCAGTAGGGGTACTGGCAGTGCACTTCTTCTCCCTGGTTCTCCTGACCCATGCGTGGGCCCTTCAGGGCATAGAAAAGACCTTGGACATTGAATGTCTTTGTTTAGAAAGCAAGCTTCTTCCTGATTGGTGGGCAGGGGTCTGCTCTGTGCCTGGCCAGGCAGAGGAAGACAGGAACAGGCTCGCCCACCACCTCGAGGTGAACCACTAAGTGACTATCTTTCTTGTTATGCCAAGGGAAAGAAGGGGGTGCAGCCCAGAGGAGAACAGATGGAGAAACAAGGCCTGGAGTCAGGAAGGGGAGCAAACTTGTTAGCCAGAGACTAGTAAGCCCTGTTGACATGATAGGGATACCCGGGGATGGCAGGGATCAGACAGAACCCTGATCCTGGGATCTCCTTTTTTTCTCTAAGACTTCCCCTACAGGGCAAAGTGCCTTCTCCAGTTCTTAATTAATTACAGCCACTGTTCTGTTTTGGACTGCTCCAAACTTGGCGCTTAGCTTTGGCCATATAGGAGAGGGTCATGCCAGACTCTCTCTCACCACAATACACACCCCCATACATATGCTGTGTCTCATATACATTGTCCTGCCATACCCTTTTCTCTCCTTCCCCCTGCCTGACTCCCCCAAACCTGGACCCTGTGCCCTGCTGACAGTACCTGCTGAATGGGCACTTTCTCATCTCCAAGGGAAGGGGACAGAGAGAGGCTAACTTTTCTCCTTCCTTCCTTCCATCCCTCATGCCACCCTCCCCTCTAAGCTTAAGCCTGGGTCCCAAATCAAGCCAAGCAGAGAGAGTAAGTCTCATAAAATATTAAAAGGGACCATAGAGATCATCTAAGTCAGGCAGACTGATACAGGAGATGGCGTCCTAGATTGGGAATCAGGAATTCCTGGATTCAAATTCTGCCCCTGATACTGACTGATTACAGTCTAGGCATAGCACCTACTGAGCCTCAATTTCCTCATTGGTCAATCCTGTGGTACCGGATTCACAGGGCTATGGTGAGGGTCAGATAAGGTAACAGACAAAGTATTTTTAAATGTTAAAACATTATTCAAACAGTAATTATTATCTGGGCACAAGGTCATGGATTTAGAGCTAAAAGGGACGTTGGAGGCTTTCTAATCTATGAATCACTTCATTTTACAAATATGGAAACCAAGACTCAGAGAAGTGGGTTACCCAAGGTCAAGTCTTAGGGCTAAAATCTGCACGAGGGCCAGAACTAGGAGCAAGGTCTTCTGGTTCCAAATCCAGCATTGCTTCCCCAGCACTACATCAATCCTAGGAAACAGAAATCCCTAACCTTTAGGATCATTCTCCAAACATGGCCACGGAGTTCATTGCTGAGCTAGGCAGTGAGGTAGTGAATTAGAGCTGGGCATCACTCTGGGAAGACAGGAAACAGTTGAACCTCCTGACTGAAAGGAAATCTATCTTTTCCCAAAGTCTCCTGTGCTCACAGTCAGAAGAGAAAGAAACAAAGCAGCGATATAGCTGTGGACAAAAATAGACCCCACTACTCCCTGCCCTGAAGGAGAAATTGAGGGGATGCAAGAGAAAACACTTCCTGGGTAGCTCGGTCATGTACATGCTCTGGCATTTATGAATATTTGGTATCTGTGGTGTATATGTTCATTTATATGCATGCTGTTTCAAATTAATTTAAGCTCTTTGAATACAGGAATGGTTTCATTTTTGTTTCTGTATCTCTTCTGTTTGGCATATAGTAGGTGCTTAATAAATGCTCATTGATTGATTATAGGGTAAATTTAATGAAAGCTGGGGCTAGACTTCGTTGTCTTTATAGACTCCTAGTACCTATCGCAGTGCTTTGTACACATTAGGAGCTTAATAAATAATTGAATTAATGAATGAGTGAATGAGAAAGTAGAATCGCCTTTCTCTGAGGTCTTTGAGTAGGTAAGGTCCCCATAAATCCTCTGAACTAGGAGAGGTGGAATTCTGCCTAGAAGCAGGAAGATAGAGTAGATAACCCCTGAAGGACCATTAATCTGTGCTCTTCTGATCAGCCTTGCAGGGAAGATGGATTGTCTCTCCAGGGAATCAGGTATGATCAGTCTGACAGGTTCTAGCTAAGTGTACCTTGTTCAGTTGCCCCTGAATGCAGGTTCCTGTGCAGTATCAGGTCTTTACTGCAATTATGAATTTTGATTTCATCCATTTCTACCCCACCTAAGACCCCAACTTTTCCCAGAGTTATTGAAAGGGCTTGGCAAAGTGGAAGGGGCATGGACTTATACCCAGAAGAGATCAAGGTCATCCCAGTCAAGGCACCATAGGTAACTAATTTTTCTTTTAAAATTCATTTTCCTCATCAGGACCATAAGCATCATTGAAACTTAAAATAACTTGGTCGGGTCATTGGCATTGAAGGCCACATGTGTATTGTAAAGAGCTTTACAAGGGCCAAATATTATTGTTGTGATTATAAGTCCTGGCAAGGTAGTTCCCCTTCCTGACTCCAGGTCTCTGTTTCTCCATCTGTTCTCCCTTGGGCTGCATCCCCTTCTTTCCCTTGGCATAACAAGAAAGTCACCTGGTGGTTCCCTTCAAGGTGGTGGGCGAGCTGGTGCCTGCCTTCCTCTGCCTGGCCAGGCACAAAGCAGACCCCCTGCCCACCAATCAGGAAGAAGCTTGCCTTCCAAACAAAGACATTCAATGTGCAAGTTATTCAGGATTAGTACAGAGCACTCCTTAGTGAAATTTGAATTTTGTGGGGATAGGCAGTAAGGAGTCATTGCAAGTGGTAGGGGAGAAACATGATGAAGTCAAGTCAACAAGCATTTATTGAGGACCCGATATATGCCAGGCTAAATTCTGGGGATACAAAAAAAGACAAAAACATCCTGTCCTCAAGGAGCTTATGGTCTAATGTGATAGGTAATGTGTTAATAGCTAGGTAGGTAATAGGTAAGATTTACATCGTGACTGCACTGTTTTCTCTATATCTCTATATCTCATTTAATTCTCAGAACAGCACTGTGAGATATGTCAACTGACAATCTCAACTTTACATAGACGCTCTTATCATTCCCATTTTACAGATGTTGGAACTGAGACTGAACAAGGGGTGATATGGGAAGAAGCTTTCTTTCCCTTTTTGCCTTGACCATGGAGATAGGTACTTAAGTGTCAGGTACCAGGATCCCCTGTTTGGGACAGGGAGGATGAGGACAGGAAGTTGATGCCTAAGGGCATCAGTGATGTGAGAACTACTTCTGGACCAATGTGAAGAGGACATGACAGAGCCAGGATTTGGGGGTTAAAGAGCTCCTCCCTGCCCTTGGAAGTAGAGACTAGACTAGGTGCCATATTCTAAGCTGCTGCCAAACCTTAGAATAGCTCCTTCCCTGGAGAGTGCAAGCATTTGGATGAGTTGTTGATTATCTTTACATTAATGCCCATAGAAAGGGGTACCAGCAGCCATATGGGTTCCCCTAGTCCCACCCAAAGCTAGCCTGTAGTACCAATACTTCTTCAGACTGAGTCTGAACCCTGACTTTGAGTCCCATCACTGGTCCTATCCATCTGGTATTATGTTGGACAGTTAACTCATGATCTATTGAGGGGATACAACATAGTTGGATCACTATCCATTGCTGCCCCTCTCAACTCCTGTACAATTGAGTAGATGGTCTTCAAGAATTACTGTAGTTAGAAAGTACATTCCAACCACCTCAGCAACTAAACTGGTAACAAGCTTCTCTGAATGCAACCAGGCTTGTGTTTGAATATCAGTTCAACCTTCCCTGCTTGGTTAGGACCAACACTGACAGAGCCTTCAAGAGTCCAGGGTCATCGGCAGACCGTAATGAGACCCTAGAGTAGCATCCACTAGGGTAGAGGTATTGTCTGAGATGGGAAGGGGAAATGTGGTCCAATAGAAAGAGTGCTGAATTTGGAGTCAGAGAATCTGAATTTGGATTTCAGCCCTGCTACTAATTACCTATGTAGACTAGACACTCACACTCTGGATCTCATCTGTAAAAAGAGATTGATTAAGATGGCCTCGAAAGTCCCTTCTGACGGAATTGGCAATTCTGGATCTAGCTCCGTTTCTTTTTTATTGAATTGTGGATCTAGTCCAATTTCTGTCTTATGAGAAAACTTTATTCCATTGTTTGAACCTAGTCCTGTGTGACTGGGAAACCGGACCACCTCTACCTGCTATTTAAAGACCCTTAACTAAGGACCTCAGTTATGCTGACCAGAAATCCTGGGCAGATCCAAAGATCAATCCAAGGAGTTTTCTCACAATTGTACATCTCAAGCAGTCCATAGGTTTTATCTGAACGTTGGCCCCATACTGGTCAATCCATTATTCTTTCTGTTTTCCTTTGATTGTGTACAGACACTTTAGGAAGTAGGACACCTCCTTTTCTGAATTCAGGGAATTGCACCTGTTCACTTTCCACCTCACAACTTGGAAAGTCCTAATCTCCTCTCCATTTAGAATTTAGATTATCTCTTTTTGTATCCTGATTGTTTTCTTTTAATTAATTGGCTTTATTTGAGTAATGGGGCAGCTAAGTGGCAAAATGGATACAGCACTGACCATGGAGTCCAGAGGACCTGAGTTCAAATCCAATCTCAGACACTAGCTTTGTGGCTCTAGGCAAGTCATTTTACCCTATATGCCTCAGTTTCCTCATCTGTATAATGAGTTAGAGAAGGAAATGGTAAAACTACTCCAGTATCTCTGCCAAGAAAAGCCCAAATAGGGTTATAGTCAAACATAAATAAGCAACAAAAAAATTGAATTATTGTTTTTAATTCATAAAAATCTTTTTCACTCTGTATTTTGGGGTCTTTGGACGGACTGGGGAGTTCACTGACCATTTGCTCTGCCTATTTTGCTCATAAATCATATAGCTCAGATTATTTCCTCAGTTATTATTAGTTCTCTTTTGAAATCATGGTCCAATGACCCAGGGCACTGCTCCTTGACCACCTGGCACCTGTGTGACCTTGGGGTAAGTCCCCCTGCACCTCTCTGGGCTGCACATTCCTCAACAGGAACATGAAGGTTTTGAACTAGCTGACTCCTGAGGTGTCTTTCCTCTCCAAGTAGAGGTTGTGATGTGTCCTGCATGATAGCACAGCCAGGAGGGCACGTTAAAGTTCATACCCGCCTGTGTCTCAGTTGATCCTTACAGCTGCCCTGTGAGTTGGGTATTACAGATATCAGGATTCTCCTTTAACACTTTGAATATTGGGATAGGTTGATTTTAGAAGTGGTGATAGTTTTTGTGTTGGGCTAGGAACTGGGTTCAAATTGAATTTGGGGACAGTGACAGATTTGAGGCTAGGATTTGGAAAGTGAAGTGACTGGCTCAGGGTCACACAGCTAATAAATACAGAGGCCAAGCTCTATCCATGAGATCAGTGTGCCTCTCACAGATGATAGACTGATAAGGGTGTAAGAAGAAGTTAGGGGAGGGGAGCGGTGGCAGAGTGTCAGATGAAGGAGAATTCATTTCCATCTGTGGGGACCCAAGGGGTGACACCAAGACCCTCCCCCAGGAGGAGGAGTATAGCTGAGGCTCCAGCCCAGGGTCCCTCCACTCTAGGAACCTTCCCCCAACATTCGTCAGAACAAGGCCAAGTGCAGTCAGACGATTGGAGCCCAAATATCCCCATCCTTGACCAAGGCTTCCTCTGTCATTTTCTCACAGCTCCCTTCTCAAGGCCTTGGCTCAAATGATCCTGCAATATTAATAAAGTAATTATCGAAATCCTGATGGGAGTCCAGCACCAGGCTGAGGAATGACAAAGAAGGGTTAGAAGCAGACCCTGTCTTCAGGGAGCACAGGCTCTTGGAGGTGACAAAACTAATCCATAGGAACCTTTAAAGGACAAATAATTGTTCAACTGATACTTCCGATATGATAGAGGATCAAAGACAATCTGAGACAATTGGGGAGGAGTTGGGCCTCTAAAAGAATAGGTAGGAGTTGGATAAGTAAATGGGGGGAAGTTGGGGATAGGTCTTCCAGTTATGAGAGAGTAGCATAAGCAAAGCAAGGGAGAGGGGGATGGTGAGGAATCTTGCCTGTAGAAGATGGAGATTCCGGAGATGGGGTAGGCCGCCCAGAGAAGCCATGAGGCTCTTGTCCCTGGAAATCATCAAACAGTAGCTGGAGACCACTTGTCATGAATGTTGTAGAAGGGATCCGAACATTTCATGGGAAGTTAGACTCAATGACCTCTAACATCCTTCTGATCCTGAGATCTTTTGAAAAGCTTTGAGAAGAGGATGAAGATGGGGGGAAGATTGTGCAAGATGGAGGGAGAGGAGTCTGAGTGAGATGGGGAGAGGCAGAAGGAAGCAATTGCAGGTTGTTGAGGAGAGATGTGATGAAGGCAGTGTTTTGGGAAGTTCCATTTGACATTGTGTGAAAGACTGAAGGAAGAAAGACTAACCGTCAGGTTAGGAAGCCATCATAAGAATCCAAGATTGACGTGCAAGAAGCTGTGAACTGAGGGGAGAAGGGGGAGAGGAAGAGTAGTGAATGTAAATAGGAATGTGACCAAAGGTGCTGCAAAATCCTAGACTCATGAGCTAGACCTGGAAGAGACATCAGGGGCCATTTCGATTTGTTGTTCATTCATTTCAGTCGTGTGCCACTCTACATGACCCCATCTGGGGTCTTCTTGACAGAGACACTGGAGTGATTTGACATTTCCTTCTCCAGCTCATTTTACAGATGAGGAAATTGAGGCAAAAAGGGTTAAGTGACTTGCCCTGGGTCACACAGCTAGGCAGGCTCGGAGGCTAGATTTGAACTCAGGAAGATGAGTCTTCCCAACCCCAGGTCCACCACTCTATCCACTGGGCCACCTAACTGTCCCATCTTTTTTTAATCCCTTTGTTTTATATATGAGGAAACAAAGACTCAGGGATGTTAAGTGATTTGTCAAGGTCACCCGTCTAGGTGGCACCGTAGTGCGAGCACCAAGCTTGGAGTCAGAAAGATCTGAAATCAGGTCCTTATTAGTTGTGTGACTCTGGATAAGTCATTGCACATCTGTCTGCCTCAGTTTTCTCTTCTGTAAGATGGGGATAATAGTAGCACCAACCTCCCAGGATTGCTGTGAGGATCAGATGAAATAGTATTTGCAAAGGTTTAGGATACTGCCTGGTGTATAGGTAGGGAGAATTTAATAAGTATTTGTTTCTTTATTTCCTCCCTCCCTCTCTTCTTACCTTCCTTCCTTTCTCCCTTCCTTCCCTTTTTTCCTTCCTTCTTTTCTTCCCCTTTTCCTTCCTTCCTCTTTCTCTTCTTTCACTCCTTTTCTTCTTATTTTCCTTCTTTTCTTCCTTTTCCTTCCTTCTTTTTTCCCTCCTTCCTCTTTCCCTTCTTTCCCTCCCTCTTTTCTTTCTTCCTCTTTTCTTTCCTTCCTTCCTTCCCACAATTAATAATCATCAAAGGTGGCATTTGAACTCAGGTTCTGTGACTGCAAAACCAACACTCTTGATCCTACACCCAGTTGTCTCTCAGTCTTCATCCCTATTAATACTCCCCAAGACAGGAAAAGTTCTGAGCAATAGTTAAAAGTGGCTGTGGGGAGGAGAGATTTGGGGATGGGGAAATTGACTTGCATAGAAAGACAAACAGAACTGGAATTCTTCTACCTTGGAAAAAGAAGACCAAGGCGAAGGTGACTTAATGGTGTCACTCAATCTCTTCCTAGAAGAAGTGTGGCAATCAACTTTCCTTTCCTCTCTCATTGCCCAGTGCTTAGGCCAGTGCCTGGCACATTAAGTAGGCTCTTACTAAATGCCAATTGATGGAACCTCTCTACTAGGGGCAGAGCAATGGAGAAATGAGCATAAGCTAATATATTGGGGATATAAGAATAAGAAAACTGCTTGAATTTACATAGCACTTTAAATTTGTGAAACATTTTGCATATCCTAAATGCTTTCCATGTAGTATAGTATCTCATCTGATCATCACGATGCTGCAGGAAGGTAAATGTTATTATCGTTGCCATTTTAAAGAGACTCGGGTTAACTGACCTACTTGGGTTGTACCGCTACAAGTGTCAAAGGAGGAATTTAAATTAGGCCCAAGAAAGAACTTCCTTTCATGGATGTGAGACTAAGACAGGAAGTTGTAGAATCTTCAAGGGTGTAGGAGGCAGATGGATCTACCTGGGATGGCCAAATCCAGCCCTGCCTCCACTGGGATGACTACCAGAAGAGCACCTCCAGCAGAGATGAATGGCCTATGGGGATTGTCCTGGCACACGTCTCAGCCTCTCTGGCAGAGGGAGAGATCAGCAGAATGGAGTGGTTGCCCTCTACTTCTGAGTTCATCTCTTGGGCAGTATGCCTGTGGGCTGGTTTCCCAAAGAATATCTCAGTCAATTATTTAATCAATAAATATTTATTAAGCATTGTGCAGATTCTTGAGGCACAGACTAAAACAAACAATCCCTGGTTTCGAGAGACTTGTGATCTCTCAGGGAGATGGCATGTATATGCAAAAATCTCAGTGCAGTTGTAAGGTTTTGATAACAGAAAACTGCACCAAAACTTTTGGAACATCCTGCATATAAAATAAATACCAAACGATTATTTGGGGGAAATCACTAGCATCTGGGAGGACCAGGAAAGGTGTCATGGAGAAAGAAGGGGCCCTTGGACAGAATTTTAAAGGAAACTAGGGAGTCTTCAGGATGGAAGCAAGGAGAGACTACATTCCAGGCCTGAACAAAGGGATGAAAAAGAGAGGGTATCATGGATGTATAACAATAATGCCAGCTTCCTGGATTGTACAGCACACGGAAGGAAGTGCTGTTGTTGTTCAGTCATGTCGGACTCTTTGTGGACCCCATTTGGGAGTCTTCTTGGCAAAAAATACTGGAGTAGTTTGTTTTTTCCTTCTCCAGTTCATTTTATAAATGAGGAACCTGAGACAAACAGGGTTAAGTGACTTGTACGGGCCACACAGCTAGTAAGTATCAGAGGCTGGATTTGAACTCAGGAAGATGAGTCTTCCTGACTCTAGACCTGGCATTCTATTCACTATATCTCCTAGTTACCCATGAAAGGAAGTAACATATAAAAAAGGAATGGTAGATTAAAGGCAGGATATAAAGGACTTTAAATGCCAAACTGAGGGATTTTCATTTGATCCTAGAGATAATTGGGAGCCACTGGAGTTATTGTGGAGAGGAATATGAACAAGGTTAATATGAACATTAACCTGCTGTGTGACCCTGCACAAAGTACTTAGCCTCTCTGGGCTTCAACCTACCCACCTGTAAAATGAGGGGATTGAACTTAATGTCCTCCCAAATCCCTTCCAAGTCTATGGTGTTATGATTTTCTAAAGTGATATCTCAAGGAGAGTCTTATTACTTGAGCCTGAGAATGACAAATTGTATATACAAAGAACCCCAATATATACATAAGAGGGTCTGCTATCACAGGCTCTTTGATCTGCTTTTGTAAAAGGAAAGGCAACTTTCGAGGGGTCAACAATCACT
Source organism: Potorous gilbertii (assembly GCA_028658325.1). NCBI lineage: Eukaryota > Metazoa > Chordata > Mammalia > Diprotodontia > Potoroidae > Potorous > Potorous gilbertii. The sequence goes on along the minus strand of CM053770.1, from coordinate 600,507,653 downwards.
TTAATCAAGTACACGTATCATTCACTTAGTTCAGGGGGGAAAGGTCAGCACTCTGAACTTCAGAGAAATAAAGATCAACAGACAGGGCTTCTAGCTGCCTGACCATTAGCAATACATACATCACAGATCAACAGACAGATCTATCTCTCCGACCATTACACACATAGTTAGCAGAGAGAATCTGGGTTTTCAAGGTTGGGGGCGTGCTCCTTAGCCACTGCCCAGAGTCTTATCTGGTGAAACAAACCTTCTTCCAAAAACTGAGCCCCAAAGTAAAACCTCCCCTCAGAGTATTTATACATTTTTCTGAGCCAGAGGGTATCACAACCCTTGGAAACCAGTGCATTAGAAATTAACAAAAGGTGTGGGCCTCCCCTAATCTAGTTTCCCTTAATGGGTGGGGAAGAATTTTAACTCTTAGATTAAGTTTGTGCATGCAAGTAAAGTAAATCTCTGTAGAGTGTAAACATCTAAAGGGCAAGGATCATTTCATTTTGTCTCCATTGACAGCTGTCACTTAATATTTTTTTGCATTAAATCGAATCATAAATAAGCAAGTCCTATCCTATCAGTGGGATTCAGGTGGAGAATGGCAAATACTAGGCAGGGAGGTGGAATGTTGAGCGTGAAGTCAGGAAGACCTGAGTTCCAATTTGATCTCAGACACTTACTAGATGCGTGACCTTGGACAAGTCACTTAACCCTGCTTGCCTCCGTTTCTTCTGTGAAATGAGCTGGAGAAGGAAGTGGCAAGGTACTTCAGTAACTTTGCCAAGAAAGCCCCAAATATGGTCGATCACGAAAAATCAGACATGACTAAACAATAGCAAACACTGGGTAGAGAAGGTTAGAGGTATTGATCCATGAGAAAAGGCTCTATTTCTAAGGGTGGGGCTAAAGATTCTCTGAACTTGACTTTTAGGGATTTGGAAGGGGCTACAAAGAGAGAGTGGTCATTTAAACTCTCAGATGCTCTAGTGTTCACAAAGATCATCCTTCAGGAAAATACTGTCTTCTGGTGGGCTTGGGTTTAAAACAGGGATGGAGAAGAGAAAATGGAGTTCGATAGCACAATGAGGGCTTGGAAATCTCCTTAAGAAGAGACAGAGAAGAAAGCTTTTACCCTACCTGACTGACCCAGCCCTACTTTATAAAAGGATGACATCATTAATATCAGGTTTGAACCTCCCATTAGGATTCCTTAGTCAGCCCCCTATCCCTGCTGTGTCCCAGGTGGGGCTGTGGGCTGAGATATGGTTCCTCCCTGGTCATGAGTCATCCTACAGATGCCTTAGGATATGCTAGGCTGAATTGGGGGAACAAGAGGAGAACAATTCCCTTGTCAATTGTTTTCCTTCCACATCCTACTTTGATTCAAGGGCTCAAGGTTGCATCCTATAGACTCAGTGTTTCTCCCCACCCATCCCAGACCCCTTTCAGTTCAAGAGACATAACCTGGCCTTGTCACTGAGCCAATCTATTGTGTTCTTTTGTATTATAGTTACCTGCATGTGTTTTAGCCTGAGAACTCCTTTAAAGCAAGAACTGTTGTGTCTGAACTTCATGTCTCCCCAGGGCCCATCCAGACCGACTTTGTATCTGTTGTTAGTCTGTGACAAAGCTCTAAGGAATTTTCAAGTTCTTTGGCTGCAAGTTATGTTGTCCATCCCTGTCCCCCTCTCCTGCCACCTACTCTAAGAATAGGAGGATCTTCCAGTTTAAAAGCTTTCTAGGAAAGGTGAACTATAATCCCTCTGTCCTTCCACTTTCACTTTCTGTCCTTTTTAAAAAATTTATTTGTTTTATTCCAAACTCAAGAAATAAGACCAGCATTTCCTTAACAAAGTGGTAGAGAAAAACAGGATTGCCCCTGAAGTCGCACATCCATCATGTACAACGTATACAACAAAGTTATCGTGAACTTTCTTTTTTCTTCTCCCTCCCCCACCAACTTTGACATGATTACCATTAGTCATAAATCTGCGTGTGTGTGCGTGTGTTCATTTTCTGGATGCAGACAGCATTGTCCTTCATAGGATCTTTGCGATTATCCTTTTAAAAAATAAAATAACAGCTATCTACGCCTCTGTTACAGTACCTACCATATGCACTTACATATACTGGGTACTCAATCCATGTTGGTTCAATGAATGAATGAGTGGCCCAGGTCATCCTGTACCTGTTGAGGGGAGCATAGGAGGAAAACAAGAATGGTGTTGATTTAGGCTTCTTGAATCTTGCTAAAATCCCCAAACAAACCTGTTCCACACAGGGAAGATGAGACATAGAAGAGATCAATGATTTTCCTTGGTGATAAAGGACATGGGCACTTCATCCCTAGTATTAACTCACCGTGTGACCTTGGATAAATCACCTTTCTGGCCAAGTAAGGCACTAAACAAGCTGATTGATCTCTAAGATTGATGGTATCTCTGAAAATCCTTGAGCCAGTATAGCGCAGTAGAAGGAGTGCTGGCCTATAAAATAGAAGGCTTGAGTTCAAATCTTGACTCTATCATTTACTACCTGTGTGACCTTGGGAAAATTGTTTAATCTGTCTGGACCTTAGTTTCCTCATTGGTAAAATAAAGGGGGTGAACTAGATGACCTCTAAGGTCCCTTCCAGTTCAAAACCTACAGTCTTTTGATCTTTTATTGAAGCAAGGCTACCTCAGAGATGATGGGGCATTATCCAATGGCCTCCACTGTAGAGCAAGGGGGTACTGATCTAGAAGTTCTGCCTCCTAACCTGACATCCCATGAGAACTGCCTGAGCCATCCAGGAAGGTTGTCTCACCCATCCTCCAGCATTCCAAACAGAGACTGTAAAAAAATCTGCTTTAAATTTCAATCATTGCCTCCAAAGCATCTTCTGTGTTGGGGGGTGGGGGGGTGGGTTGTAGAGTTGAATTAATCCCTTTTGTCTTCCCCAGGGGTGATTACCTTTGAGGGTATGAAGTCTTAGACTGCCTCCCTTCCCCAGCCTATCCTACTTTTAGTTCCCTTTGGAGTGGAGAAAAACTAGAGGACACAGCACCCCGATAGAATGAGGGTTTTGTTGCGGGGAGCAATGGAGAGCTTGGCTTCTTCATGAAGATACAGAAGCTTGAAATACGACAGGGGAACAAAGCTGCTTTGGGTAAGCCATAACCTTTGTAGTAGAGAGGACGTCATCGTGATGGGGAGAAGAAATGTTATCAGTTTCAATCAGCAGCCCTCCTGTTGGAACCGTGGCCAAGTTTCCCCAGTCGGAAGGGAATATTTCCAAAAAGACATTTAGACAAATGTCCAACGATGGTTGTGACGTCTGTAAAGCTCAGTCGACCGCAGTCTTTTGCTCTTTTGAAACATTCCTAAAGCTGGCAGGGAGGTACAGGGTGATGGAACACATTTGCCTGAACCCAGGCCAGGCTTTCGCTTTGACGTTTTCTTTGAGTGAGGGAACCAGCTGTTGGGTCCTCTTGTCTTTGAGAATTAACTCAAAGTCACTTCCTCCTTCCTTCTGAGTCTGAGCCCTCAGATCTGGATGTTAAGGGTTTGGGAAAGGAGAGTGGGACAGGTCATTGTCCTCTGGACCAGGTAGCTGCTTGATAGAGGTCAATGCATAAAGTTAGGGAATAAGAAAGGGAGGGGGAGGGGATACAGGGAAGAGTAAGGACCATTGGAATCACAGGATTATCCACATTATTGTATTAACTGGCATTTTTGTGGTGCTTAAGGGTTGACCAAACCACTTTTAATATATCACATCATATAAACCTTACAACAACTGAATGAAGTAGATGCTACAGCTATTACCATAGTTTTAATTTGTGTGGCACCAGCATGACCTAGTGGATAGAGATCTGGCCCAGAAGATCTGGGTTCAAGTCCTGCCCCAACACATACCAGCTGTATGACTCTGGGCAAGTCATTTAACCTCTCAGTGGCTCAGGCAACTCTCTTACACAATGCAAGCTGCCAACTTGCATTGGTAAAGAGTTTCCTCACTCGGGAGTCCCCAGTACCAGACATGCCAGACTCAAGTGGGCTGCTTGCAAAACTCCCAAGTGCTACCCAAATCACATTAAAATGTAATTGGGAAATGTTTAGCAAAATTTTTGAAAATACAATACAACATAGTGTTAATTTGTGGTTTTGCAGGTCAATATGCAGCTATTTCTATTTGAGTTTGACCTCACCTCCCCCTACTAATGAAATCACAGCTCCATTACCTATCCTTGTGTGGCCTCTCAACTTAAAAATCAATTCTGCATGTGTTCTCTCATTTAGTAGTCACAAGGACCCTGTGAGCAATGGAGGGATGGACAACAGATCTTTATCCCCATTTGGCAGATAAGCAGACTGAGGCACAGGGCAGTTTAGTGAATTTCCAAATGTCATACCACCCCTTACTGCCAGAGTGAAAATTAGAACTCAGGTCTCTGGCCTGGAGTGCTTTTCCTGTTATACTAGGCTTTGGCTGCTCTTCTAGTTTACCTCCAGTAGTCATGTGGCAGCCTTTCCCTGCCCCTGCCAGTCCAACACTGAGCTTGTCTTTGGGCTCATCCTTTCCTGAGAGCCCAGTATCGTTAATCCTAATGCCAGTCTCTCCCAGAGCTGTCTGAGCAGTCTGTTTGTGGCTCTCTCAGCTACTGAGTTCCAAAGCCACAGAGTTGATCTTTGTGGTCTTGGGTGGGGGTGGGGGATAGGGTGGGGCAACCTCTATTCTTTTGGGGGTAGGGGGAGAACAGGGTGGAGGAAAGGCAAAAGACCCAGGGACCAGTAGATTGGCCTGTTCTGGCCTGCCGGAGCTGAGGAAAGAGGTGATTCCTGCCATACTGACTCATGACCTTCTCTGAATCCTTGGGCAATATGGTATAATGGAAAGATTCCCCCTGGTTTGGGAGTCATGAGACTTAGGGCCTAGTCTAGGCTTTCTCACTAAATTACTTTATGACCTTGGGTTAATCACTTCCCTTCCCAGACCTTCAGCCTGTTTAGTGACCAGCTGTGCTCCAAGGTTCCTTCTAGAGTCCAGACCAACATTCTATAATGGGGAGGGGGGCTGGAGGGGAGGGGGAATGAAGGGTCTTATTGCTGGGTCCAGCCCTGTCTGAAGCACTGTGAGCTGTCAGCTCATACTCAGGTGGGTGAACATCACAGCAATGACTGATTCTCTTGCCACCTTCTCCCCTTCATCTCTTGTTCACTTGTTCAGTTCTTTACCTTTTGGCTGACCATGATCTGTATTTCCCTCCCTCCACCTAGATCTTTCAACATCTAAAAGCATTTTATTAATGCCAGGGAAGCATCCCCTTGCCAACTTGGCTGAGTCTATCTTTTTTGGGTGGAGAAAACCAGGAAAGTAGGTTGGCATTCAGGGCTGTATAGGGTAGGAAGAAGGGCTGGTGCCCAGAAATTCTTCCCGGAATTCTTTTCTTGGGGTTCCTTTATTGCTTGGCAGGGAATCAAGATTCAGGTTGGACTGGGGTCAGGAGGGACAGAATAGAAGCTAATGATGGCAAGGGGGTTGGCAGGAAAAAAAAAACATTTAAATTTGGAGGGAAAAGGACATCATGGTGTGAGCATATGGTTCTGCCATTAACTCACGGTGTAAACTTGGGCAAAAATGAGGCTCTGTGAGCCTCAGTTTCTTTATCTGGAAAATGGGGGCACTGGATTCGATGATTTCTGAGGTCCCTTAGCTCTCAACGTTTTATGATTCTTCCCCTTTTCAAACTAGAAGGAAAACAAATGTGCATGAGTATATCTAGGTTTTTATGTCTACGTGAGTATTTGGCTTGCTCCCAGGCCTTCTCCATCAAGCTCCTCCCCACCCTGCCCATGCCACATACCCTCCTCCTCCACCCCTGTCCCAGCAGGAAGTGCCTGGGTAGACTGGCGTCAGCTCAGGAGGAAGTAGACAGGAGAGTGGGGCTGAAAACTTTCCAGACTGACCTGGATGGGGGAAGGAAGATTCCTTAAAGAAGGGTTCATGACCCAAAGCAGGGATACTCTAGCATGCTCCAGGCTGATGGGCTTGGGGCAAGCCAGGACTAAATTGAGTCCCCTTTCTTCTATGTCCTTTTCAACCTCCTCACCCTCCTCCCCTCCCCCACTGCTTGCACTCAGGACCTATCCAGGGTCAATGCAGTCTTCTTCCCTCTCCTCTTCCCCATCCCTAACAACCCCTTTAACTCCTTGATGACCCAGGCAAACCAGCCCCCTCCCCCAACACTAGCATTTCCCTCCTTACCCTGGCACCAATCACTCAGTGACAGCCCCAGATGACTCCTTAGCCCCAGGGACAAAGGCCACACTGTGCCACTCTGCCCTGGTTCAGCTATAAACCGGGTCACACTGAGACTTTCTGTCCCTAGCTTAGGGCTGAGGGGAAGAAAGCACCAAGGTGACAGGCCTCTTTTCCCAACTCTCTTCCTCCCCTCACCCCACAAATCCAGGGAGCTGATTCTCCCCAGGGAAACTTGACAGAAGGCAGCTTGTGTTTCAACCTGAGGAACAATAATTCATTCACTGCCTAGGCTGACCAGTCATACCAGGGACTATGCTGGGTTCAATACCCTGATTGTCCCTGGCAGAAAGAGGGCGTCCACTCTCCAGCTGTGGTCATGTCTTCCCCATCATCCTCAGTAAGTCATTTCCTGAGTCTTCCCATCATTCCTCCTGCTACAGGGGTAGCCCCTTCCCTCTTCTTCCCTGCTATAGAGCAAGGGGTTTTTTTTAATGCATGTGTGATTATGTGAAACATTTCCATATTAGTCATTTTGTGCAAAAGAAAACTCAAACAAGAAAGAAAAAGAAGGAAAGAAAGAAAGTAAGCTTTGGTTCGTATTCAGACGTGAGTTCTTTCTCTGGATATCATTTTCCATCGTGAATCCTTTGGAATTGTTAGATTTTTGCTGAGAATAGCTAAGTCATTCACAGGTCATCATTGTGCAATGTATACAAAGTTCTCCTGGTTCTGCTCACTTCACTTTATCAGTTCTTGTAAGTCTTTCCAGGTTTTTCTGAAATCATCCTGCTTGGCATTTCTTATAGCACAATAATATCCCATAACAATCTTATACCACAACTTGTTCGGCCATTCCCTAGTTGATGTGCATCCCTAGAGCAGGGGTTCTAAACCTGGAATCCATGGAGCCTCCAAGGGGAGTTGTAGATAGAGTTCAGGGAATCTGAACTTGAATGAGGAAAAAAATGGCATCTGTATTTTTCATTAACCTGTAATTAAAATTTGGCATTTCCTCTGTTTGTGAACATTCTGAGAAGGGGTTCATAGGTTTTACCAGATTGCCAGAGAGGTCTGTGTTGCAGAAAAGTTTAACCCCGGTGCTCCAGGAAACAGCTGAATCTTATGTCCTCTTATCAACCTTGACTTCTCACCAGCCAGCCGGGCCCAAATGATTTGTGTGCTCCAACCACCCACCTCCCTACTGCTGAAACTCCCAGAGAGAACAGGCCCTGCTAGAGGGGAATCTTCTCTCTTCTCTGATCTTAGTGCCTCTGGAATGCAGGGCTGAAGTTCTCTACCACCAGTTTAGTCTGGAACCCTGAAGAAAGTAACCATGACTTCAAGGCAAGTTCCCTTTTGTTTTGGGAAGTTGGCTAGCAGCTTCCCTCCTAGAAAATTTTAAACCAATTCCCCACCTCCCCCGTGGGAAAGCTGGGTGGAGATTTATAGTGGCTACTGGTAGATTCCTGAGCCACAAATTGAACATGCCACCCTATAAATCCCCAGTCATAGGATGGCTTTATGGGGATGCCCTGTTTTCAGAGGATGGAATGGCTAGCCACTCCTGGGTGGGGCAAAGATGGAGCTCACACTAAGCCCAGGGCCTCTGAGCTGACCCCTAAACTAAACCATGGCCCCAGTCACAGCAGAGCTGCCACTGAGTCCTATGACTCCCCTCCTCCTTCACATCCCACAGTCCATGGGAGGTGATAGTGATCAGAGAGATCCTCAAAACATTAGGATGGTAGATATCAGGAGAGGGAGCATGGGATTGTGGAAAGAGTGTTTAGACTTGGAGTCTGGAGAGTCTTGTATTTGCATCTCATCCATACACTTATTAGCTATGTGATCTTGGCTGGGTAGGTCATTTAACTGTAGAGGTTCTCTTTCTCAGTTTATCATTCTGTAAAAGGAGGATAAAAATATTCACACTACTCCTTTTATTAGGTATCTAAAATCTTTCACAATCTGGCTCCAATCTACCTTTCCAACCTTAGGATACACAGTCTTCCTTCATGTACTCTGCATTCAGCCAAACTGACTTTCTCACATACCTCATAGATGCTATCTCCCCTCTCCATGCCTTTGCCATGAACTGTCCTCCCATGCCTGAAGTGCACTCCCTCCTCAACCTCCAACTCTTAGAATCCCTTATTTTCCTCAAAACTTTGCTAAATGAGGATAGAACACTGACCCTGCAAGTTAGGAAGACCTGAGTTCAAATGTGGCCCCAGATTCTTACTAGCTATGTGACCTTGGGCAAATCACTTAACCCCTGTTTTCTCAAAAAAAAAAATTAGCTAAAGGAGGCCTTTCCTGATCCCCCAGTTGTTAGTGCCTTCTTCCCCACAGTTGCCTTATATTATTTACTTTGTGTAGAGAGTCAGCATGGCGTATTGCATAGAGACCTGGCCTTGAAACTAGGAAGACCTGTCTGGATTCAAGTCCTATCCCTAACACAAATTTTCTGTTTGACTGTGGACAAGTCACTTGATTTCTCCATGCCCTAGGTAGCTAAAAGATTATTTAAGTAGTAAAGAAGATGTGATTAGTATACTAGAAGCAATTTGCTAGCTTGGGAGTGCCCTATGCTAATTAGACACCAATCAAATCTTCCCTTCCTACATTCTGTGTAGACTTCTCTCTGTGTGTATCTTGGTTTCCTTGTTGGACTGTGAACCCCTTGAGAGCAGAGACTTTTCAGATGGTATCATCTGTAACCCAGTGCTAAGGTGCTTCGTTTATGCTTGCTTGATGGACAGATTGATTACCCACCTCACCATACTGTCATAAGGAAAGTGTGTTATAATTTTAAAAGCACTTGACAGAGATTTATTACTATCTGTAATGTTCTGGGGCAAAGATATTTCCTGTAACTATATAAGGAGTCTCCCCACCTCTGGTGGTCTCCATCCCAGATGCCTCCCCCTTCATCCTAGTACACAAACAACTGATTTGTGACTCAGGACAGCTGGGTCCTGTTCTTGGTCAGCCCTGATGTGGAGCCCCGGCCCTGCCCTCCCTGGCTTGGAGGAAGACCCCACTGTTCCATAATGCACACATAAGGCATTCTTTCTATTGTCCAGCTGTAAGGAAGGGGTGTTGTAGGAAGCCAGAGGCCTAGAGATGAGTGGGGGGAGGGAACCTGAGGATGACTCATCCGTCTGAAAGCTTAGGAGCTGAAGACAAGAGAAAAACAAAACATGCATTTTCCTCTCTGGAGGTCCCAGCTGAATGGTGAAGGATCCAGACTGCTAGAGAGGTACGACAATAAGAAATCAGCAGAGGCACTCCAAAGCCAAGTCCTGACAGTTTACCAGAGAAAAAAAGGAAGCACCTCTGAGTACTGGGGTGATACCTGTAACAACACCCCTGTACTAATTATCCTGAACCATTTCCCATATCTTTTCTGACTCTATTTTTACCATCTAGACAGTGGATATTTTGCCACATGGGCCAAGGCTATCTCAACACGGTGGTAGGAGTTATGTGTACACATGGGTAGAAGTTGTCCCCAGTCATCTTATGACCATTTGCCCTGATATTCATATCATTTTTTTTTAAGTTTTTTGTATCTGAAGCTCTATTCTGGCCACTTTATAGGAATAGTTCAAACATAATTTCTGCTCTCTAGAAACTTCTAGTCCAGGAGTAGGCTACATGTGGCCTTCTAGGTCCTCAAGTGTGACCCTTTGACTAAATCAAAACCTCACAGAGCAAATCCCTTTAATAAAAGAATTCGTTCTGTAAAACTTGGACTCAGCAACTCAAGGACCTAGAAGGTCACATGTGGTCTCAAGGCTGCAGGTTCCCCACCCCGGTTCTAGTCTAAAACTGTTTAGATTAGAATACCGAATACACATTAGAATTTAGGTAATATTGTTGAAATGCAGGATAAGAAGCACTAATGATGAGAGCAAATGCATTTCACATACCTCCCTCCCAGGCTGATGGGTACAGTTAGGGATGAGGTACATTTTATCAAGCAAAGCCTGTCATCTACCTGTCACATATGCTGAGGAAGGGATTGCTGCATTGTGTGGGGAGTTGGACCCTTATTGTCATGTACAACATTAGCATCTTGTGATTTAAAAAAAAAATCAAATTTTTATCGATACCTTTTGTTTTTACATCTTATCCATTTCCAAATGTCTTCTCACCCTAACCCCATCCCAACCCCAATCAAGCCATCCTTTTTTAAATTTCAAAAAAGATAAGACTATTCACAAACCTAATCAACAGTTGACCAGATCTGATTTGGTATGCCTTGTTCTATACCCATAGATCCTCCCAACTCTGCACTGAAGGAAGTTAGGTAATTTTTTTTCTCAGCTGTTCTGGGGGGGCGGGGGGCAGGCTTGCTCATTGTAATTATGCAAGATTTGACTTTGCTTTCTCTTTCTGTTTAATATGCTGGGAGTCTTCCTGGAACTAGTTTTCTCTAACATAATAGAAATGGAATAAGCAATTTTTCAAGTTCTTTCCAGCTCTGAAGTTTTAGGAACTGGGATTTTAGGACCCATTGAAATGATGAGAGAGCAATCCCTTGGCAGGAAAGGGCTGTCAAGGCGCAGAGTCTTAGCATTGAAAGGACTGTAGGAAATCAGTTAGACCAACTTCTTGCCAAATAGAGGAATGACCTTAAAAGCATCTCTGCCAGGTGGTCAGTCACTAATGACAATGGATGGTAAGTGCTTTCCAGAGTTTAAGACTCTCTATAGAAACGTCCGCTGTTATTTAGGATCTGCTTGAATACTTTACTTCTTGGGGAACTCATTCTATCATTACAAAGTTCTGATCCTTAACTTTCTGGTCTTGAACCAAGATCTGTCTCCTAGCATTTCTACACACTGCTCCTAGTTCTGGTCTCTTGTGGTGGAACGCAAAGAATTTTATCAATTTCCTCTGCTATCCTACTGTCCTACTAGCACATTGTAGAAGGAACTTCTCATCCATACTCTTCCAGAGAGCAAACATCCCCAAGTTCCTTCCTCAGACAAGATGGTGCCCTCACTTTCGTAATCCCCCTCTAATTTACCATAGGCTTTTAAAAAATGTGACATGTTTTAATCACACATATGTGTGATTAACTAGGCCAGCAGCTACCAAAATGCTTTGGCTGTTCTGAGAAGAGGAACAATGCCTTTAAAAGGTAGTTAGGATCTTTTATAAGCCTTTTTAAGTGGATCAGAAAGGAAACTCAGCTATGCCTTCCCCTTTGACTCATAGCAACTCCCTTGGCCAATCTCCTCTCCCCAGTCTCCTACTCATTAGCTCTTTACCCCACACCCTCAAAAGCCCTAATCTTTGACTTGTATATGGTGTTCATAATTCACAGCTCATCTGCTTATATCAATTAGCATAATGTTTTTATTTTACTCTGTGAAATGATCATAAAGTAACAAGGTGAATCTTTTTTTAAACATGACAGCTTCAATCACTAAGGCAAAGGTATGTCTGTAAAATTTTTACAAGTGGCTCTTCCCTGCAAAAAAAAAACAAGACATATTCCAATTTTTAAGTTTAGTCTTTATCAATTTAAAGTTAATATTCATCAATGAAAGAGTAAATCAAGCCCTGATTTGTAATGTTTGTCAATTTCTGAGGTGTTAACCAATTTAACAGTTGGTTTGGGGGAGCCACTATGAGCTGGTTTCAGCACATTCCTGAAAGTCAATTCAATTTAACCAGTATTCATTAAATGCCTACTATGCGCTAGAAACTGTTCTAGATGTAGAGGATACAAAGGCAACAATGGAACCTTCCCTGACCTCAAGGAGCTGACATCCTAGTAGGGAGAATGCAGCTGGTATACAGAGAAGTAAATATAAAGTATACAATATACAAAGTAATTCTTTTCTTTTTTGGAGGTAATTGAGGTTAAATGACTCAGCCAGGGTCACACAGCTTGTGGCTGAAGTCGAATACGAACTCAGGTCCTCCTAACTCTGCACACCATGGCGCCACCTCGTGGCCCTTTTTCAGAGTGATTCTAAGAGGGAGATAGCACCATGGCTGAGTACTTGTGAGTAGGGATAGGATAGGGGAGAGAGAGGAATCAGGTCCTGTGCAGGATGGACATCTTGGGGCCTGCTGGGAAAGTAGGCTGCATTTCAGACCTTGCAGTGCCCCAAGGCTTTTGGAGATGAAATGTCACAGATAGAACATTTGAAACAGAAAATACCTGAAATAAAATTCATGGTGACAAAATGAGCATATGAAGTAAGGCTGGGAAAGTAACTGGGACCTAGACTAGAGAGTGCCTCTTTTCACCTCTAAAGTCCTGTCCTTGAAATGAGTGTCATTCCCTTCCAGGAATCAAATACTCGCTCTGGGAATGCTTCCATTGTTTGGTAGTTTCCTCAGTGGTGGCAAATTATCACCCTCTGAAGGTGAGTTTTGCAAAAAAACACTGAGGCAAAAGGACAATGAAAATAATGTCAGATTTCGGGTCCAAGGACCTGGCTCTGCCATTTTCATGCCCTTAGTCAAGTCAGCCCTCTTCTCTGGGATTTCAAATTTCCTCTTTTGCAAAATGAAGATGTATTTAGATGATTTCTTAAGGTCCTTCCAAGCTCTGATTAATTTAATCTAACAATGACCATGCTGAGAGTACCCAGGAGTCCCTTCTCACTTTTCTGTCCTCAGCCTTTGAGGATCTCCTAGGTGTTTGTTCTTAAAGACCCCACACCAAGCTGGCTGTTCCTCCCCTTGCGTAATTGTGTGGTTTTCAATTGTGTCTGACTCTTCTTGACCTTATTTGGGATTTTCATTGCAAAGATACTAGAGTGATTTGCCATTTCCTTCTCCAGCTCATTTAATAGGTGAGGCAAACAGGGTTAAGTGACTTGCCCAGGGTCACACAGCTAGTAAGTGTGAGACTGGATTTGAACTCAGGAATATGAGTCTTTCTGACTCCAGGTTGGGTATTCTATCCACTGTGCCATCTACCTACCCTCCCTTGTATATAGTATAGGACAACATCCAGAAGAGGATGTCAGGTGATCACTTCCTATTAGAGGATCCTACCTCAAAATTCGGAGCAAGGCTCGGAGAAGATGAAGATTCATCCTTTCTTGTAGGGCTTCAGCAATTCTGGATGGGTTTGAGGTCTTTTCTCAGTGATTGGCAGGCAGCAACTGCCGTAGGCCAGGGGAATGGAGCTTCCCCAGGTTGGCTGAGGACAGAGGGATGTAATCATTGAGCAAAGCAAACATGGTATTGACCCATAATCCCTTAAGCCAAGAAGATCCAAGAGGGGCCTGATTGCCATAGCAACGATACATTGGCCAGTGGTAGGGATGAGAGCATCCGGTCTGAAACTGGCCCTGACTGCCATGTAGATAAAAACCCAGAGGCAATGTGAGGTTGAGCATCTCCCATTAGAGGCCCCATCTCAGTTTAGGGGAGGGCTCTGGAGAGATCAAGGAGGTCGATGTTGAAAGCATAATTTCTTCCCCAGCCCCTATCTGAGCCATGGTCATAAGCAGACTACAAGGCAATTTTCCAAGACTGGAGGAGAAAAGGAAAGAGTCTGGGGTGGAGACAGTAGTGAGAATGAGAGGAGAGGGAGGGGGAGAAAGAAGAACCTTGGACAGGGACAGGAACCCGTGTCCCCCAGGAGTGATGGCAGCATCCACAGGAACTTGCCTGAACCTCCTTCTCTAAAAGGGTTTATTAGATTCGTAGATGTTTAAGATCTGGAAGGGACCTTAGAGATTGTCTTATCCAAGCTCCTCATTTTAGAGACAAGGAAATTTAAAGCCAAATAGATTGAGTGATTTGTCCAAGGTCACGCAGCCAGTTGATGGCACTGCTGGGTCGGTTCTCCTGAGCAGTGCTCTCTCCCACTGAGGATTCCTAATTTAGCTTGGAAGTCTTCAGCTAGGAATGACACCCGTTATCTTGTCTCCTTTATCCTTATGCCACCTCTCTGAGTTCTTCATTGCCCTTGAACCATTACTCTTTCTTAACATTTATTTTCACCGCTCCTCCACCTGTAGCTGTAGCAGAGATGGAGGCAAGAACCTGCCAGTTCTGGTACATGTTCTCCCATTCCATCTATCTCTTAGCTTGTGCTCCCTAGGGACCCAAGAAATGCTGGCGAGCGAGATGGGGGTATAGAGAAACAAAGTTGCATCAATTAAGACAGATCAGAAGGCTGGCCCTACATCATGTGGGTCCCTTAGATGTAGAGAGTCCCAGACTAGGGAAGATATTATTGAATTCAAGGGAAGCAGGAGAGACATGATCTGGGTCCTCAGGGAGATGCCAGTCTGATGGGGGAGGTAGCACATGCACACAGAGGACAAGAGCAGAGAAACAAGAGTCCATTAATTAGGCTATCATAGGAGATACAATGTGATATAGATTAGTGATACCAAAGTCAAATAGAAACTGATCCTTGTATGTTGACTTAGAAAACCACAAAATAGCACTATTTATGCTGTACTGTATTTTATTTATCATATTAAACATTTCCCAGTTTCATTCTTAAGCCTATTTCGCAGTGAATTTGACACCTGGAGTAACACCCAGGGTCAAGCCTTTTCTCTGATACTTTGTGACTAGCAAGATATCATGTGACCTTCCTGTGCTCAAAGTGACTCAACGTTATAAGCTGCAGAGAAGCTTTTGATTTGAATTGAAAGAAGTCACAGGGGTCTGGACCAAAAACCAAATATATACATATGTGTGTGTGTGTACTGTTTTTTTAAACTAAATATATATGTGTTTTTGTGTATGCATGTATACACACACACACGTATATACATAGATTTGTGTATATATGTATATAATATCTGAGGCAGCTATGTGGAACAATGGATAGAGTACTGGATCTGAAGTCAGGAGGACCCAAGTTCATATCTGGCCTCAGACATTTACTAGCCATGTGATCCTATGCAAGTCATTTAACCTTGTTTGCCCCAGTTTCCTCATCTGTAAAATGAACTGCAGGAAATGGTAAACTACTCTAGTTTTTTTGCCAAGAAAACCCCAAATGGGGTCAGAAAAACTCAGACACATCTGAAACAACTAAATAACATATATGTATATACATATATATATATACACACACACACACACATACATGCAAATATGTATTTGTGTATATGTATACTATTATACAGTGTATGCATAGCTTTTATATAGTACATGTACATATATATATATATATATATATATATATATATATATATATATATATATATATATATATAAAGACACACATCTTAAGTTTTGCAAGAACTTTGCACACACTCTCTTATGATCCTTCCAACAACTCCAAAGTAGATGTTCTAAGGGTGTGCCCCAAGGTCACACCATAGTGTTGGAGGTGGGATTAGAACTCAGATTTTCCTATTTTTCAGCTGCTAGGGCCTCCAAATCTTGTGCTCTTTCCCCTGGATTTGTACACTTAGGTCGGACCTCAGAGCAGAGTTGCATATCATGCCTCTCTCATATAGAGCACAGTAAGGGCAGGAGAATGAGGCAGGGAAGGTTTTGGGTTCAACCTTGCCCCCAGCTGACCCAGTTTCTTCACTCCTATGTGGCTCATAAGAGTTCCTCTCCCCATTCAGAATCCAGCTGCCAGGGGCCCCAGTTGATCATGAACAAGATGAAGAATTTCAAACGCCGCTTCTCCCTCTCTGTGCCCCGAACAGAGACCATTGAAGAATCTCTGGCTGAATTCACTGAGCAGTTCAACCAACTCAACAGCCGACGAAATGAAGGTGAGGGTGGTGGGTGGGGTTCTCCTGGGTTCTGGTGCTGAACACATTACCCCAGAGTGTCCTAACCATAAACATGTCTAGAGGTCATGGACTCATAGATCTAGAGCTGGAAGGGACGTTAGAAGCTAGCAAGTCCAGCCTTCTCACTTTTCAGGTGAGGAAACTGAGGCATAGAAAGGTTCAATGATTTGCCCAGGGTACGGCAGTTAGTAAGTATTTTTGGCAGGATTTAAACTCAAGTCAGCCTGATGCCTCTCTAGCATGCCCAGGCTACTTCAATTCCAACTCATTCATGTAGCCTCCAGTCCCATATCTTGGGGGGTCTCTCTCCCATCCTGGCCTTGGTAAAGGTGAATAGCTGCTCAAAGAGGGAGGAGGAGGAGGCCTGGGACAAACCAGCTTTCCTTTCTTCCCCTTCTGGGGATGAATAGGGAGATGCTAATTTTTCCCTCTCAGATCTGGCTCAAGGGCACCTACAGCTTGGCCCTCTAGTAGGAGGAGACTTCCAGTCAGAGCCTAGTGCCATCTCCCCCACAGAGGAAGATGGGGATGGGCCCAGCCAGTCCTCACCAGGGATACGCTACCGAAAACGCAACCAGCGACGCTTCTCCATGGAGGTAAGAGATGCACTCCCTGCCTGACTAGACACACATGCAAGGTGGGCTTTGGGCTCTGAAGGATCACAGAATGAGCGTACTTAGACTCTCACAGTCATAGCCACCATTCATTGAACACTTTCAACTTTGCAAAGCACTTTGCACATGTTGTCTCAAGTGAGTCTCACTACCAACCTGGGAGATAGGTACTGTGTTATAATCCCCATTTTTACAGATGAGGAAACTGAGGTTGCAAAATATTATGTGGTTTGCCCAGCATCACAAAGCTGTTAAGTGTTTGAGGACAGATTTGAACTCAGATACTCCTGACTCCAGGCCTGACGCTCTATCCACTGTGCCACCTAATCAGCCCCAAGGAAGACGTGAGTTCAAATCTGGCCTCAGACATTTACTAGCTGTGTGGTTCTTGACAAGTCACTTAATCCCGTTTGCCTCAGTTTCCTCAGCTATAAAATGGGCTAGAGAAGCAAATAGCAAACCACTCCAATATCTTTGCTAAGGAAACCCCAAATAGGGACACAGAAAGTATGGAGATGGGCTCACAAGGGTTAAGTGATTTTTCCCCAAGGTCGTACAGCTAATAACTGTTCAGAGACAGGGGTGGAACTTGGGTCCTGTGATGCCTGAGTCCAGAGCTTGCTTCCCCCTATATGTTATGGCTCTAAGGATGTCAGTGTATGTGTGACCAGTGTGGGAAACCTGCCTGGAAGGGGAGAGCTGGAGCCGCAGTCTCCCATGCTTTCCAGTTCCTTGAGTCTTGTTTGACAACCCTCCTTTTGTTCCCCTCCAGGACGTCAGCAAACGCCTCTCCCTGCCCATGGACATCCGCCTGCCCCCCGAATTCTTGCAGAAGCTTCAGCTGGAGAGCCTGGAGCTGCCCAAACCCCTCAGCAGAATGTCCCGTCGGGCATCCCTAGTGAGTCCCTCCACAGAGGGTGAGGATGGGCAGAAGACCCCAGAGGAGGCCCAGTTTTCAGCTGGCTTTTGTCCCTGTGGGAGAAGGCAGGGACCTCTCCCTCAGCCCCCACCTTCTAGAGTGATAGCAAATTCCCTTTCAGGAGAACTCTGGCCTCTGGCTCCACCTGCTGGTCAAAGCAGGACACAGGCAGGATACAGACACATCCTCTTAGCTTTGGAAAGGCTTTTTAAAGATCATCGAGTCTCAGCTTGTGCTGATAAATATTTAATAGCAGACTCTTTGAGAAGGGGGGCAGGGTGAATGCATTATTAACATTTTCTCCATCACTTTCAAAGAATCAATAAAACCATTATGGAATTTGCCAATTTCTGAGGTGTAAATGCTCACACTAAAAATTTAATAATCAGCTCTAGCCAATTCAAACTGACTCCAGCTAAATGAGCCCAACCTTCTCATTTCTCAGAGAAGAAAACTGAGGCCTAGGGACTTTAAATGACTTGACCAAGATCACACATCTAGTTAATAATTGCTTGGGGACGAGAAACCACATAGCTTTCTCTATACTGAGTCCACTGAGCAGCTCAGCTTGCGGGAGAGAAGCAAGATGGGAGGATTGGGATGAATTAGAGAGTCCCTCAGGTGCTGCTGGTGGCATTCAGAAATCCTAACTATGTAATGACTCCCCTGGGGGGATGTGGGAAGTTTGACTTTGGGTTCCCCCCCTCTACTTCCAGAGCAAATGGGGCACCTCAGGGAGTTTTGAGGGAGGATCACATAGAACATCAACTTGGAAGCTGAGTGTCCTTCTCTGATTCCAAGCCAGAGTGGAAGGATGATCATGATGACGATGTTTATAATCTGTTAAAGTCTTTCCTTCCCTCCTTAGTGTCATTTGCTCTCACCGTACAATTATAGTGATCACCGTCACAGGAAGCATTTATATAGCACTTTAATGTTTACAAAGCTCTTTGTGTATCATCATAACAGCCCTGGGAAGTAGGGGCTGTTACAATCCCCATTTTACAGATGGGGAAACTGGGGCTGAGAGAGATGAAGTCACTTGCAGATCTTTCTGACTCCAAATCTAGGACTCTATCCCACCATACAAGCTAGGGTGACTCATTCTCTCTCCTGCTAAAGAGAGAACATGAGGGTAGAGATGTTAGTGGGGGCACCCTAGAGAAAATCAATGATATCAGGTGGGTAGGGCATGCCTACAGGATGACATGTCTCTCTTTATCTCCCTTTCTCTCTCTCCCTCTCTCTCTGTTTCTCTCTTTCACTCCTCTTTCTTCTCTTTGCTCCCCCCCCTTTCTCTCCCTCCTCTCTCTTCTTTTTCCTCTCTTCTCTCTCTGTCTCTCTCTAGTCAGATATCGGCTTTGGGAAACTGGAAACTTATGTGAAACTGGACAAGCTAGGTGAGGTAAGTGACTGAAGGAGGCATTGAGAGGAAACAGCTGGTGCTAGGAGGTTTAGGGGGACCCTTAGAAAGGGCATCCCTCACTAAGGGCTGATGAGGACTCTGACAGAATCTGAAAGGTTCTCCTTCCAGGTTCAGACCTAAGACTTTTGGTTTTTGAGTCATTTTAAAATTTGTATTAGCATTTTTCATTTTGATATTACCCTCTCTCCTGACATACATCCATCTCCCAGATAACCATCCCCTATACCAAGGGTGTTGTTTTCCTTTCTCTGCTTACTTCATTCTGCATTAGTTCATATATGTTTTCCCATGCTTCTCAATTTCATCATATTTATCATTCCTTACAGAACAATGGCATTCCACCTGGTACTACAATTTATACTGTAATTTGTTTCTCCAATTATTGGGTATCTACTTTGTTTCCAGTTTTTTGCTATTACAAAAAGTACTACTATAAATATTTTGGCATATAGAGGGTATTTCTTTTGGTCTCTGCCCTCCTTGGGGTATGTGTCTAGAAAAGAGGTCTTAACTTTAAAAACTCGTCCTCTCTGACAATGCCTGACTTGGTACCTGTGACCCAGCTGGGGCCCAAACCCTTGTATCCTATGCGTTTGTTTTCCTTGGTCCTTGAGGTAAAGCACAGAAAAAGGGGGTTCTAAGTTGGTGTCACACTCCAGGCTGCTGGGAAGGAAGAGCAGGGATCTGAGTGTGCCTTGGTTGTTTCCAGGGCACCTATGCCACCGTCTTCAAAGGGCGAAGCAAACTCACTGAGAACCTGGTGGCACTGAAGGAGATCCGACTGGAGCATGAGGAGGGTGCTCCTTGCACTGCCATCCGGGAGGGTATAAGCATTAGGCACTAGATGCCTCACCTCATCCCCAGGGCCCCTCCTGAGACCTCTCACCCCCAAAGCATGAGGCTATGCCTCCTTGTGACATGGGAGGGACATCTGTGGTAGTGGGAGACTAAGAGTTGTGTCATGCCCCCAAAGGTGGGAGTGATGGGGTGGTTGACTAAGGCAGAGTAAGGCCTATCCAAGCCCAGGGAAGATCCCAGAGTGAGCAGGGTGGCATGGGGCCTGGAGGATCCAAATGTGCTCATCTCCCTACAGTGTCACTGCTGAAAAACCTGAAACATGCCAACATTGTAACCCTGCATGACCTGATCCACACAGAACGATCCCTCACCCTTGTCTTTGAGTACCTGGTAAGACAGAACTGGGTCTTGTGGGAGGGAGGAGAGAAGAAAGGAAGGGAAGAAGGCAGGAAGGGAGGGAAGGAAGGAAGAAAAGAAGGAAGAAATTGTCTCCCTTCATAGACCCCTGCCTTTCTCCTCTTGGGTGACTTTGGGCTGGGAGAACCTTTAATCTTTAGCTCTGCAGAGTCTCACATCCTCCAGACTATAGAATGAGGAGATGGGGTTGGACATGAGGCAGGACCAGGACCCAGCCCCCTCCCCATCTAGGCTCTGCCTGGCTAAGGCCTCCCACCCTGGAGCTTGGGGTGCCAGGGTACTTCTGACTGTTGTGGAGTGGGTGCAAGCCAGGTGCTGTGTTCTAGGACAGCGACTTGAAGCACTACTTGGACCACTGCGGGAACCTCATGAGCATGCACAATGTCAAGGTGAGGACCCCCTGACCTCAGACCCAAAAGGGTCAGACCTCGCCAAGGCAGGCCCCAGGGGAAGGCAGGAAGAAGACTGCAGCAGCAGCCTCTAATCAGTACTTAGCCTGACACATACAAGATGTGCACCAATAGGTGCACTGACTTCTCTGAGTTTTAAAAAATTTGATATATTTTGTTTGGATTTAGATGTCAAATCCAGCTAACACCCAAACACCCCTTCCCCTTCTCTGCAAACAGCTGGGCTTTAGAGCAATTTGATTAATTTGTCACTTTTCCTTTTTGTAGTTTCACATCTATTAATAATTCCATTAATTTTCTTCGTTAAGCATTTATTGGTAACTTTTGTTTATCCATCCTTTCCAGACATGACCAGTTACCCTTTTCCATACACAGTGTCTCTTGTAACAAAGAAAGCCAATTAAACACTATCACGACCTTCCATTTTGCTTGACAGTATATGTAGCATTCTGCATCCATCATGCCCCTCCTCTTTACTAACAGGAAGGAACTGCTTTTCTTCATCTTTTCTCCAAGATCAACCCTGATAATCACCCAGCTTTTGACTTCACTTCCATTACTATAGTTACTGTGGCTTTGCTACGGTTCCTTGGTCTTTAATTCATTCCACTGTTCCCTTAAAAGACAGACTGTAGAACAAACACTATAGTATACCAGAGTTTAAAAATCCAAATGAGTGTTGTCCTGCATCACAGCCCTGATCAGAGAAGCTCTACTCACATTCCAGCTTTGTTCTTGTTGCTTCAACTGTTTGTACTTAGAGCTGCTTATGAACCCCAGTTGAGGCACATCCAACTCTTTGTGACCCAGCAAAGATCCTGAAGTAGTCTGCCATTTCCTTCTCCAGCTCATTTTACAGATGAGGAAATGGAGGCAGGCAGGGTTAAGTGACTTGCCCAAGGTCACACAGCTAGTAAGTATTAAGCCAGATTGGAACTCAGGATGATGTTTTCTTGATTCCAGGGCCTGCACCACCTAGTTGACCTACTAATAATAGTAACTAACATTTATCAGCAAACATTCAAGATTTTGCGGAGTCCTTAGTATGCCTTCTTCTCCTCTAACCCTGGCAACAACCCTAGGCGTAGGTAATATAGGGGTAAGGATGCCGCTTTTACACATGAAAAATGGAAGCCAGGAGAGGCCCAAGCTCACAGCTAATAGGTTTGAACCTTGGTGTCTTCCTGTCCCCAGGCACTCACCAGTCTCTTATGTGCACAAAACAGAACAGGAAAAAAATGATCCCTCGCTTTGTAATCATAGCCCATTTTGGACCCAAACTTTGGACACCCAGTAAATTACTTACCTTACTCATGGTAACTGGGTGTCTTGGGGAAGCGGGGTGGTACAGTCTGTAGCATGCTGAGTCTGGAGTCAGGAAAAGCTCATACTGGACACTAGCTGTGTGACCTTGGGTAAGTTATCTAATCTCTGCCTCAGTTTCCTTAACTGTAAAATAGAATAGTAATAGCACCTAACTCCCTGGTTATTGTGAGATCAAATGAGATAACATTTATAAAGCATTTAGCCCAGTGCCTACCATACGGTAGATGCCATATGCATGCTTATCATTTATTATTGCCACCCAACCTAGCACTGCATGATTTTTTTTTAGTTTTTTTTTTTTTTGAGGGAGAGAAAAAAACCAGCCCTTCTTCAGAGTAGAAAGATGAGCCACTACTGAATATATTCATATGCTGAAAAGGAGTCCCAAGGACTTTCTAAACAGATTGCAGAAAGAGCCAGAACTCAGAGCCTCCTAAGGGGACTCCTGTGAAAGAGACACCCTGTGCTCGGTGGATAGTTTGTTGTGTGTTTAGTTAGAGCTGTTTGGTTTTTGGGTTTTTTTACAGCAGTGTTCCTCTTTCATTAGCAGCAGCCTTGCCTTGTCCATTTCCACCCATGCTCTCAGACACTTTTCTGCCCCCTCCTGGTTTGATCTGGACTTGCAGTCTGTAAGACCTGGGTTCTAGCGCTTATTACCTGTGGGACCCTGGGCAAGTCACACAACTCTTCTCATTCTGTTTCTTCATCCACAAAATGAGGAGAATGATGGCTGTAATGCTTAATTTGTCAGGTTCGAACAATAAGAATCATAGTGTCTAGCTATTAAAGGACATTAGATGTTGCACAGCTTGGCGGGTCTCCTGGCATATAGTTAGTACTTAACGACCCATTGCTGGATGCCTGCCTGACAAAGCCCTTTTCATATGCTGTCTCATTCAGTCCTCACCAAGATCTTGGGAGCTAGGCTCTATTATTGTTCCCATTTCATAGGTTAGGAAACTGAGGCTGGTCAAAGTGAAATCACTTGCCCAGAAGTCACCTGCCTGAAGCAGGATTCAAACTCAGGTCTCTCTGACTCTAGACCCAACACTCTGTTCCCTTGAAGGGCTAAAATCGGATTATGTATAAATAGTGCTTTGCAAACCTTAAATGTTTATATAAATGTCAGCAAGGAGGAGGAGGGTAATACCCCACCTTCACACATTCTGTCATTGCTGCTGCTGTAGCTTCCAAAGACAGCCCCCCTTCCCAGCCTTGACCACTGCAAAAAAGACCCCAGGGCCAGAGTAGGGATTCTAGACAGAGGGCAGATGGGAGGCCATCCAGTTTCTCCTGGGGCTTATGTTTTTCCCCCCTTCTCTTCATGCCCATCCATGGACACTGTATGACTCACTTTCCCTGGGACTTTGGTAACTCTCTCCTCCCACCCCCTTCACTCTCTTCAGGTTTTTATGTTCCAACTGCTCCGGGGCCTTTCCTATTGCCACCGACGGAAGATCCTCCACAGGGACCTGAAGCCCCAGAACTTGCTCATCAATGAGAAGGGAGAGCTAAAACTGGCAGACTTCGGTGAGGGCAAGGAGCCAGTCAGGGTGAGGGGACAGGTCCCCTGTGGCCTTGGTCCGGGCCAGGGGCACATACAGCCCCATCTCCTCCCCCATGTGGCAGCGTGGGGGGTGGGGAACTCAGGCACAGCAGAGGGTGTCTCCATCAGACAGACAGTTTAGTTACACCTCTGTCCCCAGGCCTGGCCCGGGCCAAGTCAGTGCCCACCAAGACCTACTCCAATGAAGTAGTGACCCTTTGGTACCGGCCCCCTGATGTCCTGCTGGGTTCCACGGAGTACTCTACTCCCATCGATATGTGGTAAGTGAGAGTAGGAAAGGCGAAGGGGAAGGGGAAGGGGCCTTCCAGGTCTGGAGAAGGGGAGCCTTAATCTATGCTGTTTTTAACCTCCATTTTAAAGATGAGGAAACTGACTTGCCTAGGCTTACATGGCTAGGAAGTGTCCAAGGCTGGCTTTGAACTCAGTCATCCCGACTCCAGGCCCTTCCTCTATTCTTAGAGAATGCTGGAGCATTTAGAAGACATAACTGGCTTAGGGTCACATAGTCAGTATGTGTCTGAGCCCAGACTATAGAATCAACGTGAAGGGACCAACAAGGCCATCTAAATCCGTATTCCCTTTTTAGCAGATGAATGAATTAAGGCTCAGAGAGGTTAAAAGGTTTCCCTGGGGTTGCCCAGATAATAAGCAGAGCCAGGATTTGAATTCAAGGCCTTCCTGATTTCAAGTCAAGCACTCTAACGACTAGGTCCTTCTGTCTCTCACCTAATGCACTTATGCCCTCAATGAATCTATCAGCAAGCATTTGAAAAGCATTCACTATGTGTCAGGTCTCATGGAGATACAAAGACAAAAACAGCTTCTGCCTTCCAGGAGTTTACATTTTTACCTACACTTGAATAATAAGCACATGCAAGGTATTAGAATATAGAATAGATGGAAGAGAAGGCTTATGGCATTAGGTGTCATTTAAGTGAAGTCTTGAAGGAAATCAGGGAGTTTACAAGGCAGAGGGGAGAAGGGAAAGCATTGCCGCATGGGAGACATCTAGGGAAAAGGCATCGAGGTGGGACATGGAGCAGTGTATGTGAGGGGCAGCTAATATGGCTGAATCATAAAGTGCCTGGAGCGGGGAGACAAGGGCAAGAAGATGGGAAAGGTAAGGAGGGGCTGGGTTATGAGCAGCTTTAAAAGCCAAACACAAGATTATATTTGATCTTGGAGGTAATAGGGAGCCACTGAATTTTATTTGGTAGGACAGTGAAGGAGGAGGGTGGAAAAAAGGTAGTGGAGTCAAACCTGTACTTTTTACAAAATTATTTTGGCAGCTATATAGAGGATATACTAGAGTGGGAAGAGACTTGAGGCAGGGACGCTAATCAAGAGACACTAAGAGAAAGGTGAGGAGGGCCCACCCCCAGGGGTGATGGCTGTGAGTAGAGAGAAAAGGACATCTGTAGAAGTCTGTTATTGCAACAGAAATGACAAGATTTCACAACTGATTTCGTATATGGAGTGAGTAAGAATGAGTCCAGGATAACACTGAAGTGTGAACCTGGGTGACCAGGAAGATAGTGGTGGCCTTAACAGAAATAGGAACGTTAGGAAGCAATAGGAATTTGAATAGAATGATGATGAGCTGTTTTGGACTTGAATTCCTATTGGATAACTAGTTGGAAATGTGCAGTTTTGTTGTTATTTCAGTTGCGTCTGACTTTTCATGACCCTATGTGGGTTTTCTTGGCTAAGACACTGGAATGATTTGCCATTTCCTTCTCCAGCTCATTTTACAGATAAATAAACTGAGGCAAATCAGGTTAAGTGACTTGCCCAGGGTCACTCAGCTAGTAATAAACCATTGATAAAATGATTGATGCTTGGGAGGGAAACTAGGGCTAAATAAGTAGGTCTACAGGAGGAATCATCTGCATAGAGGTCATAATTGAATCTGTGGGAGCTGATGGGATCACCAAATGAGAGAACACAGAAGGAGAGAAGGGAAGAGGACTTGGGACAGAGCATTGAGGGATACCCAACAGTTAATGAGAATGACACAGATGAAGAACCAGCAAAGGGAACTAACAAAGAAATTCAAGATAAATGGAGGGCAGGGTCACAAAACCCCAAAGAGGACAGAACATCCAGGAGGAGTCGGTGACCAGATGCTGCAGAGAGGTCAAGCAAGATGGGGATTGAGAAAAGGCCTTTAGATTTGGCAGTTTAAGGTAGCTGATTCAGAGCAACTTCATCTAAAAGATGAGGACTAAACCCAAATTGCAGAAAGTCTAGAAGAGGGAGAAAGAGAAAATAGACATGACAAGAGTAGGTGACTTCTTCATGGAGTTTAGATGAAAAAGAGGACAGATATAGGATGATAGCTGAAGGGGACGATAGGCTCTTGGAAGAGTTTAGGAAAGGCCTAAGGATGGGTCTGTTTGTCATCACCATGGAAGAAACCCAGTAGGTAAGAAGAGATTAAAGATGAGAAAGAATGGTTTGATGGAAAGATTGGAAGGGAGAAGACAGAGTGCAGAAAAAGAGTTGATCTTGGCAAGGGTCACCTCCTCATCAGAGACTGGAGTAAAGGAAGAAGAAGTGGGGGGTGATGGATGTCAGAGAGATGTGATTGGAGGAGAAGGGGAGAAGAAGAGGCTCTGGGAGAATGGCCTGGAGATTTTCACTGAAGTGTGTGATGATAGGGTGGAGTTAAGAGGATGCATGGAAAGTCTGAAAAGAGAATAGGTTTAGAACAGCCACTATGGTGAATGGGCTGTAAAAAAAATTATGTTGAGGGTTTATCTTTTTTTTATTATAGTCTGGATTTAGGAAATAGGATCCAAGATTTAGAGTTGGGAGAGATCTTAAAGGCTCTCTAGTCCAAGGCCATCATTTACAGATGGGTAAATTAGACAAAGAGTTATTAAGTCACACATATAATAAACACCAGGTGTAGGAACTGTGTTTTAGCTAAACTCCTTACTTCACTTCTCACTCCCATCCTGCCTGAAGCATTGAGCACAAGGGAGGAGGACTACATTTTTAATAAAATGTTTAATAAAATGACAGGAATCACTTGGTTCAGTGTGGTTTATTGTAGAAAGGAGGACCTCTGTTGAGTAGAAAAGTGGGCTCCATCAGGCATGACCTCCTTCCTTAACTGTTCCCCCCAGGGGTGTGGGCTGCATCCACTACGAGATGGCTACTGGGAGACCCATCTTCCCTGGCTCTACTGTCAAGGAAGAATTGCATCTTATCTTCCGCCTGCTCGGTGAGTGCCCTGCCTGCTAACTGCCTCTCACCACCAGAGCTCACTTCGGCCCAGACCTTCCATGAAGGGTTCAGTTCCCCTAAGCAGAGAGGAGGATCATCTCTGTGGGATCTCACCTCTCAGACCAGCAAGATCTCTCTAGGGTTGGATGGTTTCATAGAGCTATCTATTTTCTACCTCCTGACCCTCTAGTCCATCTCTGCTTGGGCTGCCTTGGTCCTGTCCTCTCCCCTGTGGTTCTCAATCCTCACACCTCTCTTTTCCCATCCCCCATGCCATGTCCTCTCTTTAGGGACCCCCACGGAGGAAACCTGGCCAGGAGTGACATCCCTCCCTGAGTTCCAAGGCTACAATTTTCCCCGGTACAAACCCCAGCCACTCATCAACCACGCTCCCAGGTACTCATCCAACCCAAGCTCTTCCTTCTATGAGATGATAGATTAACGGATAAATAGGTAACATATTTATTGCATGCTTCCTATGTGCCAAGGGCACATAAGCAGTGGGGATGGAAATACAAAGACTTATAGTCTAATGCAGGAAGATTACACCAACCCTGTGAGATAGGTAGAAACAGAGTCCAATTAAACTATTATGCTGTAGCTGGAAATTAGACCCAAACATCCTCATCCTCCCTCAGCGTATATAAACTTTGTCAAACCAGAAGGCTTCTGTCAGAGTACAGAGCCAGTTGGTCGAGAAGGCAGATAGATGTTCAATGTAAGAAAGAACCTAACAGAAGTCAGAAGTCAGCTGCTAAAAATTGTGGTGAGCTCCCCATCACTGGATGTCTTCAGACTGGATAACCATATGTTGTAGAGGGAATTCATCCCTCAAGTGGGGCTAGAACTTAATGACTTCTGAGGTCCCCTCCTACTCTGAATCTGTGATCCTGGCACCTAGGTGGATATGGAAATAGCTTGAACCTTAGGGCCTGTATCCTTCTCCACTGCTATGAGGCTATGTGGTGGGCAGACAGGGCTTCTGTCAGCTCACTCTTTCCCACCTCAACCTCTGGACGTTGTCATGTTACAGGCTGGACACAGATGGCATTGACCTTCTTACCAATCTCCTCCTGGTGAGTGGCCTCCCGACTTTGTGGTCCAAAAGTAGCAGGCAAGCCAAACCTGAAACTTCAGAGCCCCTAATGGGCCTCTGGCCTTAAACGCTGACTTCTCTGGGTCTCATCCTCCTCATTCCGTGAAATATCCTCCCTGTCCTCTTGGACCACCAGGGTTCAGTATATCTGTCTCCTATGGGAGGCTGTGTGGGGTAGTGGAAAGAACTCTAAATTTGGAGGCAAGGGACCTGATCCACCACTTGTTGCCTTAGACAAGTCACTCTTTCTCCTCCAGGCCTTGGCTTCCTTATCTGTAAAATGAGGGCATTGAACTCAATGATCTCTAAGGTCCCTTCACACTTTGAATCCTGTGGTCCATGTCTTCGGGGTGAATTCTTTCCTGGAAAACATTTGATCTCATCTGTTCCCTTCCTCTGGGCACATTGAGAACTTTCCACCTTTTCCACTGGTTCCCCAATTGCCATCCTTCCCAACATTCCAGGATCTCATATCTCTGACCCTTTGTTTTTCAGTATGAAGCCAAGAGCCGCATATCGGCAGAGGAAGCCCTGAGACACCCTTACTTTGGTGCCCTGGGGGAGCGTGTGCATCAACTCCCTGACAGTAAGTGGATCTAGAGATGTTAGCATGGCATTCTGGACTTTTAGTTAGGAAGACTTGGGTCCAAATTCTGTCTCTGATACTTCCTAGCTGTGTGACCCTAAGCAAGTCACTTAACTGCTCTGTGCCTCAATTTCCTCATCTGTTGTTTTGTTTTTTTTTAAGAGGGGTCAGACTGAATGGCCTTCTGGCTCTATAAGGACCTACAGGGCTCTATGTCAGGAGTCTGGAAGTTATCATGGAAAAAACAGTGGACTGGAAGACAGAAGTTTCATTCATTCTGTCACTAACTATGGGACCTCCAGCAAGTCACTGTCCTTTCCTGGGCCCCAATTTCTCTAATTGTAAAATGTAAGGAATGGACTCATTGTCTGATGTCCTTTCTCTTTAAAAAAGAAATTATCCTATTTCTAATGCTCAGTTAATCCACAAGTGTTTATTAAATGCTTACTGTATGCCAGACTTTGCCCCTAAGCCCTGATACTGATGCCTTTGGTTTTTTACATTGCATTCACTTACAAAAAAAATTCCTTTTCTCTTCCCCAGCAATCTATCTTTTGTAAACAAATAGTTTTTTCAAAAGAAAGAAAGAAAAATATGCAGGTCAACATGTCTAACCAATGCACTTCTGTATATGCAAAATGCCATACCTGTAAACCCTCATCTCTGTAAGGAAGAGAGGAAAGTGCCTATTTTTCAGCCATTCTCCAGGGTCAACCTTCATCATAATTACAAGTTCTTTAGTGTGCTTTGTTTTGTTTTGGGAAGGGCAGGAATGTGACAGGAGAAGGGTGGGGAAGGTGAAGTCTGGGAAAATCTGCCCTGGATGTTCCTAGGGAATTCCTGCACTCAGCTGGGGTCTCAGACTTCTTTTTGTGTATGCTAGTAACACTTCTCCCTGCCAGTGAAGGAAGCGGCCCCTATGCATTTACACTGATGGCATTATGGGAGAGTCTGACTGGCAAGACATTCCTTTTACCAAGGGCAGGCATTTTTGTCCAGTTCTTTGTAAATTCTAGGTCACTTAAGATAAGTGGGCAAGTGCAGTAGACAGTTTGGGTTGGTTTTGTCCGTTTGACTCTTGCCCTCCTCCACATGCTAGGTGAGGAAAATGTAATTGAGCAAAACTAGAAAGTTTCTTTTAGCTGGCATCGCCAGATACCCAAAGTTCTGAAGGGCATCCTTGGAGAAGCTATGTCTTACAGAGGTGCCAAAGGGGTTGGGTGGGGAAGGGTGGTACCAGGGGGCTCAGCAGCTTGCCCAAGGACCCACTGTGTCACAGGTCAGACCTGACCCTGGGTCTGTCTGTATCTGAGCCCAGCTCTCTAGTTCCTACACGACATCCGCCCCCTTTGTATTTTTAAATTTTTATTCATTATGACTTTAACTTTAAACAGTAATAAAAACAACTTACATTTGAAACTCTGAAATTTTTTAAATGATCATAGTCATACAAATCTGTAACAACTTAGGTCCTTCCTCCTATCTTATTTCTTTTCATCGTCTCTTTCCTTTCCCTTGAAGTTTGTCTCTCTCTTTTCCTTTTCTGTAGCTGGGATATATGCTCACCAGTTTTGTGTCCTTCATTTACTATTTTTTCTACATAAATCTTTCCATGTTTCTATGGGGTTTTAGGGGAGGAGGGGCAGTCAGAGTTAAGTGACTTGCCGAGGGCCACACAAGCAGTAAATATCTGAGGCTGGATTTGAACTC
This sequence comes from Potorous gilbertii, assembly GCA_028658325.1. Classification (NCBI taxonomy): domain Eukaryota; kingdom Metazoa; phylum Chordata; class Mammalia; order Diprotodontia; family Potoroidae; genus Potorous; species Potorous gilbertii. The sequence continues at coordinate 600,477,563 of CM053770.1, read as the reverse complement.
TGGTCTTTTGACTTCAGGGTTGATGCTCTAGGTCAGCATGCCACCTAGCTTCCCCATCATATTTATTTATATTTTTCCAAGTAGACATTCTTTGTTGTGTTTGAGTTCAACCTTCACATTCTTTTTTTAAAAATTTGTTTATTTTTAGTTTTTGACATTCATTTCCATAAGATTTTGAGTTCCAAATTTTCTCCCCATCTCTCTCCTCCCCTATCCCAAAACACTATGCATTTTGTTTATCCCTTCCCCCAATCTACTCTCCCTTCTATCATACCCCTCACCTTCCTTATCCCCATCTTCTCTATTTCCTTGTAGGGCAAGATAGATTTGTGTACACCATTACCTGTATTTCTTATTTCTCAGTTGTATGCAAAACAGTTCTCCACATTCACTTCTAATACTTTGAATTCCAACTTCTCTTCCTTCCTCCCTCCCCTCCCATCCTCACTGAAAAGGCAAGCAACTCAATACAGGCTATTTATGTGTAATTATGCAAAAGACTTCCATAATAGTCATGTAGTGTAAGACTAACTATATTTCCCTCCATCCTATCCTGGCCCCTATTCATTCTATTCTCTCTTTAGACCTTGCCCCTTCCCTAAAGTGATTACTTCTAATTACTCCCTTCTCTCATTTGCCCTCCCTTCTATCATCCCCCCACCCCACTTATCCCCTTCTCCCCTACTTTCCTGTAGCGTTAGATGTTCATACCAAATTGAGTGAGCTTGTTATTCCCTCCATAAGTCAAATGTGATGAGAGCAAGTTTCACTTTTTCTGTCTCACCTCCCCCTTTTTTCCCCACATTGAAAAGCTTTTTCTTGCCTCTTTTATGAGAGATAATTTGCCTCATTCTATTTCCCCCTTTCTCCTCCCAATATATCCCTCTCACACCTTAATTTTAGTTTTTTTAGATATCATCCCTTCCTATTCAACTCATCTCTGTTTGCTTCTGTTTCTTCATTGATAAAATGGGAATGATAAGGGCACCTGCCTACCAGGGTTGTTTTGAAGTTTAAATCAGATACTTGCCAATTACTCTATGCAGTGCCTGGCATACAGTAGGTGCTGTATAAATGCTAATTGTCTCCCCTGCTCTTCTTGTTCCTTCTCCATCCCTCTTCTATCTCTTGTCATCCCACAGCTGCCTCCATCTTCTCTCTGAAGGAAATTCAGCTCCAGAAGGATCCGGGTTATCGGGGCCTAACCTTCCAGCATTCAGGTAATGTACCTCATTCCTCCCCCAGCTCTGTTCCCCACTGGGGAGGCAGTTGTGATCCATGATACGTCCTCTAGGAATACTCTGTCTGGAGGAAGAGTAGACCCTATGTGGATTCCCCATCCATCTAATGGCAGTTCACAGAATCTGCTAAACAGTAGTACGTCTAAGGTTAAAAGGGAACAGGTTGGTTTCTCTGCCCTCCTTTCCCAACCCTTCCTCTTTTTCCACATGTTCGTCCTTTGTGCTAGACACTAAATCAATCTCTCCTCCTCCAACAGAGTGAGCCTCTCCCTGTAGGGCTCCCAACCTGATACTGTCTAATAAGGATACAGTAAGACAGTCTCTGTCAGTACACCTACTAGAGCCCCTCTGGAGAAGTTCACTCAGTAGTTTGATCCCCTTAGCCCTCTAGAGAGGTCAGTGCCCTTGAGGGGTTTCTGGAGCAAATTATCTTCCCTCCTCCTTCTTCATTAAAGTGCTTTCACTAACAAAGGTCCAATTTGCTGTCAGTCCCCCTTATCCCAGGGCCTGGGTTCTTGTTTTGAGAATAAGTTTTCATTTTCCTAAGTCCAGGTTCCTTGCTGATTTCACCCTCTGTTTCTCTTCCTGTTCTGTCTTGCAGGTCGTGGGAAAAACCGAAGGCAAAGCATCTTCTGAGCTGGATGTCCCTATCCCCACACCACAGGCTTTGAGAGTGATGAGACACACCCAGTGCAATTGTCCGGGGCTAGGGTTGGGGCCCTAGAATGGCCTAGAGAGAACTGGGGGCCCCAGCAGGATGGGGGGAAAGTCCATTAGCCCCGTTGGCTCCTGGTGTGTTCCCTCCCCTTCCTTCCTAAAAACCTTTCCTGGGGGTGCTGAGTCCTCACTCCACCCCAAGCTCCTTCTCCCCAGTCCCTGGAGCCTGAGCACCCTGGTTTGTAAGGCCATCTTCAAGGTGGAGACCCAAGCTCCAGCCTGGCAGGCCAGGCCAGGAAGAGAGAAAAGAAAGAATGTGCCAGGATTCTTCCATCTGTGTTTGGGCTGGGGGAGGATGGAACGTCCTGATTGGAGCCCTGGTTGGCCTCTATTGTCCACCTGTCCTGGGCTGGAGGCTCCTTTGCATAAGGCCTCTCTGACTAGGCCAACTTTGGCTGATACCCCTGACATAGGCAGGGCCAACTGTATGCACACTCCTGCTGGCTCATTGGCACCTGCCTCGCCAGCCTCTGTGGGAGGCATGGAATAACTTCCCTTAGTCCCTGACAGTTTTTTTTTTCTTTTATCCCCCTACAGTTAGAGAGAGGGATGTTCTAATCTCCCCAGGACCCTAAAATCCTGGGCACTTATCTCTGTGCCAAAGGTCCTTGTTCCCTAACCTCCACCAGCTTCTCTCTCCAGCCTCGAGGGGAGCTGGTTCCCTCAGCCATGACAGGAGGGTTTCAGTGCCTGGGCACCCCCAAATCCTTTGTCCTCCCTGCCCCATCCCTACCCTCCACCAGGCTGCGTTAGCTCTGCCTCCAAGGCTTTTTGCTTCCCCCCTTTCTGGTAGTCCTGTTACCCTGAGCAGGTATAGTGCCCATTGGCTTCCACTGGATGACTCCTCCCTCTAATACCAAATATAGCAAGAGGCTGGGCTGATGGTGCCTGTTTCTTCCTGCTTGCTCCACTCCAGCCCCAGTGAGTTTGAACGGAATTTCCTTAAACTGAAGGGTGGTAGAGAGCTTATTGTTTCCAGAAAGTCTTCTTCCACTGTCCTTGTCCCCTGTGAGCCATCTTTCACCTTCCTTTCTCAACAGCCCTACCTATATTTAGCATCAGAATATGAGTATTTGATCCTGCCTGTCCCCTACCGTCTGCTGACAGGGAAGAATTAACCTGGAAGAAACCAGGTTAATCCTGGTCTCTGCAGCCAGGGTCCCTTCTGGGCCATCACCCCTCATTGGCTCATTCTATTCTGTAATATCTGGTATTGCTCCACGTGTCCACAGTACCAAGCCAACTCTGGGTCTGGTGCTGTGTTTAAGCACCAACCATCTTCATTGTATAAGTCTGCCCCAGGGGAACTGTCCAGGGGCAGGGAGCAGTCATGGGAATGAGAAGGATGTCCTTGAAGAGGTCCTGCCTTCTTCCTACCAACACCTCCCTGCCACTGAGGCCAATTATTTCCCCCCAAAAGCAACCTAAACTTAGAACACTTTTTTAGAAGAAGTAGATAGACTTTGTGCCAGGGATGCACTATCCTCCTCTCCCCTACCCCGTTTCCCCAATCCAAGTCTTTTATTCTCTACACCTCTAATTCCAGGGACATACTTTGTCATCCCACCTCTGTGCCACATGAGGTATTGAGAACCACCCTCCATATCCCTGAATTCCCATCACCAACCCCCTGCTCCACCAAAGGACCAACCCCTTTGAGACATGTTTCTCCTTCCTTGCTTCTCCCCAGAGAGAGGACCTGGGGGCTACCCCTTACCCCCTCCCTCCCTGAACTGTACTGTGAACATCCTGTTTCCTGTGACTCAGTGCAAAGACAGATAATCTATTTAACTCATCTTGTACAAAAAGAAGCTAATGATCCCTTGAAGATGAGGTGATTTTTTTTTTAGCAGGTTGATTCCAAAGAAAGGGGAAAGGTATGTGAGTGTGTGAAGAGTGTGGGTAGGTGTCAGGGTCTATGCCGGCATTGTCATCTTTTTTATTTTAATAGAAAGTTTGATGTTTTTGTTCCCTGACACCTTGACCTGATAGATTGTGATTGCAACCAAGCAAAGGGCCAGAAATAAATCATCCAAGTCTGAAGTGGGTGTGATTGTTTGGAAAACTAGAAAGCAGGGAAATAACAAGGTCTAGGTTGTTGCTCATTGTGTGAAGGCCATTCAATCGGTAGCAGTTATGAATTAGGATTGGGTTAGGACCTACAATGAACTTACAGTCTAATGGGGGAAGGGAGACATAGCACAAATAGCTTATTGTATTAGGGAAGATGGGTTAGAGAAGACCTAAGAGGTTATTTAAACCTACCTATTTGTTTTACAACTGAGGAAAATAGCACCCAGGCAGGTTAAATGATTTATCCAAGGTCACACAGGTCATAAGTGTCAGAGCTGGGATTTTAACTCAGGTCCTCAAGACACCAGAACCCAATGCTCCTTCCATTATGCCATAATGCCCTGCTTTCCTCCAACTATCTGGTATTCACTTCTCTTTTTACATATAGTCTATGAACAAATGTTTATTAAATTTCTACTACATACAGAGCTATCTACTAGGTACTGGGGACAGAAGGACAAAGATTAAACAATGCCTGCCTTCATGGTACTTAACGTTCTACTCAGAAGAAAAGAACACAGATAAATACAGGGTTGTGAAATGAGAGAATATGAGTAACTGAAGAGATGTGACACCCTGGCTGAACTTTGAAGGATCAAAGCTAGGCGGTACTGTAGAGGTCACTTAGCCCAACCCTTTCTTTTTAAAGTTTGGGAAATTTTGACCTAAAGAATCATTTGCCTGAAGTCATGAAGGTTATACTGGAATCTGAACTGAAAGTTCCGGGCTCCAAACCCAGTGTTCTTTCCACTGCCCTAATGCTCTCTCATTGGTAGATGAGAATTCTGGGGGAAAGTGTTGGGGGAAGAGAGGGGAACGGTGTTTGATTAAGCAAAAACTCAGAGGTGGTAAACGGAATGTTTAGTTTGGGAAATGAATCCAGTTTGGCCAGAATATCACCTAAGAAGGAAGTGGGGGTGATGTGAAATGAAGCTAATAAGGGAGGCTAAAACCGGGTTATGGAGCCTCATAAACCAAGCAAAAGACATTGTAGTTTTTATCCAAGGGGTGATAATCACGGAATGTTTTTAAGCCAAGGTGATTGAGATAGTCACACCTTAGGAAAGTCATTGTGGCAGGTCTAGATGGAGAGGAGGCGGAAGGAAGAACCCAGAAGCAGAGAAGGTGTTACATAGTCATGGGAGCTCAGAGGTCATCCAGTCCAACCCTTACCAGCTTTGGCTTGAAGACCTCTAGTGAAGGGGAAATACCCCACTTCCTGGCACAGCCCATTCAGCCTTTGGATGTTTCTATAATTATTCACAAGTAGGTTTGTTTTTTTCCCCCTAGGAAAAAAAAACCCGCTAAATTTGCATCTTTGTGTTTTCCACACATTGTTACTAATTATTCCCTCTGGGGCTAAGTAGGACAATATTAATCTCTCTTCCAGATTTTATGGCTTATTCAAATATTTATCAAGTCCTTGCTGTGTCTTCTCAATTAGGAATGTCCCCAGTCAAAAGAATTAACCAAACAAGAGACAGGTTCAAAGGAGGTGAAAGGGACAATTTTGGTTATATAAAATTAAAAAAATAATAATTTCATGAAATCAATGCAGCTAAATTAGACAAGAAGCAGGAAACTGGGTACAAAATGTTTGCAGCAAGTTTCTCTGATATATAGGGAGTGGAGTGAAATTTGTAAGAATAAGAGCCACTCCCCAATTGATAAATGGTTTTCAGAGGAAAAAATTCAAGCTATTGATGTCCACATGAAAAAAATGTTCTAAATCACTAATTAAGAAATGCAAATTAAAACAATTCTGAAGTACCACCTCACACCTAGTAGATTGGCTGTTGATAAAGAAGGAAAATGACAAATGCCTTCCTGTGATCTTCAAATGACATGAACTTGAAGCCCTTCCTGGTCTTCTGTACCCAATCTAATTCATCCAAGAGTCTTTCCTAAAACATGAAAACCAGAACTGAACACAATATAGATATGGTTATGACCAAGGAAGTGTATAGACTATCATCATCCTAGTTCTGGAGTCTCCCTTGTCCATCTCAGTGGAGCCCAACACCCAAATAGCTTTCTTTACTACTGTTACACACCACTGAGGCATAGTGAGTTTGTAATCCATTAAAAAAAAACCCAAAACATCTTTCCCACTGAATTGTGATGTCTAGCCATACCTCTACAATATTGTATTTGAGAAAGTGATTTTTTTTTACTTAAATGCAAGATTTTAACATTTCAGTTTGTTAGATGTAGCCCAATATCAGTATCATTTTGAATTGTGATCCTGTCATGAAGAACATTGACAATCAACTGCAGATCTGAAAAGATTGCTGTCTATGCTCTTACTTAAGTAACTGATAAAAAAATATTAAACAACACAGGACCAAGCAAAAACCTGTGAGTCAAATCATTCAACTATTAAATCAGTAAGCATTTGATAAGCATCTACTGTGTTCCAACCATTCGGGGGGTACAAAGAAAAGGGAGTGGGGGAATATCTGTCCTCAAGTAGCTCACAGTCTAGTGGAGAGCTTAGGAAAACCTAGAAAATATCAAGAAGAATAAACACTCAACATAGTATCAGAGGCTGCAGAGAGTTTGAGAAGGCTGAGGATTGAGGAAAGGTGATTGAATTTGGCCATTAAGAAGTCATTGGTAACTGGAGAGAGCAGTTACAATTGAATGAGCTTGGAAGCCAGACTGCAGAGAGTTAAGGAGAATGGGAGGAGAGAAAGTGGATGGATTGTAGAGATCCTTCACAAGGAGTTTAGCCACAAAAGAGAGAAGAGACAGAGGATAATAGCAAGGATAGATGGATCAAGTGAGAGGTTTTTGAGGATGAGGGAGATGTGGGGATGTTTTTAGGCTTTAGGGAAGCAGCCAATAGACAAGGAGAGATGAAGATAAGTAGGAGAGTGAGGATGATGAAGGAGACAAGCTGCTGGAGAAGACAATCTTCTCTGCAAGAATGAAATCGTCCAGAGGAGAAGTAATGAAGGTCTGACCTAGGGTGAGCCAAGTCAAAAAAGTAACAATTTTGGTAACGATTTGGTAGGGTTAAGGGAACGTAGTTGAGAGATGTGAAAGTAAAAATCAACAGGACTTGGCAGGGAAAGGATATAATCACAGGTGACTTTGACTCTGGTTATGAATCTTAGTGACTAAGGAAATCATGGTGCCCTCAACAGCAAGGAAAGGGAGGTGAGATACAAGCTCTTTGAGTATGAGGACTTCTTTTCCCTTTCCTGTCACCAGTGCCTTGAATATAGTAGGTACTTAGTGAATGTGTGTTGATTTGAAAAAAATTAAGAGATATGTAGTTTGAATTAAGAGATAAGGAGAGGTCCAAGCAAAGTACTAAAAGATGTTTGAGGAGAGAAAGAAATGACTTTCCCATAGGGGAGGGGAAACAAGGAAACTAAGAAAGTAGCATCTCAGTTAAATCTCAAAAAAAGGGAATTCGTTAATTTTTTTAAGGGGATTGAAGAATGAGAAATTCGGAAGGTGATCCATTCCAGAAATGAAGGATGCTGTAAGTAAATGCACAGAGATGGGAAGAATGGTGGTGGTGATAATGATGAGAGAATGACAACTAGCATTTTATGTGGTGTTTTAACATTTGCAAAGCACTTTCCACTGTTATTTTATCCTTAAACAGCCCTAGAAAGTTCTCATTAGATGAGGAATCAGATGAAGACATAGAGAAGACAGAAGTTAGTTGCCTTGCCCTGTGTCACACAGCTAAGAATCTGAGGCCTGAATCTGACCTCAGGTCTTCCAGACTCCAAGTCTAACACTCAGTCTAATGGGCAGGTATATAGTGTGCCAGAGGTAGGGACATTTAAGGCAGGCTGGATGTCAGGCTAAGGAGTTTGTGTTTTATGCTATGAGAAATCAGAGACAACCCTGTTTTTTCCAGAGTTAAAAATTGACCATGATGTTCAGATACATGTGGAGGCTGGATTGGCGGGAGGAGGGATATGATGCAGAAGGAGACAATTTCAATTGTTATGTTGAGAAAAGCCTCAAAAAAGGCGTTGGGTGTTGGGTGATGGGAGGAAGGTGGAACAACCTCACTCAAACAAGCCTAGGGACTAATCTGATTTCACTGAAACAGAGAACTCCCAAATGAAGAAATCCCTCCATCTACAAAAGACAGCTCCTTCTTTGACTAGGAGTCTCTGAGAATTGCCTAGAACACTGAGCACTTGAACTGAGTTCTTCTTGGCCTGCTGTCTCTGACATCATCTTACTTCTCATTGAGATTGGGCAGGGTGGGGGCTGCCAGTAAATGTTTAACCACCAACTCTCCAGGAAAAGTATATAGGACACACTTGTCCATTTAGTCTGCATTTTAATATTTTCTTCATCAATTTATTAAGTATAGATAATCAATAAAACAATAAATCAAGCCCTGATCTCCAGAGTCGACTGCTGGCTCTCTCAAGGGGGTTAGAGCTGACTCTAGCACACCCCGGTGGAAGACACTGGATGAGGCAACGTGTCTTAGGCTTATGACCCTGGAAAGGTGCTAATGGGCTCCAAGTATATTCACCACTGTGCAGCAGTGGGCGCTGGAGCCTAGCACTGTGGTGCTGCTCTATCAAGGAAGTATGTATCAGTGGAAAAAAAGGCAAGGTTAGCAATTCACAATACCTGGGCTCAAGTCTCAGAATCTCTTGGCCCAGCTCCACAGTCCTTTCTTAAGTCTCATGTCCCTTCCTGCCACATAATTTCTTCCATACCTAACCATCCGTCCTCTTACTGCCGTAATCTAGGACTATGCAAATACACCTAAGAGGCCGTGATTACTTTATAATTACTTCATTTGATCCTCACAACATCCCTGGGAGATAGGTGCTGTTATCATCCCCATTTTTCAGATGAGGAAACTGAGGCAAACAGAGGCTAAGTGACTGCCCAGGGTCACACAGCTAGTATGTGTCTGAGACTGGATTTGAACTTGGGTTTTCCTGACTCCAGGTCTGGTGTTCTATCCACAGAACTGAGGCAGCTAGGTGGTGCGGTGGATAGAACCTCATTCTGGGTCATCTCCAGTCATCCTGATGAATATCTGGTCACTGGATTCAGATGGCTCTGGAGGAGAAGTGAGGCTGGTGACCTGCACAGTCCTCCCTCTCTTAAAACAAAGTCAAGTGCAAGTCATGTCGTTAGTTCTCTGATGGCATGGTCTTTTTTGGCAACGAAGGACAAATACACACAGATCCACAGAGTCACCTATCTGGTGAAAGCTCATAATTGACAAGGAATAAAGTCAGATATGAGTCTGCTGTAGGATATCATTTCTAGAAATGTAACTGTGTCTTTCTCACACTTTCACGAAGAAGGAAGGCCCTTGATTCATATGTGCATCATTTTTACAAAGATTTTGAAAAGATGAGAAAGTAGGCTATGGCTTGTTACCAATATTAACTCAGTCGCCCTTATCTGGTGATAACAATGTCATAGATTTTACCAATTTGACATCTGTTTCTCTTTCAGACATCTTAGGAATTAATATCTCAAATATCTAAAAATTGTTACTTCCAAGACAGCTCTCCCCTGTGTCCTCTGTACTTAGTCCAACTATTTTGTTTGTTTTTTAATCATCATTTCTATTCCCCATGCAGATCCATATGGGTCTGAGTTGTTAGACTCTGAGAATGGTGGCTTCACTGTCATTGATAGAGAAGAGATTTTGTTATAGAAATCTTTATAGATCTTTGACATTTTTATCTGTTATCTACCTTCCAATCACATTCAACTATGTAGAAACAAGATCTATGCAGAATGAAGAGGAGGTAATCTTAGACGGAGGGTCCTAAGATTAAGGAATGAGAGACTTCTTGAAGAAGATATGATTTTAGCTTTAGCTGAGACTCAAAGGAAGCCAGGACATCTATGAGACAGAGATAAGGAAGGAGAGAAGAGCTGGTGAAAATGGTTAGTTAGGAAACAGAGCAGAATCAAGGAGACTAATTTCATTGGATCATAGGGTACATAGGGGTGAGTAAGGTATAAAAAGAATGGAAAGATAGAGAGAGGTCAAGTTATAAAGGGTTTTAAAAGCCAAATAGAAGGTTTTATATTTGATCCTAAAGAGAATGTACTACTTGGGAACTACTAGAGCTTTTTAAATGCCAGACCTGCATTTTGGGAAGATCATTTCGATAGCTGAGTAGAGAATGGACTGGAATGGGGAGAAACATGAAGCAGGGAGACTAACCATCTGGCTATTGTAATAGTCCAGTAATGAGATGATGAGGGTTCCAGGGTGTCAGAAGAGAGAATGGAGTATAGTTGAAGGACGTTACAAAGTTAAAATCAACAGGACTTGGCAACAGGTTGTATATGTGAGGTAAAGGAATGGAGAGTTGGGGATGACACCTAGGTTTCAGGCCTTAGTGACTGGGAAGGTGATGGTACCTTTGACCATAATTGGGAAGTTATTAAGAGAGGTTTTAGGTGAAAAGATGAGCTAAGCTTGGAGTGTCCTGAGTTAAAGATGTCTATAAGACATTCAGTTTAAGATGTTCAATAGGCAATTGGAGATGCAAGACTAGAAGTCGAGAAAGAGGGCTTAACAAATGGAACTAAAAATTATCTTCCAAATGATGATAATTAAATCCTTGAGAACTGATGAGATCACCAAGCTAAATAATATAGGAGTTGTGGTTGTGTTCATCCTTCATTGCCAAAGAATGCCATCAGAGAAATAATGACATGACTTGCATTTGACTTTGTTTTGAGTGAAGGAGGGCTGTGCAAGGTCACCAGTCTCACTTCTTCTCCTGAGCCATCTGGATCCAGTGACCAGATACTCATCAGGATGACTGGAGATGGCCCAGGGTGATGCTTCCCTCTCAGCCTGATTTAGTTATTTTTCTTTGCCTCATGAAAGGGGCCATCCCCTGACTACTTCTTAAACAGGCCTGTTCACTGAATGGGTGTTACCTCACCCTACGTGAGTACCAAATAGGCCTTGGTCTAAAGGGGTCAAGGTCTCCCATTGCATCCTGGGCCATCTCCAGTCATCCTGATAAATATGTGGTCACTGAATCCAGATGGCTCAGGAGAAGTGGGGCTGATGACTTTGCACAGCCCTCCCTCACTCAAAACAAAGGACAAACACAACTTGTGAGTAGACTCAGCAGCCTGAATGGGTCACTAGCTAGCTAAGTAACTCAGCACTTCCTCTCCTGTCTGTCTCCCCCTCTCCTTCCTTCTCCTATCCAAACGAAGGTAAAATCAGATGGCCAGAGGATGCCCAGTTAACTTGAAGTTTACTGGCTAGATCCTTTCCTTTCTGTTTTCCTTTCCTTTCCATTCCTTTTCCTTCTTTTCTTTTCCTTTCCCAAAACCTTAAACCTACTGCACACTGAAGTCCATCGATTATACCATGTAGACCCCTGCCCAAGCTCCACTTAAGGGCTGTTTTCTGGACCTTTTGGACCTCCTGGTTTAAGAGTGATTATCAATATTAACTGATTATAGAAGAGTGAGAGGGTGCTAACAACTGAAAGGATTAGGGAAGACTTCATAAAGGAGATGTTGTTTGTCCTTCATTCCTGAATCACTCTGGCTTTCATAAAATAATGACAACTGACATGAACTTTGAAGAAAAAAAGATTCTGAAAGTTGGAAATGATGAAGAGTATTCTGGACAAGTGAGAGGATCCGTGCAATACATGGAGGTGGGAGACAGAGTATAGCCATGACTTCAATGTCTGATGAAACCATAAAGGACATACTTGTCAAATCTGAAGATAATGCAAATCTGGAAAGAATAGCTAACATGTTGAATGATAGAGTGGAATGATAGTCGATGAATGCTAGCATAAGAATCTAAAGAGATTTCAACCATTTGGAAAGATGAGAAAAATCTAATAAAATGAAATTTAACAAGGATGAATGTAAACTTTTACACTGAGGTTCAAAAAATCAGTTTCGTCAGTTGATTTTATTTGTCTTTGTCTTATTGTCAGTTAATAACAGAGTAAAAGCTCAGTATGAATCAATGGGGTGACATGGAAGCTGTCAATCTGAAAGTTTGGTTTAAAAAGGCAAACAGGATAAATGCATATTGTTTATTCCCTTAAAGCTAGCAGTTACATGATCATGGAGCCAGAAAAACTTCTGACTGCCTGTTACAGGAATGGCCAGGCTTAAATCTATTTTAGGACAATCCCAGGATGTCTGTGTCTCTCAGATTTATGGTCTATATGCGTTTACACCATGAGAAAGGAATTTTCTGAATTGCATAGGTTGTAAATAGAATAAGATAAAAGAGTTGACAAAGTTTCAATTGAAATTATGACCCAGGATATCTGTATTTTCTTTACTATTGACATACCATAACATAGTATATGTCCACAAAATATTAAGATATGGAAAAAGTCCCATTATTCAAGATAGCATCTAGGGTTAAGGGTCTTGTAAGGAATGGTAAGTCAGCCCCAGATGACTTTGTTGACATAGGAAGAGGTATTCTCTGAGTTTACTTCAGAGAACAAAGAAACTGTTAGGTTCAGGTTCTTCTTCTGATTGATTAATTCAAGCTCTGGCCCTTATTAAAGTCCAAAATTTATGTTAAATGATTATCAAAGCCAAGAAAGGAATCTATTTATCCCATGTTGCACTAAGAAAGGCAGTGTGTATAAGATATGGAAGCTGATAGATAGTTCTACTGGAGGTCTGCCTTAGAAAAGTAACATCTGAAATAGTGTTCATTTGGAGGCTCTGCAGTATAGAAAGAATGCTGACAAGCTAGAGCACAACCAAAAGTTGATGACCAAGATCATGAGATTCGATAACATGAATCCATAGGAAAAACTAAAGATGTTAAGCTTTTCATAACTCGACCCCTTATTTACCTTGAATGTCTTGCTTTTTATTTCCCTCTATATACCTAATGAGGAAGCCAGGTGTCCCAATGGATAAGGTATAGGGCCTGAAGTCAGGAAAATTCATCTTTGTGAGTTCAAATCTGGCCTCAGACACTTCCTAACTGCATGACCCTGAACAAGTCATGTAACTCTGTTTGCCTCAATTTCCTCATCTATAAAAAGAACTGTAGGAGAAAATGGCAAATCACTCCAGTGTCTTTGCCAAGAAAACCTCAAATGAGGTCACAAAGAGTCAAAAACGACTGAAAAATGACTGAACAACCAAATATTTAGTGATTCAACAACATTGACCTTCTAGCTGTTCTTTACCCATAATATTCCAACTCCCCACCTTTTCATTGTCTGTTTCTCCCACGTCTAGAGTACTCTCTGTCCTTACCTCCTAGTTTCCCTGACTTCCTTCCAGATTCAGGTCAAATCCCATCTTCTGCAGGAAAGCTTTCCCCATCTCCCCCCCACTAGCAGTCACTTCTATTACTTTTTACTTACACTTTATTTATGCTGTATGTTCAAAATTTTTGGCATAATGTCACCACCTCTAACATATGAGCTCCTTGAGGCCCTTTGTTATCTTGAGCACTCAGTGCAAGTACTGGACTAACAATAAGCACTTAGTAAATGCTTGTTGACTGACTAGAGAATATTATTTGATTGTGTTTGGAGGAGAAGTGACAAGAGAGCCAGGCTTATTGAAACAACAGCAAAATAAACAAACAGATGAATGAATGGATAGATAGAAAGATCAGAGGACAGGCAAACAAATGACAAATAGATGAACAGATGAATGGATTTAGATAGATCAATAGATGAATGAATGGGTAGATAAATTAATGAATGGATAGATAGAAAAATAGGCAGATGAATGAATGGATAAATAGACAAATAAATGAACAGATATAAATAGATGAATGAATGGGTAGATAGACAGACCCACAACTTTAGAAACAATTAAAACCATCCAAAAGTGGAACAGGCTGCCTTGGTGGTAGTGAATTCCCCTGACTAGAGGTCTTCAAGCAAGGAAACCAAATAGTTACTTATTGATAATGATGTAAAGAGGATTCTTGGTCAGGTATGGGATGGAACATCAATGTTGTGCTGAAGCCAACTCAAGCTAGTGGGCAAAAGTCAATTGTTACATTTCCAGTGTGAGCATTTACACCTCAGAAATCAGTGAACAATATGAATCAGGGCTCAATTTATTGTTTTGTTATTTCTCTAGACTTAAGAAAGTGATGAAGAAAATATAGATTCAACTTATAAGTGACATATGGGTGCATTTCCCCCAAAAAAGCTGCTTACAAAACATTTAACCCTGGACCAGATGATCTCTGAGGTTGATACTAACCCTGAAATTCTGTGAATTTCTGGTTATCAGATCTGGTTATCTATCAAGAACTGTGCAATAGATATTATTTCATTCAAAGATGAAACAAGATGATCCCTGACTTCGCAGGGTTTCCAATCTAACAGAATTTGTGGAGATGAGATAAGTACACAATGAATTCTAATGCAAATTATATTATTAGTAAATACAAAAAGGCAACAGGGTTGTATAGTGGATAGGACACTGGGCCTGGAACCAGGAAGACTCATTTTTCTGAGTTCAAATGTGGCCTCAGACACTTACTAGATGTGTGACCCTGGACAAGTCACTTCACCTCAGTTTCCTCATCTGTAAAATGAACTGGAGAAGAAAATGGCAAACCACTCGTGTATCTTTGCCAAGAAAATCTCAAATGGGGTCATGAAGAGTCAGATATGGGTGCAACAACAATAAATACAGATGTCCAATCAATGATAAGAGAGTTTGGAGAAGGGAGTAATTACTCATAGCTTGGAGGATAAGGAGTTAAGTGAGGAATTATAGTAGACTTGGCAGGAAGTTGATCACACAAAGCCTGGGGGGGCAGGTGTTCTCTGAGAAAGTAGCAGGGCAGGAATAATCTCGCACACACACACACACACACACACACACACACACACACACACACACACACCCCTCCCATCCTGGATAAGATCCAGGACCTAGGACTGTCTGTTCCCTGCCTTTTTTCTCCTTCCAGTAAAAACCAGATGGGCTTCCAGTCATTCCTGACCCCATCAGCCAAGGCAGCTGGCAGCCCAGCAGGAATGACACTTCCTCAGTACCAGGTTGGCTCTGTTTCTCTCCTTACTTGGACAAAAATGCCATGGGTAGATGGAGTGCCAATTTCTCCTTCTACAACCTGCTACTTTTTCTCCTCAGCTCCCACCAACCATACCATCCCTTGCGCTTGGTTACATTTTGCTCCCTTTTCTGGCTTTGAGGCTCTCCACTTCCCCTGAAGTCCTCTCCAAGAAAGAAGACTGGAGGAGATGGAAAGGCACAAGCCAGACCCTCCCTCTCTCTCTATAGGTTGGTTACAATTGGCTAAATTGGACCTCCTGAGGTCCCCTTCTTTCACTTGCAGAATAAAGTACTCAGGCTTCTGCCACATCAGTTTATGAAGAGTAGAGCTAGAAAAGCCTTTTTGACTAGCTAGTCATTTTACAGAGAAGGAACTTGAAAAGTGAAGTCTCTTCCCCAGAGACAGCCAGTCAGCAACAGTGCTGGGATTCACATCCAGATTTTTGGACTCTAAATCCAATGTTGTCTAATCTACTCATGGAGGAAAGTTTCTCACATCTTGATCACCCACTCCACTCATTCCAGTCGATCCACAAGCATTTATTAAGCACTTACCATGTGTTTGATACAAAGACAAAAAAGAAATAGTATCTCCCCTTAAGGAGCTTACAATGTAGCTGAGGGAGACAAGCTACACAGAAGTAGGAGCAAAGACTCAACCTGTGATTTCATTGGTATAGGAAACTCCCAGGGGAGGAATTCCCTCTACCGCAAATTGGTACCTTCCCTGTAACTTATAATGTTAAAGATTTGCCTAGAGCGCTGGCCCAGCTAGATGGCTTGCTGGGCCTGGAGTCAGGAAGACCTGAGTTTAAATCCAACCCAGATACTTCCTAACTGTGTGACCCTGGGCAAGTTACTTAACTTTTATTTGCTTTAATCCACTGGAGAAGAAAATGGCAAACCACTCTAGTAACTTCATTACCTTTGTTAAGAAAACCCCATGGATGGTATGGTCCATGGGATCACAAAGGGATTGAACGACAATGAAAAGACCAAGTTAAATAACTTGCCCAGGGTCACACAGCTGTTCTGTTAGAAGCAGGACTTTGTACACAAGCCTTCCCAACTCTGCACCTAGCTCTCCGCCCACCTAGCTACACTGACTTTTTAACACAAAGACACACACAAGTAACAAGGGAATCTGAGGGTGAACACTTTCCTTGGTTTATTGAAGAGGATTATAAGGCCTTAGGATATTAGATCTGGAAGAAATATTAGAAATCATCTAGTCTGATCATTCCTCATTTTTACAGAGGAAGTGTATCTCTCTGAGCTGGTTTCCTTGTTACTACAAAGAGGACAATAATCCCAAGACTGTAGATGTAGAGTGGAAAATCTACTCCAACCTCCAACAACATACAGGTAAGAAAATTGAGGTTCCAACATGTTAAATGACTCGTCCAAGGTCACATAGAGAGTGAGCATCAGAAGGCACCATTTGAACTCTTATTATTCTAGAACAAGTGCAAGATCTTTCCACTGTGCCCAGAATCCTTGCACTACTGACTTGAGAAGGCTGATGTCAGAAAAGTCAACATAAACCTTGAGGCCCTTTAGAAATATGTGTTGGCATCCATTCTTTCTATGGCTCACCTCACTGCTGGATCTGTCTTTGGATATCTAGCATCAGCCTTTCCTGCTGCACATCCTGCGGGCTTCTTAGTTAATGCAAACAAGTTTCTGCTTCTGGCTCACAGTAGTTGCTTAATAAATATTTGTTGGAAGGCAATTCAAATGATGGAGTAGTATAGACACACAGAAATTGGAACCAAAATTTCCGGAAAGATATGACAAATAACCTTAAGCAAGGAGCCATGTGCTTGCTGTCACGAAGGTCCAACATAGAGTCAAAGTTAATGATTGATCATCTATAGATGGTGAGGTTCTCCAGATATGTAGTTAGGGTTCAAATTCTGTTATTCCATGTAAACTCTAGAATGTGACAGAGCCTTCTAAAGGAGTTCCATAATTACTCGACGGAATCAGATAATCTAGGTTCAGATCCTGGATCTGTCATTTATTATCTTTGTGACTTTGGATGAATCATGTAACCTCTCTGGCTTCAGTTTCCTCATCTGTAAAATGAGGCAGTTAAACTAAATGCCTTCTAAGATTCCTGCCAGCTCTAATTCTATAATCCTCCGCTCCCACCTTCTCCATGAAACAAATACTCATCTTTTTTAATAGTATTCCTCCAGTGATGTCGTATGGCTATGAATTATAGAACATCACAGTCAAAGAAGGACTGAAATTGAGGAGGACCTGAGTTCATTCTGTCTAGTTAAACAGCAGCAGTGTGGGATAGTGTAAAGAGCCATGGCTCTGGGTTCAAATCCTGCCATTGGTGCAGAGAGTGTGACTTCTGTGGTTTTGGTATGTGCCCTCACAGTGTCCTTTTCATGCAGGTCTCTGCAGACAGTGCCCCAGCTATATTCCTCTCAGACTCTGACTTAATGGTCACTTCCCTACAAGCTAAATATAAAGCAGTAGTTGAGTGTGTACAGGTAGAAAGGGAGAAGGGAGTCACCCCAGGAAGCTCGGGGAGCCAGTACTGGGATGTTGCAGCCAAAAAACGGAAGCCAATCTTAGCTTGCATCAACAGATCAGTTTCTAGAACAAATATACGTACATACATGTACACACATGTACACACATACACACGTACACACACATATTCCTTGTTCCAAAAACTGAATGGCAATAGAAAAGAGTATTCCTTTTTCTCAGTCATATGTGACACCTTCACAAAAACTGACCACATATTAAGGCATTAAAACCTCACAAGCAAATGTGGAAAAGTAGAAATATTAGAAGCATCCTTTTCAGATCATAATGCAATAAATGGTACATGTAATAAAGGACCATGGAAGCATAGATTGAAAGTTAATTAGAAACTAAATAATCTGATCCTAAAGAATGAGTAGATGAAATAACAAATCATAGAAACAACCAATTATTTCACTGAAGACCATGACAACAATGAGACAAATTCTAAAATCTGTGGGATGCGGCAAAAGCAGGAGTTAAGGGAAAATCTACATCTCTTAATGCATACATCAATAAAAGAGAGAAAGAGCAGATCAGTGCATTGAGCATGTAACTGGGGAAAAAAAACTAGAAAAAAATTAAAAATCCCCAATTAAACATCAAGTTTGAGATCCTGAAAACCAAAGGAGCGACTAATAAAACTGAAACCAAGAAAACCACTGAAGTAAGAAGTAAAAGTAGGGAGTGGTTTTTAGGGGAGGGGGAGAACACAATAAAATAAACTGTTGATTAATTTGGTTAAAAAAAGGAAGAAGAAAACCTGATACTAGTATAAAAAATGAAAAAGGTGAATACATCACCAATGAAGATGAAATTAAAGCAGTTATTAAGAGTTATTTTGCCCAATTATATGCCAGTAACAATCTAAGTAAATAATCTAAGTGAAATGGATGAATATACCTGGATGACAGAAGGGGAAAGAGAATACTTAAATAGTCTTATCTTAGAAAAAGAAATTGAAAAAGTTCTGCTTGCTCTGCCCCAGTCAAACCACATCTTGAATATCGGATCTGGTACGGCTATGTGAAACAGTATAGAATGCTGGACTTGGGATCAGGATGACCTGAGTTCATATCATGTGTAGACACTTGCAGTATGAGCCTGGGCAAGGGTAACTTCTCCTAGCCTCAATTTCCTTATCTGTAAAATGTGAATGATAATAGCACTTACTCCCAGGTTTGTTGTGTGGAGCAAATGAGATAATATATAAAAAATGCTTTATAAACCTTAAAGCTTTACCTGAAAGTGAAATGAACCAATTATTAAGAAGGATATTGATGCTTGCCTTCTCAGTGGGGGGTAGGAATGGGATAGAAAGAGGGAGAGAATTTGGAACTCAAACTTGTTTGGATTTTGATGGCTCAGAGTACATATAAATAGCAATTGTTTCTGTTTTGGCTAGAAACTGAGGATCTTCCTCTCCCAGATTGATTTTTTTTTTTGACTAGGTAAAAGAGGCCACTCTTTGCCTCATTTTTACCTAGCCTTAATCACTAAATGACTGCTGCCTCAGAGAAACTGAGACCTGGGAAAGACTTTATTTTAAAAAGGCCAAGGTCTCCCATGGTATTCAGAGCCCCCTCCAGTCGTCCTGATGTGTATCTTGCCACTAGACCCAGATGGCTCAGGAGAAAATGAGGCTGGTGACTTTGCACAGTGCTGCCTCACTTAAATCCAATTCGCTTGCAAGCCATAGCATCACCTTCCTGATGTTATGGTTCTCTTCAAGAACAAAGGACAGACAACAATACTAGTATATCCTAGAAAAGCAGCTGCTCTGGGAATCACCTTCCTGAAACAGGAGAAGGTGTCTCTGCTCTCAGCCTAGGCTTCTTGAGCTGGAGGCTTGTTTCTGTTCCCCATTCCCCTTTTCTGCCATGACCTAAGAAAGGAGTTAGTGGGGAAGGTCATAGTGCTAAGAATTGTGCAGTGTCTATGCCAGGCAAGGTGCAGGAGGCAGTAATCATTGCAGTGATAGTTCCTCCAGGGGAGGAGACATACTCTTTACTTCCTTCTCTTGATATATTGATGCCCTTCGGCAAAGTCTCAGAATCCCTGTGCCAGATGTGGTTCTAGAAATTGCACACATTTAAGTAGCACACTAAGGTTTACAAAAGGTACTTCCTCAAAACAATCCTGTTTGGTAGTTTGTTCTTTTTTTTAATAGGATTTGTAGTGCTGGTATGATTCCCATTTTTTCAGATCAAATGAGACAAAGGACATCAAGTGACTTAAAATCTTAAAGGACTATGAAAATATCAACTGCTATTAAAGGTATTCTGGAGCCAGCTCAAACCAACACACCTATTGTTAAATTTTCAGTGGGAGCATTTATACTTTGGAAATCTGACAAACATAAATCAAGGCTTTGTTGATTGTCTGGACTTAAGAAAGTGGTAGAGAAAATGTTCCTAATGAAGATAAAGCTTAAAATGGTGCGATGGCACATTTTCTTCTAGAGATTCAGTTGTTATTATTACATAGGAGAAAACTGAGACTCAAAAGGAAAGGGCTTTTCCCATTGTCCCAGAGATAATTAGGGTCATAGTCAAGGTTAAAGCCTTAGGCACAGGACCCAGAACCCGGACCTCTTCCTACCTACAAAGAAACAACTAAAGCCCAGTGAAGTACTGTGTTGCTGAAAGAACTAGTTGCCACAAGTGTTAGGTTCCGATCCTGGCTCTATTTTCTGGCTGACTTGGAGCAAATCATTTTACCTCTCTGGGTCTCAGTTTCTTCCTCTATGAAAAGACAATGATAATATTTGCACAACCTACCCCACAGGATTTCTGTAAGGAAAACATTACATATATATATATATATATATATATATATATATATATATATATATATATATATATATATATATATATATAAAACCCTATGTAAATACAAATTATTCTTATTGCTCACACACGCTCCAGGGACACACAGAAAGGTAGTCAGAGAATGGAGATTGCCACTGCAGGCTCCAGACTTCAAGATGAGTGGGAAGAACAGGGGAATACAAGGAAGTGGAGGGAGGAGGATCTCCCTAGGAAATAACCTCTTATTTTGCCTTTGTTTATTAGCTGTCCCAGTGGAAGGAAGGGAAAAACAATGCAGCCAGGGGCCTGGTCCACTGCCCAGAACTGATGATGGGATTGAGAAACAAGGATGTGTAAGAATCCTCTACCCATAGCCATCAGCCCCCTCTAGTCATCAATCGGTGTATTCTCAGTTCCCAGTGACAAAAGTCTCCCCCTCCCTTTTTCATCACATTTGAAAAGGAGGGATTTTCCTCAGAAAGCTGAGTATACACCTTTGATATAAATCAGCCATGTAATATGGTAGTCAAAAGACCTATAAAAACTTAGGCTGCAGCAAAAAACCGTGTCTAGAATGACAGAGAGGGATGACTCCCTGCATCTTGCCTTGGTCGGAATGGAGCTGCAGTACCTTATTCCATTCTGGGCACCACATTTAGGAAAGATTGGAGTATAACAAGAGGAGGGGGCCTGGGGAAATACATACACTGATGCTTTGTGGGTAGAGCCATGAGTCATTCTAGGAAGCAATTTGGAACTAAATCACTAACCAATGTATACTCAAAAGAGATCAAAGAAAGAGGAAAAAGGCTCAGATGTACAAAAATATTTATAGCATCTCTTTTGTATTGGCAATGAGCTAGAAATTAATAGGATGGCCAGTTAGGGGAATGACTGAACAAATGAAGACCTAGAGATGTAATTGTAATGGTATTGTGCCTTAAGAAATGATGAAAGGAATAATCCGTCAATAAGCACATATTAAGCACCTCCTGTGTGTCGGGCAGTGTGTTAAGTGCTGAGGCTACAAATAAAAAAGAAAGAAACAAAATAGTTCTTGGCCTCTGGAAATGTAATAATCTAGTGAGAAGACAATACACAACATGAAACTACAAAGAAAGCAAGGTTAGGGGGAAAGAAGGAAGGCACTCAGCCTGGGAGCTCAATGGCATCCAGTTCCAAGGAGTGTAGAGGGTGGGAAAGGAAGGAGGACTGACCTGGAGCTTGGGAAGGCCTTGGGAGAAGTCCTTAGCTCTGCCTTCCAGCTCTCCAATCAGAAAGGGAGAGGATATTGGGAGTACTGAGAAGGTCTGAGGACCAAGGCTGATGAGTCCTACAGGAGGATGAGTTTCCAGCTGATGAGATTTCCTCGGGGCTCAACGGAGTGTAGTCCAAAGAAATGCAGCTGATAGGAAACCAGACAGCTGGGAAGGTATGTATGAACTGATAAAGAGTGAAGCCAGGAAAGCCAGCAGAACAATTGATGCAATTATAACAACGTTGTAAAGATAAATGATTTTGAAAGACTTCAATGCAATGACTGACCATGAGTCCAGAACTCTAGCAATGAAGCATGCCATCCATCTTCTGACAGAGAAATATTGTACTCATGGGACAGAATTCAACATAGATTTTTTTTTTGGACATGGTCAGCTTAAGAATTTGTTTTGCTTGACTATGCATAACTGTTATAAAAATCTTTTTCTTTTTTTTCGATAGAGAGAAAGAAAAGAAATATTTATTAAAATATTTTAATGACATCACTCTAATTTTAATTTTTTAAAGTCTATTTATATATTAGTCATAAAAACCATGAAAAAATAAAGTGAAAATTAGTATACTTTAACCTGCATTCAGATTCTATCAGTCCATTGCATTCATCAGATGTGGAGAGCTTTTTATCATGGAGACCTTGGAATTGTCTTGAATGACTGTTTTGCCAAGAAGAGCTAAGTCATCCATCATTGATCATGGCACAGTGTTGCTGTTACTGTGTACAATGCTCTGGTTCTACTACTTCACTTTGTATCAGTTCATGTAAGTCTTTCTAGTTTTTCTGAAATCCACTCATTTGAATGACATCATTTTTTTTTTAAAAAAAGAACTAGTCCAAATGATGAGGGGACTGGAGAAAGTGCCCTTAAAGGACAGACTGAAGAAAATCTGATGTTTATCTTGGAGAGCTTCATGACATTCCAGGATGCACCATTGTTTCTTTCCCACTGTTCTTTCTCTATCATGCCATAGAAACATCTTCACCATGGAAGTTCATTAGACCACTGGACTAATTCTTACATTGGATATACTTCACCCCTGAGGCCTCAACTTATGATTGGCTGGTTCTTCCCAGAACCTTCATTTTAAGGAGGGAGTTCACCCTGCCTAATGTCTCATCTCCACAGGCTTTCTTCTACCATCTCCCCATGGTAGTTACCATCTCCGCTGTCCTCCTTCAGCTTCCTTTTGTGTTATTTTCACTGGAGATCTTCAGGAATTATTGAGGTCATTCTCTGTCTCATTTCTTACCTCGCCTAAATCACTAAATGGGCATTGCCTCAGACAAACTGAGACCTGTTAAAAACCTTAGCTTAAAAAGGCCAAGGTCTCCCACTGTATTTGGAGCCATCTCCAGTCATTCTGATGTGTATCTTGCCACTGGACCTCCATGACTCCAGAGGAGAAGGTGAGGCTGGTGACTTTGCACAGCACTGCCTCACCATGTCATGACATCACTTCCCTGATGTCACGGTTCTCTTCAAGAACAAAGGACTGACCACAACATCGTCCCTGTTAGAAAGTAAGCTCCCTGAGGATTGATATTGTCTTTCTTTCTGGTTTTATTTATATTTCCAGAGCCTGGCACATTCTAAGTTCTTAATAAATGTTTTTCAACTGACTAATGGGAGACCTGATAGCTGTCTTCAAGTAATTGAAAGGCTAATCTATGGAAAAGACATTCCACTTGGCCCAAGAGGGCAGAAGCAGGCCTAATGGGTAAAGTTGCCAAAAAAACAGATATTAGTCTGATGTCAGAAAAAACTCCTTAACAATTAGAGCTGACCCAAAATGGAACGAGCTTCCTCAGGAGATGAAAGCTTCCCCCTCACTGAAGAGCTTTAGATAGAGGTCAGATAACAAACAAAGAAATTGCTTCCTGCTCAAGGACAGGTTGGACCAGATGGTCTCTATAGTCCCTTCCAAGGCTGAAGTTCTGTGATTCTTGACTGGGGCTCTCCGGGGAAATTTGTGCTGTTTACCTTTCCTGACAAGGGTAGGAGCCTCTGGACTCCTGAAATGTTTGGATGCTGTCTGATTGCCCAGCTGTTGGGAGAATGTACTGGGCCGCACCTTCAGAGGCTTGTCTGTGAGCACCTAAACCAGTGGACCCTTGGAGGAGCCAGGACAGAGCTAGGCAGGAGGTGAGTCAGGAGGGTCTTCTCCCTCCATGTCTCAGCAGGTTTTGCTTTTCTTTCAAAGCTGTCGGACCAGAAGTGCAGGCTCAACAGGGGAAAAGTTCAGTCAGCAAGTGCATCTCATTTTTTACCCACCTTATCCCTGATCAGCAGGGTGACCATCCCCTCCACCTTCCCCAGACTATGAGGAGCATTGGAGAATTCCAGACAGATGAAACTCCTCATCTCCAGTCTTAAGGAGAAGGGCAAAATCTTCCCACAGCAATGAGGAGGAACCTTCTAGCTCACAGTAGGAAAAAAGTTAAAAAGAATATTAGAAGTCACCTTGTCCAACTTTTTGTGGAAGAGTAAACAGCCTCAGAGAGGCTAGGTGACCTATCCAAGGCTGTTGTACAATTAGTAAGAGAAGGAGGTGGGACTCAGTCCAGTCTTCTGATAGTACTTTGATGGCACAATTATCTTTAGGCAACTGAGACTGAAGAATACTGCTGCTTTCAAGAGCCCAGTCTTGGCTAGTCTTCGGTAACCCTCTACCTCCCTTTTTCAAAATTTTTTTAATTTTATTTTTAATTTATGGAATAAGATGGGTATTTCCATAACATAATATATTTTTTTAAAAAAGATGATTGCACATAAAACTGCAAATCTATTATGTACAACTTGCTATTCTTTTTAAATATATAATAAAATTATCCTGTAACTTTTTTTGTCTTCCCTCCCCTCAACCTAGAGAGGGCTACCTTTAGACATAAATATGTATATATGTGTATATATACATATATATGTATATACATGTAAAATCATTTTATACATACTTTTATTCAGCAGTTCTTTCTCTGGAAGCAGACAGCATCCTCCTTCTTAGGTCCTTGGTAGTTAATTTGGGTATTTATAATAGTCAAAATGACTTTTTTGCTCAAAGTTCTTCTTAAAACAATATTGCTGGTACTGTATACAACATTCTCTTGTTCTGTTCATTTTACTCTTCATTATTTCACTTATCTATGTTTTTCTAGGATCATGGGGCTCATCATTAGTAAAATTCATTTGGAAGGATACACTTCCTTTTTCAGTGTCCCCTTCCCCCATTCCTAGGCTCCTGGGGTCCCTCAATATTGCACCCCTCCCTCATTCCCCAAGAGGTAGCATATACAGCTGAGAACACTTGATTTGAAGTCAAAAGAACAAATTCTGATGGGATTTTAGGCTCCATGGTTTCTAGGACAATGGACGTGACCATCTCAGGCTGCACTTTACTCTGGTTTGGGGCATCTGGACTCATGTTTATTTCTAGGTGCTACCTTTTGGAAAGAATATTGCTAAACTGGGTCTTTAATCCTGTTGGGAATTAGAGTGAACAATGCAGTGAGAGAACTAGAAATCATGCTGTACCATTGAAAAGACTAAGGATGCTTAGCCTAAAAACAGAAGTATGTGAAGAGCTGGTTACATGGAAGAGGGGTCAGCTTGGTCTTAGTAAGTACAACCAGGAACATTGGGTAGAAGACACAGAGAGACTAACTCCATGGAAGGGAAAAGTCCGACAATCAGACATGTCCAGAATTGAAAGGTTCCCCCTTGTGAATGCCTCATCTGACAGAGATGGGGAGGGGAAGGTCTTCAAACAAAAGGTGAGTAGACATTCTTAAAGAGAGTGATAAAGCTATTTCTTACTTTGGTACCAACAGAACTAGACAAGATTTAAGATCACTTCCTGCTCTGAGTTCCTGCACCTGGGGGGCTGAGTTCCATCATAATCATAGCTCACGTTCACATAGCACTTTCCTCTTTCCTCCCAACAACTCTCTGAAGTAGGCAGTACAAATATTATTACAAATACTTTATTTTGTGGCTGTTCAGTTGTTTCAGCCATGTCCAACCTTTCAGGATCCCATTTGGGGTTTTCCTGGCAGAGACACTGGAGTCATTTGCCATTTCCTCATTTTACAGATGAGGAATTTGAGACAAACAGGCTTAAGTGACTTGCCCAGGGTCACACAGCTAGTAAGTGTCTAAGGCCGGATTGAACTCCGAGAGATGAGTCTTCCTGATTCCAGGCTGGACATTCCACCTACCGCACAGAGCTTGAGAGTGGCAGAAAACAATCTCCAGCCCAGGTCTTCTGATTTCAGATCTAGTGCTCTTCCCAGTGGACTAAGGTACCTCAGTCCTTCATGGAGTTACCAGCTAGTAAAGTGACTTGGGAAAGTCACTTTCTCAATAAACATTCGCTAGGTGTTTCCTGTGCACAGAGTAGCTATGCTAGGCAAGGGGAGGCAAGGAGGTGAGATGAGGTGAAGTCTCTTCCCTCAGAAAGATTTCAATATAAATAGGAACAATAAATACTAAGAACTATAATGAAAAATAAAAAATTAATAGTAGCGAGCTGGGCAGAATGCTAGGAGCCGTTAGGCGGTGCTGCCGAGGGCTGAGAGGGGGCGGTACGAGACCCTCACAGGGGTCGGCGTATCAGGGGCGGGCCACCTGGAGAAGAATTCACAGCCTCAAGCATCGTTGAAGTCAGGGTAACCATTTATTATGCCCTCCGGTAGGGAAGAGTTCTTAGGGAACCCGGAACCTTAGAGGGGTACGGGTAACGTTCACACAGGATATTCCACAGTCAATATGCTAACAGGTGTTTTGGGGTGGGATTAGGGAGTGGTTAAGGAGCGGTCAGTTCCTAAATGAACATGCACTTTTAGTATCCACTGCACAGGTATGTTAGCTGGAGTTCATCGGGGAAGTAGCCCAAGGGGGGGCTACCTGAAGATGTGGTTTTAGGCCTGAAACATCACCAAGTCAACTAGTGGTCAGAATTGATTCAGGAATACCAGGTTGCTCTCATCAATGTCTTGTTAGAAAAGATAAATGTAAGGGAGTATAAGTATGTCTAAGTCTAGGATACATATGATAGGTCAGTGAGTAGTAAATGTCGTTATGACCCAGTACACAGCCAGTTCAGTCAGTACACAGTTGGTTCAGACTAACAAGTTTTATAGGTGCAGCTGACTGCTGTATCAGGAAGGGACATAACGATTGTTGCTGGGACAGGCTGTGTCCTTGGGCTGGGGAGAAACTGCCTAGGATAATGTTTTGAGGTTAGGGAGAAATGTGGATTTTTAAAAAGAAATGTGATTTTAGAATTGGAGCCCAAGCACATGTACCCAAGAACCCCATTAGCACCACAGTGCATGAAAGCTGGGCCTGGAGTCAGGAAGACTCCTCTTAGTGCATTCAAATCTAGCTTCAGACACTCACTAGCTGTCTGACCCTGGGTAAGTCACTTAACCCTGTTTGTGTCAGTTTCCTCATCTGTAAAATGAGCTGGAGAAGGAAATGGCAAACCACTCCAGTGTCTTTGCCAAGAAAACCCCAAATGGGGTCATGAAGAGTCGGACATGATTGAGAAATGACTGAACAACAATAGGCAAGATACTACATGAGGAATACGGAAGAAAATGGTTGTTTCTAACTAGAGTGGGGAGGGCATGAAGGAAGATTTCCTGGAGAATGGGGGCGAGTACTCTCTGGCTCTAACACAGGGTAGGAGAGTAGGTAGAGCCCTGGAGTCAAGAAAAGTCCAAATCCCTCCTCAGGAACTTATTAGTTTGAGCCTAGGCAAGTCACTTAACTTCTGCCTCAGTTTCCTCACCTGTAAAGTAAGTGGGCTAGACATGATCGCCTCCAAGGTCCCTTTAATCCTAGATCTAAGATCCTGTGATTCTTTGATATAATTCAAGAGGAGAAGGGAACCGGGCCCCCTAACTCAGTGCTCTGAGATTTCATGGTCCCTCAGGCTGCATTTACTACATGCCACCTATAAACACTCAGAGTCCATGGAAAGTTAGAGCCTAAGAGAACTTTGAGATCATCTGGCCTGGCTCTCTCATCTTACAGGAAACTAAAACCTTTGCCTTGCAACAGTGTTGAATTGCAAGGGAGAGGATAGAAAGGAGGAGAGGTGGAGACCAAAGTCTACCTCATTTCTTTTTATGAGGAAACTGAGGATGTTCCCCTGTCTTTTCTAAGGTTCACTTTTAGAAAATAAAAATAAATTTAAAAAATAAAACAAAAAAAAGATTTCACTTTTAGAGAGCTGATAGAGAGATGATGACACTTCCTTATATCTCTATAATATTTGGATGATTTACAAATTGCCTTGCTTTCAGGTTATCCTCATCCTGGACCTGATCCTGTCCTAATCCCCTCCCAGTTACCTTAGAAATGAACACGAAGGGAACCAGGAGAGAGAAGACAAAGGTACCTGCATCTTATTTCTTTTAAACTCCTGAGTGCAAGGGAGATTGCAATGGAGACCTGAATTGCTAACCGGCCTATCATCCTCACTGTGCAAGCTCGATTCTTCTCAAGATTATTTGTCAAAACCCTTCTTCTGGGAGTGAGAACACCCAGCTTCTGTTCTTTGAATTGCCCCAAACTAGATGGGTCAGAACCACCTTACAGCTCGCCAGAACTGGCAGTCATTTAACATGA
Organism: Potorous gilbertii; assembly: GCA_028658325.1. Taxonomy (NCBI): domain Eukaryota; kingdom Metazoa; phylum Chordata; class Mammalia; order Diprotodontia; family Potoroidae; genus Potorous; species Potorous gilbertii. Next base: position 600,449,231 of record CM053770.1, on the reverse strand, counting down.
CTTCGGGTCCTTGGATGTGGCCTTTTGACTGCATAAAAGTTTTACAAAACAATTTTTTTTTTTATTAAAGAGACCTTAATCCCTTTGAACTTGGACTCAGTTGAAAGGCTGAATCCAAGGACCTAGAGGGCCACATGTGACCTCGAAGCTGCAGGTTCCCGACTCCTGGACTCAATCCGTTACGTTTCCCCCCACCTCTTCTCTAGGTTCACTGAGATTACAGGTTAAAAGTGGGGATATTTTGGACAATAATTGTAACCGACTTCAGCTTAAAGTGGTGTTAATTCAGCTCGCATAAAACAATGGAATCAAATGTGGTGACACAGTAAAATATTAAATTGGGGCAAGATTGCCAAGAAAAACAATAGGAAAACACATCCCAGCACCCATTCTGGATTAAGCACACCACCCTATCTGAATTTCCACCAGAATAGTTTGGGGAAAGTGCTTCTCTGAGGATCTCCAAAATAGGGGGGGGGTGAGGGGGGAGAATTCTCTTTGTCTCTGGGACCAGAACAAGTAGGGTAGTTCTTGTGGACATTCAAGATGAAGGTTGAATCTGCTGATACCATGGTGCTCTGAGTTGTCTCTGCCCTTGGCAGTATCTCTTCTTGTCTGTGAGATGTCATGAACATGCCGGGACTCCTCACTCCTAAATACAACCATCATAATCTTGGACATTACCTTGTCTAATCCTGTGTGTTAGCTTTTCTTCTTCCCAGAATCCTCCCCTAATCTTCTATGACACAAAAACACAGTATGGCAGACACATAAATCTCAGAGGAAAATGGTGTCCCAATGGAACATCAGTGTTTGGACCCATTCTGGGAAGTCCATTCTGTTCCCCTTGGATACACATCTGTAGCACATAGAATATCACTGCTGGAAGGTACCTCACAAGTCATTTCATTCAACTTCTTCATTCTACAGATGAAGGATCTGAGTCCTAGAGCTAAAGAACTTGCCCAAGGTCATTCAACAAGTTGGTAGCTGAACTGGATCTACTGATTCTGGATTCATTGTTCTCCTCTCTAAACCACTACAACAATCCTATGAGATGGATAGTACAAGGTTTATTATCCCCATTTTAAAGATGAGCTAACTAAGATTCAGAGGGAGTTAACCCAAATTGAACTTTCTCTATGCATTGTTTTGACCCCTTACCTTCTCATAGCTACATTTTGCTCCTCTATGAATTCCTAAGCCCGAAATTCCTTCCAACCTATTCATCTCCTTTTATCTTCAAAAAATGCTTATTGAATACCTGATAGGTATTTAAAGAGATGAAAAATAGAAGAAAACATTCTTCTCCAGGAGCATCCAATAGAGTTGGAGCGGGGAAAGAATGGGAGTGAACTATAACACAAACAGATGAACAAAGAGAGGCAAAAATAAATTGCTATTGAAATTCTGAAGGGAGGTGGTAATTGGGAAAGGCTTTCTTAAGGAAACAACATTTTAGGAGGCCATTTCAGGTTTAGGGAGCAAAAAGGTATAGCCAGGAAAGTTTATTAGGAAGGATGTACAGTATGGTTTTTCTGGACCATAGAGAAGGAACAACATAAAACAAAGCTGGAAAGTTCGGGTATACCACACTGAGAGCCTAGAGTGTCAAAAGCATTCAGATCATCTCAGTGAAAGCATGTTACATCCGTATTCTATGAGGAGCACTGTCTTATGTGCTGGGAATGCAATTGTTTGTTTTTTAAAAAGGCACTACCTTTGAACAGTTGATATTCTGGAATATGAAGGACTTTGGGTTTTATTTTTAAGATGACAGGAAGCCATTGTAGTTTCTTCATTCCATGGGATCAAGGACCCAAATCTCTGAGCTTTCCCTGCACAGACCAGACCAAAGTGAACATTTCATCCCTTTGTTCTCATTTTCTTCCCATGTAGAGTAAGGGTCTAATCCTAAGATCCCCTTTAGCCCTAAATCCTGTGATCCTCTAACCTATTAGAGCCCCTACTGATTGGATTAGATGATACAGTTCTGTGAGAATCAGTGGATGGACAGTACTCCCAAGAAACCATGGTACAAACAAGCAGAAGACAGGGAAATCAAGGCAGTATCCAGTCAACTGTCAGGGCTTTGGGAGAAGAAGCTAGGGTAAGCTTTTTATACCACCGTATACAAAGAGGTGCTGTTTATGACCTTGCCGGATTATGATTCTGACTCTTCTCTTTTGCCAGTTGCTTTCCCATAATGACTGTCTTTCTCATTCCACCTGGCAATAGCTACCCTCTCTATCCTGGGGCAAGATGGCAAGATGAGCATCCACCAAACTCACCCGGATATTTGAGCAAGGAAAGTCTGTACACATACCCATCCACTGGTATGTTTGCCTTTGTGCTTGGCAAGCTGGATGCCTGATCCATCATGCTGCAGCTCTTGGGACTGGGAACCTTGATGTTCATCTCATATATAACTCAACCTGCTCCTCCTAGGTGAAAAACAAACAATGTGGTTGTACTAGTCACCTTTTTGTAAGGTAGCCCTCTTACCTTTTTTTTTTTAAAGAGGGGAGAGGTCAAAAATCTCAAGTCCCAATTCAGAATAGCCTATACCTCATTCCACTCTCCCAACAAAGAACTAGCCAGACTGGAACAGGGGTCCTGAACCTTCTCCTGCTCCCGTTTACCACCCAGTTCTTCCTGGGGACTGGATAGCCGGGGTAGGATTCTTTCACAAATCAGGACTCAGGAACTCATAATCACTAAGTTGTTCCTGGCCAGCACAGACCAGGACTAGGATCCCATCCCATATCAGATGCTTCCTAGTTATGGCTTTTAAACCTCAGTTTCCTTATCTGTAAAACAGAGAAAAACAATATTTCCCATGCCTCTCTAACAGGGGTGGGAAGAAAGTACACTGTCAACCTTAAAGTCTCTGTTAATTGGAATCAGTATCATCATCACTAATATGAACATGGCAGTTACAGAGACAGCACAGCACAACAGTAGATTCTGGCCTCTAAATCAGAAGAAAGTGGATTGAGGGGGGCAGAGTCAAGATGGTGGAGTAGATACTGGCTCTTACATACACTGGCTCTTACCCCACAGCCCATAAAATACCTGTAAAGAAGAACTCTCAACAAATTCTGGAGTAGCAGAAGCCACCGAACAATGGAGTGGAGGAGATTTCTATCCCAGAGTGACCTGAAAGACTGATGGGAAAGGTCTGTCACACTGGATGTGGATCAGAGCCCAGCCTAGCCTTAGTCACATGGCACCAGGAGGAGCAGAACCAAGCAGGCTTCAGGGACAGAATCTCCAGCAGCAGCATAGATCCCTCAACCCATGGGTGCTAAAGGTCAGTGAGAGAGTTTTTTCGGCTGGCTGAGAAGGGAGCAGGGTGTTCCCATAAGTCAGACTTCCTCAGGTGGCAGCAGTGGAGGTAACAGTGGACGGGGCTCCCAAAGCAGGCAGTAGCCTGCATTCATTATTGAAGGTGTCATCGTAAAGCCCCTGAGGGAACTGAGCCCTGTGTGGTGGCCCTGCCCCAACCTGAGCAGCTGATCTTAATCTCACACTGAATAGCAGTGCTATCCCCACCTAAAGCCCCTGAGGGATTGGAGAAGCTCATCTGAATCTCAGCCCCCCCATACTAGCTTGGCAGAACTGGAGGCAAGGTGGTTGTGAAGAGGAAACTCAGAAGTCAAGTAACTAGCTGAGAAAAATGCCCAAGAAAGGGGAAAAAAATAAGACCATAGAAGGTTACTTTCTTGGGGAACAGGTGACTCCCCCCATCCTTTTGGGTGTGGAAGAACAAGGCATACTGTCAGAGGAGGTCAAGGCCCCTGCCTCCAGCGTCTCCAAAGGGAACTTAAATTGGGCTCAGGCAATAGAAGAGCTTTAAAAAAGAGTTAGCAGCTTACTAAAGGAAAACCAAAAAAAATGCTGAGGAACATAACAGCTTTAAAAAGAAGTTAACTCAATTGGAAAAAGAGGTCCAAAAAGCCAATGAGGAGAAGGAGGCTTTAAAAAGCAGAATTAACCAAATGGAGGAGAACATTCAAAAGCTCACTCAACAAAATAATTCATTGAAAGAGAGAATAGAGTTCAGGGAAATGAATGACTATGAGATAAACCAAGCAGTTAGTAAACAATACCAAAAGTTTGAAAAAATAGAAGATAATGTGAAGCATCTCATTGGAAAAACAACTGACCTGGAAAATAGATCTAGGAGAAACAATTTAAAAATGATGGGACTACCTGAAAACCATGATCAAAAAAAGAGCCTAGACATTATCTTCCATGAAATTATCAAGGAAAACTGCTCTTATATTCTAGAACCAGAGGGCAAAATAAATATTGAAAGAATCCACCTATCACCTCCTGAAAGAGACTCAAACAGAGAAATTTCTAGAAATATTGTGGCCAAATTTCAGAGTTCCCAGATCAAGGAGAAAATACTGCAAGCAGCTAGAAAGAAACAATTTGAGTATTGTGGAAATACATCAGGATAACAAGGGATCTGGCAGCTTCAACATTAAGGGATCAAAGAACTTGGAATGGGATATTACAGAGATCAAAGGAACAAGGACTAAAATCAAGAATCACCTACCCAGCAAATCTGAATATAATACTTCAAGGAAATAAATGGTCATTCAATGATATAGAGAACTTCCAAGCATTCATGATGAAAAGACCAGAACTGAACAGAAAATTTGACTTTCAAACACAAGAATTAAGAGAAGCATGCAAAGTAAATAGGAAAGAGAAATCATAAAAGACTTTCTAAAGCTGAATTGTTTATATTCCTACATGGAAAGATAATATTTATAATTCTTGAATCTTTTCTCAGAATTTGAGTAGATGGAGAGATTATACATACACATACACACACATACACATATACAGACAGAGAGTACAGAGTATGTTGAATCAGAAGAGATAGTATCCACACAAAATAAAATAAAATAAAATAAAAATTAAAGGGTGAGGGAGGAAAATTCAGGGAGGAGAATGGGAGAAATGGAATGGGGCAGGCTATAACTCATAAAAGAGGTAAGAAAAATCTTGTTCAATGGAAGAGAAAAGGGAGAAGGGGAGAGGGGAAAAATGAAACTACTCTCTCCACATATGGCTGAAGGAGGGAATAACATACTCACTAAATTTGATATGAAAATCTATCTCACACCACAGGAAAGTAGGGGAGGAAGCAACAAGTGGGGTGAGGGGAATGACAGAAGGGAGGGCAAATGGGAGAAGGGAGTTACCAGAAATAAACACTTTCGAGAAGGGACAAGGTCAATTGAAGGGGGAAAAAATAAGGGGGAATAGAGTAGGGCAGAGGGCAATATAATTAGTATTACACAACATGATTATTATGGAAGTCTTTTGCAAAACGACACATATTTAGTCTGTATTGAATTGCTTGCATTCTCAGTGGGGTTGGGGGGGAGGAGAGAGAAGTTGGAATTCAAAATATTAGCAATGAATGTTAAGAATTTTTATTGCATATAATCAGGAACTAAGAAATACAGGGAATGGGGTATAGAAATTTATCTTGCCCTACAAGAAAAGAGAGAAGATGAGGATAAGGGAAGAGTGGAGTGTGATAGAAGGGAGGGTTCATTGAGGGAAGGAGTAATCAGAATGCAAGGTATTAGGAAGCAAGAGGAAGGGAGTGATGGGGAGAAAAATTGGACATGTGACAAAGTTTGACAAAAACAATAAGTATTAAAACAATTGACTGAATTAATTACTGAGAATAAATCAATGATATTTTTGTTTGGGGAAAAGAATTTTAGTCAAATTTCCTAGAGGAAGGTAACTTTCAGTAAAATTTGGCATTGATGGAAAAGTTAAGATTTTAATGATAAATTTGATTTTATGATTGCTATTTAACTAGGAACTAGAATATATATAGAAAGGCATGTAAAACACTTAAGACTTGCCCCAAAAGATGTTCCTTAGCCAAAGTGAAATTATAATCATATTTGAAACCTGGTTATTGGAACTTGCCATTTTTAGATGCTATGGGACTATTAAGTGACTGTTCTTCTGAGTCTAACTCCAGATATGGATAGCAAGAAAGGTGGTCTGAGCCTCCAATTCATGATGCCAGTAAGCCTGTGAGATGCTGGTATGAACTGCAAAAGGTGATCTCATGGGAAGGCTGGGACAGCAGCTGTTCAACGTGGGCTAAGGTAGGATTCTCCTGACTCAAGTTCCCCACTGACACCTGGCAGACTTTAAGCCTGACAACGCAAGTTGGCAATCTACTACTGCCTGGACTGACATGAAGTGGTGGAGATACTGTTTCCCTGTAATGTCCCTACTCTTAGTGGCAATTTCCTGTAGTCAAAAGGTTTGTAAGCTTAATACTAGATCTATTAAATTATAGATTATTGGTAGGGGAACGTCCAAGGTGAAGTCTAAAATTAAGCTATTAGGCATAGGACTTTAGACCAACAACAATAAGTTAGGGTCCTTTAGTTCTTAGTAATACTGTAGAGACAACTAGTTCAAGAGCTTGTGAAGTTAGAAAATGTAAATATTATTTGTGTTTCAGTTGGTTAATGTTTTAAAAAAATTCTATTTTGGTTCATATTGTAAATACTTTAAAAAGAAGTATCACCTGACCAAAAGTTTGAATTGTTTTATCTGTTATAAACCGTGTTAAAAATGAAAAAAAAATTAAAAAAAAAAAAAGAAAGTGGATTGAGGTCCTACCTCTGACACATCCTGGCTACAAAACTGGACAAATTACTCAACTTCTCAGTGCCCCAAGTCACCATTAGGCATAAAGTCTTAAAACTATACACTACAAAATCAATCAACAAGCACTTACTAAGTTTACCAAGCACTATGCTAGGCAAAAGTCTCTGTCTCCAAGGACTTTACATTCTAAAGGAGGACATAACATGTGTGTGTGTATGTGTGTGTCTGTGTGTGTGTATATTTACATGTGGCTTATCTTTAAGTAGTCCATACCTATCAATCAAGGTAGATTATGTAAAGAAATGACAGAAACTCTGTGACACATCATAGCGAACTATAAAAATTTGTCACCTAGGGAATACCTAGCAAGACATAACCTTGGGAGCTGGAATTACATATCACAAACTCATCACTTTTTAGAAACTAACAAATGAAAAAAAAACTACCATACTACAAATACAGACCTCAAAATGTCCTTTGGAATCCAACAATTGTGTTGGAATCTGTACATGAAGACAAAAATTTATACCCATAATCATCCAGACATAACACTGACCCATAAAAAGATTTAAATTTAACAATTTATTTTAATGAGCATTTATTATCTTTTTTCCAACTGCTCCCCCAATTGAGCAATAAAAAAAACCCTCATAATAAATATACACAGTCCAGCAAAACAAATCCCCACACTGGCCATGTCCAAAAATGTGTATCTCATTCTGCTTTTTACTTCCATCCCCTCTCTAGGAGGAGGTAGGTAGTGTGTTTCTTTAGATTTTTGTCCTCTGAGTCTGTGATTTATCATTGCATTGATCAGAATTCTAAAGTCTTTTAGAGTTGTTTTTCTCTATACAGTTACTGAATTATATAAATTGTTCTACTTTTGTTCACAAAGCTGTACCTCAATTCAAAGAGGTCTCAGTTGCCTCTGAAATTTTCCATTTCATCATTTCTTATAACACAATAATATTCTATCATGTTCATCTGCCATGATTCATTTAGCTATTCTCACAGGAGGATACTCTCTTAGTTTCTAGTTTGACACAATTATGAGAAGAGTTATTCTAAATAGTATTTTACACATCAGTCTTTTCTCTCTTTAATCTCTGTGAGAGTATAGGTAGGTTTAGTAGTGGTACAACTGGCTCAAAGAGTGTGCATAGTTTAGTAACTGCTGGGATATAGTTCCAAATTGTTTTCTAGAATGGTTATATCCATTCAGAGCTCCATCAACAGTGTCTAATCTGCCTATTCCCCTTCAGTTGCTCGCAATATATACCATTTTTCTTCTTTGTCATCTTTGCCAATCTCATGGGTGTAAAGTAGAACCTAAGAGCTGCTTTAATTTGCATTTCTCTAATTATTAGTGAGTTAGAGCATTTTTTCATGTAGTTGTTGATAACCTGGATTTCTTCCTTTGAAAACTGGCTGTTTTTATTTATTTATTTTTGTTTTAAATAGTATTTTTCTCACAATTACAAATCAAGAACATTTTTAGCATTTATTTTTTTCAAGACTTTGAGTTCCAAATTTTCCCCTTCCCTCCCTCCACTCCCCTCCTTCACTCCCCTTCCCTCTTCTGAAAATGGTAGACAGTTTGATATAGTGTATACATATTCTACCATGTAAAACTCATTTCCATAACCATCACAGATATGAAAAAAGAAACAGATCAAACAGAAAACAAAAAAAAAGTAAGAAAGAAAAAAGTGAAAAAATTATGCTTCTATCTATATTCAGAGTCCATCAGTTCTTTATCTAGATATGGATGGCATCTTCCCTGAAGTCCCTTGTACTTGTCTTGGAACATTGTGTTGCTGAGAACAGCTGAGTCATTCACAGTTCATTGTCACACAATCTTGCTGATACTATGTACAGTGTTCTCTTGATTCTGCTCATTTCACTTTGCATCAGTTCGTACAGTCTTTCCAGATTTCCTTTACTCTGTGTGTGTGTCTCTCTGCTTCAAGGGTGTTTCTTGTAAGTAACATATTGTAGGATACTGGGTTTTGATCCACTCTGCTATCTGCTTCCATTTTATGGGAGAGTTCATCCCATTCACATTCACTGTTATGATTACTGTGTGTGTATTTCCCTCCATCCTATTCATCCTATTCTTCCTCTTGCTTGTCCTTTCTCTCCTTTCCCCCTTTCCCACATCATCAGTATTTTGTTTCTGTCTACCGCCTCCCCTGATCTGCCCTCCCTTCTGTTATTCCCGCCCCCTTATTTAATCTCCTCCCCTTCTACCTCCCTGTTAGGTAAGATAGATTTCTATATTTATCTGATTGTGTATATTATTCTATTTTTGAGCCAATCTTTATGAGAGTAAGTTTCACTCAATGACAATTGCCCTTCCCCCATATTCCCCTCCACTGTAATAGGTCTTTCTCACCTCTTCATGTGAAATAATTTACCCCATTTTACTTCTCCCTTCTATTTACACCCATTTTACTCCTCTTTCTCATCCTTTATTTTTTTTGTCATTCCCTCAAATACACCTTATACCTTTATTCTTTCTATCTGTACTGTTAATGATAGAATTTTTAAGAGTTACAAGTACCACACTGAATCCCTTCTCTTTTCTTATTCCTTTGTACCTGTTTATGCTCCCCTCAAGTATTCATATTTTTTGACCATTTATCTATCAGGGAAAGGCTTTTAATATTCTGTATTGAAATCAGTTTCTAATTTATTTATGACACCTTTATCAGAGAAACTTGCTGCAAAGAATTTTTTCCCCTGGTTAACTATTTCCCTTCTCATTTTAACATTGAATATTTTGTGTAAAAATATTTTAATCCTAGATAATCAAAATGATTTTATTTTCTTTGATCCTCCCTTTCTTGTTTAGTCCCCTATCTATACACTTGAAAGGTAATGCTTTCCTTGCTCCTCTAATTTGTTTATGTCACTTTTTATGTTTAAGTGATGTATCCATTTAGAATTTATCTTGTTATATGGTGTGAGATGCTGTTCTGTACCAAATTTTGACCAAATTATTTTTTAGGCTTCCAAACAATTTTTGTCAAATATTGAGTCCGTACTTCAGTAACTGCAATCCTTGGGTTTGTCAAACACTATGGTACTATATTTGTTTACTTCTATATGCTGTGTACTTAATCTATTCCATTCATCATCCCCTCTAATCCATAAATATTTAAGAACTTTTAAAAATAGATGTTATCTTACCAATATTCAAAATCTCCAAGCTATTTGGAATGAAAAACTTTCAAAATATAGAGACCTATAGGAGGAGATCAAAGCCATGGAGGAAGAGGATGAAGTATATAATCATTCCCATCAGAACCTTATTCACTACTGGGGTTCGACGGATCCTTTCAGTGAGCCTAAGGTAATACGTTTATATCCCTATACTTTTATGCAAATACAAAAAGCATTTATCTTGTCTACCTGTGCAATAGCCCAATGACAATTAAATATAAACAAATAAAAGCAGGATGACAACTTGTCCTTGGTATCAAAAAAGATGAGAAAAATGAGATGGGTAATAACAGAAGTAACAACAATGTTAAAGCTATCCTCACGTTTATGCGATCAGTAATCAGATCTTTTTACCCTCCAACGTTCTTCTCATCCCTAATATCCACACATTTGTATGTGTGCACATATGCATACATACATACACACAGATGTACATATGCACATATATGCACACATACACACTGGATTAACAGTAACCTTCAATGTCCCTGATTTCAATATAATTATACATCAATGTATAGGTAGGTTTATATAATTACAATGTATATCAATGTAATTATACCCTGTATGGGTGCAGGTCAACTTTCCTTGTCTTCTTGTCCCTTGGCAATCCCCTTGTTTATGTATCCAACATACTGCCGATAGATATTTTTAACATTCCATGAGTACCAGGTCAGTGTTCAACTTGCCCATCTGCTGTTACCCCCTCAGTCTTAGTACATGATCAGTTTTTCCTTTCTCACCATATATTACCTTGAGGTATTCCCTAATAATAGTTAGGGACAGCTAGGTGGTGCCGTGAATAGAGCACCAGTGCAGGAGTCAGGAGGACCTGAGTTCAAATCTCACCTCAGACATTTGACACTTACTAGTTGTGTGACCTTGGGCAAGTCACTTAACCCCAATTGCCTCATCCTGGGTCATCTCCAGTCATCCTGATGAATATCTGGTCACTGGATTCAGATGGCTCTGGAGGAGAAGTGAGGCTGGTGACCTGCACAGCCCTCCTTCATTCAAAACAAAGTCAAGTGCAAGTCACGTCATTATTTCTCCGATGCCATGGTCTTCTTCGGCAATGAAGGACCAACAGACACAATAATAGTTAGAATTTACATAATTTTTTAAGGTATGCAAAGCTATTGCATGTGTTATTTAATTTGATCCTCACAACTCTGGGAGGCAAGTGCTCTCACTATCCCCGTTTTAAAGATGAGGAACTCAGGTCTTCCTAACACTAAGCCCAGTGCTCTATCCACTGTACCACCCAGCCACCTCTACAAAAGGCAAGGGGGTCACTCCTCCTTTACGCCACATCATGTTTACACACTCCCACTTATAGGGCTTCAAGTTTGCAGAGAGTGTAAAGTTTTACAAAACACAGGATCTTCCTTTATCTTCTCAGCCCTGTAAGGTTGATTTTGCTCATTTTTCAGAGAAGGAGAAGCCAAGATTTGAAACCAGCTCCTAGGCCCCTCCCATGTATGTTTCCATTAAGATTCCTTAATTTTGATAACTAGCACTTTAAGTGCTATATATCTATAAAGTACATATAAAATATAAATTACTTTTCATCGAGAGTGCCCTTTGACCCTGGGAAGTAGGTGCTATTATTACCCACATTTTACAGATAAGGAAACCAAGAAAGACAGAGGTTAAGGGACTTGCAACAAGTAAGTGTCTAAGGCCGTACTTGAACTCAAGTCTTCAGGACTCCAGGACCAGCGCTCTATCTACTAACTTCTTAACAAAAAAAGATCTCGTAATTGGATATGGTATGACAGTTTATTAAGCCCTTTGCACCACTGTCTCTTTTGGGCCTCACAGTAACCCCAGAAGTGTGTGCAGGTGCTTTTGTTCTCATTTACAGATGAGGAAACTGATCCTCGGAGAAGTTCCATTACATGTCAAGAATACAACCCAAGGCTTCTGATTCAAAGTGCAGTTCCAGTTCCAGCACTGTAGCACCCAGTTTCTCTCTGGACAGAGAATAAGGCTAACTATAGCCCATGTGGACTTCCCCTTCCCCACAGGCATTCCCCCTCAGGGCATCTGCAGGATGTAGATTGCCTTTCGTTGGCCTCATGTGGTTAACTCTTTTCTTTGCTTATACCTGGGGCCAACTTCAAGCAAGCCAACAGCCCCCAGAGCACCTGTACTACTTACTCCCAAAGACTAGTTCTCAGAAAAGTCACAAGAATTAGTCAGTGCCCTACCTTCCACGACAGGGTTCCCTTTGCAGAAGTTCAGGGGCTTCCTCTACTATGTAGCATCCCCATCATCAAGAAATGCTCTCAGTTCACAAGTTGGAAAAAATTGGCTAGACTCCTTTTTACCAAGGCATTAATGGTTGAGCACTGCTACATGTGTTGAAGGTAGGGGTGGGGAACATCTGTATCTATTTTATTTCTTTTGTTTTATTTTTTGAGATTGGGTCTACCTAGTTCACTCATCCAAGTTGGAAGTTCAGTGGCTGTACTGATTGAGTTCTGACCTGGTCCAGTTCAACCCATCTTAGGCAGCCTGGTGCCCTCCCTCCACTCCTGGGGGCTCCATGTATTGGTGCCAGACATTTCAGGACATCAGATTGGTTTAACTCTACTGCAGCTTAGAGGACAGCTAAGTGGCACAGTAGTCAGGAAGACTCATCTTCCTGAGTTCAAATCTAGCCTCAGACACTTACTAGTTGTGTGACCCTAGGCAAGTCCCTTAACCCTGTTTGTCTCAGTTTTCTCATCTGTAAAATGAACTGGAGAAGGAAATGATAAACCACTCCAGTATCTTTGCCAAGAAAACCCCAGACGGGGGGTCACAAGGAGTCAGACATGACTGAAATACAACTTAACAACAATTGCAGCCCAGAACACTTGATCTCAAGAGCTCAAAGCAGGGATTATAGACCTGTTCTACACCTGGGGAAATATTAGCATTGTAAAAGAAGAGGCTGACATAATGTAAGATACCTTCCTACACTCAATCTTCTAGCTGGGAGGACCTACCAGAACTCATGCTCTGCTGGCACAACCTTGAATGAAGATACATTAAAGAGAGATTGTGAGCTTGGTTCCAGACCACTGCAATAAAGTAAATATTGCAGTAAAGCAAATCACATGAATTTTTTTGGTTTCCCAGTGTATATAAAAATTATGTTTATACTAGGCTGTAGTCTATTAAGTGTGCAACTGTATTATGTCTAAAAAACCAATGTACATACCTTAATTTAAAATACTTTATTAATTAAGAGCTGCTAATCATCATTTGAGTTTTCAGTGAGTCAGACTCTTTTTTCTGGCAGTGTCTTGCCTCGATGCTGATGGCCACTGACTGCTCAGAGTGGTGGTTGCTGAAGGTTGAGGGGGCCGGAGTAATTTCTTAAAATAAGACAATAATGAAATGCATCTCATAGATTGACTCTTCCTTTCACTTGAACACTTAGATGCCATTTTAAGTTTATTAATTGGTCTCATTTAATATTATCGTGTCTCAGGGAATAGGAAGGCTTAAAGAGAGAGGGAGATTTAGAAAGAGCTGGTCAGTGAAGCAGTCAGAATGCACACATTTATGTAAGTTTGCCGTCTCATAGAGACACATTTGTGAGACCCCAAAACAATTATAGGAGTAACATCAAAGATCACTGATCACAAATCACCAAAATAGATATAATAATAATGAAAACATTTGAAATAGTGTGAGAATTACCATAATGTGACAGAGACACGATATGAATACACACTATTGGGAAAATGGTGACAATAGATCTGCTCAACACAGGGTTGCCACATATCTTCAATTTGTCATTTGGTTTTTTTTTTAATACTTTTATTTTTTTCTAATTAAATATAAAGTTTATAAGATTTTGAGTTCCAAACTTTTCTCTCCCTCCTTCTCTCCCCTCGCTGCTCCCCAAGGTGACAAGCAAACGAACAAACAAATCCCAAAATATTTGTGAAATATAATAAAGCAAAGCACCATAAAGTAAAGTGAAATAAAACAAGGTGTTCCTGTAGAATCCAAGGTCACCTCCAGGTCACTGGAGGAAGACTAGAAGGGATGTGTCCACACACTTATGGACACACTTAAAGAAGATGATCTATCTCTCTAGACATACACATATAAAATATGTGACATATCGATACAATGCATATGTACACAGATATGGATAGGTATGGATATGCGTATATATATGAATGTATTATATAGACATATATGTGTATGTGTGTGTATATGTGCATGTGAATGTTTTTTCTTTCTTTGTATCTCCAGCCCTTAGCCTAGCACACAGCAGGCACTTGTTGACAACTTGCTGTAAGTTCATTAATATAGTTTTTTTGATCAACTCCATTATTTCATTAGTCTAAGGAGCTTCTTCTGGTAAAGAACTTCTACTAATCTCAATCTGTACCTTCTCTGCAGTTTATAATCTTAGGGCCTTAAAGGCCAAAGCCAGTGAGTAGAAGAAACTGGTCTTAATGCCAGGTCTTCTTGATGTTGAAGACAGTTAGCCTATCTCTTACTAATGGGTATGTATTATGTATATATATAAAATATATACTTTATATATAAAGTGATATGACTTAGTATGATATATAATATGACAAGTATTGCATGCTAGAGAGAGAAGCCAGGCAGATTTGAGTTCTTGCCTCTTACACACACAATTCTTTGACCAGGTACATCATTTAACTTCCAAGTAACATTCTAAAACTATAAACTGAGGAGAAGTTACTGACCTACTTTGGCAGAGGGAGTTTCCTCACAAGGGAATTCCTTACACCAATAAATTCACAGGGCTAGTACCTATCTGATACAATATAATAGGATGATATAATGGGCAGATGTAGTCGGATAGGATAGGATAATGAGACATTTAAATGGCAGCGCTTAGTCACTAAGCCTTAGTGAAAGATGGAAGAAGCAGCTCAAATTTCCAATCCTCCCACTCTCCTACTGAGATACCCCACTGCCTGAAACCAAGAACTCTCTGTCCATCCAGTCTTTGCTTTCCAACACAACAAAAATCCAACCTCCTCTGGGAAGTTTTCCCAGATTGAAGTCAGTCATTCCCTGACTCTCAGCCTGATCTTTAACCACCCCCATCTCCTCCTCCTAGGCACACTATCCATCTGTTCATATTTTATTTCCTACTAGACTATGATCCCCCTGAGGGCAGAGGTTAATTTCATCTCTGTAAGGCACCAAGAATCTGTTCCATTTACTTTGCAAAATCACTCTGTGGAAATAGTACATGCTGAGGTGCAGAAAGAAATCTAGTTTCCAGTTTTACCACTGATATAATAAGCAAACTTGAGTAAATCACTCAACCTCTAGATGAGGGGGAGTCTCCATCTCTACCTCCCCCATCTGGAAAATGGAGGAGAATCATTTGGACCACTTGCTAGTCTCCCAGTGATGAAGACAGACAGAAATGAAATCTGGAATAGCTATGATAAACTATGACAATGTGATACAGAAATAGTAGTAGAGCCAGAAGACCTGGACTGGAATTCTGGCTTTTCTATTTACTAGCTGTATGACCCCAGGCAAGTCACAACCTCTCTGGGCCTCAGTTTCCTGCTTTGCAAAATTTGGACCAGGTGGTCTCTAAGGTCACTTCCAGTTCTTGATACTATGATTCTATTGACCTTAGAAGAAAAAAATTTGTAGGAAATAAAGGTTTTTTTTCCAAGGTTCTCCTAGAAACAGATGAAATTAATTTATGCCATTCCTGCCAAAGTCCAGGCAATTTAATTTTATTTAATTCAACAAATTTCATGCATGCTGGAGGAGCTGATTATCCACAGTTTCAACTTGGTTCCCCTATTTTCGTGATGTCTTTCTTCTATCACCACCATCTACAGGTATGCAGAGAAAGTATTGGGGGGAAAGGGAAAAGGGAGTGAAGGAGGTAACATTGGGTATAGTCAATCAGCAATGCAAGCAAGTACTAGCCCACACTTACAACCATAACCACAGAATCTATCTTTTCCATGTTTCTCATGAGATTAGGCTGGACTTACGATTTCATGTGGGAAAATATCAAAGTGGAAAGTCACCCCTGCCACACACACACACACACACACATATACACACAGATTCAGCTCAGTCACTTCTCCATAATTTACAGTATCAGAGTTGCCCAGAGTCACAGATTCTAAATAACCTGGCCAAGGTCACATAATTACTATGTGTCACAAACAGGAATTGACTCCAATTTGTAAGCCTTGAATCTTACAGCTCACTGCCATTCCTTTCTTATGGTATTTCGGTCAATAATCAGTTGACAAACATTTATTAAACACCTACCCTGTGCCAAGTGCTGTGTTAAACTCTGGGGATACAAAGAAAGGTAAAAGTTCTTAAAGAACTCACAGTCTAATGGTGGGAGACAATACACAAGGATGTACAAAGATATGTACATGAAATACTGGAGGCAATCAACAGAAGGAAGGCATTAGTATGAATGGGGAGAGGGGAAAGAATGCCAAAGATGGCATTTTAGATGAGACTGGAAGGCCAGGGAAACTGAGGCAGGGATGAATAAGGAGAATGTCCCTGGTCTAGGGGATAATCAGTAAAAACACCTGGAGCTCAGAGATGGAATTTAAGAAACTGATAGGGAGCCAAGTTATTTCATCGAAGCTGTTGTGGTGGGGTGGAAGGTGGAAGAAAACTGGAATAGTAGCAAGGGGCCAGGTTATTGAGGGCTTTGGATGCCAAATGGAGGAATTTATATTTGACTCTGCGGGCAACCAGGAACCACTGGAGTTGATAGAATGGGGGCAGGGAGAGTAGTGGGGAATGATGAGACCAGTACTTCAGGAAGGTTAATTTTACAGGTGGATTGGAGCAGATACTTATGTAAAACCGCATAACGTATCCTATAGGTAAGCATGCTAGATTTTGTGGTTCAAGGTCAGATACTCCATCAGTCCATCTGGCTGTCTGTAGAGACCAGTGTGCAGGCAGATCCTTAACAAGTGATGATGATAGTGGTGTTCCAAGAGAGCTGTTGTACCCTTGGAGAGGTCCAGAGCCTTGTAGGACAGAGCCAGTACCTTGAGTTAAAAATCAGGAAACCCTGCATCTGCTAAATAACTCTGTGTGACTTTGGCTTTGTCACTTGACTCCTCTACTCTGCTGTTCCACCTCTGAGAAAGGGGAGTGGGGTTGAGCTGACTGACCTCCCAGATGCCCCAGAGTTCTAATCTATGAGTCACAAGACCTGGGCTCCAGTCTCTGCCAGTAACTAACTCGAGTGGCCAGGGGCAAATGATTTAACCCATTCCTTAACTGATTCCTCAGTAAATAGCGAAGGCTGTCATTTGCTGGTCTCCCTCACAGAGACTACCACACGAAATCTCTACATAAAAGCAAGCTGCTATTGCTACTCTAATCTACACTTAAGTGGGTTATAAATGGCTCCCTCCCCCTCCTAAATAAAAAGAAGTTGAATTTCCATAACCACTCTTGTGAGGTGGGTAGTGAAGGCATTAGTTACCCGCATTTTAAAGATGGAGAAACTGAGGCTTCAGGGAAGTTAAGTGAAGCTTTCAAGGTCACAAAGCCGGTAAATACTAGAGCCAAGATGACAGTTCAATACTTCTGACTAACAAATCCAGGACTTTCTTCTAATCAACGCTGTTTATGTATTTATCGAGTTACCCATTTATTTTTTGATTTTTACTCAAAGTTATTTAAATCTTACCAAGTCTCCCTCTTTTGGGAAAAGTGGATGCTTCTCAACCCAATGGTATCATTCTAGTGACTTCTCCCAGCGTTCCACTATGGAGGAAGGGAACAGGAAAGAGAGAATGAGCCCCCCAGCATCCCTTTCCAGACCAGGAGTGTGGGAAAAGAGACCAGGGGCATTCAGTCCCCTTTCGGACCCTAGGAAACTCGGAGAGGAGGTGTCCTTTCTAGGTTTTCTTGATTCTAGAGAGCTGTATCCTCTCAGCTCCCTGACTGAGCAACTCCGCAACTCCAGGGAGCGGCCTAAAATGCTTCCGCTTTATTTTAAGGCTGCTTCACCCAAGGCTAGTAGTTGGAGACTTGGGTCCTCTTGACTCCTCTGCCAGGACGAATGCTTAGCCAACTCCCTCTCATCAATTTGGACTTTGGTCTTCTCGACTGCAGTGTGGCATCTAAGGAGTCCCTCAACCTGCATAAAGAGGCACCTGGGCTGAACCTGAATTCAGTTCAACAAACTCGTATTCCGAATCGCCTTCGCAAAGCGCGGTGCCAGGTGCAGGGAATACGAAAGCAAACATGAAGCAGTTCTGTCCTCAAGAAGCTTATACTCCGCTAAGGAGGTGCGATCGGTCCAAGGCCAAGTATAATATTTGGAGAGATACAAGGAAATTTGGACTCTGGTTCGCCCTCTGTCACTAATGAGCTGTGTGACCTTGGGCAACTTACTTCACGCCTCTGGGCCTCAGTTTCCCCATCTGTACAATGAGGAGTTGGACTAGAGGACGTCTAAAATCCTTTCTAGTTCTGACATTCTGTCAGTCCGCGGTTACTGGGAGGGAGCGGGGCGGGACTCTGGCCCGCCCCAGGAAGGAACGGGACGGGATCGGGGATTAGGCACAGCCCGAGCTGGAGTCTCACAGCACCCGCATTCTACCCCCCACCTCCTCCCCTCCCCAGCCCTACGGGGCCCGTGGGCGGGGCGAGCTCCGGCCCCCTGGGCTACCCCGACTCCTCCCCGCCAGGCGCTCTGCGCTCTTAGCTGGCAGCCCTGGGAGTCCGGCCGGCCGGGGCAGGCGGGGGAGAGAGGGCAACAGTGCCATGGGCTGCCACGGCCACATCTCGGGCTTGTTCCGGCGTAACCTGCAGCCCACGCTCACCTACTGGAGCGTCTTCTTCAGCTTCGGCCTCTGCATCGGCTTCCTGGGGCCCACGGTGTCCGACCTGCGCTGCCAGACGCACAGCTCGCTGCCCCAGATCTCCTGGGTTTTTTTCTCGCAGCAGTTCTGTCTCCTGTTGGGCAGCGCTCTGGGGGGCATCTTCAAGAAGACGTAAGTGGTCGGCCCTCCTCCTCCCTCCATCTCTTCTCCTTCCCTTTCTCTTTCCCCTGACTCTCCCTTTCCCCATCCATTTATTCTCCCTCCTCCCCTTCTCAGTTTCTTAAGCTGGGGGGGGGGGGCGAGGGGGGAGGGAAGAGCCCTGGGTTGGAAATCGGAAGATGTGGGTTCGAATCCTAGCTTTACCACCTGCTACCTGGGGACATTAAGCCCCTCAGATACTTTTTTTTTTATTGAGGGGTTTGGACTAGATTTTCTAAGGCCCTTTTCAGGGCTAGCACTCTGTGGTTCTGCTTTCCTCCTCCATCTCCTTCTGCGCTCCGCAGCCCCTCATTGTCTCTTCACCCGTGCCTTGGACTGGCTGCAGGTTGCCCCCTGTCTTCTGACGCTTCTGTCCCGTCCAGCTGGTCCAGTTGTTTCCAGCCTCCATGACCCTCCTATTCCTACTATGCCCAGAATTTTTTTCCTTTCCACTTGAAATATTGGCAGTTCCCAAGGTGACTTCTGGATTATTTATTTTCTTGACCTCTCTAGAGTGTAGTTAAAGCCATTTCTCCACCCTCTCATCCTGAGGGATGGGGGACGGGGGAGGGGGGAAGATGGAAGGGGTGGTGGTGGTGATGTGGTTTTCAGTTTAGAGAATAGAAGGGGGAGCGGGAACCTGAATGAGGTCACCATCGCTGCTCTCCCCTTCTCTACAGATGGATCTAGGTTTTTTTAAACTACCTACCTGCTTCCAGAGGTGAATTTTAAAGAGACCTGTAAAAGGAGAAGTTGAACTACCTTCCTGTTGTAACATTCTATAGTTCTGTGTCATGGGAGGCTGGCAAAGGTGAAAGTGTCAGCTGAGGGGCAGGTGGAAGGGAGGTGCCAGCATGCACCCCTCCCTTTAGACAATCCTAAGGCATAAAGGCAAGTCTCCTTGAGCGACAAATCAATGTCCATGCTCCACTGTGATAAACTGTAGCACCCTCTCTTACCTGTCCCAGGTACTGAGAGAACTTTTATTTGGGTCGCTCCTCTTGAGAAAGCCTGACCTTTGGCTGGGGCGGGATGGGGATGGGGCATCCTAGAAAATAGAAACCTTCCTTCCCACCTATATACCTGTGATGAGCCCTATTAGGCTACTTTTGGTGGTTGGGGGGGGAAGGGGGCAGGATTCTGACTTGTGTAGAATTTTCATGTAAATGGAAGGAATAAAAACAAATCAAAACAAAAAAGAATGCTATTTGATTATAACAGTGAAGTTTGACCCTGAGGAACACATTCCTCACTTTACAGAGTTGGCAGGTGGGGCTGGTGGTGTCTATGTGTATGGAATGATATCTATACGGTCAGGTTCATCATATCTTTCTTCACAACAACCCTGTAAAGGCACAGAGATTGAGATCTAAAAGGGACTCTTAAGAGATCACCTAATTCTGCCCCTTCAATATACATATAAGAAAATGGGCCTCTAGAGATAATGACCTGCCTGGTTCACACAGGTAGTATCAGAGGTGGGGCTTGAACTCAGGTCCCAAGCCTTCCAACTTCATTTCTCTTTCTGCTGCACTGTGTGTTGATTAATTTGGCAGAACTACTCCCCCCACCCCAATACCTGATTTCTTTTTATTATCAATTATTACAATGAATGACTCTCTGAGTAGGGGAGTGAGGGAAGGGATGTCTGTGGAAATGATATAAAATCAAAAGTTATCAATAATTTAAAATAAATTATCTAGTTCAGCCTCCTAAGTTTTTCAGATGAGGGCCCAGAGAGGACGTATGACTTTGACTGGAACCAGGAGTGTTTACAGGTTACTTGTCCAAGGTCACATAAGGACTTAGTGAAAGAGCTGAGTCTAGAACGTTGGTTTTCTGCTTCTTAGTTCATGGAAGGAGGGAGCAGTTTGTCATGTGCTGGCTCATATGATATTGAAATTCTCTGTTCTCGATGCCAGGGTTCTACTCTCCCTTCTAATATCACTGCTCTAGGACAAAGGGATTATCTTGTTTTCTTCTTGTGCTACTCACCTCTATAGCCTTTCCACTAAAGAAACCTCTTTGGAACCCACTCAGGAGCATCCCTGAATCATTGAGCAGGGCCAGAGCTAGATCACCTCCACTCTGCTTATTTTGTAGATGAAGAAACTGAGGCCCAGGGTCATGAAGTGATTCACTCGAAGTCACAGAGGTCCTGCAGAGTGGAGTTATGATTGAAACTCTTGTCCTCTAACCTTAAGTCCGGTGCTTTTCCCTATAATATGCTGACTGTCTAGTAGTGATGAAGTCTCTCCTACACAACATTGTTATTCAGTCCAGTCTGACTCTTCATAACCCCCTTTGGGGTTTTCTTGGCAAAGAGACTGCAGTAGTTTGCCATTTCTTTCTCCAGCTCATTTTACAGATGAGGAAACTGAGGCAAACAGGGGTAAATGGCTTGCTCAGGGTTAAACAGCTTGGAAGTGTCTGCGGTCAGATTTGAACTCAGGAAATGGGTCTTCTTGACTCCAGTTCTGGCACGATATCTGCTGCATCACCTAATTGCCCCCTCTACAAAACCTATTATCCTTCAGATGTGGTAAGGGGTGGGGATGGGGAGGGGAGTGTTGATGAATAATATTCTTCCCTCTTGATACCTGTAGGACACTAAGACCAAGAAAGGTTGAGTGACATCCCATCAAGGTTTCCTTAATCCCAATCTATGACTGACATCCTATAGACCATCTAACCCTCTGTCCATTGGACTGGTCTATGGGGGAAGCAGTAGATTTAGCTCTCTCCCAAAGGAAACGGGGTAGTACAGGACATGGGGTGATTTTCCCCAGAGAGAGAGTGGAGGAACTGAGAAATACCACAATCTCACTGAATTGTCAAGAGTAGACATTTTTGTTGTTGGAGGAGGAAATAGAGGTGTGCCTATGGATCTGCTTCATTTTAAGAAAATCCAAAGTTACAAAAGGAACTTTATTTGGAGTCATAAGAGGGAAAGAGAGAAGACCTATACAAAAGCAGTTCTGTTGGTACTCTTGAATGGTTTTTTACTGAAAGACCGAGGAAATAGAGAAACTGAAGGCAAGCTTACATGGGCTATATTCAGTGTTGTGCTGATAAATGTTTACCAACCAGTTCTCTGGGGGAAAAATGTACAAAACACTTTTAAGTTTAACTTGAATTCTTAATATTTTTCTCTATCACTTTCTTAAGTCTAAACAATCAACACAACAATAAATCACCTAGATTTGTGGCATTCACCAATTTCTGAGGTGCAAATGCTCCTACTGAAAATTTAACGATCAGCCCTCAAGAGCCAGTAGAAGCGTACTCCAGCATACCCTGACTGTTATTATTAAGAATTATTAAGAAAAATTAAGAAATTAAGAAAATTAAGCATGCCCTGACTGTTCACTAGAAAAATTAAGAACATAAAGAAAAAAAAACAAGAAATTAAATAAAAGATTATCTGAAGAGATAATGCAAATCAGTGAAAATTGTGTTTTGATTAGCAAAAATATCATTTACCTAAAACCTTTCTGGAACCTCCTTTTCATAAATTGAGGTCTACTTATATTGTCACCCCCAAAGAAGTAGTTAATTTGACATTTAGGTAGCACAGTGAATAGAACATTGTACTTGGAATCAGGAAGACCTGAGTTCAAATTCTTCCTCAGACATTTACTAGCTGTGTGATCTCAGACAAGTGACAATCTCCCTAGACCAGTTTCCTCATCTGTGGCATGAGGTAATAACATCACCTTCCCCTCAAGGTTGTTGGGAGGATAAAATGAAGAAAAATATTTGTAAAGTTCTTTGCAATTCCTAAGGTACTATGTAAATGTTAGCTACTGGTACTAATTTTAAAAAATTGGTCCTGCAATGTAAACAGGAACATACAATCTACCAGACAGGACACACACACACACACACACACACACACACACACACACACACACTCACCACTGAGGTACCTTCAAAAGCATAAGCTTAGGTCAGCCTCCTGGATCACCTGATCAATGGGAAGGAGAAAACTTTGAGGGACTGGTTCACAGATAGGAATCAGGATTAGAGCTGAAAGGGACCTTGAGAATGATCTCATCCAATCACCTCATTATACAAACAGGGAAACTGAGGCCTAAAGAGAGAAAGGGCATGTCTTACACACTTAGAGCCAGAGCCAGACCAAGAATCTGGGTCTATGCTATTGTTACCGCATGGGGACCTGGCTCCTTTAAATTTACCCTTCAATTGATGCATATATACATATACCCACAGATGGGTGTATGTGTGAATATATGCCATTGTTTGCTATTGTTCAGTCTTGTCTGACTCTTCATGACCCCATAGGTTTTCTTGGGTAAAGCTACTAGAGTGGTTTGCCATTTCCTTCTCCAGTAGATTAAGGTAAACAGGTTGACTTGCCCAGAGTCACACAGCTGGTCAATGTCTAAAACTAGGTTTGAACTCAAATATTCCCGATTCCAGGCCCAATCACAATCTACTCTATCCACTGAGTCATCTAGTTGCCTCCTCTGTGTGAGTATATAATCAGACTAAAGTTGGGGGCAGGAGTAGGAATCAATCAGTAGATATTAGAGGCAATGTGAATAGAAATAAAAAGAGCATTGACTGGTCTTGGAACCAAAAAGACCTGAATGCAGATTCTCCCTCAGCTACTCAAGGGCTTTATAAGAATGGGCAAGTCACTTGACTTGCAAAAGCCTCAATCTCCTTATCTGAAAAATGAAAATAACAATACTTGCTATTCCTACCTCAAACTGGCTGCAAAAACCAAATGAGGCATCAGCAAAACAAAATTTAACATAGCATAAAAATAAATGTCTACTCTTATTTCCATAGAGCAAGGTACTTACTACACACACACCCACACACACACACACACAGCCAGAACTCTGACCCATGCTGGAAAGGAAATTCTGTGTGGCTTCAGGGCTTCCTGCTGGAACACAAGGCCCCCTGGAGCCCCAGTCATAGGGGAGGGTTTACATTCTGGATCTCTTCCCAGGCCACCCCAAATCAAAATGTGAGAATGAGCTCTTGCCCTTGGATACCTGAAAAACAAACAGGCCCCAGCCGAGATGAAGGGACAAAGCTCCCAGGACTGGTCAGATGGAGAGGACTTCTAGACTGCTGGTGTACAGTAGCCTTCTCCCTCTCCTAATCTAGAGAAGAAAAAAAAAGACTTGCCCATCAGGTTTCACAGTACATGAAATTTCACTGTGAGAGAGTCGTTCTTTTGGGCCAGAAAGACTATTAAGTCTTGGAAAGTTTCACTTTGGAATGCCAATATCCCATAGAAGAGATCTCTGAGAAGCAGGTCTCTGGAGGAAGAGAGATTAGTGGAAGAAGATAAACATGGTATTGCAGGTTTAAAGCTGGAAAGTCCTTTTAAGTCCACTCCTTCCAAATTTCTCATTTTACATATGAGGAAACTGAGACTCCTACTCCTGCCCAAAGTCACACAAGGGTGTAAGTGTTAGAGCTGGGATTTGAAGAAAGTCTTCTGGCTCCAAATCTAGCATTATTTCCGTTGTCCTTCTTTGGAGGGCCTCCTTTCCTGGGCCTCTGCCTGAGTACAGTATGCATCCACCCAATGCCCTGGCCTAGCTGAGGTCTCAGGCTGGTCCCTGATTCTCTAAGATGGCACCAGAAAAAAGGACTCGTGTGTGTGTGTGTGTGTGTGTGTGTGCGTGTGTGTGTGCGTGTCTGTGTGTGTGTGATAGACAGAGATAGAGACAGAGACAGAGAGACAAAGACTGAGAGAGAGATACAGAAGAAGAGTGTGTATCTAGGGTGAGAGAGGAGTGGGGAGTAGGGTCTTTTTTCAAGCTTCCTCCAATTTGTCTACATCAACCTCCTCATTCATTCATTGATTCAACAGACTGATAGATGCAAGCCACTGGGCTAGGGGCAGGATGGCAAAGATAAATAAGACTCAGACCTTGCTCTCAAGGACCCCACCCTCTAACAGTGAGGACATAGACACATTACTAAAATGCATGAGAGAGACAAGTGCAAAAGAGAAATCCAGAAAAAGACCTAGAAGATATTTCCAAAGAGGAAAATCGGTTTCGCTAGGGCATCCAGGAAGGCTTCATGCAGAAATAGCATCTAAGTTGGCCTTGCTGGAAAGGAAGATGGCAGAGATGTCCATTTCAGGCATGGGAGGAGTAGGGGATGAGAGAAAACATGGAGGCAGAGGAAAATAGGATGGGAACTAAGAAAGAGAAGAGTCTACTTTGACTGGCATGAGAGGTATGGTAAACTTGTGAAGGGAAATAATAGGAAAGAAATCTAGGGAGGTTGGCCCCAAACTGAAGAAGACTCTGAATGCTGGAATAAGACACTTACCAGGTGTTTGGTGGGATTTCTTCTCTGGGTCACTTTTTTCTATCCTCCACTCTTTCATAGCAGTCAAGTTTTCTCTCAACCACTTCAAGTGTTTCACCTGAAAAAAAAAAATCAATTTCCAAAATACAAGGTGAGGAAGACAAGACTCTACAGGAATTCTTCTGGGGAAAAAAAGAGCTGGGAAGTTAAGGGGTTGTAACTTCAAATGGAGTCATTACTATACACAGATCATAGATCAAAAGTTGCAAGGAATTTTCATCTTCTTCATTTTTCAAATGGGGAAACTGAGGCACATGGAAATTAAATGTCTTAATCAGAGTCATACAGCTATTAAGGATATGAGATGGGATTTATATTCAACTTTTTTCTGCGTAGGTAGCACAGTGTCAGATATGGAGTCAGGAAGACCTGAGTTCAAATGTGACCTCAGACATTAGCTGTGTGACCCTGGGCAAGTCACTTAACCCTGTGTGCCTCAGGTTCCTGGCCTGTAAAATGATCTAGAGAAGGAAATGGCAAATCATTCCAGTATCTTTGCCAAGAAAACCCCAAATGGGGTCATGAAGAGTCTGAAGTGGACAAACCTCCCACCTCAAAGTTCAGTAGTTATATTGCACTGCCTTCCTATGGTTAGAAAGCTAATGTGATTGTAGATTGCCTCAAGAGGTAATTCTAGGAATAAGGAGTTGATTATCCCACTGTATTCTGTCCAAATCATATCTGGAATATTGTGTTCATTTTGAAGAACATTGATAATTCACAGAGAAGATGGACCAGGGCACATAAAGACCCTGAGTTCATCAACTTTACCAAGCTTTTGACTCATTTTTCTTGATTTTCTTGCATCATGGGCCTTGAGTTCATACCATATGAAGATGACTCTCAGATCCAGCCCTGTATCCTCCTCAGCTCTGGACCCATATCACCAACTGCTTATTGGATATTTCCAATTGGATATTCCCTAGGCATCTGAAATAGTCTTTTTTTTTTTTTTTTTTT
>CM053770.1:600274053-600422467 GCA_028658325.1 Potorous gilbertii | reverse complement strand
TCACTGTGTTTCTGCGCGGCTTCCACTGCTCCAGAATTTGTCAGGAGCTCTTTTTACAGGAAATCTATGGGCTGTGGGTTCGGACCTAGCATAGGTGAGTCTTTCTACTCCGCCATCTTGGCTCCGCCCCCCCTGAAATAGTCTTTATACCAAAATCCTCTCCTCTTCCAGACTTCCCTGTTGGTGCTCATCAAGTGTCATTCTCAACTCGTCATTCACACCCACCCCACATATCCAGTTACCAAATATTGTTTCTGTCTTTACAATATCTCTCACATCCATCCCCTCCTCATTGGGGGCAAGGATGCACTTTGACCTCTTTTTGTGCCCCCAGCACTTAGCACATAGTAGGTGCATAATAAATATTTATTGATCGATTGACTCACACTGCCATCACCCTAGTATAGGCTCTCATCTGGGCTATTGTAGTAGACTCCTATTAGGTCTCCCTTGCCTCAAGTGTCTCTTCATTCCAATGCATCCTCCACCCAGTTGCAAAAATTCTAATGAAGCCACTCTCCAATCTTCTTATTGGACATCTTGAATTGGGTTGTCTCATAGACATCTTAAACCCAACACATCCAAAATGACTCATTATCTTTTCCTCGAAGTAACTTTTCTAATGCTGTCAAATATGCCACTATGCTCCCAGTCACCCTGGCTTGCAAGCCACATGTCATCCTGGACTCTTCACTCTCCATGATTCTCATGGAAGATCAATTGCCAGGACCTGTCACTTCTACCCATTTCTACCTTCATAATCTCTTTTGTATATGGCATGTGTCTTCTTCCCTCCTTGGACACTGCCACCAGTCTGATACAGGCTCTTGTCACCTCAGCCCTGCACTATTGCAATACTCTGCTGCTTTGACTCCCTGCCTCTAGTCTTTCCTCACTCCATTCTGTCCTCATTCAACTGTCACACTGATCTTCCTCAAGTATGGGTCTGATCATATCACCCTCCTCTCCACTTCCACCCCCCTCAGTAAACTCCAGTAACTCCCTAGTACTTCTAGGATCAAATATAAAATCCTCTCACATTCAAATCCCTTCATAATCTGACCCCCCTCCTACTTCAGAAGTCATCTTACCCCTAACTCCACCCTGTGTACTCTGTGCTGCAGTGACCCCTAGCCTCTTTGCTGTTCCTCAAACAAGACTCTCTACCCACAGACTCCAAAGATTTTCCCTGGCTGTCCCCATGCCTTATTTCTCCCTCCTGGTTTCTTTCAAGTCCTTTCTAAAATCTCATGTCAAAAGGCCTAGACGAAAAAGGTCAAGGTCTCCCATTGCACCCTGGACAATCTCCATTCATCCTGATGAATGAATATCTGGTCACTGGATCCAGATGGCTCAGGAGGAGAAAATGAGGCTAGTGACCTTGCACAGCTCTCCCTCACTCAAAACAAGGTCAAGTGCAAGTCGTCTCTGAGGTCATGGTCTTCTTCGAAAATGAAGGATGAACACAATCTAAAAATCTCACTTTCTACATGAAACCTTTCCCAATTCCCCTTTATGCCAGCACCTTCCCTCTGTTAATTATCTCCAGTTTATTCTCTCTATATATCTTAACTTGTTTGCAAGTTGTCTCCTCCATGAGTTTGGGAGCTCCTTGAGAGGTAGAAATGTCTTTTGCCTTTCTTTGCAACCCAAGTCCTTAGCACAGCTCTCGACACATACAAAGTAGGTGCTTAATAAATACGTGCTGACTGAGTCACTGCTTGGACCCCCGAGGAAAGAATCAGGAGCCATGGGGAAGTAACAAAGACAAATTTAAGGAAAACTTCAGAACAATTAGGGCTATATATAAAGATGGAATGGAATGCCTCAAGGGGCAGTGAGTTCCCTGTCACCTAAAGTCATATGTATGTATGTATATATGTATGTACACACAATACATACATATATGTGTATATATTTATGTATGTGTATATATGTATATGTATGTATATATACATATATATATTAGTTTTCAACATTCACTTTTTAAGATTTTAAGTTTCAAATTTTTTCTCCCTTCCTCCCCTCTCCCCTCCCCAAGAAAGCAAATAATCTGATATAGGCTATACATGTACAATCATATTAAAAATATTTTCACATTCGTCATGTTGTAAAGACGAATCCAAACAAAAGGGAAAAATCGAAAGTCTTTAAACCAATGCTGGATGGCTACCTATCTAATACTGTATTGCAGAAGGCATCTGTTTTCAAGTGCCAGGTGGACCCCATGGCTGCTGAGGTCCCTTGACATTTGCTGATGCTCTACGTCTGCCTTTGTGCTTTCTTCTGTCGCAAAAGGCAGCCCATTTGACTTTGATCACACTTTTCCTATGACCTTTTAGTAATCAGGATGTCATTTTACACTACAAGTGTAAGAAAATGCCGCACCAGAATATTGGCATTAATTTGAGAAGGGTTACTTCCACTGCAAGAAGAGCCAGAGAATGGCAGGAGCCAAAGGGGCTATCAAGGTCATCTAGAGGAGAAAAGTGAGGCTGCCCTAGGCCAGAGTGACAGAGCCTGAGCTCATTCAGATGGCCTGCCTCTGGCTCCAATTCATTTTAGAAAAAGTTTCGCTGCAGGATCCCTTTAAACAGTGAACAACATCCCTACCCCCCAAGTCCCTCCCCGAGTGCATTTAAAATATGCTTTGACCAAAAAAAAAATGAACTGGTTCTGAAAGACTGAGCTTACATTCAGTTTTCCAGGAACTCAGAGCCCACTTCTATATTCATTTGTTCTCACCGGTATATTGAGTTTTTAATGTTTATTCATTCTGTGGTCTGCTGTGCCTTTCTCTCTAAGTATATTGTGAGTTTCTCCCATTAGATTTGGAGTTTCCCACAAGACAAGGCTGTCTTCCCAGCAGACTGGAAACTTTCAGAAGTCAAGAACTCGTTCTCTCAGCCACCTGAGGGTTTCTCGATACCTTGGCATTCCCCAAAGGAAACCTGGTTTCCCAATCAGGCCCTCATTCCTCTGGAGTCTTGGTCATTGATTTTAGACCCCATGCACCTGACTGCAGATTCAGTTGGTGTGTTCCCTAGTCCATTCTGAACTTTCTGCATCTCGGACCCCTATCCTTGCCCCTGAGTCATAACTGCATTAAAGAGGTGGGAGAGACCTTCGGCAAGGAGACAGACTGTTCCAGTCTTTACCTCACCTTGGAGAAGGAGCTGAAGCAGGTTTCCCCTCTAATCTGGGCATGAAGTTTGATGGGAGAAATATACTGCCCCTAATCCTCATTCTCATCAAAGAACTCCCCATCTGATGTTGAAATCATCATTGTCAATAATGATAGCACTGGGCACGCTCACCATTTAGTTATCATTGAGTGGAAGAGATAAAGGACACTGAGGTGCTCTCTATGCCTCCCTGCAAGGTTGAGCCAAAGTACCATCCCAGGCCCAATTATGCTGGCAATGAGTCAAAAATCAAGAACGTGAGATGAATGGCAATGAAGGCCCTGCCAGTGGAATGTGGCTGCCCCAGCCTGGGCTGAAATGCCTGAGTCCCCTCCCCCAAATGGGCACACATGGGTGAGTTAGGACCCTCCCTATGGGACAGTGCTACCTGTCTAGAGGTTGTGCCCAATACATGCCTTCAGAGACCAGCTGAGTAGCCTTTGAACCAACTGCCTCCTTTCTCTAAGTACATCATCCAGATTCAAGGAGGGAGCATTGTGCGTTGCATACATGTGATATGTGCACACCACACACAGACAAACCATTAAAGGAGCAGAACACTAGGGTCCAGAGAAGTTCAGTAAATTTCAAGGTCACACAGCAAATGCAGCTAGGTACGGAGCTAGCAAATGCTCTCTACTCTGACCAGTGCCCAGAGTGAAGTATCTCCTTCCCCCTTTTCCCAAACCCCCTCCTCCCATCTTACCCCTCCCAGTGGGGTTCCAAAAGCTATAACTTCTTTAACTTTTCTCTCCTTCTGTCTGGGGCTGTTAATATTTAACTTGGTTCAGCCTCAGGCTCCAGATTTCAGGGTACATTTCCAGAACCAGGGGCTGCAAGGAGCACGGAGATCACTGGATTCATAGTTAAAGGACTTGCATTCAAATCTCGACTCTTACTAACTTCAGGCATGTTATTTCACACCCTGGAAATGTTAAGATGAGAGATGAGTAATGCTAAAGTTCCTCCCAGAACTAAATCCCATGATCCTCTCTGCCCCTCTGCCTCACCCTCCTTCCCCAATTCTCACTCCCATTTGTGAGGAGCATGCCTCTGTCCATGACCTCCTCCTGAATGCCATCATCCCAGACTGCAGCTGGGGCAATTCTATTTGGCCCCAGATGGCCTCTGCCAGGGCTGGGGTGAGGAAAGGGGTTTTGAGATCTTTCACTATGGCTTCCCTGGCTGCTTCCCACAAGGGTCAGGAGACCTAAGTTAGATCTAAACTATTCTCAGATCTGCTACCCTCCCTACTTGTGTGACTTGAAAAGGTAAAGTCACTTTGTCCTTTCTGGGCCCCAGTTTTCTACTCTGTAAAATGATGCTAAACTATTCGGTGACTTCTAAGGCCCTCCTGACCCCTGTCATCATATATGATTCTTTCCTAAGAAGGAAGAAATAGGAGCAACACCACCTCCACTTGACTTACCCAGAAACTGCAGGGAGGGAGTGCCTCATGGGCACTTCCACTTCAGAAGAGCCAGAGAATGTCGGGAGCCAAAGGGGCTGTCCTTTGGGGTCAGGTTGGAGGGGAGAGGTTGATTCAGTTGGGGGGAAGCCCGGGAGCTGAGTTGCAGGGTAGCTCCTGCTTCCACCCACTCTCACCGACTTGCTCCCCGTCTGGTCTCCATTTCCTTCCTGCTATGGACTTTGGCACATCAACTCTAAACCTTGCCAATTTGAAATGCACTTGGCTCATCCGGCAGGCTGGGGTGGGTGTGGAAGTTGGGCTTGGAGGCCAATGGGGAGGGATGTTGCTGCAGGCAAGACAAACTAGCTTTGCTTCAGAAGAGGAAAAAAAGAGGAATGATGGGGACAAGAGGGGCTAGTGAGAGGGGGGAGGAAGGTGTAAAATCCCTGAGAAACCCCTGAAGGACTGACTGATAAACCAAAGCATCATTTTAACGGTTTTTTAACAGGATTTGAGTCTACTGTCCATTATTCACACTCTTGGAGGGATACAGTCTATTGGAAATAGTGAATAATCTAAAATATATTTCAGTTTGACTTCGATTACATTTTGTTGCATTTGTTTTGTTTTTTTTTTAAATCTTCCTAAACTCATTTTCTTAGGCTACTTAAAAAACAAAACCTCCCTGGGCACTCCTTTGCAAAGACATTGAGGGAAAGGCAGTCTGGAACTAAAAATCTACCTTGGGTGGCTCCTTCTATGGATGATAACAATGACTGATACTTAGATAACCACTTAAAGTTCGCAAAGACTTCATCTGCATTGACCTCTCTGGGCTCTGAGTTTTCTTATCTGTAAAATGGAGAGACTGTCCTCCTCGGTCCCTTTCCTTACAACCTAGATCTATGATTCTCTGAGTATTCAACTTGATTCCACAACCCCATGATGTCACCATCCTGCAGGTATTATATTTTCATTTTAGAGGTCAATAAACCAAGGCTCACTGACTCACCCATGGCCACACAGCTAATGAATGCCAAAGGAAAGATAGGAATCTAGCTCTCTCCTGGCTCCAGGTCATGTACTTAACCACTGTGTACCATGCTGCCTCTGTAAATGACAGTTGACTGTATTCCTGGAGTTCCTCCTACAGACATGGTGAAATGTAGGGGAAGGAGGGTCTGGAACTGATTTGGACACTTCCCAGATGTGGAGTCTAGGGCAAACCACTTCAGGAATCTTAGAATGGAAAGTAAGGTCCTTGAAGGGCCAGTGCAGCACCAATCAGTCAATCAATCAACAAATATTTGTTAAGGATCTACCATGTGCCAGACACTGTGCTAAGTGTGGGAGTACAAAGACAAAAGTGAAATGCTCTTTACCCTCAAGGAATTTACATTTCTTCAGGGGAAATGGCATGTATAAAAATAAACATATTTTATAAAATATAATTTAATGTGGATGGGGGAGAAGCATCAACACCTTTCACCAGTGAAGAGGAAATCACAGCCACTCCAGGCAGCCTGTTTCACTTTTGGTTATGAAGTCCTCACATTAAGCAGAAATATTCCTCTCTATAACTGCTCCCCGACACAAAACCCCATCCTCCACCCTTGCCAAGAATCCAAGCATTTCAAATACTTGAAGACAACTCTCATGTTCCCCATAAATCTGTTTTCTAGACTAACCATTCCTACTTCCTACAAGTGATCTTTCTAAGGAATCTCTTCCATTTTCCTGATTGCCCTCCTCTGGACACCCTCCACTTTGTCAATGTCCCATGTCCAGACTCGAACAGGATATTCTAGACAGCAGGACTGTTACCTTCCTCTTTCTGAACACCATGAGCTTCTCAATGCAGCTGAAGATCCAGTTAGATTTTTCACCTGCAGTATCACACTAGTGACTCACACTGAAGCTTGAAGTCAACAAAAAACCCTCATCTTTTTAGCTGTCTCATCACATTTCTGCCACATTGTACTTATAAAGTTGATTTTTTTTACTCCTTAACTTTACATTTCTCTCTATAAAGTTACATCTTCAACATCAATCAATAAGCATTTATTAAATGCCTAGCACTGGACTCAATGCTGGCATTTCAGAAATAAAAATGAAACTGCACCTGCCCTTGAGAACAACGTGCACACATACATATAAGCATACGTAAAATTAAGTAAGTTCTGGGGCAGAGGAGGCACTGGCAGCTGGTAGGATTGGGAAAGGCTCTAGTTATGGGGAAACATTGTTTAAGAAAAACCTAGAATTCTAAGAGGCACAAGTGGGAAGGAGTACATGCCAGGCATGGAGGGGATGCGATGGGAGATGAAATGTGGATTGTGAGGAGCAGTTGAAAGGTCAGTTTGATTGGATTATAGGGTATAGGATGGGGAATAGAATATAATAAACCTGAAAAAGTAGATTGGAGTCATGTTGAAAGGGACTTTAATATATATTTTTTTCTTTTTAAAAATTTTATTTTTAATATTTACCTCCAAACTCTCTTTCTCTGTCTCTCTCTGTCTCTCTCTTTGTCTCTCTTTCTCTGTCTCTCCCTCTCTCTGTCTCTGTCTCTCTCTCTATGTGTCTCTCTGTCTCTCTCTGTTTCTGTCTCTCTGTCTCTCTCTGTCTCTCTCTATCTCTGTCTCTGTCTCTCTGTCTCTGTTTCTCTGTCTCTGTCTCTCTGTCTCTCTCTTTGTCTCTCTGTCTCTGTCTCTCTCTCCCCCCTCCCTCTCCCAACCATTGAGAAGGCAAGAAATACAATACCCCTTATTCATATGAAGTCAGGTAAAACATTACCACATTAGTTCTGTCAAGAAAGCATGAAAAATAAACTGAAAAAAAAATATATGTTTCAATCTGAATTCACCGTCCATCAGTTCTCTTTCCAGAGACGGATAGCATTTTCCATTACAGATCCTTTGGAGTTATCTTGGGTCATTGTCTTGGTCACAGTAGCTTAGTCTTTCATAGTTGATCATCCTTACAATGTTGCCATTACTGTGTACAGTGTCCTTCCAGTTTTGTTCACTTCTCTTTGCATCAGTTTATGTAAGTCTTCCCAGGCTTTTCTGAACACATCCCCACTCTTTATTTCTTATAGCACAATAGTATTCCATCTGGTTTAGCCATTCTTGAACTGATGGACATCCCCTCAGTTTCTAAGTCTTTGCCACCAAAAAAGAGCTGTTATAAATATTTTTGTACATATGAGTTCTTTTCCATTTCCTCTGATCTCTTGGGGTGTATACTTAATAAGGGTATTGCTGGGTCAAAGGTTATGAATTGTTTTCTAGTAAAAAGTACTTTAATATCCAAACAGAAGAGCTTGTATTTTATATCAGAAGTAAGAGGGAACCACTGGAGTTTTATTTTGCAGGCAAGTGAAATGGTCAGATCTGCACTTTAGGAAGTTGATTTTGGCATCTGAGTAGAGGACCAAGTGGAGGAGGGAAAGGTGACAAAGGGAGATTAATTAGAACGCAATTGAAATAATCTAGACAAAAGATGATTAGGAACTGAGGAATAGCTGTGACCATTTGAGTGAAAGAAGGGTATGAAAGTAAAAGATGTGGAAGGAGAATTAACCAGATTTCACAACTGGTAGAATATGAAGTGTGAGGGAGAATGAACATTTGAAGACTGTTTCAAAGGTTCAGATTGGAGTAACTTGAAGATTGGTTGTTACCCTTCTTAAATCCCAGTACAGAACTGTAGATGTATCTCTATTAAATTTTATCTTATTTAAGTCCTTCCTTCCAGCCTATCAGAATCTTTTCAGATCCTAGCTCTGTCATCCAATATGTCACCTCTCCTTCCTAATTTTGTATAATCTACTAATGGAATAAGTATACCATCTATGACTTTAACTGTATTATTGATAAGAAGTTGAACCTCATGAGGCAAAAACTTTCCTCTAACTTGACATAAATCAATGAGTGACTATTCTTTGAATCTAGTCATTCAACAAGTTACAATTTCACCTAAATGTCCTATCATCTTTCCCAAAAAGATATCATGATTTACTGAAATTTAAGTATAGACTAGCGCTATGGGATTCCCCTCATAAATAGGTTATGGTCACATCTTCTAGAAGGAAATGAAGTAAGCCTGACATGACCTGTTCTTAATGAAATCATGCTGGTTCTTTGTGATCTTGGTGATCATTAATCTAAAATCTAAATATTCACAATTTGTTCCTTTAAAATGTCTTCTAATTTTGTTGTTGTTGTTGCCAGAAATAGAAATTAAATTCACTGGCCTATAATTCACAGTCTCTACCTTCCTTGGAAAAAAAAAACATTAGAGCAGCATTTGACCTTCTCCAGTCTTTTGGCACCTTTACCATTTTCATAATGTTTTACAAGTCACTGACAAAAATTCAGCAATCATATCTATCCATTCTTTCAAAATCCTGGAATGTAACTTTATAGGCTTGGTGGCTTGAACTCATCAAAGGTATCTAGATGCTCTCTTTTATTTTCTCACTTCTCTTGAGTTCTAGCACCCTATTAAACCTATTTTCTAGTTCAGAGATCATTACCGTTTACAAAAGAGATGGAAGCAATACAAAAATTGAGTAATTCTTCTTTCATTCAACAAATACCTGTTAAGTGCCTACTGTATGTAAAGCACTGTCCCTTCTATCCATAATCAATTGTAATTGTCCTATCCACACTGAGTAAACATCCTTTCCCTTTCTTGATCTTCTTTTCCCCTCGCAGGGCTAAAACAATTCTTTTTTTTTTGTCTTTACTTGTCTGTCCATTCTGAGCATAAGCATTTCTGACCCTATTTTTACAGAACCTTGCTCTTTTTATATTTACTCTCTGTTTCTTATTTTGTTTCAATTTTTCTTGTTTGTCTTTTTAAAATGTAATTTGGTAAGTGAGTTTCCCGTGCACCACAACAATTTCTTAAGATTGTTTTTTCCTCATTGGAATTACTTCTGTTTGTGTATACTCAGGATTTAATTCTTAACATTCTCCCCTCCCTCTGGGACCAAGTACAATTTTAGGACTAGGGATTCTACCTATGCTTTCTCTGAACCCTTTCAGGTTGATTCCTCCCAAATCTAGAGTTCATGTCACACTATCACTAGCTTCCCTCTTTTTCTCTATTATGAATTCTAAGATGGCCTGATCACTCCACCTATATATTCCCACTCCAAGATTTCCTTTTTTTCTACTTCAGTTTCCAGTTTCTCTCTGTTGGTAAGAATCAAGCAAAGAATAGTAGTTCCCTTTATTTCTCCTCTACATTTTGAAGAATAAAATTATCACTAAAACAAACCAGGAACATATTAATTGCCCTATTCTCATTAGGGAAAAAATTTCCACAGATATGTACTGTCTCCTATCACTGCTATATTATACTTCTGGGCTACATTTGTTCAGTTTCTGGAACTCCATATATTCCAATATTGCTTTTCATTTCTTCTTCCATTGATTTTTGTGACTTATCACTTTAAGGAAGACTTCATTTATTCCTATGCTCTCTAGTGTTTTTTAATAGGAATGAGTGTTGTATTTTGTCAAAAGCTTTCTCTGTATCAATTAAGATAATCATATGATTTCTGTAAGTTTTGTTGTTGATATGGTCAATTATGCTGGTAGTTTTCCTAATATTGAATCAGTCCTGAATTCCTAGTATAAATCCCACTTGATCATAGTCCATTATTCTTGAGATAGATACATTGCTATAATCTCTTTGCTAAGATTTTATTTAAAGGTTTTGCATCTATATTCATTAGGGAAATAGGCCTGTAATTTTCTTTCTCTGTTTTGGCTCTTCCTAGTTTAAGTATCAGAACCATATTTGTATCATAAAAAGAATTTGGTAGGACTCTTTCATCTATTTGGAATCAATTGTACTTTGAATGTTTGTTAGAATTCACTTGAAAGTCCATCTGGTCCTGGAGATTTATTCTTAGGGAGTTCATTGATGGCTTATTCAATTTCTTTTTCTGAAATGTGGTTATTTGAGTATTTTAGTTACTCTTCTGTTAATCTGGGCAATTTATACTTTTGTAACTATTCATCAATTTTACTAAGATTATCAAATTTATTGGCATACAGTTGGGCAAAATAGCTCCTAATTATTGTTTTAATTTCCTCTTCATTGGTGGTAAATTCACTCTTTTTAGTTTTGATACTAGTGATTTGGTTTTCTTCATTTTTTTAATCAAATTAACCAAATTTTTTATTTTATGGATTTTTTTCATATAACCAGCTTTTAGGTTTATTTATTTATTAGTTCAATAGTTTTCTCAATTTCAATTTTATTAATATCTCCTTTAGTTTTCAGAATTTCTAATTTGGTATTTAATTGGAGATTTTTAATTTATTCTTTTTCTATCTTTTTTAGTTGCATGCCTAATTCATTGATCTCCTCTTGCTCTATTTTATTTATGTAAAAATTGAGAGATATAAAAACTTTCCCTAAGAACTGCTTTTGCAGCATCCCATAAATTTTGGTATATTGTCTCATTATTATCATTCTCTTGATTGAAGTTATTGTTTCTATGATTTGTTGTTGGACCCACTCATTATTTAGTATTAGATTATTTAGTTTCCCATTAATTTTTAGTCTATCTCTTCATGGCCATTTATTATATGTCATTTTTATTGCATCATGATCTGAAAGGGATGCATTTAATATTTCTGCCTTTCTGTATTGGTTTGTGAGGTTTTTGTGCCCTAATACATGGTCAATTTTTGTGTAGATGCCATGTACCACTGAGAAAAAGGTATATTCCTTTCTATCCCCATTCCATTTTCTCCAGAGGTCTAACATATGTAACTTTCCTAAAATTCTATTCATCTCTTTAATTTCATTCTTGTTTATTTTGTGTTTAGACTTATCTAGTTCTGAGAGGGGGAGGTTGAATTCCCCCCACTAGAATGGTTTTCTTGACTGTTTTTTCCTGTAACTCCTTAACTTCTCCTCTAAGAATTTGGATACTATACTATTTGGTGCATATATGTTAAGTAATGATATTACTTCATTTTCTATGGTAACTTTTAGCAGGATGTAGTTTCCTACATTTTAATGAACGCCTAGGCCCTTTAAATTAGGCCTATTTTTGTTCTTGCTTTGTCTGAAATCAGGAATGCTATCTCTGCTTTTTTTTTTTTACTTCAGCTGAAGCATAATATATTCCACTCCAGCCTTTTACCTTTATTCTATGTATATCCCTCTGTTTCAAATGTGTTTCTTGTAAACAACATATTATAGGATTATGTTTTTTTATCTCTTCTGCTATCCACTTTTGTTTTATGGAAGAGTTCATTCAATTCACATTCAGAGTTATGATTACTACCTTTCTTTTACTATCTTTCTCTCCATCCTATTTCCTCCTATTTATGCTTTTCTCTCTCCTTTCTTCCTTTCCCTCCTCAGTAGAAATTTGCTTTTTACCACCACCTCCTTCAATCTTCCCTCCTTTCTCTCCACCCTCTCCTTTTTCCCCTTCCCCTTCCCCTTCTACTTCCTATAGAATAAATTAGATTTCTATATCTATCTGAGTATATTATTCCCTCTGTGAGCCAAATCCAATGAGAGTAAGGCTCAACAATGCTCATCTCCCTCCAATCTTTCCCTCTATTGTAATAGGTCTTTGTGCCTCTTCATGTTATGTAATTTACCCTTTTCTGCCTCCTCCTTTCCTCTTCTCCCAGTACAATCCCTTTCCGCCATTTAGTTTGATTTTTTTATCATTACATCAAAGTGAATTTATACCCACACTCTCTATCAATGTATATTCCTTCTAAATGTCATAATAAAGATACAATTTTCAAGAGTTATAGGTATCATCTTCTACATATAGGGATATAAGCAGTTTGCCTTTATTAACATGTTTGCTTTTTCTTTCCTGTTTACCTTTTTATGCCTCTCTTGAATCTTGTATATGAAGATCAAATTTTCTGTTGTGCTCTGTTCTTTTCATCTAGAAGGTTTAGAAGGCCTCTATTTTATTGAATGTCCATCTCCTCCTCTGAAAGATTATGTTCAGTTTTTCTGGTTGTCTTTGGTTGTAATGCAAGCTCCTTTGCCTTATGGAATATCATGTTCCAAGCCCTCCAGTCTTTTAGTGTAGAAGCTGCATAGTCCTAACCGTGGTTCCACAATATTTAAATTGTTTCTTTCTGGCTTCTTGCAGTATTTTCTCCTTGACCTCATAATTCTAATTTTGACTATGACATTCCTTGGCATTTTCAATTTGGTATCTCTTTCAGGAGGTGATTGGTGGATTTTTTTGATGACTATTTTACCTTTTGGTCCTAGGAACTCAGAGCAATTTTCCCTGATTATTTCTTGAAAGTTGTTGTCCAGGCTCTTTTTTTTTTTTTTTGATCATGGCTTTCAGGTGGATCAATAATTCTTAAATTATCTCTCCTGGTTCTATTTTCCATGTCAGCTGTTTTCCTCTTCTCCTTCTTTTGTGAAAAACTGTAAAATTTTATTATTTTTATTGATTTATTTGTTTTCAGTTTTCTGCAATCACTTCCATGTCTTAGATTTTCTCCCTCTCTCCCCCTTCTCTCTCTGAGATGGAATGCAATCTTATATGGTTTCTATACATACATTCTTATTAAGCATATTTTCACATTAGTCATGTTGCATAGAGGAATTAGAATGAATGGGGGAAACCATGAGAAAAAAAACAAAACAAAACATAAAGCAAGAGAAAATATTCTGGGAGGAGGATTCAAGATGGGGGAGTAGAAGAACAAACTTTCTGTAGGTCTCCCCCCAAAGCTCATAAAATACCTGTAAAAATGACTGTAGAGCAGGAGAAGCTAGAAAATAACAGAGTGAAAGAGATTTTCAACCCAAGGCAGTGTGGAAGGCTGACAAGAATGGTCTATCACATCGGGCTCAAAGTGAAGCACAGCCCATAGAGTGTAGCCCAGCCTTGGCCATGTGGTGCAGAAGGGACAGGACTGGAGCAGGCTTCAATGTGTGGAATCTCGGGTAGCAGCTGCAGTTCCCAGATTCCTCAACCCACAAATGCCAGAGACAGCTTCAAAGGTCAGTGAGAAAAGCCCTTTCACCTGGGTGAGAAGGGAACAGGGTCCTACCCTAGCCCTGTCCCCAAGTGACCACAGAGTCCATTTTTGGAGCACTTGGCCTAAAGATCCTGGGGGAATAAAGCAGCTGATCTTAATCTCAGCCCTGAGTGGTGGCCTTGGGGTGAGGAGGACCACTAGCATGGTGGAGCTGGAGGTTGTTGTGCAAAGGGAACCCTACTCACAGATCCTAGGCAGAAAAGCTTGTGGTTGCTCCCAGACCAGAGCACAGGCCAGGAGAGGAGTAAACTCCTTTCCCTTGATTGTGCCACTTTGAAGAAACTGAGAACTTACAGGTCCCTAGAGTATACCTTCCACTTGCAAAGACTCAAAAGTCAAGTAACTGACTGAGAAAATGTCAAAAAAGGGAAAAAATAAGACTATAGAAGGTTATTTCCTTGGTGAACAGATATTTTCCTCTATCCTTTTGGAAAAGGAAAAACAAAGCATACCATTACAGGAAGACATCAAAGTCAAGGCTTCTTCATCCAAAACCTCCAAAATAAATATACAATGATCTCAGGACATGGAAGAACTCAAAAGAGATTTTGAAAATCAAGTAAGAGAGGTGGAGGAAAAATTGGCAGGAGAAATGAGAGCAAGGCAAGAAAATCATGAAAAGCTAGTCAACAGTTTGCTAAAGGAAACCCCCAAAAATGCTGAAGAAAATAACACCTTGAAAATAGACTAGCCCGAATGGCAAAAGAGGTCTAAAAAACCAATGAGGAGAAAAATGCTTTAGAAAGCAGAATTAACCAAATGGAAAAGGAGTTTCAAAAGCTCATTGAAGAAAAGTATTTCTTTAAAAATGAGAATGGAGCAAATGGAAGCTAATGACTTTATGAGAAACCAAGAAATTACAAAACAAAACCAAAAGAATAAAAAATAGAAGATAATGTGAAATACCTCATTGGAAAAACAACTGACCTGGAAAATAGATCCAGGAGAGACAATTTAAAATTATGGGACTATCTGAAAGCCATGATCAAAAAAAGAGCTTACACATCATCTTTCATGAAATTATCAAGGAAAACTTCCCAGATATTCTAGAACCAGAGGATAAAATAAATATTGAAAGAATCCACCAATCACCTCCTGAAAGAGATCTGAATAGAAAAACTCTAGGAATATTGTAGCTAAGTTCCAGAGTTCCCAGATCAAGGAAAAATATTGCAAGCAGTCAGAAAGAAACACTCTGAGTATTGTAGAAATACTATCAGGATAACACAAGATCTCGTAGCTTCTACATTAAGGGATTGAAGGGCTTGGAATATTGTATTCCAGAAGTCAAAGGAACTAAGAATTAAACCAAGAATCACCTACCCAGCAAAACTGAGTATAATACTTCGGGGGGAAAATGGTCATTCAATGAAATAGAGGATTGTCAAGCAGTCTTGATGAAAAGGCCAGAGCTGAATTGAAAATTTGACTTTCAAACACAACAATCAAGAGAAGCATGGAAAGGTAAACAGGAAATAAAATCATAAGGGACTTACTAAAGTTGCACTCTTTACATTCCTATATGGAAAGATAATATTTGTAACTCTTGAGACTTGTTTCAGTATTTGGGTAGTTGAAGCAATTATATACATATATGGACAGAGGGCACAGGGTAAGTTGAATAGGAAGAGATGATATCTAAAAAAATAAAATTAAGGGGTGAGAGGAACATATTGGGAGGAGAAAAGAAAAATGGAATGGGGCAAATTATCTCTCATAAAAGAGGCAAGAAAAAGCTTTTTCAATGGAAGGAAAAAGGGAGGAGGTGAGAGGGAAAAAGTGAAACTTACTCTCATCACATTTGGCTTAAGGAGGGAATAACATGCACACTCATTTGCTATGAAAATCTATCTTACAGTACAAGAAAGTAGGGGAGAAGGGGATAATTGGGGCAGGGAGATCATAGAAGGGAGGGCAAATGAGAGGAGGGAGTAATTAGAAGTAAACACTTTTGGGGAGGGACAAAGACAAATGAGAGAATAGAATAAATGGGAGATAGTATAAGATGGAGGGAAATATAGTTAGTCTTTCACAACATGACTATTATGGAAGTCTTTTGCATAACTACACATGTATACCCCATATTGA
Organism: Potorous gilbertii; assembly: GCA_028658325.1. Taxonomy (NCBI): domain Eukaryota; kingdom Metazoa; phylum Chordata; class Mammalia; order Diprotodontia; family Potoroidae; genus Potorous; species Potorous gilbertii. The sequence goes on along the minus strand of CM053770.1, from coordinate 600,406,715 downwards.
ATTGCTTGCCTTCACAGTGGGGATGGGTGGGGAGGGAAGAAGGGAGAAAAGTTGGAACTCAAAGATTTAGAAACGAATGTTGAGAATTGTTTTTGCATGCAACTGGGAAATAAGAAATACAGGTATTTTGCACTACAAGAAAAGAGGGAAGATGGGGATAAGGGAAGGGAGGGGTAGGATAGAAAAGAGGTCAGACTGGGGGAAGGGATAAGCAGAATGCACAGTGTCTTGGGGAGGGGAGAGAGGAGGGATGGGGAGAAATTTTGGAACTCAAAATCTTGTGGAAATGAATGTTAAAAACTAAAAATAAATTTTTTTTGAAAAAGGGAAAATATTCTGCTTCATTCTGCATTCCAGTTCTATAGTTCTTTCTCTAGTTGTGGATGGCATTTTGTTTCAAGAGTCCTTTGGGAGTGTTTTAGGTCTTTGCATTGCAGTGAGGGCCTAAGTCTACCAGAAAAATTCCTCACACACTGTGGTTGCTACTGTGTACAATGTTCTCCTGGTTCTGCTCATTTCACTAAGCATCAATTCATATAAGTCCTTTCAGGTCTCTCTGAATTCTTCTTGTTCATCATTTCCTATACCACAATAGTATTCCATTACATTCACATACCACAATTTGTTCAGCCATTCCCCAATTAAGGGGCATTCCCTCGATTTCTAGTTCTTGGCCGCCACAAAAAGACCTGTTGTAAATATTTTTGTTCATGTGGGTCCTTTTCCCATTTTTACGATCTCTTGGGGATATAGCCCTAGAAGTGATATTGCTGGGTCAAAGGGATTGCACATTTTTGTAGCCCTTTGGACATGGTTCCAGATTTTTCTCCTGAATGGTTGGATCAACCCACAGTTCCATCAACAATGAATTAGTGTTCCAAGTCTCCCACATCTTCTCCAACATTTATCATTTTCCTGTTTTATCATGTTAGTCAATCTGATAGGTGTGATGTGGTAACTCAGAGTTGTTTTGATTTGCATCTCTCTAATCCATAGTGTTTTACAACATTTTTTCATATGACTATGGATGGCTTTAATTTCTTTCTCTGAAAACTGCCTGTTTATATCCTTTGATCAATTGGGGAATGATGTCTTCTTGTGAATTTGACTCAGTTTTCTATATATTTTAGAAGTAAGGCCTTTATCACAGACGCTAGTTGCAAAGATTCTTTCCCAGTTTTCTGTTTCTCTCCTAATCTTGGTTGCATTGGGTTTGTTTGTGCAAAAACTTTTCAATTTAATGCAATCAAAATTATCTATTTTGTACTTCGTAATGTTCTGTGTCTCTTGTTTGGTCATAAATTTCATTCTCCATAAATCTGACAAATACACAATTCCTTGCTTCCCTAGTTTGTTTATAGTATCAGTCTTTATGCCTAGATCATGTATCCATATGGACTTTATTCTTGTGTATGGTGTCAGGCATTGCTCTATGCCCAGTTTTGGCCACACTATTATCAAGTTTTTCCAGCAGTTTCTGTCAAACAGTGAGTTCTTATCCCAGAAACTAGGGTCCTTGTGTTTATCAAACAGTAAGTGGAGTACTATATTCATTGACTACTGTATCTTGAGTACCTAACCTATTCCACTGGTCTGCTTCTCTGTTTTTTAGCCAGTACCAAGTGGTTTTGATGATTGCTCCTTTATAATACAGTTTGAGATCTGGTAGGGGTAGGCCACCTTCCCTACAATTTCTTTTCATTAATTTCCTTGATATTCTGGACTTGTCAGTTGTTTTTCTAATGAGATATTTTACATTCTCTTCCATTTTTTTCATTCTTTTGATTTTGTTTAACTGATTCTTGTAGTTTCATAGAATCATTAGCTTCCACTTGCCCAATTCTAATTTTTTAGCGAATTTTCTTCAATTAGCTTTTGTACCTCCTTTTTCATTTGGCAGATTTTACTTTTTAAGGAATTCTTCTCTTCACTAAGTTTTTGTGCCTCCTTTTCCATTTGGCCAATTCTACTTTTTAAGGAGTTTTTTTCTTCAGTGTACTTTTTTTTCCCCATTTGGTCAATTGTATTTTTTAAGGAATTATTTTCTATAGTTGATTTTTGTCCTTTCTTTTCCAAGTTATTGATTCTCTCTTGCATACCTTTTATTTCTTTTCCTAATTTTTCTTCTACCTCTCTTATTTTACTTTTAAAATTCTTCTTGAGCTTTTTGGACTTGAGACCAATTCCTATTCCCCTTTGAGGTTTTGGATGTGGGTATATTGACAATGTTGTCCTCTTCTGAATTTGTATTTTGATCTTCCCTGACCCCATAAAAAGAATCTATGGTCATTGTTCATTTCTGCTTTTTGTTTATGATGTTTGCCCATTTATTGGTTTTTAAATTTGAGCTCTTCTGCTGGAGCAAAGGGGACAAGTCTCAAGATTCTTGTGCTAGGGCAAGGGACCTGGTCACTGGCTTTGTGTGCTGTGGCCTCAGGTACTAGCAGCTAGAGACCTTAGGGGTCTGGCAGCTTATCTGGTGCTGTTCTGGGGCCCTAGTTACGGTGTCTGGTGAATACTGAGGCCAGGTGGGAATTTTTCTGCATTTCTCTGGGGCTGCACGGAAGTTCATGGTGAGAGTTGAGGGTGGGGGGATGATCTTGTCTTTGGAGGATATCTGCTTATCTGGGCTGCTCTGAAACATGGCAAGGTTTGGCTGCTGAAAGAAATCTGTCTGGAATTGTGCTTCTGGGAGTTGTGCTGAAGCACAGGGAGATTTGGCTTCTGGAGAATGCCTGCCCACTGGTATTCTGAGCTGGAGTCTACTGGTTCTTCTGCCTGTGCTAAGGTACATGGGGTTCCTAGTGTTGGTACTCGCCTGTTCTACCACCCTGGGACTCAGAATCTCCCACTAGTTTGCTGAGGTGGTGTTTGCCACTGGTTTTCTGGGATGTCTCCTGTCCTGTATGTCTTCCCTTCCACCAGAGAGAGGGAGAGCTTTCCTATTAATCCCCGAAGCCTCTCTGGCCAAAAGACTTTGGCATTCCATCTTTCTGCTGGCTCCACTATTCCAGAACTTTTCCTGGGGTGATATTTTATGGGTTTTTAGGGGTCAGTAAGGGAGAATGAGAGTGATTTACTGCTTACTCCTCTATCTTGGTTCCCAGAAGTCCCCTTCTTCCACTGATCTTTTTATCAAATGCTCTCTATATTATGCTTCCTCCTCTGGTTTCTGAATTTCCTCAAAGAAGTATCCTTAATGTAAGCTGTGTGTCAAGTGAGGGCAGGTGGACCAGATTCAATTTTGGACACTTATCAGTAATAATATTATGGCTCATGTTAAACTTGTAGATCAATCAAACAAGTATATTTTTAAAGCACCTACCATGTGCTTATCAGATTGTGGGTTTTTCAAAGGCAGGGGACTGTCTTGCCTTTCTTTTTAAGACCAGCAGTTAGTACAATGTCTGGAACATAGTAGGTGTTTAATAAATGTATATTGACTGATGGACTTACTACATATTCCAGGCATTGTTCTTTGTAAATCTGTATTTGAGTCTCCTACCAAGACGATCAATAACCATTACAAATGCAATATTAATTATAAACATAATAACAAGAAAAGATCTCTTATCTAAGTTCAGAAAAAAAGAAAAAGACAAAACAAAATTCTTATAACAAATAGAAATAATCAGGCAAAACAAATTTCCACGTTGGCCATGTCCAAAAATGTGTGTCACATCTTTCATGTTTAGTCCATCATCTCTCTCTGTCAACAGATGGGTAGTATTCATTGCCATTGGTTCTTTAGGAATTCGTTTGATCATGCTATTGATTAGAGTTCTTAAGTCTTTCAACATATTCCATTTCTACAATATTGTTGTAATCGTATAAATTATTTTCCTGCCTCTTCTCACTTGACTTTGCATTAGTTCATACATGGCTTCCTAAGGTTCTCTGAAACTCTCTTTCATAATTTCTTATAGCACAATAGCATTTGATGACATTCATATGAAGGATATTAATGGAAATTTGTTCATCTATTTCCCAGTTGATGAAAAGTTCCTTAATTTCCAGTTCTTTGCCACTACAAAAAGGGCTGCCCTAAAAATTACTGTATGTCCATAATGTTTTTATTTCTTGATCTCTTTGGGATACAGGCCTAGTAGTGATATCACTGAGTCAAAGGGTACGTAGAGTTTAATAATTTTGTAGGGACGGTTCCTACAGAATGACTGGACCAAATTACAGCTCCATCAACATTGCATCAATATGCCTATTTTCCTGAAGCCTGTCCAATATTTATCATTTTCCTTTTTTGTCAATGTTGTCAACATTGCCAATCTGCTGGGTCTGAGGTGTAAGGCCTCTTAATTGCTTTAATCTGCATTTTTCTAATATTAGATAGAAAATTAGAAGATATGTGGAACATTTCTTCATATGGTTATATGTCTTCCTTTGAGATCGGTCTATTCATTTCCTCTGACCATTTATCAGCTGGGAAATGGTTCATTTGCTTGTAAATTTGAATTATTTTCTTACGTAGCTTGGAAAAGAAATCTTTATCAGAAAAACTTGCTGAAAAGATTATTTTTCCAGTTAATCACTAATTTTAGTTGCATTATATTTGTTTGTACAAAACCTTTTAAATTTTATGTGTAATCAAAGTTGTCCCCTTTATCTTCCGTGATGATTGTTTGGTCATGAATTCATTCCTTATGCATAGATTTGAAAGGTAATTTTCCTGTTCATCTAATTCGTTTACGATGCGACCTTTACTATCTATGTCATTTGGAGTTTATCTTGGTATATTATGTGGCATCTTAGTCTAAACCTAATTTCTACGAGACTGCTGTCCAGTTTTTCCAGCAGTTTTTGCCCAAAACTCCTAGTTGGAGTTTAGATTACTATGTTTGCTTCAGTATCTTGTATACCTAATCTGTTCCACTGATCAGCCTCTATGTTTTTAACCCACACCAAGTCATTTTAATGATTACTACTTTGCAGTATAATTTGAGATCTGGTACTCCTAGACCCCCTTCCTTCCCACTTTTTTTCATTACTTCCCTTGCTAATCTTGACCTTTTGTTCCTCCATATGAATTTTACTATTTTTTTTTAAGTTCTATGAATAAATAATAAAGGCAGCACAGTTGCTAGAGCACTGGTCCTGGAGTCAGAAAGACCTGAGTTTAAATCCAACTTCAGACATTTACTACCTCTGTGACTCTGGGCAAATCACTTTAGCTCTGTTTGCTTCAGATTTCTCAACTATACAATGAGAATATTTATCATTTATTATATACCTGCCAGGGTAGGTGTTGGAGAGTTGTTGTGAGGATCAAATCTGGTGATATCTGTAATGTGTTTAATCCTATGCTCTTACATAGTAGGATACTTAACAAATGCTTCCTTTCTTCTTTCATTAATTTAAGTAGCATTGTCACTTTTATTTTATTGGTTCATGAATAATTATTATCTCTTTAATTTGTCTTTATTTCTGCAAATAGTATTTTGTATTCATAGTTCTTGTGTATACCTTGGCAGGTAGACTCCTAATTATTTTATACATTCTGTAGGAGATAGTATTTTTAATATTTTTCTTTCTATGTCATCCTACTAGTTTTGTGGTAAGACACAGAAATGCTGTAGATTTATATGGATTTATTTTGTTTTGAAACTGCTGAAATCATTGTTTCAATTAATTTTTAATTGACTTTATATGATTTTCTAAGTATACTTGTCATATCATATGTAAAGAGAAGTAATTTTCTTGTCTATGCTTATTCCCTCAACTTATTTTCCTAGTCAATGCTACAAATAGCATGTCTAGCACTATATCAGATAGAAGTTTTAACAATAGACATCCTTACCTTATTGCTGATCTTATTGAAAAGGACTCTAGTTTATCTCCGTTACATACAATGCTAGCTCTTGGTTTCACATATACATATATATATATAATTTATTTAATTAAGAACAGAACCATTTGATCCTGTGTTCTGAGTGCTTTTAAGAGAAATGGATGTTATGTTTTGTATAGTTTTTTTCTGCATCAATTGACATGACGTTATTTTTTGTTGTTCTTGTTTTTACCACTGCCAATTATGTTTATATTTTTCCTGATACTGAATCAATCCTTTCTTTCTGTCATAACTCTGAGTCATAGTATATGATCTTTGTGATACATTGCTGCATCCTCTTTGCTAATATTTTATTTTAAATTTTGTATCAGTCATTAGGGATATTGAGCTATAGTTTTCTTTCCCTATTTTTAACTCTCTATGGTTTAGGTATCAGGATCACATTTGTAGCATAGAAAGAATAGGGAAGGATCACTTCTTTTTCTATTTTGAAAATGCAAACAATTCGTGTAACTTTGGAATTCGTTATTTTTGAATATTTGATAGATGATTCTTTTTTAAGTTCATCTTGTCCCAGGTTTGTTTTCTCCCCAACTTTAGGGACATATTTATTGTTTGTTCAATTTCTTTTCCTGAGATTGGATTGTTTAAAATTCTCTAGTTCTTGTCCTGTTGATCTGCATATTTTATGCTTTGTAATATTTAGCTACTTCATTTAAGTAGTTGGTTTTATTGGCATAAAGTTGGTCAAAATAGTTTCCAATAATATATTTTATTTCTTATTAATTTGTTGTGAATTCTCCTTTTTTCATTTTTATAATTTTATAATTTTGTAATTTACTTTTCTTCTTTGTTCTTTTTATAAAATTATCAAATTAGCTTATGGTCTATCTATTCCCCTGCTCCCCTTCAAAAAAAACTTCTTAGTTTTATTTATTAATTCATGGGAGCTTTTGCTTTTTATTTTGTTAATCTCCTCTTTGAACCTCAAGATTTGTATTTAGTTGAGGCTTTTTCATTTATTGACTTCCTAGTTTTTTTAATTGAATACCTAATTCATTTATCTGGTTTTTTTTTTGTTTTGTTGATGAAAGTGTTTAGAAATACAAATTTTCTCCTAAGGACTGCTTTGACTGCATCTTACAAATTTTGGTATTTTGTTTCATTGTTGTCATTATCTTTAATGAAATTATCTAATTATTTCTGTAGGGTTTTTTACTCACCAAATTCTTCTCCCCATTTAATAGTATTTTATTTTTTCCAAGTACATATAAAGATAATTTTCAACATTCACTTTTTATAAGATTTTGATTTCCACATTTTTTTCTTCCTCCCTTCCCTGCTCCCCAAGATGACGTGCAGTCTAGATACAAGATCTTCCCCACTCATTAATAGGCTTCACATAGAGCCCTGAGGCAGAGAAAACCACAAGGATTCCCAGGTCTTTCTAATTAAGTAGATTTCCAAGCTTCTGGGTTCTTAAGGGCAATTCAATTCTTGTCCTTGTTTGGAAACCTTATATATAGTATTGCTTAGAGGGAGGTGTAGGGAGGGGAGGAAAGAGATATGGCCTGAGGGAGAAACTTGTTTAGGGAACTTGCTTGTGGGGAGGTTTGATGAGATGTCAGTGCTCTCCGGACTGGTGATGAGTACCTTGCTAAATCTTGCCTTCTGGTGTCCCCATAGTGATGTTTCAAATAAATATTCTGGTTTTGTCATGGATGAGGTTTATTATATTTTACTAACTAACCACGGAAATACATATGTATATTCACAGCAGCTGTTATGGTTATCACATTGGTGTTACAGTTTTACATATACAATCCTATTAGTTATATTTTCACACTAGTCAGGGGCAGCTAGGTGGTGCCGTGGGTAGAGTACCAGTGCAGGAGTCAGGACGACCTGAGTTCAAATCTCACTTCACTAGCTGTGTGACCTTGGGCAAGTCACTTAACCCCAATTGCCTCATCTCAGGTCATCTCTAGTCATCTTGATGAATATCTGGTCACTGGATTCAGATGACTCTGGAGGAGAAGTGAGGCTGGTGATCTGCACGGCCCTCCCTCACTCAAAACAAAAAAGTCAAGTGCAAGTCATGTCATTATTTCCCTGATGGCATGGTCTTCTTCTGCAATGAAGGATGAACACACATACACACACACACACACACACACACACACACACACACTAGCCGTGTTGTGAAGGAAGAATCAGAACAAAAGGGAAAAACCAGAAGAACTGTATTTTCTTCAATCCTATTCCTCCCACCCCGTTTATTCTATTCTTTCTCCCCTTTCACCCTGTCCCTTTTCAAAAATGTTTTGCTTCTGACTACCCCATTCTCCAATCTGCCCTCCCTTCTATCAACCCCCTTTCTCTTAACTCCTTCCTCTTTCACTTTCCTGGAGGGTAAGCTAGATTTCTATACCCAGTGGTGTGTATGTTATTCTCTCTTTGATCCATTTCTGATGAGAGTAAGGTTCACTCACCTCTGCCTTTTCCCCTCCACTGTAAAAGCTTTTTTTTCTTTTCTCTTTCATATGAGATCATTTGCACCATTCAACCTCTTCCTTTCTTTTTCTCACAGTATATTCTTCTCAACCCTTAATTTTATTTTTTAAATATCCCTTCATATTCAGCTCACACCCATGCCCTCTGTGTATGTGTGTGTGTATACCCTTCCAACTATCCTAATACTCTGCTCTTTTCATCAAGGAAAGTCCCCTATCTCATTGAAAAATACATTTTTTTCCCCTGCAGGATTGGATTCTTGATTGTAGTCCTAATCCCTTTGTCTTCCAGAATATCATATTCCAAGCCCCTTGATCCTTCAGTGTAGAAACTGCTAAATCTTGTGTTATTCTGACTGTGGCTCCACTACACTTGAATTGTTCCTTTCTGAACTCTGGAATTTGTCTGTAATATTCCTTACTCACCAAATTCTTTAGTATTATTATTTAGTCTTCAGTCAGTTTTTAATCCTTTCTTAAATGACCCTTTATTAAATATAACTTTTATTGCATTTTGTTCTGTAAGGATGTATTTAACATTACTACTTTTCTGTATAAATTTGTGAGGTTTCTATGTTCTAATACATGTCCCATTTTTGTAAATATATATATACATATATATATATATATATATATATATATATATTCAGGTTTTTCTCTTCTTTTTAGTTTAGCTTTTGATTAGATTTATCTAGCTCTGAAAGAAGTACGTAGAGGTCCCTCAATACTATTGTTTTATTTTGGTTTCTGGGTACAATTTATTTAGTATTTCCTTTAAGTATTTAGATGCTGTCATTTGATGCATGTGTGTTAAATACTGATGTTAATTTATTGTCTATGATGCTTTTAAACAAAATGTAGTTTCCTCATTTATTGCTTTTAAATAAGTCTATTTTTGCTGTTGTCTAAGATCATGGTTGCCAACTTTTTTTTTTAATTCAGTTAAGGCATAATCAATTTTACTCTAGCCCTTTATTTTAACTCTGTGTGGGTCTTTATGTTATAAGCATATTTCTTGAAAGCAATATGTCATTAGATTTTGTTCTCTAATACATTCTGCTATCTTCTGTTTTTCTGGTGAATTTATCCCGTTTACATTCACAATATGATCATTAAGTATATGTAATAATGGTACCCATCTCCCACAGTTGTTGTGAAGGTCAAATAAGATAATATTTTTAAAGTGCTTGGCATAGTGCTTGACACATAGTAAGCGCTATAGTAATGTGAGCTATGAGAAGTATTATTATTTTTCTCTGTTCTCTTTTCTTATGCTTTTTCCTCTCTTTGTTCCACACATACTCTTTATCATGAGTTTTCACCCTTTCCTTTTAAATTGTTCTTCATGATCCCACCTCTAAGCCTAGAATTTGTTTAGTTTATGAATAATATTTCTCTGAATCTACCTTCCCTCCTTTATTCCTCCTTTTCCCCTTTTCTTGTTAACTCCTGTTTCCCTGTTGAGTTGAATGCATTTCACACCAAATTCTTTGTGTGTATGTGTTCAAGGGATGCTCACTCCCTCTCACTGTTTCCTTATTTGTATAGACTTCTACATCTTGATTATGTGAGATAATGTGTTTCTTTACCTTTCTTCTCCTTTTCTTGTGTACTTTTTTCCCTCCTTCCTTTAACTTTTTAAAAAAGATATTCAAAACACAAGAAAACTATTCTCAGGTTCTCTTATTTTACCACATTTATGATCCCTAGTGACATTAGCGTTCTGAAGGGACACGTGTCACATATTCCCTTCACCATTAGATTGTAAACACTTTATCCTTAGAAAGACCCTTCCAATTATACCCTTCTATTTACCTTTTTATTTTTCTGTTGATTCTTGTATTTGTATTTCAGAGTTTCTAATCAGCCTTTATATCAGGAATGCTTAGAATGTTTAATTAAAGATCCATGTTTTCCCCACAAGTTTTTCCTTAGTTTCGCCAAGTAAGTCATTCTTGATTGCAAGCCTATATCTTTTGCCTTTCTAAATATCATATTCCATGTTCTCTGATCCTTTAAAGTGAAAGCTGCTAAATCTCATGCAATACAGACTGTGATTCCTTAGTACTTGAACTCTCTGTTTGCAGTGTTTTCTTTGACCTGGATTTCTAGATTTTTAACTATGACACTTCCAGGGAATTTTTCTTTTCTTCAGGAGGTAATTGGTGGGTTTTTTCTATTTTCATTTTGCTATATTATTTTAATATGTCTGAGCAGTCTTCTTATTTCTTGAAATGTGATATCCAGGATCTTTTTCTTTTTTGGTCATGACTTTCAGGTAATTCAATGATTATATCTCTCTACTTGATGTTTTCCAGATTAATTTTTATGTAAAATACCTTACATTTTCTCCTATTGTTTCAGTCTTTTGAATTATTTTAATATTTCTTGTTGTTCATTGAGTCATTAACTTCTGTTTGTTCTGTTCTCATTTTCAGAGAGTTATTTGATTAAAGTTTGGGGTAAGAAAAATTATTTAGGTAAATAACTCTTGTGGTAAACTTTTATTCTCTTTCCAAATCTTTTCTTTGTGTAGCTCTCGTTTCTTTTCAATACTTTATTTTCCCATCCTCATTTCATTTATAATATCATTTAAATTTTTTTAAGTTCTTGCTTCATTTCTTCTAGAAATTCTAATTGAACTTGTAGCCAAGCTATGTTTTCCTTTGAGGCTTTGCTTGTAGATACATTGGAGATATTCTACACTTCTAGGTTTGTGTCTTGGGCACCTCTGCCATCATCATAACACCTTGTCTTTTTTGTCATTGTTTATTCATTCCTATAGCCCTATTTCCCAAATTAGAACTTTGTGTTAGAACCTGGCATTGACCTTTACTAGTAAAACTGCTATGACTTTGTATGGTCTTGCCTTATCACAGCACCATATTTTTTAGGAACTTAGTGTTGTGTTCTTTAACAATCACAGGGGTGACTTGGGCCGGGTTGCTGCAAATTTTCAGTGAACCCTATGCAATCTAATCACAGGTATAGATAGCTGCCTCTCTGAGTATTTCAGGATCTAGACCCTGATTTAGATCCAGACAACACAGCCACAGACTTCTCTCTGGCTAGAGCTCCAAGAAAAAGTTGCTTGCTTCAGCCCATCAGCTAGCTGGAAGCTTTGCCAGTTTCTGAGCAATAATGCTACCCAATTAACCCTGTTCTTTGCTGGAGTGAGGTTGAGGGCCTAGTTGCTAAGCATATAATCCTCTCTCTGGCTCAGAGGGATAATACTGAAGAACCTGTTTGGGACCCTAGGCTAAATCTATGATCTTTTCTACACTGCTACCCATTCTGTACCAAAGACTGAGCTGGTGTTAGAAGGATAGCACTCTGAACCGTCCTATACTATGCTCTGTGACTGATTCTGAGATTCCCTTCTCTGAGGCATGAGAGACAATTCTGCAGCACTGTTCTGCTTCAGGGGATCTGGCTCAGGGATACCCATTCTGGTGCTCTGGTCCTGGTTTCTGCAGCTCTGTTCTTTGCCTAGGGATTGAGTTAAAGATTCCCTTTTTGGGGTTAGAGGGATAGTGCAGCGTCCTCAAGGACTGAGTCTGAGTTCTCAAACTCTTCTTTTGGGGTCCCGACAATAGCACTGCAGACTTGTTCTGCTCCTGAGATCTGTCTCTGCCATCTGGAACCACGTGTATTTCACAGTTCCTGCCCTGGTCACTTGTCTATAGGGCAAATTTGTGATCTTGTGCTAGAAAGGTGACCCCTCTTCCTACTCCACCATATTGGTCAATCTCTTCAAGGGTCCATTGGAAGGATAGAATCATAGATTTAGAAAGAACCCTGGAAACAATCCAGCCCAATCCTGTCCTTCCACAGATGGGGAGACTATGTGCCAGAGAAGCTAAGTATTTTGTTCCGATTTTGATCAGATCCCTTTTCATAAAGGCCATTGTCTGGTACCAACCCTACATCTGCAGCTGGAGGACAGGCCCTTCTGAGGAGAATATTCCTTAACCCTTTTGCGTTCCCAGATCTGTGCCACTGATCCTACTGGGACTGTTATTTTTATTCACACAAACCTCTCCACCCAAAGCGTTAAATCAGAGCAACCCATATTAAAGGTGTGGCACAGTAGATGGAGTACTGGACCTTGAGTCAGGACAACATCTTTCAGAGTTTAAATCTGGCCTCAGACACTTAATAACTGTGTGACCCTAGGCAAGTCACTTAACCCTGTTTGCCTTAGTTTCCTTATCTGTAAAATAAGCTGGAGAAGGAAATGGCAAACCATTCCAGCATCTCTGCCAAGAAAACTCAAAATGGGGTCACAGAGAGTCAGATGCAAGATTGACACACAAAAAGCCCTATTAAAATGAAAATTGTCACCTGGGAAAGATAACAAAGGAACTTTAGTTCCAATCATTCCCTACTTCCTGGAAAGCCCTCCCAACAATCTCTTTCCTTCTGTCTACCTTCTGACAACCCCAATGTGCTCTGATCTCTTCTTTCCCTAAATTCACAGCATTGATGGTCTATAGAGAGATACTCTTCCAATGGACCCTTGATCATGTGCAGCCTTGTGACCTCTTTGTGATTATCTCACTCTATCATTTCAGTCTCATCAGTTAACTTTTGAGTATTTACGTGTCATCACCCTCACGTTTGTCGCTTCTCTTCCATGACCACTGGCAGCAGCCTGGTTCAGACCCTGATTGCCTCCTACCCAGTCAAGTGGACAACTGGAAGACCTCCTAACCGATCTTAACATTAACTTTTCCATCTCTAAGTCACTCTCTGTAGCCTTGTCTAGGAAATCTCTATATTGCACAGATCTGATGAGGTTATTCCACAACTCAAAAACTTTTAGGGGCTCCCAATTGTTTACTCAGTAACCACCAAACTTTGCCCTAGACAGTCTGACTCCAACTGACCTTTCTTTCCATTCCTACTTCACTCACCTTTATAAATTCTTAAGCCAAACTGGACAACTTGGCATTCCCCAAGTACATCCTAAACTCTCCTGCTTCTTACTTTTCCACAGACCTAGAATTTCATCCCTTGGCATAGCCCATCCACCCCATCTCTACCGGGTGAAATCCTGTTTTCTTTAAGTTCCAATCCATTGATTAGCTACCTAATCAATGAATCTTTCTCTAATTTGAGCACTGGGACTAAAGGCAGAAAGATCCGAGTTCAAATCCAGACTCAGGTACTTATTAACTGTGTGATCCTGGTCAAATCACTTAATCTTAATCTATCAAGGTTTCCTCCACTGTGAAAGTAGGATCAAATAGCCCCTCCCTCCCAGGGTAGTTGTGAGGTTCACATGAAATAATTCTTTAAAGCTTCTAGCATAGTATGTGGCACATAGTAGGCACTTAATAAATGCTTATTTCCTTCCTATTTTCCTTCTGATTTCCTTTCTTTCCTATCAAGTCTATCAGTTTATATCTGTCTTATTCTCAATTTTTGAATTCTTGATCATGAAGGTGGAAAAAGTCTACATGAATGTGATATCATCAATGACTAGCTTTTAAGGAAAAAAGTATCCTTTAGGGACGGTGGTCTGGTCACATAGTAAGAGAAAAGACTAATGGACAGGAAGCCTTGCTGTTGTACCCAGAGAAGGTGGAGAGGCCTGGAGGAAGTAGATCCTTCTCATTTCTTGGAAAAATCAGAAGATAAATTGAGAGGAGGAAGGAACCTCAGAATGCAATCATCCGACCCTTTCACCTTACACAGAAGGAAACTGAGGTCTAGGTGGATGACGTGACTTGTCCCAGGTGACAGAAGTAAGAAACAGTAGAGGCAGAATCTGAACCCAAGTGCTCTGATTCCAACTCCATAGACAAGAATTACGTAAGATGAGAAGATCTGGTGGGGCATGATGATGCACGCTGGGAAGGATACATTGATGGGAATGCAGAACCACTGAAGCAAAGATTATTATTTTTTCTTCTTATTAAACCCCAGAGTCTTATGGTGACTGGTTCTTGAAGGCAAGAAACCACATCTTATTGATCTTTTCTTTTCTCCTTCCCTCCCCCACCCCCAATAGAGTACTTTGAACTTAAGACATACTTGGTAAATGTTTACTGAGTTGAATGAGATGGAAATAATTTTTTCCTCCAGCTAGATTAGAAGTTATACAATCATCAGAGCTCAAAGGGACTTTAGGGTCATCCAACCCCTCTTTTAGAATAAGTAGCAGAGCAAGGATTTGAGCCAAAGGGCAGGGGTCATGTCTTATTCATCTCTTTCTTTCCTTTAGTAATAACTCTATTAGAAATTGAGTAAATACTTGGTAACACTTTAGTTTTAAGTAATTTATCAAATTGATTTCTGTCACTATGAAAAAAAGTTCTTAGGAAATGCCACAGGTAGAGATAAGTAAAGGGGAAAGTTCATGGTTCAAGACTTCCAGAGAGGATAGTCCTAGGTCATTGACAGAGGCTGGAACTAAGGGGTAAGTAACATAGTCTCTCCAAGGTGCACAGTTGGGAGAGAGCAACAAATGAATGCATAGATTTTCAATGCCAATATTTATTTTGTGAATAATCATAGCTTGTTTTACCAGGAAGAAGTACAATTTTCAGAATTTGCAGTTGTACACAAATGCTTTGTCCCTGTACTGAGACCACCCTAGAGACTCTGGTTAGCAGCAAGTAGCTACATTTGTTTATTCATTCTGTAAGCATGTATTAAGCACCTATTATATGCAGGACACTGGGCTAAATGCTAAGACAAACATCTGAGGACAGGTAGGGATGAAGCAATAACAAGGAAATAGCTGTGTGACCTTGGGTAAGCCACCTCCTCTACGGGACCTCATTTTCCTCCCTCTATAAGATGGGAAAGTTGTACTAGATCCAGGGTTCTTAACTTTTTGTTTTTTGTCATGGACCTCTTTGGCAGTCTGCTGGCACCTATAGACCCTTTTTGGAATTTTAAAAAATTTAATATTTAATTCAATTTAAATTTTAAATTTAATTTAATAATTGCATTTTTAATTTAATAATTGAAAGAAATGATAATTTGTATTTAAAAGTTAATGAAAATTAGGATGTAATATAATTTTTTTCCTTCCATTCAGCTTCCCCGAAATCTACCCATGGACCCAGATTGAGCCCTGCCACCTCTAAAATACTACCTAGGCAATGGAGATTAATTTCTGCATCACAGTCATGCTGAATGTCTTCCTGGTTAGACAGGCCAGGCTCTTACCTCTCCCCAAAGAGAAAGAGCACATGTACATTAAATATGTTCCCTAAGACCAGCTCTGCCTGTGACAATCTAAGAGGATTGGTCCCCAGGTGGCCACAAAGGGATAGACACCACCACCACCACCCCCACTTTCTTTTAAAGCCTTGTATTGGTAAGAAGGTACCTCCACTCCCAGTCAGCAAACCAATTGGCAGGGAAGGCTCATGATAAGTAAACTCCCCCATCAGATCAGCTTAGAAACAGAACCCAGAAAATAATGAGCTGCAGCTATCAGCAGGGGAAAGCAGACCAGTGTGTGGGGTTGTTGAGATAAAGGAGTCTAATAGAAGAAGAAAGAGATAAGGGAAATGTAGAAAACGGTCAGATGAAGTCAGGGGGACACAAGCAGACCGCAGCTTTGGAAACAATCATGCTCCCACTTTCTCCTCTGGGGATGGGAATTCCAAAGCCTTCAGAGGTGAGCTGGTTCATCCCTCTGCCACCAAGTTCAGCCCCCAAACCATGCCAGAATGGCCCTTTGCCCTTTCCAAAGCTTTGGTCCCAGATACACCTTCTTGTCTCATTCCATTCTCGTCTGCTAATATCTCAGTTCATTTTAGGCTTCCTCATATTGGTAGAGAAGACGTCTGGTCATCTCCAGAGGAGTCTTTGGTACTCAGTATGCCAGAAGAGAAGAGAAGAGTGGGAAGGGAAGCTTTGCATATGCAGACCCTGACAGAGGGTAAACTAGACTTTAGTAAGGAAATCCTGGGTTTGAATCCCACATCAGACACTGACTACCTGTGCAGCAAGTCACTTAATTTCGCTCTGCCTCCATTTCTTCATCTGTAAAATGAGGAGGTCAGACTTGATGGCTTCTGAAATCCCTTCTAGTTCTATGATGCTATGAAGCATGTCTTTTGTTGTAGCAAGATCAGAAACACCGAATTCCAATCTGGCCTCAGGTACTTATTAGCTCCATAAACCTGGGCAAGTCACTTAATCTTTGACTCTATGGGGATAAGAATAGTCCTTACCTCCTAGGGTTGTTGGGAGGCTAAAATACTTTGCTTTGCAAACCTTAAAATCCTAAATAAATGCTATTATCATTAGGGCCCATGGCAGGCAGAAAATATCATGGAAAGTGCACTGGACCTAGAATCAGAAGAGCTAGATTTAAGTCAGGGTTAGAATCGAACCCCTTGTTGTTAGGTAACTCTAGGCAAGTCACTTAAATTCCAAATTTTACTCTTCTACAAAATGGGAATATTAAATGCTTTTACTTTGTAATCCACAAAGCTGTGAGGGAAAGTGTTACGTAAATCTTAAATTGCTTTGTAATTGGGATCTTCTCAGAAAATCAGGCCCAGAATGTGGGCCCTTGGCTAGCGATCAGAATAAGGAGTTTTCCATGCCCACTATCATGCTTTCTACTCCCACCCAGAGTAAAAAATTTAATTTTTTCCCTGGCACCCACCTGCATTTGGTATATGGGGGATTAGGGAAATATGAAGGAAGGTGAACCTCAAGATAGGAAGAATCAATTTCAAAGACAGTTTGGTTCTTGCTCCCCCCTAGGCCTCCCCTCTAACTTCTGCTTTGGCACCATCCATCCAGGGGTTCAGATCACCTTTCTTTCCCACCCTTTCTATGAGAGATGTAGGATCAATTTCTCCTCTGTCTATAGATGGAGCCCAGATCAAGTGATCTGCCCAAGATCACATAGTGAGTAGGGGGGATAGCAGCTCAAGGGTCCTTCTGGGCATTGGTTCCCATCAAGAACAATGATCCTCATGGGGAATGCCCAGAGAAGGATTTTCTTTGCCTCACTGACTCGCCACATACTTCCCCACCCAGGCTGGTCAAGTCACTGTGGGTCCTCTTCACCTCATCTCTGACCATCTCACTAGTGTTTGCTGTTATCCCCTTCTGCCAAGATGTGAAGGTGTTGGCTACAGTCATAGCTATAGCTGGTTTGGCCATGGGATTCATAGACACAGTGGCCAACATGCAGTTGGTGAAGATCTACCAAAAGGATTCTGCTGTCTTCCTCCAGGTGAGCCTGGGGTCAGATGAGGAACAGGGCCTTTCTAGGTGGTGACAGTGAATGGGGATCTTTCTTACACACTCCATTTCCATCCAATCCAACCCATTTCACCTTCCCACCCAACTCTCTCATCTGTCTCACACTCATAAAATTAAGGACTGGAAGAAGTCCTAGAAATCAACAAACCTAACTCAGTTTATCGATAAAGAAGGTGATTCCCGAGGAAATGAGACAACTTGGCTGACGTCATGTAGGTACTACATGGCAGAGATGGGGTTTGATTCTAGGTCCTCTTACTCTAAAGTCAGTGTTCTTTATCACCACTCCCCTACCCAGCTTTTGCCTTCATCATTCCCCTTCCCCATCATCCACCTTGTTCATCCTCCTCCCAAACACTCAGGTGTTCCAATTCAGAGTAGCCTTTATTTCCCCTCCCCTGCATCAGACTTTCCTCCTAGGAAAGCTAACCAACTACTAAGTTTAGCTCTGACTCTCCTTCTCCAATTTGGGGCTAGGAAGGCAATAGTCAAAAGGTTCTATTTTTAAAAAGCAAATTATAGCCAAAGGTGGGAGGGTGCCAGAGCTTGGTGTCTTGGAAAGAACAGTTGTAGAAAAGGCTTGGAATCCCAAGTCTGCCACATTCTCAATAGGAGACCTTGGGCAGATCATTTCCTGTCTAAGTCCTCTGTACACTACAAGATCTCTGAGGTCCTTTTTCAGTGCTAACCTTCTGAGTTCTCTGATTCACACATAAGGGGCAAACTGAGAAAAGGATTTCTGTCCTTTAGAGAGACAGCTCCATCTCACACTACCCTACCTCTGATTCTGAATTTTTACTTCTTTCTGCACCAGGGGACAGTCTTCCTAATGGGATGTCAGAACTAGAAGGAGCCTGAGAGGTCATCTATTCCAAAACTCTAGGGCCTGCCGGAATCCCCATTCCACATCACAATACAGGCAAAAAAGCACTAGATCCCGAGTCAGAGAGCCTGGATTCAAATCCCACCTTTGCTTCTTATTAAATAGGTAACCACTGGGCAAGTCTCATCCCCTCTGCGAGCCTCAGCTTCCCCAGCTATAAAATGAAAGAGAAAAACCAGACATTCTTCAAGCCTTCTTCTGCCTGTAAATTCTATGAACCTGTAGGGGTTGGGAGAGCTTGAGATGCCCAGAACTTAGAAAAGCTTGGCAGAGATGATGACAAAATTCCCTTGTACATTGGTTGTCTCACCACTATTTCCTACCAGGTTCTCCATTTTTTCGTGGGCTTTGGTGCCTTTTTGAGCCCCCTCATCGCTGACCCCTTCCTTTCTGAGACTGATTGTGTGCCAACCAATGCTACGAACCATGACAGAGATGGCAGTCCCCCTTTCCAAAAAATCTTGACACCCTATCATCCTCTGTCCAACCTGACTCACCATGAGCTGCCTGCCCATGCCTGGGTAGGGAATCAGATGTCTTATGCCTTCTGGATCATGGCCTTGATAAATGTGAGTACCACCCTGGAGATGGGGGCAGCTCTTACATCCTGTGTTTCTGTGATTTATGTAGTAGAAGGTGCTTTTTGGAGGGCAGCCCTCTGTGGTGGGTGAAAGATGAAATGACTAAGGAGGCAAAGGTTTGATCTTCTGAACATATCAATTTATTAAGCATGGCAATTGCCTGACAGTCAGAGACCATACTTTCTTAGCTTAGACCTGGACCTTGAATACAGGAGGAGACAGATTTTTTATATACCAAAAACAATTAATCAAATAAGGTCAATTAATTAAAAGGAAACAACCAGAATACAATATTGGGTACTCTGATTGCAAGTTGGAGGAAAGATAGGATTTTCTAAATTCAGAGGGAGAGCATGAACAGATACACTTCCCTGAAATCAGAAATGGAAGTGTCCCATTGCCTCCCAAGTGTCTGTGAACAATTAAAGGAACATGGAAGCAATCCCTGATTGGTCAGTACAGGGCCAGTTTTCAGATAAGATACATGGGCTTGAGATGTGCAATTGTGAGAAAACTCTTTGCACCAGTCTTTGGATCTAACTGAGTTTCTGGTCCTTGATTGGGGTGGTCCCTACTTTCCAGCCATGCAGGGCTAGGTTCAAACAAAACAATGAGGTTTTCTTCCAATTCCCACAATTGAATGAAGTTTTCTCACAGGTCAGAAATTGCACTAGACCTATAATTGAATAGAAAGGGAACTGAGCCAGTCTCAGAACTGAGTCATAAGATGGAGGCAATGTGGTTTACCCAATTCTCACCACCACTTGATGCCCCAATCCCCTCAGTTCCCTCAATTTTCTCAATTCAAATGAAAAAAGGCTTAGAATATGAGAACATAGGATCAACTCAATTCACTGCAGTACAATACAATGAAATTCAACATTAATAAGTGTTAGTTACATAGACTAGATACTGAAAGGGGGTCTCAGGAAGACCTGGTTCAAGTCTTGTCTATGTGGCTTCTGACATATACTGGCTGTGTGAGCCTGGCCAAGTTATTTAATTTCTCCATGGCTCGGGCAACTCTCTAAGATTATAAAGTGCAGAAAAGTTGCTGATAAGAGTTGTTAGAGGGAGATTTTCACTGGAAGTTCTCTATACTAATTAATTCACAGGACTAGACCAAAATAAAATAAAATAGTACCAATCATCATGAAAGTCTTCAAGGAGCTTTAGGGTGGGGGATAAGACAAGTCCACCAAAAAACATGCTACAAGACAGAATGTGATAAGGACAAAGGAGACAATATCTTTAGGAAAATTTAAAGAGAAAAATGTCATTTATGACTGAGGTAATGGTCAGGGAAGAACCAAGAGGGGGAAGGGGAAGCTGAGGAGGCTTCATGCACAGGCAGCACCCAAAGTGAGGAGGAGGAGGAGATGCTGATTCCAATAAAAATGAAGAGTGCAGTCCAGGTATGGGGGATGGCCTCAGCAAATTCATGGAACCTAGAGATAAGGAAACAGCTGGCAGTGCCATGTGATTAAAGCCACAGAGGAGGAAAAATATGAAAGGAGGCTGGGAAGGTGGTTGCATTGGGGGGAAAATAATCATTTCAGAACTATCCTCAGGTCTCTGGAACGTCGTTCTGCTGAAGACAGAGACCTATTGTTTTCTTCTGCCATTGATAAGAAAAGGAGGGACAGCCAAAGGGATTTAGGTTAGATGGGAAATGGGGCACAAAGGGAGAAAACCATCTTCTGGGCAAGAGCGGTACCTATTAAGTACAAAAGAAATGTATATGACACTGAGTTTGAATTTTGCCTCTGCTACTGAACTACTATGAGCTTCTGGGTAAGTCACTTGACAGCTCTAGGCCACAGTTCCTCCTTCTATAAAAGAAGGGGATTGAACTAAAAGACCCTGAGGTCCCCTTCAGCTCCAAATCCATAAATCCAGGATTTCTTCTCTGACCAGGATATTCAGAGAAGTTCTTGTACAGGAAAGGGGTGAATGAAATTCTTTCTGGGAGGGCTTTTCAATGGGGAGGGGGTGGGGGGGTGCTGGGAAAGAGGAACTGCGCAGACTGGAATAGAGACTCCAGTATAGGTCCTTGATACCACTGCCCTCTCCACCCTCCCCTTTGAACCAAGATACCAAAGGAGAGGCAAGTTCAGGACGGACCCACTGCATTGTCTGGGGGCAGAGTGCTGGCCCTGCCCTTGGCCTCACTGCTGGTGACATTCTACAAACATTCCTCTCTAGGTTTCAGCCTAGGTAGGGAAGAAAGATCCCAGGTGACATAGGAAGACCCTTAGGACCCTGGGGACAGGTCTTATCACTTGGTGTGGTGTTCTCTCTGCACAAAGTGGGAGGCTAGTAGATAGGACAGGATGCTGGGATCTTGGGGCTACCTAGTTAAATCAGGAAGGCATTTGGGCTTAGTGCTGGAAAACAGGAAGAGCCAGGCTTTAGTCCTGTCAGTGTAGGCCTGGACAAGTCAGCCTTTCTGAACCTCAGTTTCCTCATGTATAATATGGGGATAAGAATTGCACTGACCTCACAGGCTATTTATTATAAAGGTCAAATGGGTGGTAGAGAAGGGAGTACTTCCACAAGTGCTACATCATCTGTGTTGTTATCCCCTAGGTTATCGGACTTAGAAGTATGCTTAGGGATCATCTAGTCTGACTGCTTCATCTTACAGACAAGGAAACTAAGGCCTAGTGACTCACCCAAGATAAATACAGATATTGAGCTCTGAGCTGGAGTTTGAACCCTGCTGTCAGAGAGATGGACAGAATTGATTCGGATGGGATCTGAACCCCCAAAAGGAAAAGACCATGTCTTTGCAATCTGGACCCCAAAAAAAGGAAAAGCCTTTGAACTTTCCCATGTGGCCCAGGTCCCTGGCCTTTGACTGGGGAAGCTGGCCTTTCCCAGTTAATAATCATTTGATTGTGTCTGCACCTGGCCCCCACCCTAGACCACCATTCTTTGATTCCCATCTAGACCCCTTCCATGTGGCCCAGGTTCCTCGCATTATCGTAGGCCACCTCAGCCCTTTTGGGTCCTTCTCTGTTACCTCCCAGTCATTGTGCCCTACTTGGCCATTCCTAGATCCTTTCCACAGTCTTTCTGTATATAAGGTCCATCTTGCTCCCCATTAAATTGCTCAGATTCCTTAAGAATCCGGCCGCTTTGTAGTCACAAATACACTCATATTCCTTAAGTCCGTCCTGCTTGGCAATACAAGTGTCCCAGTAGCACGATTCTTAAACTCTTACCCACCCAGATGGTGTTCTAATAATCCTTGTCTTTGGCTGAAAGAAGGCTTGAGTCAAGTTCATTCAAGGTAGGACCCACCTGTCGCTTGCCCTTGAAATTTGAGGTCCCAACACCCTTAAACCTCAACAGAATGATACATTCAGGGCCAAGGAGTCCTTTGAATGAGAGTCTGTGGGTCAGTGTAACCACCATCCCCACAGAGGAGTCCCTTGCCCTCTCTTGTTAGGCCCCCAGGAGCTATAGACTGAGTTTCTGGTTCCCTTCCAGAAGGGTGAACCACAGGCACCACCCCTGCCCTGGCAGCCCATCCAGTTGGGCAAGGGCAACCAATCATGTCAGGGCTATCCCCTCCCATCCCCAACCATCTCTGGGCATGGCTTTTTCCTCTTCCTCTTCCCCACTTTTGTCACCCACCTCCAAACTCCTTCTTTCCTTCCTCTGGTCAGCACCTGCACTGGGCTTCTCTGGGATAGCACCCCTCATCCTATATTACCCATTGTTCTGGAAACAATAACTCCATCAGCCAATCCAGTCAATGGACACGGGGGAGGGGAAGGAGCTGTGTCCATTGCAAGAATGATCAAGGTTGGAAATCCAGAGGCCAGGAAGCCGGAAGCTTTGGTTACAAAGGCCAGGCTCTGTTCTAGCTTGCTAGGTAAGGTAGTGAGATCCCAGGGTTTTAATTTTTTTGTTTTGTTTTGTTTTGGGCTTTTCTCTGCTTATGTATTTGCCGGAGGATTTCCGGGCTTTTTCCATTGGCTCAGTCAGAAAACAAACAGTCCTCCCAAGGGGGAAATGGAAATCCCCACCCCGCCCACGATGACACTCCCCCACTTTTTCTTGGTTGTCTTTCATAAAGGAAAAGCTCACTTTTCTGTCTCCCACCCCAGTCACCACCAGCACAACTCCGGTCTCTAAATGCCTGACGTTTAGGAAGGACCCAAAGCCAATGGCCCTGAACGTTGGCCGGAGGCCCCGGACTTAGAGGGGCTGTCCTCTTAGAGCCCTCTGCAGTCTGCCGTAGAATGCCGTTCGGTAGACTGAGGAAGAGCCTGCCCTCTGGGCAGGAAGTTTAGGACCGGAATGGCAGCTGAGGTTTTATTTAATCCCTCTCATCTGTATTGAGCTCGACAATTTGCCAGCTGCTTTACTGCATTCAATCGTCACAACAGCCTGAGGATGGCAGTGCTATTATTAGCTCCATTTACAGACGAGGAAACCGAGGCTGAGCAGAGTTAAGTGATTTGCTCAGGGTCACATAGAGGAAGGATTTGAACTCAGGTTTTCCTGACTCTCAAGCCTAGCACTTCATCCACTGTGTAGCTGCCACTAAATAAATACTTGCATGTATGTGTACACACACACACACACACACACACACACACACACACACACATATATACACACATACATATGTATACATGGCAGATACATACAGATATACTGAATGCATGTATATATGTATATGTGTATATTATGTATATGTATATATATATATACATATACATATACATACACATATACACATACTGAATCTTGTACGGTAGCTCCCTTCTATCCTTTGGATACTGAAAGAGACCTTAAAGTTCACCTAGTTAGTTCAATTCTTTCAGTTTTACAGATGAGGAAACTGAGGCAGCCCCCCAAGAAATCAAGTTCCTTGTTCCAGGTAAGAGAGAGAACAAAAATAGGGGTAGCTAGGTGGCTCAATAGATAGCACAATGGCCCTGGAGCCAGGAGGACCTGAGTTCAAATGTGATCTCAGACACTTGCTAGCTGTGTGACCCTGGGTGAGTTACTTAATTCCAATTGTCTCCAAACACCTCCCCCCACAAATAAATAGAGGAGCAAGTGAGGATAGTACTGATACTTGAGCCCTGGTTCCTAGAGTGATTTTTCTCTCCTTTGGACTATCACCTCCAGCCCACTTTCCCAATCAATTCTGAAGGTTGTTCAAAACTCCCCTTCTACTATTACCTCCAGGAAGTCTTCTGGGCAGGGGCGGGGGAGGGGGGGGGGAGGGGTGCAGAGCACTGACTCTGATGGCTTCTTAACTCTATGTCATCTTGAACTAACTTAGATCATCAGTTATTTAAATTTTCTTACATCAATTCACGTGTGTGCATGAGTGCAGTTTCCCCCCCTCCCACTCACCCCTAACTGCCATTACACTGGGAGCTTACAAGACAAAAAAGAGGTAGCAGTGTAGTAATAGTGCAAATAGCCCTGGTCTGGGAGTCAAAGAACCTGGGTTCAAATCCTGCCACCATTGCTTATCTGGTCTCTCTCAACTTCAGTTTCCTCATCTGCAAAGTAAGGGTATAGATCAGAGGTGTCATACTCTACAGGCTTGAATCAAATTAAAATTCAGTTGGGAATGTTTAACAAAATAAATAGCTACAAGATAGATACTGTGAATTTGTGGTTTTCCAAGTTATTAATATGTGCCTGTTATGGATGGCCTTGGCCAGCTAGGTGGCACAATGAAGAGAGTGCCAGGTAGAAAGATCCATCTCTTTGAGTTCAGGTCTGATCTCAAACACATACTACCTGTGGGATCCTGGGCAAATCACTTAACTCTACTTACCTGATCTGTAAAATGAACTGGAGAAAGAAATGACAAATCACTCTAGTCCTTTTGCCTAAATAGGATCACAAAGAACTGTAGACAACTGAAATGACTCAATAACACCTCATTCCATCCAAGGAGGTCCCCAGGAAGTTGTGCCTACTTCCCGAATTGCTTCTAGATAGGTCCTATACTTGGCCTGGGATGGGCAACTCTTCTTAACTGGACCTGAGTGCTTCCCTAGCCTGTCCAATGGCCAAGAGCAGCTGAATTAGCTATTTTATGTCCACAGACCCTGAGAAACCTGGAGTTCCCAGGGCTACTTGCCTTCTTCATAGCTTAGTGGGCAGTGTGATTTCACAGGAAGAGTGACCAACCTAGAGTCCTGGGCTTGAGACACAGCTCTACCATTTACCTGCTCTGTGACTTTGTATGAGTCAATCAGGCTCTCCAAGCCTCAGTTTCCATATCTTTAAAATGGAGATAATGATATTAGTGTTACTTAACTAGGAGATCCCATACGTATTTGGCAATCACAACATCCTATAGAAATGAGAGAATCCTATCCTTTTAGAAGCAAGCTAGGGATGAGCATATTTAGCAGCAGGAAGAACTCAGGAGGCACAGGAAGAAAACTTTCCCTGTTGGGGAGGTGGATTAGAATACTGCAGGGAAGGGAGGAGTGGGGTGGGGATGGGTTGCTTCTCTGGACCACTTCAGAAATAGAATTGCTTTCCTCTTTGTCCTGGGGGAGGATGCATGTCATCCTGCCTGAGGCAGGAGGATAGATTTGTTAGCTTCTCAGTTCTATGTTTCTGGTGATACAAATGCTTATACATAAGTTTATTATGTCACTGAGTTCTTCTGTGTGCACTTATACACATCTTAAGTTTATTCTGTTTGGGAGGAGTGCAGGGTGGTGTTTTATGGTTAGAGTAAAAGAACCTTATATAGCACCACAGGGGTGGGAACTCTTGTTCGGACTTCTTGCCCTCCTCCCAGCCCAGTCACGCATACACCAACATGCCAGTCAATATACGTTGGGCAAATGGGATAAGGCATCTCCGATGTTCAGCTTTCCTCTCTGGAAGGAATAATAGTGCTTACCAGGACTAGCTCGCAAGGGAATTAGGATGAGCCAAAGAGATGATAACTATGAATTGCTTTGCACAGCATGAAGTTCTGTACAAATCCAAGAGAAAGCTCAGCAGGAATGACTCATAAGGATGGTGGTGATGACTGATCCAATAGCTTGATTAAACAAACTTTTAAGTCTTCTATGAACAAGGAAGTTTAAACTAACAGAAGAGCCTGGGAACTAGAACACCTGGATTTGGGGGACTGGATTCAAACTATCCATGAGAAAGAGACCTACTACTTCTCGGAAGTGGACACAGGAAGGGAAGGGGAGAGTTAGAACCAGCTACCCACCAGACCAGGGGACCATATTGTAGCAAGGGAGTTTATATCTTAAATAGTTCATCATCTTAAAATTATCCAGCGCCTTGAGATCCTAGAGGGTGAGTGCTGGGATAGAAATAGTCA
The DNA here is from genome assembly GCA_028658325.1 of Potorous gilbertii. Taxonomy (NCBI): domain Eukaryota; kingdom Metazoa; phylum Chordata; class Mammalia; order Diprotodontia; family Potoroidae; genus Potorous; species Potorous gilbertii. The sequence goes on along the minus strand of CM053770.1, from coordinate 600,380,347 downwards.
CAACTTTCTAGCTTCCAAATGAACCTACCTATGTATGTTATGTGATACCTATGTACGTTAAGTGATGTTAACACGCCAAAAAGCACTTAATAAGTACTTACTATATGTGCCAAGTACGAGGCTAAAGACTGAAGACACAAATCCAAGCAAGCATGGCTATCCCTGCCCTCTCAAGGAACTTACCTTCTCATGCAGGAAGACAGCACATAAAAGGAGCTGAAAGGGAGGGGGGCGGTGCTGAGAAGTAAAGCCCAAAGAATCAAGACTGGAGCAGGGAGAGGCATGATGGTTGGCTGGCCTGGGCCCTTCCTCAAAATGGAGGTTCTGGGAGGAAGTTGCCAAGGGAGAAGGAGGTCAGAGGGGTAAATATCTTCTAAGGAAAGAAAGCAACTGGGACAAAGTCCAGAGAAAGGAGCACGGCCAGGAAAGGTTACATTTTAAGAGGATTGAAGGAGACATATATATATACATGTATTTACATATGTGTGTGTATAATGATGGGGATAAGGTAAAGATGGAACAGGACCTATGAAATAATTGATGTAAGAATATACGAAACCAATACAGTTTGGTAACTTCTCTGATAATTATAATCTTAGAGAATTAATTACTTAGGGTACTAAGAGGTTGAATGACTTGCCCAGGGTCACACAGCCAAGGTCTGTTGCCAGAGGGATTTGAACCTAGGCCTTTTCCTGGCTTCAAGGATAACTCTCTAGCCACCACATGAAAACGTATAGATAATTACCAAATAAATATAAGGTAATGGAAAACTTTTGTAGTTGGGGTATTGGGAAAGGTTTCATGTAGAAGGTAGACTCTGAGCTCAGTTTTGAAGGAAACTAAATATTCTAAGAGGTGGAAATGAGCAGAGGATGTTCTAGGTGTGGGAGACAGTCAACACAAAGGCAAAGTGCCTACAAATTTGATTCTTAAAGGGGTTTAAGTGCTTTGAAATTCTGGATGGTGAGTATATATTGGGGAAGAGAGAAGCTGGGTGGGAGGTGGGAATCTTACTATGCTGTCCCAATGATCACTGTTTCCTCTCCCACCCCCAAATCCAGCTACCAGTGCCCATCTCAGTTCTGTTCCTGCTGTCCAAGGAATGGATGGTACCCTGTTGTCCAAGGAAAAAACCTCTGCTCCTGACTTCGGATGAGTTTTCCCTTCAAATGGAGCCACCAGAGAAGGAAGACTCCTCTTCTTTGTCAATTAAAGCACAGTCAGAGAGAGGTAAGGGCTTTACTAGTCCATTAATAGGTTCAAAGTCATGAGTTGGAGCATCCCCAGATACCCTTCAACAAAGTTGAGCTGAAATACCTTAGGGGAAACACCCAGAGAAGCAGCTTGTTCTTAGTTCAGAAGCCTTCCTTGGGAAACCAAGAGAACTGGGAGACATTCCTTTCTAGTTGTGTGGTCTTGGGCATTTCACCTTTCTCAGTTTCCATTTCCTCCTCAGTAAATTACTATAACAAGACTTGCACAATCTAAACCACAATATTGCAATGTAGATTAAATGAAAAAATGCTGTGTTGGTGTCCACTTCAGCAACTCAAAGGGACCTTACAGAAGAAACTGACCAACCAGTCAGTACTGGGAGCAAAAGACTCTTTTATTTGGAGCATTTAAGAGAAGGCTATTGGAGGCACCCACCTGACCATGGTGGGAGAAAAAAGGTCATAAGAGAAGGGTCCTAGGGAAGTAATCCTACAATGGGGCAGCACCTCTATTACACCAGCATTCTGTCCACCAGTTAGGAGTCACATCTCCCTCTACAAATGCCCCAGCATGAAAAACACCTTAAACCTTGTAAACCCAGGTTACAAATGATCCTTGTCCAATGACCAATAAATGGGGCATATTCCTAGCAGAAATGAGTCATGTTGATCTTGACACACTTACTAAAATTAAACCAGAAGATGAAAGGAAGTTGGAGCCAAATAGAGGGATGCCTCATAAGTTCTCCCTGAACAGGCAAATAAAGGAGTTTACAGGATTGTTTTTTATCATGTAATCAAAGGTTATTTTATGAGACATTAGGTCACATCACATTAAACTTACGTATTTACAAAAAGGCCACCCCAAAAATAGTTGTAGCATTTGTGTCAATATCAGTCACAGAGGATGGAGAGATGGAAAAGCTTCATGAAGGATAAGATGATTCTCCAAACTGAATGATCAGAACTTTGATATTCAACTACTTCAATACAAAACTAGGCACAGAGGAAGGGAATGCAGAATGCTGGGAAATGTAAGTAAGAGAAAAGGCTTGAGAAGTCTCAAGCACATATTACATTTTTGTCTGACTCTTCGTAACTCCATTTGGGGTTTTCTACTGGAGTGGTTTGACATTTCCTTCTCTAGCTCATTTTACAGATGAGGAAGTTGAGGCCAGTAGGGTTCAGTGACTTGCCAAGGGTCATACAGCTAGTGTCTAAAGCCATATTTGAATCCAGCAAGATGAGTCTTCCTGATTCCTAGCCCTGTGCCTTGTGCACTATGGTGCCACCTAGTTATATCAGATGTTATTCTTTTTTACACTTTCTTTTTTTTTTTTTTTTTTTTTTTCCAGGAACTTAACTAGTGGTGTGCTGGAAAATATTTAACATTTGCTCTCCAAGAAAAAAAAAACGCACAGCACACTTAAATTTAATCAGCATTATTAACATTTTCTCCACCAGTTTTTTAAGTCTAAACAATTAAGCAAATCAGACAAGACCTGATTTATGCCTTTGGTGGCATAAATGATCCCAACAAAAATTTAACAATCAGTTCTTGAGAGTCTATTCAAAGTGGCTCCAGCATATCCTTCCCAAACTAAAGGAACATGAACATTTCATATATAAAGAAGAAAAGAGGGCTGCATTTAAAGGTGTGAATTTCTATTATGTACAGTTTGTTTTTTAAATATCAATTAAATTTCATATAATAATAATAAACTTTTCCACTTGTCCGAGTCTCCTGAATTTTCTTCTGTGTATGATTTTAATGTTTTACTGATCAATATTTTAAAAAACAAATTTCTTTCTTTTTACATGCAATAATAATCTGACATTTCCACAACACACCCCCCCACACACACTCCCTGCTCTATATTGAACAAAAAGGGAAAAACCCTCTTCATAAACAATGCATAGTTTATCAAAACTCATTCTGGTTTTGACGATGACTAAAAATGCATGTCTTTGCATTTTAAGTCCAACACCTCTCTGGCTGGAGAGTGACATGTTTCATCTCCAGTCTTCCGGACATTGTTCAGCGTTCTAAAGTCATTCATGTATGATTTTCTCTATGGTATTACTGTCATTGTGTAAACTGTTCTAATTCTGCTCACTGTATTCTGCATCATTTCATAGAAGTCTCCCTAGTTTCCTCTGAAACATCATCATTTTATGGCATACATATACACAAGAAAGGGGGATTTACCGGATAGAACAAGTAACGAATAACACCATAAAAAGCAAAAATGATTCTTTTTAACAGGCAGGAAAAGATTCATCAGTGATATGGAATTCATTCCTAAATCATCTGCCTGTGTGCATCTATCCCACTGACTCACTGGAACAAGTAAAAACTAATACAAAATTAGAAGAAAGAATTGAAAAGAGAAAAAGTTATGGCACACAAAGCAACTCTAGTCTGACATTTTGAAACAAGTTAATGATGCTAAAGAAAAAAGTGACAAATAGATGAAGGAATGGATATTGACACCTGTTTCTAAAGAAAGTGCCATGCCAAGAAGAACAAAGGAGCCTAGATATGGGCTCAACCAAAAATATATGATCTTGCCAAGCAAGGAGATATGGCAACTCAGAGCAGCACCTATTTAGAAGATAAATTAATTTGTAAAATCTCACCCAAAAGGATGGCAAAATAGTCTGAGCAGTTGCCTCCTAAAACAGGGGAAAGTAATGGAGAAAAGAGCAATCTAAAAAAAAAAAAGTTTGGCAGAAGACCCAACTAAGTAAAGTCATCCTTATGGAATTTAAAGATGAAACTGAGAGATGGACAACGGAGACCTGTAAAGATTCTTTTCTGCAAATAAACCCTTTTTGTTATCACTAAAGACAATAAAGCTACCACGTTTAGGCTAGAACATCACCTTGCCAGATGTGTTTCCTGAGGAAGTAAAAATGGCGCTGAAGAAAATGAGGAGGAAAGCAGCAGGAATAGACCAATGCACATAGAGGACATTTGTTTTTTACGGCACTGGAGGATCAATTTCCAAGTTGTCTAAAAAGAGGGGAAAATATATAGAAAAAAATATTGGACCTTATCATTATTGCCCAAAAAATAGTAACCAAGGGACTGTCAACAAATACCAAGCCATATGTCTACTTTGAAATCTTTATAATCTGGTTCGTAAACTTTTAAATGAAAATTATATATACATTGAGGGCAACCTTGATAAAGTAATGGAAATACCATCAATAATATTTCAAAATAGATCATATCCTTACTACTAGACAACTGACTGAAAGGCAGAGAAGACAAGATCCCTCTAGGTTTATTGTCTGTTGACTATTAAACATATTTGATCAGGTACAACAAAATGTCACTGGATGCCTTCCATAAATATATCAAACCCTTACAAGGGTACTAGAAAGATGTAGCAACAGATAACTGGTGACCCTGTGGTTATTAACATACATCAAGGGAAACATAAAAGATGTAAACAGCACTCTCCAGAGGTGTTCACCACTGTCATGGTGGAGACTCAGTGGAGACACCAAATTGAAGAGAAATTCTTTATAGGTATGAGGGTCCTCCAGAATCTCCTCTATATAGACTGTACCAAGCACAACAGAGTCTCCTAAGTAAGATCCATTAATAACTCAAAAGAATTCAGCCTAACTATCCACATGGGGGAAAAGTAGATGAAGAGTGCCTGTTGCCCAGATGGTGATAAGCAATTAGATGGACAACTTATGGAGTATGTCAGTGAGTATGTTTATCTTGGACAGACAGAAAATGGACAAAGATCTGTGCCCAGAACTGAACATGAAGAGGACAGGTTGGATTGCTTGTAGGAAATTACTTCATTCTTCTTTTAAGGATCCAGAAACAAAGGTCTATCTGTTTAATACCAATATTTTTTTTTTGGTGATATATAACCCAAAATCTTAGAATATAACAATCTCCAAAGAACTAAAGCTGAGAATCACTCAGTGGATAATGAAGATGTGCATGGTAAGGTAATCATCCAGAAACACTCTTCCAGTGAATAACTACCCAGGAGAAGCAAGTTGTTAGAGAAATCTAAGTCTGGAAAAAAGTAGGGCCAATGACATAGTGAAAGTGAACATCCTAGTTGCTCTGCTGGTATCCACACAATATGAGGCCCATATAAAGATTATATAATACAAGACTTAAATGAGGAAAGTTTTCTGATAATCAGAGCTATAGCAAAGTAGAAGGGGCTGCTTTTTGAGGTACTAGATCCTCCTTCTACCTAGGTCTTCAAGTAGATTCCAGCTCCAAACCATGCCACCTTCATGCTAGCCTTCTTCCCTACTTCCTCCCCACCAGAAATTTATAGTCTGCCCCTGAAACTATGCTGAGTTCTGATAGCAGAGCTTTTGTGTTATCTTGCCTGGACCCTATCTTCCTCCTTATCTCCAAAGAGCTCTAAAACATGAAGCAGTGCCTGTAGACCTCCCCTCTTCCAGTCCCCTCCCCCTTATGTATTGTCTTCTGTCCTTAGAATTTAAGTTTCCTGAGGTCAGGGACCATGTCTTTGCTTTTCTTCACATATCTAGGGCTTAGCTAGTGCCTTGCATGTAGTAAGTTTTTAATCAGTGCTATGTGTGTGTGTGTGTGTGTGTGTGTGTGTGTGTATACACACACATATTATATATATTTATACACACACATATATATATATATACATATATACATACATATATCAGAGGTTCTTAACCTGAAGCCCATGAAATTTCAAAAACAATAAATGTTGATAACTGTATTTCTGTATAATTGGTTTCCTTTACAAGGTTAGATATTTTATGCATTTAGCTACATTGTCCTGAGAAGGGGACCATATGCTTCAGTGGAATGACAGAAGGATCCATAACACTTAAAAAAGGTTGTGGTCTATAACACAAAAAGGTCCCTGTTTTAGATGCTTGTTAGGGATATCACACAGAAGATTTCTACTCAGGTTGGACTAGATGGCCTCTGAGGTTCCTTTCAATAATTATCTATGAATCTGCAATTCTATTATCACTGTTAAAAATAATCTCCCACTAAAGTCCCCTGCTACGCTTCCAATGATTGTGAATAATGTCAATCCATGCCCTAGCAGGTCCTACCAAGCTGAAATGGTTTTTAGATATAGGACCAGCTCTGGGCACTAAGTGCCTGTTGTCTGAGGCCCAGTGGAGACAGGATCACAAAAGTGCATTGCCAGGTTGGTTACCAGATAACAGATGTTTTCAGTCAGAGAAACTCATAAAGATTGGTTATAAAGGCATGGTAAGGTTGTGATCTATATTAATGGAGAGGTTACCTGCGTGAACATAATCCTGTATATTTGAAGTATTCAAATAGGTATTGAAAACAACACTCTTACTCCTAATGACATGTATGGCTTTTGGAAAGTTGTTTAAACTCCCTGAGATTCCGTTTCACCCCAGCAGAGAGGGAGAGAAGGGACCTTCTGGGTCGACTTCCAGGAAGGCAAATCAAAGGTGGAGTGGGTGGAGGAGGTCACACTGGCTCCCAGGGTTATCTCCTCTTTGCTGGATCAGCTCCTCTACAGAAGGCATTGAAAGAAGGCCCAGAAGTTGGCAGATGCCTCTTCCCTTCTACACACCTCTCTGCATTTCATTCCTCCAGGACATGGAAACCTGTTTATCTGTTGTCAAAAGAAGAGTCTTCGAGGCGCCCCCTGCTCCTTCTTTGCCATTCACATCACTGCAGCCCTCGTGCTATTCATGACTGATGGCATCATGGTAAGCAGGCTCAGGAGGGGCAGGGTACAGGGCAAACCACAACCCCTGCAGCCAAAGTCAGCCATCTAGGATTAGGTATTGAGGGGAGGAGGTCATGTGGAGATCTTCAAGGACAAAGCTACCCTAAGTGTTCTCCCTCTTTCTGCTCCCAGGTAGCTCTCTGCCAAGCAAAAGGTCACAGGTGAGAATACAGTAGAAAAAAGGTAGCCAATTTCCAATCTGACATCACTAAATGTGGGCAGAGAGGGAAGGCATAAGGACAATCCTGGGAAGATGGAAGACGGTCAGAAATTTCTAGGCTCAGGGAGACATTCTTGAAGAATCTGGTAATTTGAGTATTGAAGATGATGATGCTAGTGGTAGTGGTGGTGGTGATAACCAGTGTGGTACAGAGAACCAGCCTTGGGGCCAGAAAGACTTGGATTCAGCTTCTACTCTGCCATATACTCTTTACATGACTCTGGGCAAGATAACTTCAACTTTTGGCATTCCAGGCAATTGCTGTTATTCCTCCACCACCACCCAAACTTTGCCCTCTTCCAATCTTTCCTATTATTATTAAGGGTACCACCAAACTTCCAGTCACCTAGGCTCACTGGTAGAGGGAGCTGCTTCACCAACAGTCCCCTATACCAATGAAATCATGGGTCTTCACCAATCATGACAGCCCACACTTAAATAGAGCTAACTAAACCTTAAAATTTACAAAGTGATTTACAAAGATTACCTCCTTGGGTCTCGACAATAATTCCATATGGTAGGTGCTCTGATTATCCCCACTTTACAGATGAGGAAACTTGGGGCTCCTGGTGTGGGGTACTAGTGGGACAAGAGAGCAGCTCACTCAGTTTGCACTGGTTTCTCCACAGGGTGAATATTCTGCCTTTGTATACACCTATGCGGTAGATGATCCACTCTTCGTAGGACATAAGGTAGCTGGCTACCTTCCCAGCCTCTTCTGGGGCTCTGTCACCTTAGGCCGACTCATCTCCATTCCCATCTCTTCTCGAATGAGCCCAGCCACCATGGTTTTCATCAACTTGGTATGTTCACAATCCTGCAATTCAGGTGATGACCTCTTCCTTCCTTCTTCCAGTCTCCAAACCCCACCATATGCACACACTTACTTGTTTGTGTAATTCTGAAACAAAGTTGGAATGGATATGTTGGAGCAGATGGTGGATGTGAGAGTGCAGAAGAGGGAGGAAATGAAAAGGTGACTTAGCTATAAGACCCAGGGCAAGTCATTTTATTTCTCTTTCCAGGCTACATCATTGCAATAAACTTCTTCCTAGCTCTAATGTTCTCTGAACAACACTGGATTTGGAGTCAGGGGACCTTGGTTTGAAACTCAGTCCTGCCACCAACTGACTCTGACTTCCGGCAAATCACTTGCCCTTCACTGGGTCTCAGTTTCTACCTCAGTAAAAATAAGGGGGATTAGGCTCGATACTCTTTAAGGCTCTCTTTCTACTCTAAATCCCATGATCTATGACTATGAGAAGTATGTATGAAAAACAGGGAGGGAATTCACATTGGCTTGCATAAGATAATTTATAGCATTATGAGTTTGAAGCTCATATCCTGCCAGGAAAGAAAGGAGGCGTGTCCCTTGTTCCCTTACATTTGTTCATATGTGAGATGCACAAATACCCAAACTGCAGGCTGTGCATTCTCTCTCTCTCTCTCTCTCTCTCTCTCTCTCTCTGTATCTCTCTCCAGAATAAACAGGCTCACTCTGAAAAGTGTAGAGGACTAGGCTGGGATCCAGGTGACCTGAGACCTGGTGCCACCTTTGACACTGATTGGATGATTCATTCTCCACTCTGGGCCTCCAGCTGTCTCCTCATTTTTCATATAGATCTCTGAAATTCTCCACTTGACCTTCTACCCTTATTCCAAACAAACCTGCTTCATCAGAGATCAAAATATTGACTATTTCATGAAAGAGGTAACAGGGTACAGTGGAAGGAATGTAGGATTTGGAGTCAGGGAACTGGAATTCTAGTCACACCTTGCTGTTGTTGTGTTTGTCCTTCGTTCTCTAAGAGGACCAAGACATCAGGATGATGACATGTCTTGGCACTTGACTTTGATTTGAGTGAGGGAGGGCTGTGCAAGGTCACCAACCTCACTTACTTCTCCTGAGCCATCTGGGTCCAGTGGCCTGATATTCATCAGGACTGCTGGAGATGGATGGCCCAGGATGCAATATGAGACCTTGACCCTTTCAGGCTAAGGTCCTATGGCATTCTCATTTTGAATGAGATACACCCATTCAATGAATAGGCTTCTTTAAGTAGTTACTCAAGGGATGACCTCTTTAAAAAAAAAAAAAATCAAACTGGGAGGGGAAGACCCTCAGGGTTCCTGGGTAAAAGAGAAATAATTACTATTTAGTATTTACATTCACTCTGTGCTGGGTGGGTCGGGGCTTGTTGTCCGGTCTATGAGCTGGTCGATGAGCCCCACCTTCTTGCTTCCTTGCTGTACGATCCTTTTAACCTCTTTGGGACTCGATTTCTCAATCTGTGAAATGAGAGATTTGGAATAAGGTGACTTCTAAATATCCCCCACCTCTAAAGGTAGGGAATGCAATCTATTTCCATGTCAGGATCCCTTACCATTTAGCCTAGCAGTAGATGCTTTTCAGTCTTCTCACTGGGAATCTGATCTCTTATTGTTGTTGCTGCAAAAATGTGGAAAATACTTACCTAGAACTTACCTGGAGGGAGTTTGATCTGGAACCTTTTCCGAATTGAGACAGAATGGTTATTTTCCTAGGGAGCTAGAAAATTAAGGCTATTTTAATGAAACTTCAATGGAGGCTATTGTGGCCGTACTTTCTGCTGCTGGCACAGGTGAGGCTGGTAGATGGCTTGAGTTTGAGAATTCAGAGGTACAGGAAGGCTGAAACCGATCTGGTGTTTGTATAAAGCCCAGCATTAATACAGTAAATACTCCAGGAGTAGAAGGCTCCTTACCCAGCTATGGAGGAGCAAACCACCCCTAGGTGAAAAGGAAAAGGAGCAAGTCAAAGTTTTGTGCAGATCCACAATGGGATTGGGTCTGTGAGTGGCCTCTGCATTCCAACTTCAATAAGATAAAGTAATCCAGTCAAGGAAGGAAGGAAGGAAGGAGGAAGGAAGCAAGAAAGAAAGAGAAAAAGAAAGAGAGAGGAAGGAAGGAAGGAAGGAAGGAAAAAGAAAGGGAGGAGGAAAGGAAGAAAGAGAAAGAAAAAAGGAGGGAAGAAGGAAGGAAAGAAATAAAGGAGGAAAGAAAGATTCAGTGTGACACTTGGGCTCCCTGTGACCCCACTTTGAGGTATTGTGGTATACTGGAGAAAACTCAGGAGTCAGGACGTCTATGGTTCAAATCCAGCCTCAGACACTTACCAGCAGTGTGACCTTGAGAAAGCCACTAAACCTCTGTTTGTCTCAGTTTCCCCATTTGTAAAATAAAGGGGTTGGACTCAGTGGCCTCCAGCATTCTTTCCAGCTCTAAGTTTAGATATAATGGTCTCCCTCAAGAGTTTCCAGACAGTAACAGGAAATTTACTGATAGAGTTAGAAGTCTTAACTGGAAGGTCTCCAAGTTACTTGCTCCAGGCACAGGCCCCTCTCCATGATGGCCCTTGCTCTTGGCCTGAAGGGATAACTTTTTTCCTGCAAGTAACTCTTTCCTCCACTCTGCTCAGGGACTTTACTATGAGTTCCCCTTTTCTCTTCCCCTTAAAAGGACTTTCCCATCAGTCCTCTCAACCCTGCTGATCTTAAAACTTTGGAAGAAGTGTTAGAACCATTCATTTCTTTTCATAAAAAAGTTTGGACTTTCAACAGGATTGCCTGGCCTGCCAAAGCAGGAAGCTGAGGAGTCTTGGATGGAATTACAGGCAGTGTAGCTAATGACATTAAGGGGAGGCCATCTGGTGTAGAAGAAGGAATACTGGCTTTGGAGTCAGAGGGGCTGGGCTCAAATTCTGCACTCACTAGGTGGTAAGATGGTGGAGAAGACAGATCACTGGATTTTGAGTCAGGAAGATCCTAGTTCAAATACGGCCTCAGGCACTTATTAGCTGTGTGACCTTGGGCACGTCACTTAACTGAGTCTGCCTCAGTTTTCTCATCTGTAAAAAGAGTAACATCTATTTCCCAGGGTTGTTGTGCAAATCCAATGAGATACTATTTGTAAAGTGCTCTGCAAACTTTAACCTGCTCGCCTCCCCTATCAACCTTGGTCAGGTCTATGCCTAACCCCATCAGAGACAGCCTATCCTCGTCCATGACCTCGAGCAGGCCCCGTACCTCCTGTTTTCCCAGCTCGGACCCGAGAGCGGCTCCCAATGGGCCCCGCTCGCGCTGGGTCCCTTCAGTCCTATCACCAGTTTCCTCATTGATAAAATGAAGGAATTGGATTATAAGGTTTCTTCTGCCTCCTCTAAACCTCTCCTTGGACGTTTACACTGAAGGAGGAGAAGTTCCCAAGCATGTCCACAAGGTGGCAGAGCGACTGCACACAGCTGCTCCCATATCCGGGGTGCAGAAGGATTGCTTGTGAGATGGGAGCCTCTGAGGATTCCAGAAGACTCCCTCCCCAGACCCAAGAAAGTTGACGCCTGGGTGCTTGACCAGACAGTCTCAGGTGGGGGGAGGTGGGGAGGAGGGGGAGAAAGGAAGTGCCCTCTTCTGCTTTGTTACCTAGTGTTTTTACCAGCCTCGTCTGCCTTCTGCTCCATCCCATTTTCTACAGGTAGGAGTGGTGGCCACATGCCTGGTGCTCCTCTTTTTCTACTACAGCGTTGTCTTCTTGTTTGTGGGGACGGCCTGCCTGGGACTGTTCCTCAGCAGTACCTTCCCCAGCATGCTAGCCTACACCGAAGACATCCTCCAGTATAATGGTGAGTTTGGGTGTATTTAAGGGGGAGAAAAGAAACTCATCAAAACTGGTCCTCTTGCTGGCCTTTTCAATTCTGGCCCCTGGTACCTCCATTCTTCTACTCTCCTATGCTAGGAAACTAAAAGGTCCCCGATTCTTCCTTCTTTCTCCCCTCTATCCACCCTGTCAACACATTCTTTTGATTTAGCTCCTAAATTCACTCAGTCCTCCTTATTCTCACCACCACTATGTTGGTCTAGCCCCTCATTCTTGAACCACGAGACTACAGGCTTTACTCCCTTTCAATAAATCTAGGGAAGTGTCATGTTGCAGAAAAAACATTGGAAGACCCAAGTTCGCATCCCAACTGCGATGCTTGCTGTCCCAGTAATCACGGGCAAGGCATTTTTCCCAGAGCCTGTGTTTCCTTAACAATAACCTCTCAAAAAGTTGTTGAGACAGTGCTGTGGCTCATTTAAATCCAATTCACAAGCAAGGCAAGACATCACCCTCGTGACATCATTGGTCTTCTGAAAACAAAGGATGAAAAACCAGCCAAGCTTAAAGAGCGGCATAAATGAGAACTCTTATGCCCTGGCTAGGTAAATGTTTCCAAGACTTCAGCTGTGAGCAGGAGATGCTCTGCAGCTCAGTGTTTCTCCATGCTTCCTCAGTGGTTAACAAGCTCATCAACCTGTAACTCAGCTTGGCTTTTGAGGGTCCTCATAACTTGGCTCTGTCATCTCACCCACTCAGCCTTATTTCTCCCTACTCCCCAACATATACCCTTCACTCCAATCAGCTTGGTTTCCTTATTTCTCATTGCACATAGTAGGAGCTTAATAAACATCTGCTGAGTGAACATTCAACTCACTGAGTGCCACTGGTGTACCCCAAGTTCCTTTCTTGTCTGTGCCTTGCCCACAACTGAAATGTCATTACTCTTTTTCCAAATCAAAATCCTACCCATCCTTCAACATCCAACTAGTTTTACTACCTCCAGGTAGGTTTTCCAGAGAGGTATCAATTTCTCCACAGGAGATCCTTCCTCTCAGAATAGAATTGTAAGTCCTAGTTGTTTGAGGGCCATGATGCCTTCTCATTATTTCTTTGATGTTGTGATTCCAAAATCCCCTTTACTGCTCCCCCCACAAAAAAATGGCTACTATTCATTTTTAAAAGTCAATTAAGACTAATCTTGTGTTGAAGATTTCATGATATCCTTTGAGATCATTGGAGACACACTGCAACAGGTGCAGAACCAGTAACTTCCTTGGCAGGGATAGGGGGAAGGAATTCCAGGTTGGCTAGGAGAAGGCTGGAGGTCCTGGAGACAGTCAGCTGCAGTTATTATACACAATAATGAGGTAAGGAGAACCCAGATCACTGAGATCCAAAGATGATCCCAAAAGGTTATTTTAGCTCTTACCCTCCTCATCAATCAGTTAAGTTAGGACCCAGTATCCTGGAGTTTTGACTAGGTAGTGTGGTATCCTGGAAAGATTTCTATCCAAAGGATTCCAAATCTGGAGAGAAACAGGACCTCCAAGGCCATCCAGACCTACTCTCTCATTTAATAACAGTGGAAAATGAAATCCTAAGGAGGTTAATTGACTTGTCCAAGGTCACACAAGTGTTAAGGGACAGGGCAAGATTTGACCCCCAGAACTAGCATTCTTTTCCCTGTACCACAAGTCTTCCCTACAAGACTTAAATTCAAATCTCTCTGCCACTTGTGTACTTTGTGACTTTAAATAAATCAGTCCTCCTTTGGGGCCTCAGTTTGCCCATGCGTAAAATGAGGAGGTTAGACTAGATTGCCTCTGAGATCCATTCCAACTTAAAAGAAAAAAATTGGGGGAGGGGGGGAGGGAGGCAGTTGGGGTTAAGTGACTTGCCCAGGGTCACATAGCTAATAAGTCTGAGGCCAAATTAGAATGCAGGTCTTCCTGACTCCAGAGCTGGTGCTCTACCCACTGCACCACCTAGCTGCCCCCAGCTCAAAATTTTTATGACATTATTCTTCTTAGATTTTTCCTGTTTATCGCTGGTGGAAATGTATAGGGTCAGGGGAAAAAAACCCAAAGTCGAATTTCAATTCTGAAGTGCCCTGGGAGGTAGTCACTTAACCCACCCTGAGACCTGATAGATTATGAGGTGACAGAGGTAGCAGCTAGTGGCAGAAGCAACACTGCAACCTGCTGTCTCTTCCAGTAGACTCCTGTGTCCGAAGCAGTATTTAACCTAGATCTTTCTGATCCCAAGTCCAGCACTATCTATTACATCAAGTTATACCCAAAGCATTGAAATATATGTTTCAATGTAAATAACAGAAGATTCTACATCTCTGATGAAAGGGATAAATGATAAGGCCAACAGGAACTCTGAGAAGGGAGAAGCAGCAGCTAGAGTAGATGTGAAGACCTGAGTGGGACCTTGAACAGTGGACACGTTAGACGAGCCAAGTAAGAGAAGGGGCATGAGGCAAGGGAAATAGAATTCTACCTCCATTAAAGAGACTTACTAGGTGCTGAGTATTAAAGGAGGTGCAACAATAAATAGAGCTTCAGTTTCCTCATCTGTAAAATGAGCTGGAGAAGGAAATGGCAAAGCACTTCAGGGTCTTTGCCAAGAAAGCCTCCGATGGGGTAACCAAGAGTCAGACACAGCTGAGATGACTCTTAGCCTCTCAGTATCCCAGGCAGCTTTCTAAGGCTATGTCTACAAACTCACTGTTGATGTGCCTTGGTAAAAGAAGCGTCTTGACCTTGTGCTCCCTGCAGTGATGAAAATCACAAAATGGGCCTAAGAAGTAACAACAATGCCTTGTGTCATACTTATGTCCATGCCTGTTATATCCTACTTATTAGCCACTGATAATAAGCAACACTTACCATGTGCTTGGCACCGCACTAAACAATGTACAATTATATCATCTGATTCTCAGAACAACCCTGGGAGGTAGATGTTATATCCCAGTTTTACAGATGAGAAAACTGAGGTGAAGTGACTTGCCCAGGGTCACACAGCTAATAAGTGTCTGGAGTCAGATTTGAACTCGGATTTTTTTGGCTGTAGACCTGGCACTCTATTCATTTCTCCACCTAGCTTCCTGAGGGAGGGATTATCCTATTTTCAGATATGTCATCTCCAGAATCCAGCAAACAGTACCTTGCTTAGACTATATTTAACAAACATCTATTGAGAACTGAATTTAGGCATGATATTTAGAAAGATAAGTTAAGACCAGATTGTGGAGGGCCTTGAATGCTAAGTTACGCCATTTAGACACTATTTTATAAGCTATGGGAGATAATTCAAAATTTCTGAATTGGGAGTAGCATGAAGAAGACTGTATGAAAGTATGGTCAGGCAAAGAGAGGGAGCCCAATGTCCCCATCTCCTCCTGCACTGACTGCTCACTTACTCCTACCTTCTACTACCAGGATCCTCAGACAGTGCAGGGCTAGAAGCAGGTCCTTCCCCTTGCACAGGGATTCCCTCTCTGCCCCTCTCTGTTATGGAGGCACTAGGAAAGGGGAGCAAATACATTCTTACAATGGGTATTTAAGGATGTTAGTAGAAGGGAGTCAGAAGCTGGTATGGGAGCTAGGAGTGTGGAAATTCCTAAGAAAAGAGAAACAGTCGTTCTGTTCACCATCAGCCAAGAAGAGGTCTGAGTGCCTAGGAGCTCCTAGCACAATGGTATTTGCCTTAGACCTTCTTCCCCATGGAGTGTATGGTACTGGATAGGGGAGGTCAGGGTCGGGGGGGGGGGGAATGGTGTGGGGGGGGAGGTGGCAGGGTCTGCAGTGTATACCAGGACAACCTTAGCAACGGTGACAATGCTGATCAGATTATCTCTTAGAATGAACACAGCTGAACCTATTGCCCAGTTCCATTTCCGAAGGAGAATGCCTACATCAAACAATTTAACAATTAATAAATGGTTTTTTTCTTCTTTCTTCCTGTGTCAGGCTGTGCAACCACAATCCTGGTAACAGGGGCAGGAATTGGTGAGATGACCCTTCAGTTGTTCATTGGCTCGGTATGTGGTGGAGGTGGTAGTGGGGAGAAGGGGATGGCTGGGCAGTGAACCTCCGGAAGGGCTTGTAGTGTAGAGAAAAGGCTCAGGATTTGGAGTCAGAGACCACAGTTCCAATCCTGTCTCTTTCACTTCAGTGACAGCCTTGGTCAAGTAATTTAACTTATAGGGATCTCAATTTCTTCATCTATCATATTAGTTAGCATTCATATAGGTTTGCAATGTGTTTTACATATGTTATCTCACTGGATTCCCAAACAAGCCTCTGAGGTAGATGCACATGTTATCTTCATCTAAACTGAGACTGCAGTTAAGTGACTTGCCCAGGGTCACTCAGATCAGCCTCCAAGTCCATCAGTCTCTCCACTGTACCACCTAGTTGCCTAAATGAAGCAGCTGGATCTCTAAGTGTCAAATTTTATGATGCTCTATGCCAACCAGTCACCTTCCCCCCATTTTCCACTGAGATTTTTGTCTCATAGACTGAGCAAGACTCTTCTTTGCCCATCCAGTGCCCACCCTATCACTGCTGCGCCAGAGGCAGGTATGGGGGCTGAACTAGGTGCTGATGGGAGGCCAAAGTGAAGGGAGAACCATGGGAAAGACCAGGCAGCATGAAAAGGAGTGGGGGCTATAGGAGGATACCTTGGAGGAATGCTTTCACTTTTTTTTCAATTTCATTCACTTTCACATATTAAAACTGCCCTCTGGAACTCCTTGCCAAGCTCTTAGGCCAACTCTCCAGAGGGAAGCAGGCTCCCTGACTCAGCTCCTGTCCAGATCTCAATCACCAATCAACTATAGTTACCTTCAAACAAATTCTAATCCCACTTTCTCACCAACAAAGCGTGGGTCTCCTTTCCTTCTGCTTCAATGGATGAGCCTAGGGCAGTGTCGGAGCAGCTCTCAGACACCAGCACAACATAGTTAGACAGAGAGGTCATGGGGTAGCAGGATGGAATGTGGCTGCCACATTGCTATTGATACTGGCCAGGAAGCTTGGCCTGGCCAAGGAAAAGACAATGACACGGGAGTCACAAGACCTGAGTTTGAGTCTGGGACCTGATGTTTCCTGGTTGTGGGATCTGAGTCTCCATCCGGAAAAAGAGGAATGAAGAATAAGATTTGCCCTTCATAAGAATAAGCCCTACTTTCCATAAATCTTACAATGAAGTATGAATGGATCCAAGTCCTGGTTCTAACACTTAACTAAACAAGGAAAAGTGAAGGCAGTTAGATGGTCTGGTACAAAGAGCACTGGACCTGAAGTCAGAAAGGGCCACATTCAAATTCTGCTCCAGATACTTATGAGCTGAGTGACCCCGGGCAAGCCTCAGCCTCATGTTTCCTATCTACAAAATGGAATTGGCAATGGCACCTAGGGGATGCCTGGATACAAGGCACAGTGGATAGAGTGCCAGCCCTGGAGTCAGGAGGACCTGAGTTCAAATCTTACTAGCTATGTGACCCTGGGCAAGTCACCTAACTCTGTTTGCTTCAGTTTCCTCATCTATAAAATGAGAGCTGGAGGAGGAAATGGCAAATCACTCCAGTAGCTCGGCTAAGAAATCCCAAAATGAGGTCACAGAGAGTCAGACATGAATAAAAATGACTGAATAAAAAATATACAGAATAATAAGGCTTGTATGATCTACTTTATGGTTTGTGAACAAAGCTCTGCACACCATAAAGTGGTCTGGTCAATGGGATTTTTAATGGGGATAGGAATGGAATGGTTTTCATGCAGTGTGTCGAGGCCCATACTAACAAGTAAAAGAAACTTCAGGTCCCTTGGACCAGGTGTGCCAGGGCAGGACTTCTGTCCTTGCTTGGATCCTCACCTTTTCTAAAAGCAGGGCAAAGTTCCATGTCAGCCCCTGTGGCTTCTTTTAGGGAAATGGGTCTGAACTTG
Source organism: Potorous gilbertii (assembly GCA_028658325.1). Lineage (NCBI taxonomy): Eukaryota > Metazoa > Chordata > Mammalia > Diprotodontia > Potoroidae > Potorous > Potorous gilbertii. Next base: position 600,362,562 of record CM053770.1, on the reverse strand, counting down.
ACTGAAAATCTCATCAAAGGCTCAAGAAAGATGTTTCTTCCCACGCAACCTCAGGGCTGTGTTTCAATGGCTCTTGTGTCTGTTTTCATCGGCAGATTATCCAAGTGCTGGGCAAATACAGCTTCCTGGTCTGCGGCGTGATCTTTGGCTGCCTGGCTTTTACCTTCTACATCATGCTCCTGTTTTTCCACAGGATATACTCTAGGCCCTCATCAGGTAAGGGAAAGATCTATTTTTCTACAAGGGGAGGAAAGCAGAATGGGAGGGCGGCAGGCTCTTAGCACAGCATAGCTGGCACCCTGTTCCAAGCAAAATGCAAGGAAATGTTTATTTTTCTGTTGCTTCCTTTCCCCCTCTTCCTGCCTTTCCAAGCAATTGTTGGTGTTCAGGGTAAGCAATGCCAGGCTAGGCTAATGCATGCTTTCTCAGCTGAAAGAAAAGGCTGGGGGGGGGGGGCGGGCCTCAATTGTGAACTCTGCTCAAGGAACCCCACCCTGATAGAGAAATGCCTGGCCAAGAAGCTGTTCCCCAGCCTGCTCTGGGCACCAGAAGCTGCTTCCCGCCTGGGCTGGCTAGAACTCACCCCAGGAGCCTAGTTGGCTGTCTCTGTACCGTTCAGGGACTTGACTCTAATCCAAATCTAACTTCTATGCCAAGTTGCAATGAAAAGCTCCTCCAGGTCAGGAATGTCTCCCAAGAGTAGCCTCAGTCTCTGGGACCCCTAGAGCTGCTTTTTCAACCCTGCACCCTCATATGCCCTTTAACAGTTCTCAAAAATCCCCTCTCCAACCCACCCCCAAGTTGGAGTGCTGTAGCCAGTTCTTAGGAAGATACACTAAAACAAGACTCCTTCCCTCTATCATTCAGTTCAATTCATCAAACATTTAACAATCAGCTACCTTTTGGTACTTACTGTGGGTAAGTCAGGAAGACCTGGATTTGAATCCTGCTTCATTAGCTATATGATCCTGGCATTGAACCTCAGTTTCCTCATCTGTAAAATGAAGGAGGGGTGGCAGGTGGGATTGAACTAGGTGGCCTCTGTGGAAAAACAGGTACACTAATACATTGCTGGTGGAACTGTGAACTGGTCCTACCATTTTGGAAAGCAGTTTGACACTATGCCCAAAAACCATTAACGTGTATATGCTCTTTCACTTTGTAATACCACAACTAGGTCTATATCCCAGGGAGACCAAAGAGGGAAAGGACCCATATGTACCAAAATATTTATAGCAGCTCTTTTTGTGGTGGTAAAGAACTGGAAATCAAGGGGTTGCCCATCAATTGAGGAAGGGCAGGAAAGGTTTTTGTGGTGGAATGCTACTGTGCTATAAGAAATGATGAGGGAGATCATTTTAGGAAAAGCTGGGAAGATCTGTATATGCTGCAAAGTGAACAGAACCAGGACAATTTACACAGTAGCAAAAATAGTGCAAAGACAAATCAACTGGGAAAGACTTAGTAACTAATCAACACTCTGACCAACCACAATTCCAAGGATTCGTGATGATAGGGAAGCGACAAACTTAAGAGTGCAAAATGAAGCATATTTTCTTCTGTTGCTTTTTGTTCTTTTTTGGGAGGGGTGGGGGGTGGGTATGGATAATGCAGAAATCTGATTTGTAAAAGGTTCCACTTTTCTTGACTTGTCAAGGAATGGAGGAGGGGGAGGGAGAAGGGAAAAAATTTGTCACTGAAAATAAAATAAAATTGAACTTTCAAAAAATAAACCAAGGCAGGGAAGAAAAGCGAAAAGCTTAGGTAATCCCCCAAAATAGGTCACCAATTGCCTACTGACCAACATCTACACCGACTGTATAACATGATCTGTTTTTTCCCTTTGTAGTCTTGACCTTGGACAAACCACCAGGGATAGAAAGCTCTGAAGTCTACCATCACTAAAAGTCAGGAGAAGAAGACAAAAGGAGACCCCTGACCCAGAAGCACAATACAGACCCCCCACCCCCCTTGCTTGATAATACTGGAGGAGAGGTCTAAAATGTTGTTTAAAATGCTCCTCTGATATTAGGTAGGGTTCAAGAAAAAATAATTTAGATCAACTCAAGGACACTAACGTCTCTTGGAAAAATCAATTTAGAAGCCTATTCCACTCCCCTTCCTTGCATGTTTCCCTGATACACGATGCTAAGAGTTGCCTATGGTGTCCAGACAGGGAGAAAAGGAATACACATACACATTCACTTCTGATGCCTCCTAGCCTGAACCTTTAGGGTTTTGGTATTCAATGCTGGATACAGTCTAAAAAAGAGAAATAGAGCCAAGCTGAAAATATGATGCTCAGTGAAATCTGACAAATGTAGATAAATGTGATATTTTAAATTAACCTAAATGAACTTGGGTTATTTCCTGATGCACTATATCCCAAACAGAACTACTGTGCTTTACTTGGGACCAATCCAAAATCTAGGGGATTCTTGATTTTGATGGTCCCCCAAAAGTCAGTGGTTCATCTTCACTGTAAAATTTTAGAAGGAAGGTTGAATCTTGATGGCTCTAGGATATGAACAATCTATGATTAGTCTAGGAAAACACAAGAGTGGGATAATGTTATGTATTCTGTTTTCCTTTACTGTGTGTGGATGTGTGGGTGAATGTGGCTAGATATCTATAGAATCAGCAGAAATAGCAAGGAGGATTTTTTTCAAAATAACCGTTAGGCTTAGTGCTTTCACCTCTTCTACTTAGAAAAAAATCTCCCTCTCTACTGCATATCAAAAAGGTATAGGGCACAGCCAAGGAAAGGGAGAAGCTGGGCCTGCCTGGCACTTTTAAAAGTTGCACACTATACTAAAAATAGTGACTGCAGAGGCAAATTATGAATACTGTAAGGAAAGTATCAATGATAATGAGAGATGAGAACTATACCTCTTTCTTTTTTTTTTAAAGAAATGGATATCAGTGACTGATTGCATATTGGTTTATTTGCACTTTCTGGATGCATCAACAGGTGTGTGTGTGTATACATCTATAGTTAAATATATTTGCATATACTTTATATATAATATACATATTATATGTATGTTTAAACATATATTTATATGTATATATATATATATATAGTGTATCTACATACAAGGATTATTATTAAAACTACAGTGATTATCAATCAACCATCATCCGTGATCAGGTTCACTCAATTCAACAAGCATTTTAAAAGGGCCTACATCCCAGGTACTGAGACATAAAGAATCAAAAATTAAAACAGTTCCTGCCTTCAAGAAGCTTATATTCTGCTGAGAGGAAAAATATGTATATAAGTAAATATAATATATTCACAAAGTAATTTTGGGAGGGAAAGGAGAGTACTAACTGGGAAGGACCAGGAAAAGTGTCACATAGGAAATGGCATTTGAGCTAAGCCTTGAATGAAGCTGGAAGTTCACAAAAAAAAAAAAGAGGTGAGGGAAAAGGAAGAACATTTCAAACATGGGAGACAGCCTATACAAAGGCATCAAGATGGGAGACTGAATGTCTTGTGTGACATCCCATAGTTTTGGCTATGATTCACAACCAACTTGACTGTTGTTCATATGCAAGAAATAGGCTACTATGAAAATGATTTCTTGTGGTATAGCATATAATCTTACCAGAGGGCAGTTAAGGACATCCATGCTTTTGTCCATTCAATAAGTCCTAGGCTCCACTCTAACTTAACTGTACAATCTAATCGTCGTGAAAAGCTGCCCTTAATCAACAGAAAACAGCTGTACTTTCCTCATTCAATTAAAGTGTAGCATGTTTTTATGTTTTATTTCAAGGGAGGAATCAGGAGCAAAATCAAAATGTCACTTTACCAGTCTGGGATGGTTGCAATCTATACCTTACGGGATGACAGACTTACAATCTGAAATGGACTTTAGAAGTCATTCCATCTCCTCATTTTATAGATAAGGAGTCTGAGGTCCAGAAAGATGAAATAGGGCTTGTCTAAGGTCACACAACTAAAAACTGGACGAGGTGGTTTTAAACCCAGGTTCTCGTCTCCAAATCCATCTCTCTTTTCACACCTAAGGATGCCCTTATTGAAAGAAGGCCACTGAGACAGTTTGAGCTCTGGGTGTGTCATCCCATGGCAGAGTACATCTTAATCCTTTCCTAAGCTCCAAAACAAAGGCTGACTTTCTTATTGCCACAGGATAGGACTCTCACATTCTATGAACTCAGACCGTGGTGTTTTGGAGGCAGGAAAATTCCTTTTGGGTGGCTAGCTTGACATTCACTGTCTTCCTCTGCTTATAATTAGAGGGATTAGAGGGTGGAACCCATCCTTCAGAAATAGTGAGGAACTCTAATGGAGTTCCTGGGTCTCCTGTTTCCCTCTAGAATTTGAAATACAACTACTAGGGAGTCATTACATCCTGTAGACTCTTCCCTGCTCCTTCCTGGACACTCTGAACAGCAAGCCATCCTTTTATCACAACTTCACATCTAAAAACTGGAGGTGAGATGTACCCACAGCCACTCCTGATGATCAACATAAAAATACTAAGCTATCATCGACATAGCCCTTTAAAGTTTGCAAAACATTTGACATTATCTCAGCTGATTCACCCAACAACCCTAGGATGTAGGTGCCACTGTGATCCCTATGTTATAGATGAGGATACTGCGGCTGAGACAAGGGAAAATGGGCCACACAACTAATTGTCTGAGCCTGGATTTGAACCCAAATCTTTCTCTTAGCTTGATGATCTATCCACTGCCCCATCCACCTGTCTCATATTGCCTGATAATGAGAAATTCTAGGACTATGGAGAATTTTCAAGCTACATGAAGGGTTATAGTGACTTCCTTGAGAATTTCTCTGCTACTCCATTAGCATAGTATGCTAGATACCGGAAGGATTTATGGAATCCTAGAGTCCTGGATTTAAGAGCATCATAAGACCTGGATTTAAATTCTCCCTTTGCCATTTAACTATCTTTATGACTCATTTTCAACTCAATTCAATAAGAGTTTATTAAGCAGCCCATTTAGGTACCAGGTCCCAAACATACAAAGAAAAAAGCAAAAGTTCCTAGGCTCAAAGAACTTATGTTTTAGTATGTGAAAAACTAAATAAAGATAGGTGATAAATATATACAAAGTAATTTGGAGCACTTATCATCAGAGTTGGAGAGTAGGTGGGTCTAGAAAAGCTTTCTGTAGGAGATGGGACCTGAGCTAAGCTTTGGGGTTTTTATTTTGTTCCTGTTTTTAATTTGTTTAGTATTTTATTTTTTTACAGTTAAATGCAATCACAACATTTAACATTCATTTTTAAAGCTCTGAATTCCAAATTCTCTCCCTCCCTCCCCTACTCCCACTGAGAAGACAAGCAACTCAATATTATACATGTGGAGTCATGCCCATGTCCCTATTAGTCATGTTGGGAAAGAAAACAGAACAAAAAAAAGTCTCAAGGAAAGTAAAAAAAGTATGTTTCAATCTATCTTCAGACACCATCAGTTCTTTCATTGGAGATGGATAGCATTTTTCATGGTAAGTCCTTCAGAATTGTCTTGGATCACTGTATTGTTGAAAAGAGCTAAATCATTTCCAGCTGATCATCCTACAACAATGCTGTTACTTTGAACATAGTATATTTCACTTTGCATCAGCTCATATAAACCTTTTCAGACTTTTCTGAGAGTATCCTGCTCATCATTTCTAATAGTATTAATAGTATTCCATCATAACCACATACCACAATTCCCCAACTGATGGGCATCCCCTCAATTTCCAATTCTTTGCCACCAGAAAACAGCTGCTATAAATATTTTTGTACATACAGGTCCTCTCTCTTTTTGTTTGTTTTTTTAATCTTTTGGGATACAGACCTAATAGTGGTCAACCTAGGTCAAAGGGTATGCATAGTTTTATAGCCCTTTGGGCACGGTTCCAAATTGCTGAGCTAAGCTTTGAAAGAAGCCAGGGATTCTAAAGGGCAAAATGAGAAGGGAGTGCATTTCTGGCATAAAGGATAGCCTCTCCAGTGGCATGGAAGCATTAGATAAACTGCCACATACAGGGGAAGCGGGCCGGTTTGGCTGGATATGAGGGGAAGGAGCAGGCAGTCAGTCTGGAAAGATAGGTTGGAACCAGATTTTGAAAGGTTTTAAATATCAGACAGAACTTATCTTTTATCCTAGAGGGAAGAGGGAGCCACTCAAGCTTCTTAAGGAAAGGAGTGATATGGTCAGACCTGCACTTTGGAGATCTCAATTTGGCAGCTGTGTGGAGGACAGACAGGAGAGGGAGGAGACTAGCGCACAGATGCCAATGAGTAGTAAAGTTGAGAGATGGTTAAGAGAATGATAGCTGTGTGAATGGGATCATCAGAACTTGGCAACTGTTCAGAGGGAGGGGGAAGGAAAGTAAAAGCTTTGAGGGTGCCTCTAAGATTGCAAATTAATCAGAAAGTATTTATTAAAAGCCTCCTATGCACCAGGCACTGTCACCCTAGATAACTGGGTGTTGCTTGTGATAGAAATTGGCAAGTTGTGAGGAGTGAGGGGTCTTTTTAAATTGGGGGCAGTGAGCGGTTGTTGATAAATTTTGTTTTGGACACACACCAAGCTGGAAGTGCCTATCGTTCATCCAAGTAGAATGTCTAGCAGGCAATTGGTGAGGCCAGAGTGGCAATCACAGGAGAGAAATGGGAGTGGATGTACAGATTTGGAAGCTATCTGCATACAGGTTATAACTGAAGGCATGGTGGCTGATATCACCAAAAGAGCACAGAAATTTCTATCTCACTGGAGCTGTTTTCTTACCAGCAAAATGAGGTGATTGGACTACATCACCTCTAATGTGCCTTCTAGTTCTACATTCCTCTAAGTGTAGGATGGCAGAAAAAGCACAGGGTTGGGAACCAAGGAAATGGGATTCTAATCCCACCCCTCACACTAACTCACTCCTCTGCAAAGCCTGTTTGCCCATCTATAAAATAAGTAGGATGGGCTGGATCAGAGATTGTCATATGGACCACATGCAGCCCACAGCAATCCTAATAGTGGCCTGAACCAAAATAAAATATGATCAGGAAAAACCTAACAAAAGACATAAAAATACAATATAGTGTAGATAATATTACATTTTACAGCTAAGTCAATATATAGCTTTCAAGAATACTTACATACAGTTTAATGGTCCCTATTAGGGATTGACACCACTGGGCTAGATCACTTCTTAAGTCCTCTTAAGACCCAATAGTATAAATGAAAACAATAGTATCACCCCAGTTCAATTTAATGTCATGGAATTGTCATTATTTTCTTGACCTTTCAGGGACCAAATCACTTGGTCTCCCTTCGACTACCAGATATATATTACAAGTTTAGTGATTCACCATCATCTTCACAGTCTTCACATTATAATTGCTAGGGAAGGCCACATATCTAGTTAAGTGCAATGTGAATGTTATTTTAGGTTAACAATGTTTGCTGCCACCAGATGCTGCAGAGGCAAGTTGAACTAACTGAATTGGCTTATTTTAAAAAAAAAAGTTTTGTAAACAGTCAAGTACTTTGCAAATGTATTCTATTCTTTTGCTTGCTGTTAGCCATGGCTATTTTAATAGCCATCTTTGAAATGATTGTGTGATCAATTCCACATTTTCCTAAAATGGATCATCCAGTTCTGTGTAAGTTTAATAACTCCACACACTGCCTGCTCCAAGCCTTGGTTTCTCATTTCAGTCAGTATAGAGAACAGATGCTGTTTCCTCAACTAGAAAATTGCAGTTATGACAGCTTACAAGGACAGGAACAAACGTTTATTCAAGTCTAGAGTAGTATGAAATAACTGGAGGGAGAGATTACATATCTGAAGGAATCAGGAAAGTAGCATTTGAAGAGGCTTTTAGGAAAATTAGTTTAACAGCTAGTAATATGTGAGGAAATAATTTTCAGCATGGAGCACTGCCTGCCTAAGACATGAAGCAAGAGTAGGAGGTGGGATGAGACCATGAAATGTCACAAGGTCTAATTTAAGTGGAATGTAGGGTAAGGGGAGTAGAATGAAATAAGACTGAAAAAGTAGTTTGGAGCCAAATTATAGAATGTCTTGAATGCTAGATTAAACAGTATGATTTCTATTCCATAAGCAATGGTCTTTAGGCTTTACCAAGTTTCTAAGGGTCTTTTAGCAAGGTCAAAGAGATATACCTTGGAAAATGATCCTGTTTAGGAAACAAAGCATTAATGGCAAGATCAGCCAGGGTATCTGGTGAAAAGAAAGGAGCAGATGCCAGAAATATGGCAGAAGTAAGGACTTTCCTAACCAACTCTATCCTGATACCTAAGGTTTACCATTAGCCTTGGTGTATGGGAAGTTATTGTTTGACATCTTTCTCGTAACGTCTTCTCATAGACCATGGTTTATTGCTAAGAGTCAATTTGGAGGCGAGGAGAAAAAAAAATGTGGATTTGGAATTCCAAGAACCTAGGTTTAAATCCTGGCTCTCCCATTTGTTACTCATTACTCAGGACCTGTGGGACTTGGGACAAATCACTTAACCTTACTATGTTTGTCTCCATCATCTATAAATTGAGGGAGTTGGATTAGATGACCTTTCAGGGTCCCCTCTAAATTCAAATCTGTGGCCCATGAAAATTCCTGTGTCCCATTCATACCACATATATTTTCCGGTGAATTCTATATAATAGGGTGCCTAGTAAAAATGGATTTGTTCGGGCTAAATCATTGAGATAAGTAGGAAGAGTAAGCCTCCTAGGATGAAGTCTGCCCCCAACATAACCCTGATCAAGTTCATGTTCCTCATCTTTTGACCATGGATGGAGGATTAGAATGTAAGGGATTGGTTTTCATTCTCTGTACTTGTATCCTTAGTGCCAAGTACATATAGTACTTCATCAGTACTTGTTGACTGATAGGAAATCACAGGATTTGATCACCATAGCAGCCAAATCCCAGATCACTTGTCCCTCAAATAAGTCTTCACCAGTGTGCCCAGGAGATAGCAAAACTGATCCATTTCAGGGCCGCTAGAGAATGATACAAGGAACTGCTCCTTTGGGAAGCCATGATTCAAGGAAAAAACATGTAGGGAGAGTTGAGAAGAATGTCCTAATCTAAAATGAGTTATATCTGGAGTTAAAGTCAGGGGACAGAAGGCCATCAGCATGAGTTTGAACCCCATGATAGTCACAGGCATCACCTCCGAAAGATCATGGAGAACAGTGCCATAGGTTTAGGAATGGGCAAAGGAAGAGGATAGAAATTCCAAACTATAAATTAGCAATCTTAACTGATTCTTGGCACCAATGAATAACAGAAGATAAAGAAATAATTCATACAGGAAAGCATTTTGTTAAAAATATTTATTAAAAAAATACAATTGTTTTGCATGTCTGGTTGCACATATAGCTATTAACATATATGCATGATTTCTGACTTGAATAAATTCGCTATAATGCTTTTTAAAGCCAGCTCGTATTATACAAAGCAAATCCCTCTGTCAGTTCTTACACAAAATAGTTTTCTAAAATCTATTTAACGTTTTTTAAAAAGGTACACATTGTCACTACAGTGCACACATGCATGCGTGCGTGCATGTATGTGTGTGTGTGTGAAAACTTACTCAATTTTTTTTAAAAAAAAAATCACCTGATTATTCAGGGCAGCCCCTCACAAGAGTCAGAGATGCTCTGATTATCAACATTTTTTTCTTTTAAAAGCAGCACGCTTAAAAGCCCTCAAAGTGCAAATACAAACCTTTTCCTCATTGATCTAATCCTTGTGATAAGGTCTCTTTGCTATGTTAAAACATAAAAACTCTGAATTCTAGCTGCCCAATAGTCCTGATCAACCTGGAAGATCATTCCTTTATTATTTCCCCACAGTGCATCACTATTGCTCAGCCAGAAGATATGGCAGTTTCTCTCCAGTGGCACCACCAGCACTAATATTTTTTGCACTTTCCAACCTTTTCCATGTTGTAACATTCTGAAGGTTTCTCTGATGTAAATTGTACTGGGATTAATAAAGACCAGGGATTAATCAACATTTCAATACTTACCTAGCTTTTTTTTGTCTTGTTTTTACTACATATGTACTTGCATTATACACTAGCAACACAAGCATTATTTCTTTACAATGGCAGTAGATACTAGATATTAGATACAATTCCAATAAAATGAACAAGGAAAAAAAGTACAAAGCAACTGTTCCCAGTTGATTTAAGTATAAAGAAAGCACTCTTACAATTTTTCATTACCACACACCCCAAACTAAGATCTATTTCTGAAGTTATGCACCTTCTCTGACGTAAAACTTGTCAGGGTACAGAGTAAAGCTCTCACAGACAGATACACTTTTTAAAAAATCCAATCCATGGACTGGGTGAATGAAATCCAAGAGTGCAAATCTGTTTAGCCTCATTCAATTTTAAGTTCTTAGTTTCATCAGAGGCATAATCACACATATTACCAATGCTAGAATAGCTCAACCAATAGAATTTCCAAAGAACTAACTTTAAAATTATTCCCCATTAACTACTCAGTCCCAGCTGTCTCTTGTATACATATACTTTTCGTAGAAACAAAAATGCTCTTTAGCTGACCCCAGGAAACAGGGACCATGGAGAATTTATTAGTTTGTTCTTTACAAAGTAAATCTGCAAAATAAAGCCTTATTTTCTGAGCCAACTCCTGATTTTTTAAGAATAAGAGATGAGATGGAAAAGCTAAAATACAGAAATAAGAAATTTTAAAACTTCATTTTAGTGAATAGCATCAATCTCCTCCTACCAAATTCTTAAGCCAACAGATAGCAAAATAAACTTATATTTGTTTAATTTCCCCTAGCCACAATAAGTGAAATTGTCCAAAGGCAGAAGAAAAAGAAACAGTTGTAGACTGGATGTAGGATTTATACTAATAATAAACTGAATAAACATCCTTTGAATAATCAAGAATTAACTACACTGATTTATTTGCTATCTCTTAAAAATGCATCTCAAAGACAGATTCACTAATACTGTACAGGGAAGTACATAAAATATGCTACTGTACCACAAAAGCAATGAATGTAATGTACATAAGGCCATCTGGTAACACTGCACCAATAAACAAAAATATATGAAATGTCTTTAGAAGGGACACAACTTCCCTCCACGCCGCAAAGAACAGTAAGTAACAATGGTTACACAGAGAAGAAACTTGAAACCTGATACATTACAAAGTTTTGTGCAATCCATCAAAGGGAAATCATAAAAATCACATTCTATACAGCACAATTTTAAAAGTTTTTGTATATTTAAAAACATTCTAGCCAAAATACACCTCAAAAAGCCTAGTAGAATAATTTTGTGAATCCATTTGCCCCCCTCCCAAACAGTACAAATTCCAGAAATTATAAAATAGTAATAATCTCCACTCCCTGATCCTCTAAAGCCTTCAGTTGAAAAATTAAAACAACAAAAAATTAAGTGCTTCCAGTTATGAAAACAGTGCGAATAACGGTGCACAACAAACAGATCTGCATCAGCAAGCAAACAGCATCCTAGCCCTGTAGTCCAATATCAGGTTATTTAGTTCACCAGAGTTCTGGCCCAGCTTCAGGTCGTCTTCAATCTAAGGGTCCTAGGTTTGCCCTCATAGAACCTTCCTAGGGCCCTATTACCTGACTGGTCAAAGTAAGGAAGGCTGACAACAGCACTCGTCTCGAGGCATTCTCCTCCCACTGACAATGCACTGCTCAAAGGGTTAACTCAGTTGGTGAAGGTCAACTTCTAGTCATTCAACCCACGGTCACATTTCTCTATTTTAAGAACAGTCATTTCAGTATGAACCTCTGTAATTAGGCTACAAGCAACCTGATGAGCAGAGTCTCAATGGAGAGCAAAAGTCAATGAAGACTACTGTTTAAAAATCGTGTTTACCCAATCTCATACCAATGTAACCGAGCAGAATATAAGATGATTTTTCAAAATCACATGTCATAATAGCACTGTTTTTTTTAAGTTGGCAAGCAATAGTTCATATTAAGGCCTATGACTTTGTATTTACTGATATTTTTTAAAATAAGAAACTGAAATGTGCAAGGCATTAAACTTTAAAAAGTGATGTGATAACTGCAAAGTGCAGCAAAATTTTAGTTTTAGTATAAAATATATAGCCTAGGAACCATCCTAGTCTAAAGGATGAATAATATATATCCCTCTGAAAAATAGATTTTTATATATATACATATTTAGCCAATATGCCAGAATGACATGGAAGGAAATGTTCCAGTCTCTCAAATAAATATTAAAAAATAAATTTTTAAAACTGACAAAACTGTCAGATGTATATTATACCTAGGAGACTAGAGTTACTGTTATTTAATGTTTGATCATTTTTCCATGAATATTCTAATTAATAAAGGTTTCATTAAACATTTTAACAGAAGTTTGAATTTCCTGTTCTTTGTAAGATGTGCCTAAGTTAAAGCCAGCATTCCCTGTCTCACAAATCACTTTCAAAATGGTAAGTAGAAACAGCTGTAACAATTTTCTGGTAAATTATTGGTGTATTTCTTAAAATATCTTTTCAGAAAGGTGGCTCTGGGGAAAAATGGTAGCTCTCAGGGGCATTATTTATTCTACATCAGCACCTCAGATGTGCTCAGTTAACAAGTGAAAAGATTTTCTTACCAAGAAACTATACCCAATATCTAAAATCATGTCAAAACCATCCCTTTTTCTTACTAGGTACTAGGCACATGCACAAGAACTCTAGATTTCAAGGTGCAAAAGTTTCAGTGGTGGTTCTTCTGATAACCTAAGAGGCAGAGCAGGGTACTTTGTTTTAGGAAGTACAAGCAACGTATGAAAAACAACCACCCACACAACCTATTTTGGACACAAAACCACGCAGGCATATGTAACGATGTTTTTTTTAAAGAGTATATTGTCCAGCCAGTTACTAACTGGAGAAAAAAATAAAGTTAATCTCTAATTCATTTAAGCTATTATGGATGGGGAAATTAACTCCATCAAACTACCCTACGAAAGTCCATTTGAGAAATGACATTGTTATACTCCTAGACAATAGACTGGCATCCTTCCTTAGTTTCTACTGGTCCTTGTAATTCATCCTGGGCTTTAGGTTTCGTCCAATAGAGATGAAGATCTATCAATTCTTTTTTATACATAAAGTTCTAGGTACATCACGAAAATGGCACTTAAGAAAGCAAAATTCTATATTTCAAACCCTAATTTATCATTCAACAAAGGACAAAAGGAGAAACAAATCAGAATGAGATTGAATGATAAATAGCATAAACCCATCCCTAAAAACATCCCTTCAGAATCTAAAAATGTTCCCTTATATCCAAACAAAATCTTCCAATGAAAAATGAAAATAGGCCACATAAGTATACAGTAAAATAATTTGAAATAATTCCAAAATTTGTAGTAAAACGATTACGTAAAGGCTAAAAATAATTTGTACCAGTAAAATGAAAATTGTAGTCACCTGGTTAATGGTGAGGGGGAGGAAACAGGAACATAAACTGCCAATTGCCAACTTACATTTTACTCAGTTCATTTGGGCCTTTTTAAAGAGAATGCTAAGTTTCATAGAAGTTAACAGCATATGTACAAAATTCCAATTCTGTTATGGGGATGTTTGCTTAAAAGGAAAAACCTAACATAGGAATAACCTAACCCTTGTATCATAAAAAACATATATGATTTTTTTCAAGGCTGAACTTGGAAGTATTATAGTAAAGGACAATACTGCATGAATATCTATTAGTATGATTAAACTGACTGCACAAACAAACAGCTCATTATCAGAACACAGAATCAGGAAACCAGTGCTTCAGTATCAGCAAGAAGCAATCATTCAATACTGGGTGTGCACATAAACCAAGTGATGCTATTCCCTAGAGTTAAAGTTCTGGAATCTTTCTAAGCCTTCCTCACAGTCTGGAAATAACTAGTAAGTAGAGTCTACAATGAGCTCTGAATTCTTCCTTTCTGAAACAACAGTATATATACATACATATGTATATGTATGTATGAAAGTATGTATGGTCCTAGGAGGGCTTTTCCAGTTAAACTTAAGTCAATTTTCTAAAATTCCCTACATGTATTTCTGAGGCTGCTGAACTTACTTCTCCTTCCAGAATGTAAGGAAAACTTCCTGGGTATGACTAGGTATCCTGTGAAAATACTGAACCAACAGTCCTAGAGATTCAAAGTTCTCTCCATGGAACTAGAAAAAGCAACTAGTACAGTATCTACTTCCCCCAGAACCAGAATATCCCAGGAAGCAAATAACCACAAAGAACCCTGGACATGGCACCAAATAGACAAGAGTCTAAAGACTTAGGTAGGGCCAAAGGAATACTACTATACAGTATACAGACTGCTAAAAATGCTTAAACTTGTCAAATCTCTTTCCGTGAAGAGCTTTAAAGAAGTACTGAACATATATATTTTACATGGTTTGGATATAGTTTTACTAGCAGGATGGAGAACAAGCTAAATGACTTTGAGCATGTCCTTTGCAATTCCAGGATTATGAAAAATGAATGAGTAGAAGTTTTCATCTTATTATAACATATGTATCAATTCCAAATCACGGCAACTCACCATTTTAAAGAATAAAGATTACTAGTAACAGACTATGATTTGATTTTGAATGTAAGGCAGCATAATATCTTTAATGAGGAAAAATACTTTGAGAAATGATGAGAAAGTTGTTGCAAGTTAATTTGAGTCAGATGGCAAAGATAAGAAAATCAGTCTTACAGCAGAGCTCCTACTATCCAGTTCAACTAGCTTCCCTTCTTCCACTTAGGCTGCTGTTGCCTAATAGCATTCATCCCAATAACATGATGAATAATTAGACATAACTATTACGCATCTCAAAAAGTCTTCTCAATGACAATTGATCCTAAATGGGATGCTACCGTTCTGATAAACATCTCTAGATTTTTCAAAGATTCTGATACTGAGTTTTTGCTTAAAGGAGGTAGGTTAGGAACAAGACGATCATGACAGCCTTGTCCTGATGAGTTACAGTTGAAAATGTCTCATTTTTAACAAGAACACAAAGACTCCCAATGATGAAAGAACCACCAATCTTTCCTCAAATGACGATCTCATGAAGAGAAAGAAGATCACAATCAACCAGCTATGGCTACATACCTTTCTAAGGTTGCAGGGACAGACATATTTAAGGAAAACCAGATAAAACTGGTTTCCATTAAGCTGCCTTTAATGTGCCATCTAGTTCTCTGACATCCCTATCCTTAAAGGCAGGAAATGCATAAAGACCAAAGATGTGATCTTGGAAAACAATCCAATGGCTTCATTCCTCATGAAAATAAATTTTTCTTTAGTGCTTAACAATTTTAAAACTCCCAGGTAACTGGACTCCCCCCGGCATCTACTTATTACAAAGTACAAAATAGTAAGCATACTAGTAACACTAGCTCAGAAAGTGCTATTGGAGGTTTAATTTTCAAAGAGAGATGTGCAAACTAAATAATCCAAATGACTGCTCCTGGTCACTACCTACTGCTACCTTTCAGCATTGCTACTGCACATCTCAGGAATGGATGCGTTTCTTATGCTGATGCTCAACAAATGAGTCAGCAACATACCTCCCAAACTTCAAAATATATGAAGGCAATTCCCTGAATATATCCTTTCCCTCCACTCCCAGTCAATCAAGCTACATATTAAAACTGATCCACTAGGCAGAGAAAGAGACTTTCTTAGGACAAAAAGACACCATTCCACACCAAAATTAGGCGAGCAAGTAATGTTACAAAACCTTGAGACCTCCGGTTACACAAATTATTATGAACACAATCTATACCAAAATTATGTAGCCAGCTACTTTCTTCTAATTAAAGTCTCATACATAAGAATCTCTATACAGTATAAAAACAAGTTTAAAGTGAATTTTGTGCAGCTGGAAGGTGCCGAGTTGACTTCTTATCACCTAGAATCCTTGGTGTCTGTATCCCCAGCACAAGCTGTAAGCATGTGAGTTCTCCCTCATCCCATCTAACCATCATTATACAATCTTGTGCTATCTCTAGAAATGAAAAAGAAATTCAGTCTGGGGAGATTATCTGAATCTAGACTTCCAGGCCAAAAATATCAACACAGTACCCAACTATGATGCTGGCCTCAGTCCAGTTTCTTGAATTCGGAAAAGCTACATTCACCTCACATGGGAATGTTTTCTACCACATGGTCGATGTTTGGCAAATTAAAGCAAGTTCAGTGACTCTGAGATGAAAGCCTGCATTTCTTCCTACCTGAATAACCCCAAACCAAAGCATGGGTATTCTCAAGTAAACTCTCCACCCATTAAGATAAAAATATTCCTACAAAATAAGTACTTCTTTACCTCAATGCTGATTTTGAGGACTTCATTTTTCACCTTTCTTTCAAAAATCTCACAATTTTAAAAGGAAATAAGAAAACAATACACAGCAGAACCTGAGTTGCTATGAACAGAAACGGGTCCTGTACTTTGGGTATCTTCTTGACTGAAAAAGCCACAAACGTTCTTTCAGGTTGCTCAATTAGGCATCTTAACTAAATATGTCCTAAGTTTTCAATAATGCAGCATCATCCTCACAATAGCCTATTCATCATCCACAGTACTGTATTCAGTGGGTGTAGAACTATACCACCCAGAGTGCAGTACAGTCAGCATTTTTATGCTGGATGCAGAATCTCATCCTCTCAAAGAGTCTTCCAAGCACTGTCTAATAAATCAATGCCCATCACTTCAGGTTTAAAGAGTTCCCCTCAGGGTGAAGCAAAAAAATAGGATCCCATACTCTGCTGACAGGTTCAGACAAGATGGCTTATGGTAACTGAGAAATTCACCCTGAAGAAATGTAAACTAGATGCCTCTTTCTGGATTGCTTACATGTACTATAATTCACTGCAAAACTGTCTGCCCAACAGTGCTGTTAAAACCTCATTCTGTATGAAAGAGGAATACTTCTTTGTCCATGACCATTTATCAGTTATAACTGATAAGGTATTCTTTGTGGTGAGAGAGAGGACATCAAGAGTCGCAAGGTGTGGCCAAGTTTCATCCATCTGATGGTTTCTTGAAACAACCTATTCCAAATGTGAATCTCTTTCCTGCCAACAGGTCCCAGTAGCCAAAATATTATTTTTGTTCTCATTTGCTCATATCAAAACACTATTCCATCTCTGTATTTTGAAGAAAAAAAAAAGAACAAAAGCAAAATCTCCTTTTACCCAAAATGAAGAGAGAGGTTAAAGAAAAGGAAAGGCAAAAGGGACGGATGGAGTCTATACTCCAATTAAGGCGTTTCCATACACAGTTCCAACTTGAGTCCTATGAAAGAAACCTCTGAAAAGGCATTTTAAATGGGAATGGCAAAAATCACAATAGTTCATTATCAGCACTGTGGAATTCCAAACTGCTCATTTTAAATATGATCATGCTGAATGTCTGTGTCTTCTTTGTTCCTTAGTTCTCTTTCCACAAGTGCATGTGCTATGTTTTTTGCAGATCTGGAGAAAAGGGGCCAGGTGTGGATGGTCCATCCAGGCTAGACAGAGTAAATGACCCATGACTGTTCAGGACAGAAGGAAACTGAGAAAGAAAATAAAACACATTATAATATTATTATTCAATTTCAACTTTCATTCTGTCTACTGAACTCCCTGAGGCACAACAGCTTCTGCAGTGGCTAACAGAACCAATTTCTTGCCAAAGACAGTCGCTGTTTATCATCAAAGCACATGCCTCCTGACTACAGAAACTGTATTTATAGAAATTAGCTTTTTTCATAGAATTCAATTGTCAACACTTTTAATCCATTTTCCTATAATGGAAACTGAGAATACAAATATACTGGTCCAATTTTAGGGCATTCTCCAAAAATGTTCTCTTTTAAAGGGGGAAAAGTCTGCATGTGTTATGTCTGTGTAAAAACAGTCTACTGTAGGCCGCACCAAGCTTTTATATAGCCAGGATTGGGCAGACAATACAAACCGCATTCACACAGTCTCCCTCTATGTAACTTTATTTTCTTAACAAAAATAAGTCACTGTAACAAAATTTAAAACCACTGGATAAATCCAATCCAATACTGTTACCGCCATTGCCTCTCTTCCATCTCCCTTTCAGATACCATTATAAAACACACAATGCAAACTTCCTAAAATATGTTTCACTATAGAATGAAATTTAGTAAAATGCCAATAATGGAATCCATCTCAGGGAGTTTAGTTACTCTGGTACCAAAAGGATTTCATTATAAGGAAGTTCTGTCTATAATTTTCATGTCATGTATGCTGAAAAAAGTGACACAGGAAGGCTTCAGTGTATTTATGGTTCCCAGAATGAAACCTCATGAGGATTCTTGCTTTGCAGAACATTCTATAAACTCTCAATTATCTCTGCTAATACAGGGCAAGGTTATGGATAAACAGAATACAATCTCCAGGAAATTTAATTTGAGTCAATAATTTATGGCTCATTTACTAACTTAAGGGAGGATGCTAGGTGGCTAAAGCACTGGACATGGAGACATGAAGACCTGGGTTCAAATTCTGCCTCAGATATTATGGGACCAAGTCATTTAATCCATCTAGCTCATTTTCTTCATCTGTAAAAATAGGTTTAATAAAGCACCCACCTCACAGGGTTGCTGAGATGATCAAAGGCGGTAAGGTATCTAAAACACTTTGTAAACCTTAAAGTGCTATATTGGGTGTACCAAAGGTCTTAGTGCAGTCTAAAAGCTTTTTATTTTTAAAGCTGTTAAGCATAAAACTGCACTAAGACTTTTGGGACAGGCTGCATGAATTTTATTTCCTTTTCCTTATTCCATCTACTCACTAAAAGAATAAATAATCAGTTAAATGATCAAAAGAAAAAAGTAAAGAGATTGGATAATCCCTAAAGTGGATAACCAATTTCTGAATCATAATGAAGCAAGCATATTTCTAGACCTGTGAGTTAATATATTTAATACCTATTCTTTCAATGAAACTACAGAAAGCAAAACCTACATTTTTTTTTAACAGAATAAAGGCTAAAGATCTCAAGAGCTTAGTAATTTCTCAATTAACAGGATACTTACTATATTCAGTATGTTAGAGTACACTTAGCTACATTCACCAAAAAATGGCTCCTTTCAGAATTTAAAATGGTGGGAGAGATTTGAGGAGGGTCATTAAGTATTTAACAATTGCAACTCTAACTCAAATTCATATAATAGGAAACAATCAAAAAAAGGAATCTTGCTATGAGGTGGATATTTATCATAGATACTGGTTTTCTGTTACTTTATAAGACTAACAACAGAACTCCAAACAAGAGTTGGGACTCAAAAACGTATGTATTAATTACAAGCTACAGAACAAACAAAAGGACACTGTATTCTTGCCCTGACTCTCAATTTTAGACTTGCCCATTATATAAATTCTGAAAACGATGAAATGCAGTACATAACTTACCTGGAAAAGGGTGTTAGCACCTTGCAGTCTGGCTGGACTTAAAGGAGCAACAGGACTGAGAGTGCTCCAAAAGTGGATACTGGAGAGCAAGGGACTTGGCGTCAATAAGATAGGAGTCTGTAATACACAAGACAGAAATATTTATCAAATCAAATCACTGATATCCCACATAGTTTCATATACACAATAACCCAAAGCAAAAACTTTCTCCAATCTGAAAAATACACCAAAGGCAAAACCCCATCACCACTTCAATAGCCCAGGAAAAGTAAAGGCAACAATCACTTCTTTCTCTTTCTTTCCAGGGGTTTCCCCAAGTAAGAAAACTGATTCTATCCATTAGTTCTTTTTTCCAAGAGAAAAAGAACAGAAGGTAAGACTCATTCATATAGGCATATTTTCTCCTTAATGAAGGGAAAGCCTGAAACTAACATAGGAGTAATCCACCTATAAAAATATTATGTGAGATGAGCAAGTTAATGAATATCTAACATAACTGTGCAAACCTGTTACACAACATCATACTGGTACTTTTTAAGAGTTCTCAGTACCTATTGTTTTCTAATACTGAAACAACTACAAAAAAGCTTCAATGTTAGAAAACACAATTAGTGTTCGTGATCTTTACCAACATTCAATTTAACATTACAAAAAAAAGGAAAAGAAAAGAAAGAGACTCTTATTTACTTGGGGAGAGAACCCCAAAAGAGGTTGCTTGCCTTTAAAACAACATTTAACATTCTGTTTATACCACAATTTTTATGTGTAGCTGTGTAGCCTAAGTAAGTAAAAAGAAAGGAGATGGGGCTGATTTAAAGGTAAAGTATGCTTCAAAGGGTCATACTTAACCTTTTCAATTAACTGTAAGGCAAATCAGAAGGTAGTAGCAAACTGAGGGCTTAAATTATGGCTAAATTTTTTTTAAGTTATGTAAAAGCAAACAATCCTGACATTAAAAGAAGGGAAGCGCTACCTGTGAAAAAAGTGCAGGAGTGAGAGAAGCCGTAGGGAGAGAAGGACTCAATATTCCCAGGGGGCTTGGATCACTGCCTGTGATCACCAGAGTAGGTGCCAACTCTAGCCCTTTGGGTTTCTTGGACCTTGATGAAGGATTTGTGCTCTCTTTCTCTAGCAGTGCTAACTCCTGGTCTTTGGGCTCCAATGAAAAGTTTTGAGAGAGGCCCACGGACTGAGAAGCCACTGAGTCAATGTCTGTGTCAATGTCTAGGTCTGCATTAGGACTCAAGGGTGGTGAAGGTGATCTGGAAGGATCCTGCAAAGAGGGAGATATGGAAGAAACAGGAGGTGTGGTGGTAAAAGTGGTCATTATATAGGGTATGGAAGATGGAGTTTCTGGAGAAGACGTTTTTGGAGGAACTAGAGTCTCCAAGGCTTGGAGAGTTTCTTCTGAAGTTGTAGAAATAGTTGGGCCAGCTGAAATGGTAGAAGGAATAGGTGCAACTGATGATATTTTGGAGGGTGTTGTCACAAATTTGATGACTGAAGGTGTTGGCTCCTGGGGAGATTTTTTTTCTGCCAGTTTCTCAGCTGGATTCTCAATTTTTATAGATTTGAAAAGCTTTACATTGGAGGAGTTCAAAGAGTTGAGAGTAAATGAAGAGTAGAGGCCAGAGTGTATATAGTCATTGCGGCTAGAGGCCTTGGCACATGGCTGGGGTGGCTTCTCTTTCCCTCCATTCTCCAAATCTTTTGAATTGGTGATGACTTCACTGAAGCCTGAAGTTTCACAGTCTCCCTCTATCCTCCCCACAGCCATCGGATCCATGTTCAAAATCTCTGGGTAAGAGACAAACTTGTACACAAACTTCTGACCATTCACTTTTTTGATGATATTCTGTAGATAAATAAAATAAGCACATTCTTATACCCCCCTCATTAAGTTAGTTGCTATTCCTCTTAGGACAAGTTGTCAAAATACTTCGTAGATATAGGAGATTCCCCAGTAGAGATGTTAAGACACTTCAAAATCCAAGACAGGGAAAAACATACAAACATCTGAATTATTGTATAATAATACCACTGATATTCTGCATAAAGAGTGGAATATTTTAATATTCATAACTATGCAAATCATAAGTAAAACATTGCTAGATTTCAGGTCTCAAAATTCTATAGATGTAAATTACACCCATCCCGAGAAAGTAAAAACCAAGTCATCATAATCAAAATATTACACTCCTGCTAAGGCTCCTACTCACCTCAGAAACCCAAGTAATTTCTTATCTAGTAAAATTACACAGAAGGAGCAAAAGGACAAACTATTTGTTTTGAGGCTAATGAAATAAAGGTCAATGCTTAACATACAAATGTATTTTAAATAAGTGTAAATAAAATAAGTATATTTTAATAAAAAAGGTAACTCTATAATGTCACTAATAGCCAGTTATTAATGTACTGATTCCATGCACTATGGATTAAAGAACTAAAGAAAAAGTCATATGCAGATACAAAGACTGTAGACTAAAAAAATCAAGTTATTAAAATGAAAAAAGTTACCTACTTACAAAAGCCCAAAATTGTTGTATTCTAATCCTACCTTTGCTTTGTTCTTTTAAACATAGCTACAACCAGTAGTGACAGTATCTCTAAGGGGAAAATACAAGGTAAAAGTCTATTGAAAATACAGCTGGAACACATGGACCCTTAATCTAAATTTTAACTACAAAAGTTCTACATCAACTTATTTAAAGGAAATCTAAGATATTAAAAAAACAATCCTTCACTGAAACTGTTAAAACAATCAGGAATTCGAATTTAGATTACCTTTACATAGTAGTATCTGAGAGCTCGGCTTAACTTGTCATAGTTCATGCTAGGCTTGTTCTTACGGATTCCCCAGAGTCGAGCCACCTCCTCTGCTTGCAAAAGCTTGAACTCCCCATCATTAGAGGTCCAGCAGATCATATGCTTGTTCTGAGGCTCCTGAAGGAGCTGAAGGAGGAACTGCCACAGTGTAATAGCACTGTCCATAGCAGTGAGCTGGAAAAAAAGATAGAAAAGACATACAATGACGTCAGAAAAAGCTCCTTGCCTTTCCAAGAGGCACTGGGGAAAGAAAACATGTTATTTCTACAAATTGTAAGAATCAGAATAATGGCTGCCAAATGAAAAATACTTTTGCTACAGATTTTAGATTAAAATCTCACCACCAATCTTTTGAAATCCTAGTCTCAGCATTTACTAAATGCATTGGGTTGTCCTGAGAAAAATAACTGTTGATTACACTCCCCTTTAATTCCCATCCCCCTCAAGAGTCACAGCTGTCATTTATGGATCAACAGGCAGCACTGGTGACTCAAAACATCATATTCCCTAGTTTTATTTCATCAAGTCAATCGTTCTATGGTACTCCACAAGGATCATAATTTAAATATGAAAAGGCCTGTATTTGATCATCTGAACCTTCTAAAAGAAAAAAAACTTCAAAACCTCAAGTTTTAAGATCTCACTGTGATGACAACTCCTTCCTTTAGATGGTGAAGCAACTTGGAAATTCTCCCATGATGTTATTCATACCATAAAACTTCAAAACTGTCTGCTAAATAGTTCTTGTTCTTTAATATACGTTCCCAGGAAGCCAATAACTAGAAAAGGTTAAAAATAAGTGAGCACAAAATACCCTTACCTTCACCATCTAAAAGTGAAACCTGAACAAATTAACACCATTCATGTTTAAACATAAATTTTTTAAAAAGTCTATCAATTACCACTTAACACTATCCTGAAGTATGGTAGAAGAAGTTTAATGCTTCAAGTCATTCATTAAGTTTGTTAGGGTCCCTGAGTTATAATTAAAGTAAAATTCAAAAAATATCGATCATCTACTGCATGCAAGATATCATACAAGGTGCTGTAAAGAAAGGCAAATATCAAGAAGATAAATATTCTTGAGTTGCTCTATTTTGCCTTTTTTTAAAAAAAAATCAACTTAAACTATATTTTTTGAATTATCAAGCATTTTTTCCTCCCTCTTAACTTCTTCCTCCAAAAACAAAACAAAACAAAACGAAACACCTTATAACAAATAAACAAGAGTTCCTTTAATTCTACGTCCAAAAATGTGTCCCATTCTATATATTCAGCACATCACTTGTCAGGATGTAGGTAATCACTGAAACTCTGAGCTCATGGGTGATCAATGCAATGATCAGAGTCCTTCAAGTCTTTCAAAACTGTTCTATTGTACAATGGTGTTGCAAGAGTATAAAATATTCTCCTGCTTCAACCGACTTCTCTCTGCAAAAGTTCATCCAATTCTTCCCAGATCTCTCTGAAACCATCTTATCATTTCTTACAGAACAATAGATGTCCACTACATGTAAATACCATAATGTATTCAGTCATTTCCCAACTGATGGATACCTTGCTGTACTTTCTTTCTGATGAGTTAAAAGTGCTAACATTCTTTAATTAATCCACAATGTATTAAAACATTCATTAAGTTTGTTACAGGTGTTTCTGCAGTTCTATTAGCCCAATTATACAGAGAAGGGATACTAAAGCCTAGAAAAGGGAAAATTATTTCTAAATTACATACTAAGTCAACCAAAAAGCTAAGTACTAAATTGGTTTTGTTTTTTTATCAATCAAGTCTTTTATATATTTGCCAAAACTGTTTCCAGGATAATTAATATTGACACTAACAGTAACTTGTGAAGGATTACAACATGCAACCATAACGCTAAATAACTATGTTTAGAAACCAAGTCCATTCTTGTGTTTACACTTTGGTCAATTAATGAACCTTACTAGAGCTTTGTGTCTTTGGAACAGTCCAAAGGCAGAGGCCTATTCTTTGAGTTAGCATGTCTTATTTACCAGATTCAGATTCTTTCTGGCCATGCTCCTGATGAGCCATGGTTCTTCAGGATATTATAGCTTCAGGGACACACAGGACTTCCATTCAAACAAATATTTGCCAGGCAAGGCCTGTTAAAATTTCGTACATTCTCCCCAGTAAATACTTAACTTAAAGAACCTGATTTCCACATACTCATCAGTTTCCCTAAGAGAATGCTAAAGGCGATTGAGAGGGAAGGGGATGAAAAGCAGGGTCTCTGTGTTCATCATAGCTTCAATCTACCTTTCCTGACAAAATGGATTATTCACAATTCTCCCAAAGCATCACACTTTCCCACTTTTGCTTACTTCTCCCTGTGTCTGCAACTCTCCACATTAAGATTCATCAGCAGCTGTTCAAATTCTACTTATACTAGAAAGCCCAAATCCAAATGTCCTCCTCCAGAGAAGTCTTCCCTGATTTCCTGCCAAGTGAGAAGTGTTCTTTCCCACTTCTATGAACCTTTACAGCACCCTTTTATAAGATCATACAATTTTAGAGCTAGAAAGAAACGAAAGAGGTCATATACTTCAATCCCTCATCTTTTGAGAGTTGAGGCTCAAATATTCTTACTTCAGATACATATTTGCTGTGAGGCCTTAGATAAATCACGTAACTTCCTTCAGGCATAGTGTTCCTCATCTATAAAATAGGGATAATAGTCCCTACCGTTGGTTGCTTCGAGGATCAAATGGAAACAGGATGTATAAAGTGCTCTGCAAACCTTTAGACACTACATAAATGACAACTTACTGTTATCACCTTTTTAATGAAATTACAGTCTGTTCTAGATTAGTTTTTATGTACCTCTTACCATTCCTACTAGACTCCTTGAAGGTAGGGATTCCATCTTATTTATTTTTGTATTTCTCCCAATGTTTGCAAATGTTTCATGAAAGAATATTCAAATTTATAATGGCTGACCTACATTTACAAAAATAAAAGCATAATCTTCTGTACATTTTAACACACAAATGTTGGATTGACAAAGAGCAGTTTCCAAGGTGAAAAATTATCATTCTCAAGATGACAAGTCAAATAGTGTCAAAGAAAGAATGGGGGGGGGGCGGGTAGAAGAAGGGTCTAGCTTGCTGGATGGGGCAAGAAAACGGATATACTGAGGAAATGAAGATGTTGTAAAAATAACTAATATCAATAAAATAACATTTTAAAAAGAAAAAAATATCAGATTTTGAGTCAGAAGATCTGGGCTTTGAGTCCCAACTCTAGTATTTATTAGCAATGTGATCATGAACAAATCGCTTAATTTCACTACATTTCAGTTTCCTCACCAGTAAAATGGGGAAAAATAATACCTACACTAACTACTTCATAGGATGTATAGCAAACACTTTGCATATTCTAAATTATCTAAATGTGAGTGCATTATTATTTAAAAGATGATGAAAAATTAAGCTACAGACATAATTTCATAGTTGGTCATCGATACTGAAGTTAACATCACAAACTAAAACATTACTGAATCTATCAGTCAGTATATCAAATGCAGAAACCATATTACAGAATACATTTTCTCTGGGTGCTGAATAACGTCAAATACATCTAACGCATTTGGAACTGGAGATGTTGAGAATGACAGTCAAGGAAAGAGGAACACTGCCACACTGAAATGAATTCTTTGAAGTGACTGTGCTGCTTCAATTGGTATTATCCTATTCAATCAGGACACCAAGCTTTTCTTTGGCTGACATCTTAGCCAAGATTTAGTTGGCTACTTATTCCTTGTGTCCAATTCCTAAATACTATTTTCTGAAATTATGGCATAAAAACAGATTTCAGTAATATCTTTTTAAATAGATAACTTGTTTTTAAGACATTCTATTCAATCAGCAAGCATTTATTAAATGTCTACTACGTGCCAGGCCCTGATACAAAGACAAAAATTAACCATTCTCTGCTCTTAGGGGATTTACGTCCTATGAGGAAAGACATCACATACATATATGTATACATATAAATACAAAATATACATAAGGTATTAAGTGGAAGGGACAGCTGTCAAGAAAACCTCACACAAGGCAGAATGGTATAGAAGAAAAAATAACTATTGGCTCTGGAGTCAGTGGACCTCCCTTCAAAGGCCACCCCAATCTTCCTACCTATATAATCTTGGGTAAATCATTTAACCTTTCTTCATCTCAGTTTCCTCATCCGTAAATTAATGAGAGTGAACAAGATGGCCGAAGGTCCCTTTCAGTTCTAAAAACTACTACCTTATGACCCTCTAGAGCTTATATTAAGAAAGCTTAAATTTTAAAAAAGCAAAGATAATCTTATTCTTGTCACTGTGGTTCAAAAAGGAGAATACATCATATTTTTATTTTAACATTTCTTCAAATACATCTTCAAAGAGGGGACCACTTGTGTTTTCTTCAGCACCAAGCAAAAACAGAAATATAAAGATCTTTTCTCAAAATAAATTAGCTGATACTAATACAAGTAAGATGCTGAATATGTTGCAACTGAGTATGCAGTGAACATCTTAAAGCTGGGAGGATTTGAGAAAATATATGCGATTTCTTAACTCTGAGATAAAGGATAATATCTATATCAAAGTTTAATAATGTTAATACTTTCTTATTATGAAAAAGAAATCTCTAATTGAGACCTTTTCCAACCTAAACATGCCTAGAATACACACATTCAGTTGCCATAGTGACACAGAGCATAATTGTCAAAAAACAGTAGATTTAATAAAACTTCAATTATAGAGAG
Source organism: Potorous gilbertii (assembly GCA_028658325.1). NCBI lineage: Eukaryota > Metazoa > Chordata > Mammalia > Diprotodontia > Potoroidae > Potorous > Potorous gilbertii. The sequence continues at coordinate 600,335,479 of CM053770.1, read as the reverse complement.
AATAAAATCATCTCAGTTCATTAAATGGACCAAAACTGATACTGAAATATGAACATTAAAAAATTAAGAAACCTAATCCCATATGAGTGTACTCGAATAGTACTGGAAATATATAGTAAAATAATACAAATAGAAGCATTTGGAAAAGAGAATACTTTATTAACAATGTAATTGATTTCCACTTAAGTACTTTGGAAACAAAATTGAAATACAAGAGGGAAGATTAAGATAGAATATCAAAATTCATGAAGCACTTTAATAAAGATACCATTAGAAAAACAAATATGAGTTAAAGTACATTAAAGTCTATGATGTACTTTCCTCACTTCATCGTTCTGTAGGGTATTTGTACTAGGACTTTTTGAGGGACTTGTAGTTTCTTTAGTGTAAGGAGTACCTAGAGGTGCCTTCACTACCAATGCAAATAGGCACCTTCTCTGGGGCTGAGAGCTGAAGTGATTCGTCCCAGATCTCCAGACTCAGGTCACCACTTAATTTCCACTACGCTAAGCTGCCTGATGATTGCTCCTAAGTGAAACAGGAGGACACTGAGACTTAGCAAAATGTGGAGACTTGCCTAGAGTCACACAGCTAGTAAATATGACAACTTGAGATTTGAACCAATGTCTTTCAGCCCCAGGACATCATGATCCTTTTTCTAGAAGTAAAATTATACTTCCTACCAGATCAAACCATAAAAAAGGGCATGACCTAGCAACCTAAAGGTGTGATAGTGAATTGATGTGCTTTTTTTTTTAAGCAAACAGCATCCTATAGATTTTACTGAAATGAGCAAAATATTTCTTAGGCAAGAACACCCTAAGTGGGGTAGGGAGAGGTCACGCTGAACTGCAAAATAAACATCAAAAGCCGGCAACCGTATCCCTTAGGGCCGTCCCAGACAACAGCCCTTCTCCGTTTCCTAGTCCAGGCCAGGCGGCCCCGGCCATGCGTCCTTCTTCCACGTCTCCCCCCTCTCCGAATCTCTCCTCTACCTCCTAACACCTAACGCCTACGCTCAGGTCTCTCGGCTAAGCTCTACGTTCTTGGGGGTTCTCCTTTCACTCCGGCACAAGCGCAGGAGAAAAACGTGCTTCCGACCGGCCCCCTGGTCGGTGCCTCGGCGCCGCGGGAGCGGCCGGACCCGGGGGAGGGGGCAAGGCCGACGACGGCGCGCCCGGAGGCGAGGCGAGCGAAGTCCCGGGGAGCGCCGCCGCCCCCCAGGCCTCCCTCGGGAGCAGCCCGGGGCTGCGCTTTCATTTTCCGACTTCCTGCCAGCCACCAAATCCAGCCCCCTCCCTTCCTCCCGGCCCGCACCGCACCCGCAGGGATGCTCCGGTGGGCGGCGCCCCGCAGGCGTGGGCGGGCGGGGGGATGCGGCTCCCGCTCCCGCGATCGGAGCGGGCTGGGGGCGCGCCCACCCCTCGCCCGCCCCCGCCGGCCCCACCCCCAGCGGGGGGGAGGGGCGCTCGCTTCCTGCGCCGGCGTGGGCGGCGGCCCCGAGAGCCGCGCCGGGCGGGGGCTGGGGCTGGGGGCGAGGGGCGAGGCTCACTCACCGAGGGCGCGGGGGTCTCCCTCAGGTCCTCCTCTCCCTCGGGCGCCGCCGAGCCGCGGCTCAGCCCCGGCGGCCGCCCCCCGCTGCCGTCTCCTCACGCGGGCAGCCCACGGGCGCTGCGGCGGCGGAGGCGGCGGCGGCCGAGCCGAGCCCGCCGGGCGCCCGCGGTCGCCCGCATCTCCCGCCGCCGCGGCTCCTCCCGCCCCGTCCCCGTCCTCCGTCCGCAGGCACGCACACGCACGCACAGCCTGGGCTGCGGGGCCGGGCGGTCGGGCCGCTAGCCGCCCTCACCGACCGGCCGGCGGGCGGATGGGCGGGGGCGGGGGCGCGCGCTCGGAGCGTTCCTCGGCTCGGCCCCGCGGCCGTCGCGTCTGCTCAGCCGCTGCCGCCCTCCGGCCCGAGCCCGACCCCTCCCGGCCTCGGTAGCTGTCTGCGTCACTTCCGGGGGCGGGGCGGGAGGAGCGGCAGCCCCGCCTCCGGAGCGCGGGGCCGGAAGCGGGAGGCGCGGCGGCCGTGGTCACCCTCCCGGACGCCTGCCCCCGAGCGCCCCGACCCGGCCGCGCCGGGGGAGGGGGATTCCCAGGGCCGCCGCCCGGAACTCCCCATGGAACTAGCTAACCCTGGCCCGCCTACCCCCGCGGCCGCAGGGGCGCGCTCCTCCCCCCTTGCCCTTGACCCCTCTTCCTGGCACGTGACCCATCAGCGCGCATTTATTAAGCGCCTACCCGTGCCGGGCACCAGCTAAGCGCCAGCTGTACTAAAAGAGGCCAAAGGCCGGCCCCGCCCTCCGAGGACTCACGAGGGAGGTGCATTTATTAAGCGCCTACTGTGTGTCAGGCACTGTGGCTAAATGCTGGGAATACACAGAATTGTATGAAAAGGAATCAGGAAGGTACACGGGAGCCCAAGGGGAAGGACTCGGTGCCCAGGGCCGCCGGCCCTGCTTGCCTCGGGGGCTACAGAGGGACAGCGCTGGCCCCGAGGAGCTCGCCTGCTGACGGCCCGGGAGCCCGTGGCCTCTTCTCAGGAACGTCTGTAAATAGCGGGAGCACGTGCTAAGCTTGAGTTAGAGGCTGAAGATACAACTTGTCTTCCTCGTCTGGTTTCAGGACCTCCTGAAACCTCTCCGCAGGGAGGAGGCGGTTCATCCCGGGTTCCGCATCTTACTGTAGAGAGATACAAACTATCCCTGCATAAGTGTATACTAGTGCAATGCACACAGAATGACTGGCACGCGCCGCCTTGGCTTTTCTGCAGTATTTGCCATCCTCCTAGTTTTCGTGGTACTAGTTCTCCCGTATGACTCAGTTTTCCTAACTGGATATGCACCCCTCCCCAAGGCTTTATCCTGGGTCCTCCTGCGTTGCTGACTCACCGCCCTGGAAGCCCCCCACAACCCCCAAGATCTTTGTCAAACTGCTATTTAACTCTCTCCTCCCCTCCCGCTCCTTGTACTTGTGAAGTAGATTTTTCAACCCGGTTGTAAGACTTTACATTTATCCATATTAAGTTTCAACTCTTTTGACTTGTCAACTCTGACCCAACGACCAAAAAGCCACAGCAACTCTGCAACTGCTGTTAACTCAGAAACAAAACCAAACCAAACCAGAGAGCTCGCACAAGTTACCAAAACCGCAGTTAACTCTAAAAAATAAAATAAAGAATAAAACCAAAGGGATAACTGCAGTCATAAGCAAAAACTTTTTATATTCCATCGGAGGAGGAAAACTAGCTACATGTGCCAGGCCCCCTGTAGTAGGAGACCCGTTTTAGTGTGGAAAAATCTCAGTATATGCACTAGAGGCTGCGCAGTGAGCTAGCTATATCCCTGACAGCTACAGTGATACAAGCTTGATTCATAGCAGGATTTTGACTGGGACACAGGTACTGCAGGTACTTAGCCAAGCTCAGAGACCACCTGGTGCAGGTGTGAAACAACACTGAGATGTTGCTGAGGCTGAGTTCATGTAGAGGGTGAGTGCAAAGGACTGTTGTTATGCCAAGCTCAGGGTACTTGCTAGGCCTTAGCTCTGGAAAACAGGGTATGTCCTAATCGTAAAAAGAAAGGGGTGGTCTTGGCTTGGGGATCCTGCCAGACTCAATACAGGGTTCTAGTTTGTTAAGATCTTTTTGGATCCTGACCATCATCCAGTTTGTTTGCCATGTCTCTCAACTTTGAGTCAGCTGTAAATCTGATAAGAACATCATCTATGCCTTTACCAGAGTCATTGGTAAAAGGAGTTGAGGACAGAATAAAAACAATTGAATTTATTCCTTTTTGGTATTGTTACTTCATTGGTGTAAGGATTTCCTAATAAGGAAAATCCCTCTACCAACCCAGATTGGCAATGTTCTGCAATGTAAGCTTGAAAGAAGCCCGGTACAGAGAGGTGGTATCTTGCCCAAGGTTACTTAGCCACTATGTGACAGAAACTGATCCCACATATTCCCCACTCTGAGATTATTTTTCCACAATACCATCCTGACTTTCAGATTTATCTATAAAGAGGTCATTGGTAACCTTGGGAAAAAAGATTTTTTTGGCATAGAAATCATCTCGTGGCTAAGTTATAAAAGACAGGAGTTAGTCAACAAGTATTTATTAAATGCTTACTATGTCTCAGGCATTAGTCTGGGAATACAAAGAAAGATAAAAAAAATACTGTTCCTTCTTTCACAGACCTCACATTTTTATAAGGGAAATAACATGCAAATAATTATGTACATTCAAGACATACGCAATATATAGAGGCAATTTTAGAGGGAAATGAGTCAGGAAAGGCCTTCTACAGAAGATAGAATTTGAGAAAGTAGGCTAGTGTAGCTGAAATACTCATAGAATGAGCAGAGAAGAGTAAAATGTAAGATTTAGAAAAGTGGGGAGGGGCCAGATTGTGAAGGCTTTTTAATTCCAGCGAATTTTCTATTTCATTCTGGAGATAATAGTTATTGGAATTTATTTGGTGGTAAAAGGGAGAGATGTGTGTAGTAAGAGTTGTGCTTTCAGAAAATTGCTTTAGCATAGGAAAGGACTAAAGACAGGAAGACCAGTTAGAGACCAGTTACTGCAGTTGTCCAGGCAAGAGGTGATAAGAGCCTATAGAGATGTTGTGAAGTTAAAAAAAAAAAAAGACTTGACAGATTGGATATATGGAGTCTGACAGATTAAATACAGGGGAGTTGAGGAGAGTTAGGTTGTGAGTACAGACTGCTTTTTCTAAAAGACTGGCAGGGAAAAAGAAAGAGGCCAACAAGGCCAATTAAACCTTGGGCCATAAGCAGTCTAATATTTATTGTTCATCTGTGCCAGGTATTTTTTCCAGTAAATCAATTCAACAAGCACTTATTACATTCCTGCTGTGGACAGGGCAGTGTACTAGGGGCTAGGAAAACAAAGGCATAATCCCTGTTTACTGGAGCCATGTACTCTTAATAGAATAGTAATATTTTCCTGAACACAACGTTAAAAATCATTCCCACTACTAATAATAATATGAAAAAATGCTCCATGAACAGGACCTACATGTACAAAAAATATTTATAGCAGCTCTTTTTGTGGTGGCAAAGAATTGGAAATTGAGGGGATGTCCATCAGTTAAGGAATGGCTGAACAAACTGTGGTATATAATGTGGTGGAATACTGTTGGGCTATAAGAAATGATGAGTAGGCAAACTTCAGAAAAACCTGGAAAGACTTATATGAACTGATGCTGAGTGAAATGAGCAGAACCAGGAGAACATTGTGCACAGAAACAGCCACTGTGCAATGGTTTACTTTGATAGACTTAGCTCTTCTCAGCAATGCAAGGACCTAAGACATCTCCAGAAGACTCACCCTGGAAAATGCTATCCACATCCAGAGAAATTTGGAGTCTGAAGGCAGACGGAAGCAGACTATTTGCTCTCCTTTTTTGTTGCTGTTTTGTTTCTTCTTTCTTATGGTTCCTCTCATTAGTTCTAATTCTTCCTTATATCATGACTAATGGAAAAATATGTTTAATATGAATGTATAAGTAGAGCCTATATGAGCGTGGGAAGGAGAAGGGGAGAAAATTTAAAACTCATAATCTTATGGAAGTGACTGTTGAAAACTAAAAATAAGTTAATTATATATATAAATTTTTTAAATGCTTGAAATCATTAATAACAAGAGAAATCTAAATTAAAGCAAGTATGAGATTCTACCTTATAGCCATCAAATTGACTAAGATTACAAGAGAGGAAAATGACCAGTATTGGGGATGGAAAGGCTGCAATAAAACAGACATACAAGTAGATTGTTGATGAGTTAGTCTAGCCATTCAGGAAAGCAATTTCAAACTATGCCCACCTAAAAATTTATAAGATTGTCCAAACCCTTTGACCCAAATAGAAGATGAAAAGCAACTATATAACAGTTCTTTTCATAGTAATGAAAAACTAGAAATTAAGGGGATGCTCACCTTTTTGGGGTATGTAGCATACGAATGTAATAGAATATCATTGTGCCATACTGTTGATGGAGTTGTAAACTGCTCCAACCATTTTGGAGAATGATACTCAAAGGGCTATAAGTTTGTGCATACCCTTGGACCCAACTATACCCCTACTAGGTCTGTATCCCAAAGAGAGCAAAGAAAAGGAAAAAGGACTTATTTGTACAAAAATATTTATAGCAGCTCTTTTCATGGTAGCAAAGAATTAGACATTGAATGGATGCCCATCAATTGGAGAATGGCTGAACAATTTGTGGTATATGATTATGACAGAATACTATAGTGCTATAAGAAATGATGGGGGGATGGTTTCAGAAAAACTTGAAAGACACAGATGAACTGGTTTAAAGTGAAGTGAGAAGAACCAGGAGATCATTATACACATTAAAAGAAATATTGTACAGTGGTCAGCAGTGAAAGATACCTACTCTGATCAAGACAATGATCCAAGACAATTCCAAAGAACTCATGATGAAAAATGCTATTCACCTCCAAAGAGAGAACTGATGAATTCCAAATGCAGATTGGAGCATTCTTTTTTCACTTTCTTCTTCTCCTCCTTTTCTTTCTTCCCTTTCTTCTCCTTCTCCTCCTTATTCTTCTCCTCCTCCTCCTTCTTCTTGTTTTTCTCCTCTTCCTCTACCTCCTCCTCCTCCTTCTCTTCCTCTTTCTCCTCCTCTTTCTTCTTCTACAACATGGCTAAGATGGAAATGTTTTTGCAAGTCCTCACAGATATAATTAATATCATCTTACTTGCCTTCTCAATCAGTGGGGGAGGAGCTGAATAGATGGAGAGCATTTGAGACTCTTTTTTTAAACAAATATTAAAAATAAATAATATAAATTTTAAAATAATGTGCCATAAGAAAAGACAAAATAGCTTCAGAGAAAACTGGGAAGGCTTCTATGATCTGATGCAAACTCATATGAGTAAAACTGGGAGAGCAATTTACAGAAAAACTTTATAAGGAAAAACAGCTTTGAAAGACTTTAGAACTCTGATTAATGCAATCACAAACCATTAGTCCAGAGGCATGAAGGTGAATCACCCCCACCCACCTCCTGCCAGAGAGAACATGGACTTAAAATCCAGACTCAGACAAGCATGTTTAGACATGGCTATCGTGGGAATTTGTTTTGTTGTACAAAGCATATTTGTTATGAGGGGTTTGTTTTTCTTTTTGAATTGTTCAATGGTGGCAGGAAAGGGGTAACAGTGGGACTGTGTGATAGTAAATGTTGGGGGAAAAAATTTTTCCCGAATCAGATTATACTAAAGAGGAGTCTAATTGATCCTATATTCTGCTTTCTTGGAAAATATATGAAAATAAAATTTCAGTTATAGAATGTGTCATGACCATAAGTATATGAACACTCTTAAAAGAGTTTCATGTTTATTATTCCATTTTTAGTATGCAGAAATAATTGTAAACACCTTGTCACTACTGAAAAGATGTCATCTCTACTACAATCCTACCTTAGACTTGCTGAGGAAAAAACCCAGACATTATCTTATTTACAGTGACTCCCCTCATACACAAATACCAAAGGATTCAATTTCAATGTATCCAACCAGGTGGCTACTCTAGCAACAGAGGCATTATTGAAAGGAGAGAATGTTTTAAAAGCAGTTTACAACACCACACACAAGCATATTTTCACAACAAATATGTAGGCAGGGAAAAAGTTAGTGAAATATTTACAAAACATTTACTAATCTTGAGGGCCTTTAAAGTAAATATTGTAGGTGCAACAATTGAAAGAAGAATTACCCACTGGGGAAACACTTGCTAATGAAAAACAAATGCTTTCAAATGGGGGGAAAAACGGATTTTTACTCAGTTAATAGGATGTGATATTTTTGTTTCTGAAAGATTTATTTAGAGAACACTTGCTGGAAATAGTTTAAGTTATCTTCTGACCTCCCTGGTCTAATCCAGCTACTATCTTCTTAAACCTATAGTGTTCAAAAGATCACTATTAAGGTCCCCTTCAGGTTAAGCTTGTAGTATTTACTGTCTTTTGAAAAAAATCTCATGCAGTTCAATTAGACAAGCATTTATTTTTTTATAAATCAGTCAACAAGCATTTATTAAGCACTTTTTATGGATCTGATGCTGTGATAAGAATGGTAGTTACAAAGGAAAGGCAAAAAAAGTCCCTGCCCTCAGGAAGCTTCCATGTTAATCTTTTTCAAATTGTTTTTCTAAACTTAATTTTAATTTTTCAATTAACAGAAATCTACCTACTTACTCTCTTACTTCCCTCCCCGCAATGGGAAAAAAGAAAAACAAAATCCTTATAACCAAGAGACATAGTCAAACAAAACATTTTGGCCTAGTCCAAAAAATGTATATCTCAGTCTGCACCCTATGTCCATCACCTCTGTAAAAGGAGGTCAATAAGTCATTCAATAAACATTTGTTTAGTGCCTACTATGTGCCAGTCACTGGGGTAAGTTCTGAAACACACACACACAAAAATCAAAGACAATTCCTGCCTTTAAGGAACTAATAATATAATGGGGGAGAAAATATACACATAATTGTATAAATAAGCTATATACAGGATATTTTAGAAATAATCAACAGAGAAAAAGCACACTAAAATTAAGAGGGATCTGGAAAGGCTTCCTGTACAAGGTAGAGTTTTAACTGCGACTTGAAGAAAGCCAAGGGAAGGAGGTGGGTAGGAGGTTTCATCAAGAGTTCTTTGAACTCATACTTGGTCATAATCTTGATCATTTCTTTAACCTTTCAAAGTAATTTATCATGATAGTGTTATTACTGCGTAAACTGTATCCTAGTGCTGTTCATTTTATTCTGCCTCCATACAAGTCTTCCCAGGCTTCTCTGAATCTTTCCCTTTCATCATTTCTTATGGTACAATAGTATTTCATTACATTCATATACCATAATTTATCTAGCCATTTTCCAATTGTTGTCCCCTTCTTAATTTCTAGTTTATTGTCACTACAATATTGTTGCTATAAATGTTTTTGTACATAAAAGTTTTTTTCTCTTTTTTTGATCTCTTTGAGGAACAGGTTTAGTAGTAGTACTGCTGAATCAAAGGATACACACTTTAAAGACTTTGAAGACATCATTTCAAACTATGTGGCTGGACCAATTCAAAGCTCCATCAAAAATGCATTAATATAACTTTTTCCATCACACCTTTAATATCTGTCATTTTCCTTTGATAGTCTGAAGGTAGAGATTGGTTTGGTTTGAATTTCTCTCATCACTAGTCATTTGGACCATATTTTCATGTATCTATGAATAGCTTGAATTTATTCCTTAGAAAACTGCCCTTTTATATAAATCCTTGGACCATTTTTCAGTTGGGAAATGGCCCTTATTCTTATAACACTTGAGTCAGCTTTTCATATAACTTAGAAGCAAGGCATTTATCAAAGAAACACTGTAAAGAGTCTTTTTCCCTCATAATTATCTGCTTCTCTTCTAATTTTAGCTGCATTTGGTTTTGTTTCCACAGGCATTTATTAAATACATGGGTTGGGCTGTCCTGTGGTAGGTGCTGGAAATACAAAGACAAAATAAAAAATCTTTGCCTTTAAGGAGTTTACATTCTATTGAGGGAAAAGAACATGTACAGAAAAAATTATACCCAAAACATATATATATAGTATACCCTCTGTGTTACCTCCCCAAGGGTTTACACATTATAGCCCCAATATCTCAGGTTCAAGGGTACCTGTGAATGTGCAGCTCAGTCATATCAAACTGAAATAGTAATGGGTCCTAAACTCTACACAAGGATCTCTGTGGGTCATATATTGACTTAGAAAATCACATATTAACATTATCTATGTTGTATTTTATTCATTTTGTCAGATATTTTCTATTTTAATTGCATTTTAATTTGATGGGACAGAAGTATTTCAGGCAGCATGCAACCTAAAGTCCACCCACCCATTTCACACCTATAGTATAACTCTCCTCTTCATCCTCTGCCCTGCAGCCTCACTCTGTGATTGGTGGTTCCTCTCAGAACCTCCATTTCAAGGAAAATTTCAAGACAGCCATATTGTCATTCCTCTCTAGGCTCTGTGCTCCTGATTCTCCAGACCTCTGTACTCTTCCCCATGTCCTCTTGCCTTCATTTCTTCCCCCTTCACCCCTTTCCACTGATCTTTTACGTATTGTCATCCCCATTAGAAAATAAGGTTCTTGAGGGCAGGGACTGACTTCTCCTCTGTGTTTGTATTCTCGGAGTTTAGCACACAGGAAGTGCTTAATAAATGCTTGTTGACTTGACTTGATTCAAAGCTTCCTTTGATGAGCCATAGCCACTGTAGACCAGTAAATATAATTAGCTCGAAACAGCCTTCCCCTAAATCGGGGCCACACTCTCTTACAGTGGGAAGAGAGGGCACAAGTTTTAGGTGTCACGGTAGGAAGGCACAGACATAAGGATCATGTTTCCTCAAGGCAACTCATGCTGGTTTCAGTTACTTCAAGCCTTTCTTTTCTTTCTTCATGGAGCCTTTACACTGCTCCTCCTAGGGCACATCATGTGTACTGGACAGGCCACTGGGCTGGGCTCCCAGGGGCCACATTTTGGTTCTGGATTTTCTAGTGCTATTTTTTTCCTTTAGTTCATAGTCTCTTCTTTGCTGCCAAAGGACCCATTCCTTGAAGCTGACCAAACATCTGCTTTTCTGTGTCTGTCTAGAGAGAGAAAAAGAGAGAGAGAGAGAGAGAGAGAGAGTGTGTGTGTGTGTTTGTGTGTGTGTGTGTGTGTGTGTGCCTCCTCCATCCCCCCATAGAGGCAATATCTCTTACATAATACTGACCATGGTCAATGAGGGAGGGAGAAAGGGAGAGGGGGAGAAGAGAGAGGAAGAGAGAGAGAAAGAGAGAGAGAGAGAGAGAGAAGAAAAAATCCCCTTCTCCCTCTTCCCTCTCCTAAGGTATATGTGAAAGGAGTCACTCCACAAAGTTTCCCTCAGCCTCAAGTGACTATAAAGTTTAATAAACTAGTTCTTTAAAAGTGATACATAAAATAGTTTCTTAGAGGAAGGACAGTGCTGGTGACTAGAAGGGACAAGATAGGCTTTGTTTAGGAGATGGAACTTAAGATGAGCTTTGAAGAAAAGCTAGGGATTTTACGAGATGTACGTGAAGAGAGGAAGCATTTTAGTCATTGGTGGACATGCTGTTCAAAGGCACAGATACAGGAAATAGAGTTCTACGTAGAGAAACCAACCATCAATCCAGTTTGGCTGGATTGAAGAGTGCTTAAAAGAGAATGACATGCAACAAGCCCAAAACATTGTTTGGAACCATATTTCAAAAGGTTTGAAATGCCAAATAGAGAAGTTTGTATGTAATCCTTAGAGGCAAGGGAGTTGACAAACTTCTTGAACAGGATAATGACTTGGTCAGACCTCTGCTTTAGAAATACCAATGGTAACAGTAGGAAGGGTGAATTAGAGACTATAGAGACTAGGCGTAGAAACGCCAGTCAGGAGACTTACAATAGATCAACTAAGAGTTCATGAAGACCTTTCGAGTGGTGACCATAGAAGAGGAGGAAATGAAATGAATTCAAGATAAATTGTGGAGGTAGAATTCAAAAGACTTCAGGGTTGAAAGAAGAGTCAAAGATGATTCTGAGTCTTGAAACCCAGATGACTTAGAAGGATGGTGATATACTCAACAGAAATAGAAAAGTTGTAAAGGAGGGAGGATGTAGGGACAAAGAAAGCATTCTGTTCTAGGCACACTATTGCATAGTTGGTGAAGTTATCAACTGACCCAATCATTCCAGAAAATAATTTGTGATTATTCTTTTAAAAAACTGATTAAATTATACATACTATTGGAATGACCTACTGATACCACCAATAGACATGTACCCCAAAGTCAGTAGCAAAGGAAAAAGTCCCAAACGTATAAAAATATCAATAACACTATTTTTGTCATAGCTAAGAACTGGAAAGAAAGTAGGTATCAGTTGGGGAACAGCTAAATAAATTGTGGTATATGAATGCAATAGACAATTAGTATGCTGTAAGAAATGAAAAATATGAAGAATTCAGAGAAATTTGGGAAACTTATATGAACTGATGCAGAGTAAAGTAAGCACATTCCAAAGAACAATTTTATAAGACAACAATTATGTAACGACAAACACTGAAAGACTTCAGAACTCTGATCAATGTCGTGATTAATGGTAACTTTAGACTTAACAGTAAAAGATGCCCTGCGCCTTTTGGCAGGGATGTGCTACATTATATAGGTTCAGAATGAAGCAGACATTTTTTATTTATGGCCAATGTGATGATTCATTTTCCTTGACTGAACTTATTTATTTCAGGGAGAGCTGTATTGGAGAGGATGAGGAATCACTGAGAAGTGACAATGATATAAAAGGAAAAAAAGATATAAAGTTTATAGGCAGTCTTAAAAAAGAAAAAAAGTCCCTACTGTTGATCTTAAATTAGTTACAAGTATGTTTGTTTTCAAATGTATTATTCACACACATACATACGTACACAGTATGTATTAACATTGAAGAAGCCAGATAGAAAAAGAAAAAAGTCTATTTTAGATTGTGTGAGCTATATAAAAAAAATTACATTAATTTATCTAGTTCTCCAACAGTCAGGGTTCTAAAAGTGCAGGATTTCATTTTGTAATTGCTCCCTTAACATATGATTATCTTTACAGAGACAGTGATGTAAATCATATTTTATAGCTTTAACAGATAATTATTTTCTCTCTTTTTGGAACTATGTCAAGTTTGTATCATTCATAGTATCTTTATGACACAGAATGGCTATCCATCTTTGTTTATTGAATTAAATAGTTTTCTATTAGACAATAAATTCCTAAATTTACTACTAACCTTACTAACTTTTCCAGATGTCCTTTTGATCTTTAGAACTAACTTTTCTGTATATTCTGCCCATGGTGGTATTTCTTCAGTTTAAACTAATGTTCATTAATGAGTCTACTTCGTGTAGCTAGGTACTAGAGTTGAGGTACAGTTTAGAAAAAAACATTCCTTTCTTCATGGAACTTACCACCTACTAGCAAGATAAAACATGGAGATCACTAATATATGATTAGTCTACAAAGGAAGTGTAAGTAAAAAGGTATTTAAAGAGTGGGGGCCATGATCTTTATCATCTGGGAAAGAAGGAAGGGACTGCTTCCTGGATGGGTACCATTTGAATTGACCTATAAAATTCCAGGTAAGAATTCAGCACTTGGAAAAGGCGAAATAGCATAATAGTATAAATGTAGTATAAATAGTATAAATGTGGGATGACAAATAACCCCTAGTAATAGGTGACATTTATATAAGATTTTAAAGTTTTTAAAGCACTTTTCTTATATTATCTAATTTGAACCTTATGAGGTAGGTTCTGCAGGTATAATTCTTTTACAGATTAGGGAACTGAGGCTCGTATAAGTTAAGTGTTTCAATCATGGTCACACAATTGATAAATGCCATAGGCAGGATTGAAACCCAGATCTCCCCTGACTTCAAGTGCAATGTATTTCCTTTATATCACATTGCCAAAAGACCATGGAGGGGAATAGTATAAGAAGGCTGGAGAGACTAAGATGGTACCATTTTGTAGGGAAGCTTAATAATTTGAGATTTACTTATTGGACAATAGGGATCCATTGAAGAGTTTTTAAGAAAAGGAATGATTTGATCAGCAATAACGTAAGAAACACCTTTCAGGACCCTCTCAGACCCACTGGCTTGATGCAGCTAATACAGATCGCACACACTCAGGACTGCCCCCCCCCCTTCTTCCTGTCTTAAAAGCTCCTTTTTTTAGTCTCTTCCAGAAAGTTTCATATCCAGTGCTTCCTTTCCCTTTTGAATCAATAACCAAGCCCTAGCATTTTCCTTGCCCAACCCATAGGAGTAGGGAAAGAGAGGTGGAAGAAACCAACCAGATGAGTCTGAGTGAACCCACATTCTTTCTATGCAATCTATGGTTCTCTCCTGCCTCAGTGAACAGCTTGAATGTGGAGGAGACAAGGACTGGCTTGCCTTCTACATTGCCTAGGAAGAAAGGCAGTAAGCCAGTGTTCCAAGCTCAAGGGAAGCCTCTCTGAAGGATCCTCACTGATCTCCAACTGTCATTTTGCCATGGCCTGAAGACTGTCACAACCAACTGTGACCAAATCTAGTTTTATCTATCCCTCTCCAGCAACTGAAACCCAAACGGATTCTTTCCCCTGAACACTCTTCTCCTATATCTCCCTCCTGGGTCTTAAAACAATGCCTTTGCCTCCCCATGAGTGAATTAAAGAATACCTTAATAAAGGCTTGGGGCAGCTAGGTGGTACAGTGGATACAGTGGATAGGGCAGCTAGGTAGTACAGTGGATAGGGCAGCTAGGTGGGTGGTGCAGTGGATAGAGCACCAGTGTAGGAGTCAGGAGTTCAAATCTCACCTCAGACACTTGACACTCACTAGCTGTGTGACTGTGGGCAAGTCACTTAACCCCAACTGCCTCATCCTGGGTCATCTCCAGTCATCCTGATGAATATCTGGTCACTGGATTCAGATGGCTCTGGAGGAGAAGTGAGGCTGGTGACCTGCACAGCCATCCCTCGCTCTAACAAAGTCAAGTGCAAGTCATGTCATCATTTCTCTGATGGCATGATCTTCTGCGGCAAGGAAGGATGAAAACACACACACACACACACAGAACTTAATAAAGGCTTACTGCTGTACATGTTACTGCCCTGTCTGATCCTATCTACTATGAGTCCCTCAAAGTACTGTGAGGACTGTGAAACTCCTCTAAGCCTTCAAACTGAGACACCAGATATGCACATAAGACATAAATATTATCATTTTTTTAAACATTACTTTAACCGTCTACTTTCCTGGCCCTACTCTCTAACCCATTCATATACCCTATTCTAGGTTTAGTCTTTTCTTCTCTGTTTACCTCTCTTTCCCTGCCCTACATCTAGATGGTTCATCATTCTTCTCCTAACTCCCCTCATTCTTTACATGAAGTGTTCTGTAAGCAATGAAGGACACTCTATCATCCTCTCAGCCCCCTTTGGGAAATGTTGAACCAACAAAGTAAGCTGGGAACTCTTGTGTGAACGACCAGTGATGCTTCTATCAAGGTCCCAACACATGAGAAACAGACAGGCTTGTAAAAATAACAGCTGAGATTTATATAAGACTTTAATGTTGGTAAAGTGCTTTACAAACATTATCTCATTGGAGCTTTACAACAATCCTGGGAGGGAGAGAGTACAGTTATCAACATGCCCATTTTGCAGATGAAAACACTGGAGTCTCAGAGATGTTGTCATTGTTCTATCATCACCTAACTAGTGCTCTTCAACAATAGGATGGGAACCCAGATTTTCCTAATTCTAAGTCCTTTCATTCCATAGGGAGGAAAAGAAAAGAGAGAGAAAGAAAAGGAGAAATTGGTAGGGAAGGTTAGCATAGGAAAGACCTGAGTTCCTCCAGGAGAACATTGTACAGGGTAACAGCAAGGATGTAAGGATGACCAACTGTGAAAGATGTTTATTCTGATCAAGACAGTGATCCAAGACAACTCTAAAGGACCCATGATGAAACATGCTATGCACCTCCAGAGAGAGAACTGATGAACTCTGAGGGCAGATTCCAACATCGTATTTTAATGTTTTTATTTTTCTTGCTTTTTTGGCAACCTGGCTAATATTGAATTACGTTTTGTATGACTTCACATGTTTAATTGATATATTGCTTGCCAGATATCTCAGTGGGTGGAGGAGGGAGAGGTTTGGAACTCAAAATTTTAAAAAAAAATGAATGTTCAACATAAACTGATATAGATACTAGTTTTTTAAAGGCCAAGTTCTAATTCCTGAACCTGCCTTTATTGATGTTTGAACCCCTTAGCAAATCATTATGAGGATCTCAATTAACCTCATTTTCCACATCTGCAAAATGGGAAGGAACATATCTACTTTTTTTTACTCTCATGTTGAAGGACTTTTTTTAAGCAGACAGAACAATGGTTTGAACTCCACCCTATAGCAACTGATTTCATGGTTTCTCTAAAATGATGATTTACAATCACATATTTGGGAACAGTCAGTAATTTCGAGTCTTAATTAGGTACAGGGACGCTAGTATATCAATTTGGGCATCCCCTATGAACTTTGCTCAATTCACTTCAATAAACATCTCTTTGTACAAAACACTGTGCTAGACACTGGGGAGGCAAAGAGGCAAAGACACAGATACTATTCTTCAGGAACTTAGAATCTAAACAGAGGAAGAGGTAGAGGGAAGGAGGGAGAGCAAAAGAAAAAGAGAGATAAATGAGGGTCCCCTCAGCAAAAGTGACCTGAGAAATTTCAAGGAGGAAGAGATCACTTTCAGCTGTAAAGGCTTCATGGAGGAGATACAATAGAAAGTTGTCCAGGTTGGCTGGAATTTAACCTCCCCAAAATTAAATAGACTTTACGACTGAGGTGCTGGCTGATTAGAATTACTATTACATAAGACACTATCTTGCTTCAGCTGCCTTCTGTCCTGTCTACCACAAAATCCAAAATCAGACAAAAATACAGAACTCCCAGAGGGATCCATGGGCAGGGCGTGTATCTGAGATCTCTGAAATATGGGAGGTAATCTCATGGTAGAATTCTGGTTCTGGCTGGGATAATCACCCAACACCAGAGCATGCCTTAATGGAAAGGGCAAGACAAGGCATGAATTATTGCAGTTATATGCCTGGAGCACAATAGCTATCTGATAGATTTAATGATCTGTCACAAACACACCAGGGAATAACTTAACACCATTTTAATTTTAAGTACCTATAATACTCCCTTCTCACTTCCACATCCAGCCATCATCACCACAACTGGCCTGTTTGGTCTAATAGGAATTTATTTTGCTTTTCTAAATTACATTTTTAAAATAATATTGGAAAGGACCCTGATTTCTAGTTCCTACCTCTTCCCTTCTGTTAAATTAGTTACGTATTTGTTAAGTAAAGTGCCTACTATTTGCAAGGCACTGTGCTAGGCTCTGGGGACCTGTAATTTCATTGCAATAGGGAACTCCCAGATGAGGAAACTCCCTCCAGCAGTCCAGATTGGCACCTTCACTAAAACTTAAGAGCATTACCTAGAATATTGAGAGGTTAAAAGACAACTTACTCAGAGTCCCACAGCCAGTATGGGTCACAGGCCAAACTTGAACCTGGTGTTCCTGACTTCTAGGCTGGCTGTTTATCCATTATGCCTTGCTTCTCAAGCTTATGAAGACACAAAAACAAAAATGGCAGTCTTTGGCCTTAAGAAGCTGATCATTTAGCGGGGGAGAAGAAGAGAAAAAGATAGACATGGACGCAGATGCCTAATATAAGGTGGAATGGAATGAGGGTAAAGGACAATTTCAGACCAAATGCTCTAGCAAAACTGGAGGGAAAAATTGTTTCTAGGTCGGGGTGGATATTGTGGAAAGATTCACATAGCCAGTCACAACTGGTCAGGGTCTTCTTCTTTCGTGGGAAAAGCACTGATTCTAAAGTCAGAGGATCTGAGTTCAAATTCTGCTTCAAATGTTTTGTTTCTGCAAGATAGCATCATTAACATCAGAAAACAGAGTAAACAGCTTCATTGAGAGAAAGAACACTGGTCTAGTTGAAAGAGCTAGTTTCAAGTCCTTGCTCATCTGCTGACTAGAACTGTGTTCTCCTCTCCAAGCCTCAGTTTCATTCATCATCTATAAAATGGGTACTTGCACTGCCTATTTCATGCCTTGTGTTGTTCCACTGATTAAATGAAATAACATATCTAAAGCGCTCTGTGCCTATAAAGTGTTACATAAATGTGGGTTATAAGGAGAGATAACTTGTGGGGAAGGATTGGGTACCAGCCTTAGAGTCAGGAAGACCCTGGTTCACCTCCCACCTATGATGTTCTGGCTCTGTCACTCTGGAAAAGTTACTTCCCTTCTCAACATCCCAGGCACTTTCTACAGCTCTTAAGATGAAGAGGACTTTCCAAACTGCATTGATAGAAGGGACTTCCTCCCTGGGAGTTCACTATAAAAAAGAAATCACAAGTTGAAAATCACTCTCACCCTTCCCTCCCTCCCAAGAAATTTAGGATAATAGATTTACAGCTTGAAAGTGACCTTAGAAATAATCAAATCCAATACCATCACATTATAGAGAACTGAGAGCCACTGGAGGGGAAATGACAACCATGGTCACATAGATATCAAACGTAGGACTCACAAATTCTAAATCCAGGGCTGTTTTTACTATAATACCTTGCTATTGTCAGTCAATCAATAAGATAAGTCACCTACTATGTGCCAGGCACTGTGCTAAGTGCTGAGAGTTCAAATGAGAACAAGATAATCAGGGAACTTACACTCTAATGGAGGAAGATAACACAGAAAAGGAAACTGAAAAGGTTGAGGGAAAGTAGGTATCTGATTTGGGGAGGAAAGCATGATGGAGAAATGCAATGGAGTGGAACAGGGTGGGAAATGAAAGAGAAGGCTTAGTACCTTCCCTAAAATGGAGCTTCTGGGAAGAACTTTCCTTCCACTTTCCAATCAGAGGCGTAGAGAGGACTGATGTAGTGTTGCATTACTGTTGTTATCTCGTCTGTTTCACCTCTTTCTGTGGAATTCAGGCAAAAGGGGTTCTGCAACAAGAACCTCTTATTATCCTGTCTTGTGATTCTTTTCTATTTCACGTTCTTTGCACGAATGCACAGAAAGAGAAAAACGCCTTTTGTGATTGAATAAAAATATTGGGATGTAAAGGTGTCTTGTGTAGGCTCTTAACCTACCAGACCTGCCGTCTTCTTCTTCTTCCTCTCCCTCTCCTCCTCCTCCTCTTCTTCTTCCTCTTCTTCTTCTCTTCCTCCTCTTCCTCATTCTCCTTCTTCTCTTTCTCCTCCTCCTCCTCTTCTTCTCTTCCTCCTCTTCCTCATCCTCCTTCTCCTCCTCCTCTTCTCTTCCTCATTTTCCTTTTCCTCATTCTCCTCCTCTTCTTCTCCTCCTCCTCTTCTCTTCCTCATTTTCCTTTTCCTCTTTCTCCTCCTCCTCTTCTCCTCCTCCTCTTCTCTTCCTCATTTTCCTTTTCCTCTTTCTCCTCCTCCTCTTCTTCTCTTCCTCATTTTCCTTTTCCTCTTTCTCCTCATCTTCTCTTCCTCCCCTTTCTCATTCTCCTTCTTCTCTTTCTCCTCCTCCTCCTCTTCTTCTTTTCCTCCTCTTCCTCATTTTCCTTTTCCTCTTTCTCCTCATCTTCTCCTCCTCCTCTTCTCTTCCTCATCCTCCTTCTCCTCCTCCTCCTCTTCTCTTCCCCATTTTACTTTTCCTCTTTCTCCTCATCTTCTCCTCCTCCTCTTCTCTTCCTCATCCTCCTTCTCCTCCTCTTCTCTTCCCCATTTTCCTTTTCCTCTTTCTCCTCATCTTCTCCTCCTCCTCTTCTCTTCCTCATCCTCCTTCTCCTCCTCCTCCTCTTCTCTTCCTCATCCTCCTTCTCCTCCTCCTCCTCTTCTCTTCCTCATTTTCCTTTTCCTCTTTCTCCTCATCTTCTCCTCCTTCTCCTCTTCTCTTCCTCCTCTTCTCCTCTTCCTGCTCTTCCTCTTCTTCCTCCTCCTTTTTATCATCATTGTTGTTTATCATTATTAGATCACCAGTCCAAGGTTAATGCCGCTATTGTACAAGAAAGTCAAACAGACCATCCCTGATCTCACAGACATAAGCAAAGACACAGAGAATTCAGCTCCCCACAGAAGGATGGCACAACAGCAAGGGTCATGCAGACGAAGAAATACATAAACCACTATGATCCGGATGGCACCAGGTTAGCACAGGTTCGTGGCCCTTACATCAAAGGAGTACAAACGGCAGAGTTAGCAAGAGGAGAGTACAGTCTTCCCCTCTCTGGCTTTCGGTTAGAGACTATTGAAAGAAGTAGGTTGGAGAGACATGATGCTAATTCAGGAATGAGTAATGAACCTTTGCCTACCTTGCTCAGTTTTGCCACATTAGAGAAGTGAGGTGGTGAGTCTTTACTAGCACAGAAATAAGACACTGTCACCAGTTTCCTGACTTCCCTTCTCTCAGGGGAAGGAAATTCTAATTCTACTTCAGCTGGTAAAGTAAGAAAACTGTTTACTGAGTGTAGGTGTGTTGTTTTGCTCCTCCCTTCTTTCCCTTGGCATTTCCCTGATCTTCATACACAGATGACAGTGGCAAGAGCTAACACTGGGCTTTGTGCTCAGTTGGACAGTGTCCCTAGCATTGTCCTTAGTAAGAATTATGGAATTACAAAATTTGAAAGTTATGAGAGACCACAGTGTCTATAGAGACCAACCCATACACGAAATGAATCCCTAGTACAACATCCCTGATGAGAAGTCATGTAACCTAAGGTTATAGAACTCAAAGGAAGAGGGACCACCACCTCTCCAGGGAGCCCATTCCACTTCTGGATAGTTCTAATCATTAGAAAGGGCAGTTAGGTGATGCAGTGGATAGAGCACAGGGTCTGAAGTTCAAACCTGGTCTCTGACACTTACCAGCTGTGTGACTGTGAGCAAGTCATTTCACACGGTTGGACTCAGTTTTCTCATCTGTAAAATGAGTTAGAGAAATAAGTGTCAAACCACTCCAGTATCTTTGCCAAGAAAACCCCTAATGCAATCATAGAGTTGGACATGACTGAAAAATGACTGAACAATGATTATTAGAAGAGTATTCTCTGACATCAAGCCTAAATAAGCTTCTTTGCAACTTCTACCAGTTATTGGTTTTACCCTCTGAAGCCCAACTGAACAAGTCTAAGCCTTTTTCTGTATGATAAACCTTTAAATACCTGAGCCCAGATGACCCTGCGACCCTTCTCTGCATGTTCTCTTAGTCTATCCATGCCCAGAACAGAGCACAATATTCCAGGGGAGGCCTGATAGGTGCAGAGCAAAGCATGACTATCACAGCCTGTCCCCCATTTCTGGTTAGAATTAGATCTTCACAAATGCATACAATGCAATATTGAAGAATATTTTGTCTAGTAACCATCCCACACCAGTGAACCCCAAGAACACTAAGGAGACAGAAGAGCCCTCCAAACTACAGATTCACAACAGGAAAGACATCTAAGGATTTGAACAGAGTATTTTGTGCTTGGTACTAGGATAAGTACATGGTTTAGATAAAACCCAATCCCTGCCTTCATGAAGCTTATAGAGTGGCAGAATAATATATACATAGACAGAAGTAGTACACAAGGAAATGAGAGGTATAGAGTGGCACATAAGGTCAGAGAAGGGAAAAGTGTGAGTGAATTCAAGAGGGCAAATCAAAGGAGGCTTCCTGGAGGAAAGAGCATTCAGCTGGACTTCAAAGAGCTGCAACTTTCCAAGCTTATTACATATTACTTCCCTTCGCATACTCTATCCTTCTAGTAAAACTTGGCTCCTTATTACATTCCCCAGGAAGTTCATAGGTGGAGGGGGAAAGAACCTATTCTGAGCATGTGGAACAACTCAAAGAAAGACAAACAAACAGGGAAGCATAAGGCATACTCTGGGAACAGAATAGGCCTTTGGATGGAGCCCAGAATACAGAGACAGGGGTAATACGAGACAAGACCGGAAAAGTAGGTTAGATCCAGATAATTGAGAGCCTTGAAAACCTCACCAAAGATTATTGCTTTACCCAACAAGCAAGAGGGAACTTCTGGATATTTTTGAGGTAGGGAGTGAAACAAACAGTTTTATGAAGAAGAAAATGATTCTGACAGTGATAATCAAGAAAGATTGACAAGGGGAGAGAGTAAAAGTGCAGATCTGTTAGGAGGCTATTGCAATAGTCCAAACGGGTAGTAATAGGGGTCCAGATGAGGGGGAGGGCAATGATACATAAAAGGGAAGGATTCAAGAGAGAACTGGCTGGGGAAGAATTAGCAGGTAAGATATGAGAAGTGAAGGACAGAGATCGAAGAACCACACTAACACCAGTGTTCCTAACATGAGCAATCATGGTGAATGATGGGACCGCAGAGAATTCAAAAGGAGAATCAATTTTAGGGGGAGAGGAAAAGGATAGTGTCAATTCTAGATATACTAAATGAGCAAGAGAAGGGGAAAAGGAAATGGGCTTCTCTAGAGTACCTACTATATGCCAGGTGCTATTTTAAGTGCTTTACAAATATTATCTCATTTCATCCTCACAACAACCTTGGGGAGGTAGGTGCTATTATTTTACACATTAGGAAACTGAAGCAAACAGAGATGAAGTGCCTTGCCTAGGTTCACACAGCTAAGTAACTATTCAAGGCTGGATTTGAACCCAGTTTTCCTGATTCCAGCCCCATTGCTCTATGTTGCTTCTCAGGATCCAATAGGGCATCCAGATGGAGATTGCCTATAGGCAGTTAGAGATACAGGTTTGGAACTTATGACTAGAGATGAAGATTTGAGAGTTGGCTGCATAGAGGTCATAGTTGAAACTGTGGAAGATAATGACGTCACTAAGGGAAAATATGCTGTCTAATGATTCTCCTTAACCAGAGATCTGTGAAAGATATAACTAGATAGACAGAAAGACAGACAGATACATACATACATAGACATATACACATATGTATGTATATATGTACATATATATGTTTATATGTATATATATATGGGTAACTATTTCTATATATTACCAGCTTCAGGGATCAGGGAAATCTTCTTCCATTTGAGATGGGCTTTAAAAACTGGGTAGGCTACCTCTTGACAAAAGATGATGAATTCAGGATGCAGAACGACACATATGTTTTGGGGTATGGCCAACGTGGCCAAGGAAATTGTTTTACTTGATTTTGCATATTTGTTACAAGGATTTCGTTTTTTTTCTTTCAAATTGGTGCAGGAGTGGAAAAAAGAAATGCTTGTTCATTAAAAATAATACAAAATGAGATTAAAAAATATAGATAAGAATTTAACAGGCTGAGTTGAAGGCAGATATTCTAAGCATCATGAGAACTTCTCATATTTGAGATGTGTTCCAACTTTTTTTGACATCAAAAAATCTCATAGACATCCCCATATGATTGAATTTGTACTACTCTACTATCATCTGTTAATCAGGAAAATGTATGGCATAACGCTACTTCAGTAACATTTAAAAATGAATTTGTATTTGATTAGTCAGAAGATCTACATACCTTGAAAAACATATCAGGCATAGGAGTCTTCAGGGAGGATGAGCACCTCAGGTGTGAGGGCTTACCCTACCCTTTTCAGGGTTCTCATCCACCTTTGGTGTCAACCAGTCACTCAGCTCTCACCTGTGGCTCCAAGAAGCTGTAGTATGCACAGTGGGCACACCCCAGCAAACTATCTCAGCAGATGGGCTAAACCAAGTTGAGGGTAAAGGACAGGTTTCAAACGTGTCAGTAAGTTAGGGGGATGTCTACCCCAAGCTTGTAAAGACTTTCCCCCATGGAATGAGTGGATGAGAACACTTTGTTCCAATAGCCATAACAACAGCTGAAGCAGAGCGCTTAGAGCCTGGTCAGACTTCAGAGATGCCAAGGTCATCCACTGGATCCTTGGCCATCACCAGTCACCCTGGCTTTCGTCTTGCTACTGGACTTCAGTGACTCAGGAAGAGAGAGTGGAGCTGACAGTTTTGTGTAACTCTGCCTCACTTAAATCCAAGGCAAGGCATCACCTCTCTGAAAACAAAGGACAAACAACAAACATCAGCACATACATGTGAAAAACATTTCTGCAATCTACAGGAAGTATATGTGGTTTATTAAATTGCATATGACCCTTGCATTTGTAAAAACTGTGCTGCTTCCCCAAGGCATCTAAGGTTCGTAGGCTGGGATCCAGAGCTTTAAAGTTTACAAAGTTCTTTCTTTAAAATGACTCTGTGAGGTAAGCAGTACAAGCATTCATCTCTCATCTTATAGCTGAAGAAATTGAAGCAGAGAGAGGTTAAGTCATTTCCCTAGAAGTCACAGGAGGAAGCTAGGTGGCTTAGAGTGGATAGAGTCCTGGGCCTGGAAGACCTGCATTCAAATCCAGCTTCAGACTAGCTGTGTGACCCTGGGCAAGTCACTGTTTGCTGCAGTTTGCTCATCTGTAAAATGAGTTAGAGAAGGAAATGGCAAACCACTCCAGTATCTACGCCAAGAAAACCCCAAATTGGGTCAGGAAGAGTCAGACACAAATGAATAGCTGAGCAACAGCCAAAAAGTAGCAGAAACAGACCAAGGAGTTCAGGGAGGCTCAGGGCGTATTCAGGAAAACCAATCCGCGGAGGCAGGGGAGCTCAAGATTAGATACAGGAAATTGTGCATAGTCCAAATTGGCTGGAGTGTAGGAATACAACGGACGAAGTCATCTGAGAAGACTAGGAAAGCAGAGTAGCTAAAGAAATTAATAGCTCATGTACTTTGGTACGTGTAGTACTTTAAGGTTTGCAAAGCAGTTTATTGTATATCCTCACGATAATCCTGAGATACAAGTGCTGTCATTATCATCCTTTTATAGGTGAGGAAACTCAGGCGGACAGGTTAAGTGACTTGCCCAATGCTAATAAATGCCGAAGTCAAATTTGATCTCAGGCCTTCCTGGATTCAAGTCCAGCACTCCATCAAGCTCTCTTGAATTGGAAGGTTCTGTGATGCTAAGCAAAAGAGAATGACATTACAGAACATTGAAAGAAATGCTCCTGGGACACATACCAGCTCTTAGCCCAGGGCTGGAAATGCAGTAGGTGCTTAATAAATGATTATTGAATTGACATAAGAATAAACATTCATGACTAAGAGCAAGTTTTGAAAACTAGTTGCTGGTTGCCATGCCAATACATATATTACCCTACTACCTTCTATACCAGTGACAGATTTGAATAAGAGGGGAGATAGATGAGGTAACTTAAAATGCTATTTTTAAAAAGCTTAAAGTATTGCTGTCATAGGTCTATATTCAGAAGTGTTTGCTGTAAGCCATATGAGATTAAGCAGCGGACCAGATCCAGCCCACTAGCTGTAGGCTTCTCATCTTGGCTTCCAATAAAGCATCATATCCCTTGTGAAGATGATTTTTGGAATCCAAGTGGAAGACTTTATATTTATTCCTATCCGGTTTCAACTTATTAGATTTAGCCCAATGCTTTAGCCTCAAAAGCTTTTGAGGTCCAGAGTCTTTCATCTAATGTGCTAGCTATCCTTTTCAGCTTTGTGCCATCTTCAAATCTGATGAGCATGCCAAGTCATTGATAAAACTGGATCAATGCTTGGCACAGCACCAAGTCCAAGTACACTGGCATACAGTCCACTGGAGACATCCTGTTGAGTTAACACTTAATCATGATTAAGGAGCAATATAAAGTCGATTCAGTGGTTCAAATGGAATCCTCATTTTGTGTTCTGCTACATGTATGGAAATGCTCATGTGTATGTGTGTGTGTATGTGTTTAGATTAAATTTTAAAAATCAAATTAGCCATTACTCATGACTCTGAGTCCAGACATCGTAGTTTTCAAACATATCTAATTGTACTATTATCTGGTTCATATCTGTATGCGATACTTTATCAAAGACTTTGCTAAAATCTGTGTGAGCCTTATCTACAGCATTAATCTCAGCTACTAGTTTTGTAGTCGGTGGACCAGCATTTATGAAGGGCCTACTATGTGCCAGACTGACTAGAGGTGGTCTCTTCAAGTTCTAACGGTTTATGTTTCTGTGATTCTATTTTTAGGGTCCTTCTCTGCTCTTCCCTTTTCCCCCACCCCCTCCCCCATCATACATAGACCACTTTAACAAAATCTGACTGTATCTCACCATAGCACAAACCACAAACTGTCACTTGCTCAGCCTAGTGGCAAAGCATAACCTCCCTCTCGACTCAAGAGATAAGGACAAACTGATTCTGAAAGTAAACAACATGGCCCATTCAAGGTCAAAGACTTGGGGCCCAGTCCTCAGAAAACAGGGGCAGCCAAATTTCGGAGCTTGTACCACCCAAAGACATTCAGCTGATGTGGCTTTGAGAGTCGTGGGACGTGGTACGCATGTCCAAACACTTTTTTATTCATCTAGATGGCTGAGAAAATGCATGTTGTTACATTGGAGGGGTAGATGTTGGTTATGTTTAGCCAGTTCTCTTCTGATGCCTCTTCAGGGTGTGGCTGTGGCCTTGGGTTATCAAAAGCTATGCCAGGAGAGCACAAGCTCCAGCAGGCCCTACCATGCTGAGGAGACTTCAAGCATAGGCCTAGGTCTGCCTAAGAAGCCAGTCTATCTAAATACAGAGGCTCATCCTCTCAAAAGAGGGTTGGCACTGCAGGCATGGCCATGGTATCTTACATAACCAGAGGCTAACATGGAGAGGGGTTACCATCTACATCAGTGGAGAATATGTACACATCAAGGAAGGGTATGAATCCTTAAAATAAGTTGATGTCATAAAATCAATATTACTGTTTCACAGAAAAATTTTTTGGCTATTATAATTCTTAGCCCACATCTTTCTGACTGGATCAGAGTGGGCAAATAGCTCTCTTAAATATAATAGTTTATATCTTTATAATTCACTAGCAAAGTCCTCTGGGACCCTGTAAGGCAGGTCAGACAGATACTAATATTCTAGTTTTCTATATGGTTAAACGGAGTCTCAGAGAGTTGGCTACGAAATATTAGGGCCGGGATTTGGCTCCAGGTTCCTTGGTTCCCACCCCAACCTAAAACTTGATAACAGTGGGCCCTGATTCCTGCACCTGCATCTCTCCAGCTGGGGCATCACTACTATCCATCTCCAGCCAGTGGAAAGTAAACTACCTGAAGGCAAAGATTCTGTATCCCCAGAGCCTAGCACAGTATTCTACAAATAGTATGCTTTTAATGAACACTTGTTAAAACCAATTGTCCCAGATTCTAGATTCAACACAATCTCTAGTCAAGGAAACTAGACTCATAGATCCACAGCTCAGGGGGTTGGCAATTATATATCTAATATATAATTCTTGCTAATCTTGCTCTGACTTTATGCCCTGGTTGTAATAACTGTTCTTGCATTGTCCATTATAGCTACATTCTCCACCCTGTACCACAGGAACCAGATGCCTGTGTTGCCCTTCCCTTCCCCCACTATAGATGTCTTGGCATTCTCTCTATTCCCCATTTTTCCGAGACTAGAGGTCCTTCCCATCAACGCAACAGCTAGTTCCTCGCTGTTCATCTGCTGCCAACTTGTACCTCTTCCTCCTGCCTTCCTGTTAGTACCCTTGTCTGCTCCCACCATTGACCCTTCTTGCCATAAACCCAGTAGCCTGCCTAGACCTGCTGACACCCTGCTCTGACCTTCCATCTACCCATCTATCACATCTTTCTCTTGCTGGTCTCTATTAGGACATCCCTGGAATATTTGCCCAAGCAGGTCTTTCTAGTTTCCAACTAATTTTTGTAGTCTGGCTCATCTCACCAACCGCCCACTACACCCTAGACTTGTAAGCATTCCCTGACCATCCAGCTAATATAGTGAGCTCTTCCTCCTCTGCACTCCAAAGATACTTTGGGAACTCATCCTACTGTCTTGGACTAATACTTATCTTTTTTATACACATTTCCCTCATCTCAGCTATAAATTCCTTAAGAAACTATATCTTTTCCCCTCTTTAGCAGGGGAAGCTATAGCAAGGACCCAAGTCTTGGTTTTGTATGGTTTGTGGGCAAGGTCCAAGTCTTGGAAGTATTAGAATATGGGATAGAGTGATAATAGTGATAGCCAACGTATACAGTGCCTACTATGGGTCAGGTACCATGCTAAGCTTTCTACAAATACCTTACTTGATTCTTACAACAACCCTTTGAAGTAGGTGCTACTGTATCCTCATTTTACAGATGAGGAAACGGAAGTAGGCAGGTTAAATGACATGCCCACAGTCAGTCAGTAAGTGTCTGAGGCCATATTTGAATTCACGTCTCTTGACTAGGCATTGTGCCACCTAGCTCCCCTAGGGCACAGGGACTTAAGTGGGAGAGTCAAGAGCAGAGATGGGGCACTGCGGAAATAAGACGAGGTCTGGTGCAGAGCACTGAATTCAAATCCTTTTCTCTTGTGATGCATATTATCTCTATAAATTTGGACAGTGAACTGGGTCTCAATTTCATCATCTGAGAAATAAAGGGATTAGGATTAGGGGAGCTCAAAGTCTAAAATGTTATATATAATTCTACCAAAAGTAGGATGTAGGGGACTTAGATACAATGAGTCAGGCAAGACCTCCAGTGTTAGAATCAGGCCACGAGGTCAAGGTTAGCGCAGCCAAAAGGCCCACTTGGATACATGAATCTTCCAGGCTGCTTTACCGAAGACTGGGCCTGTTCCCCGTAAAGCCTACTTGTAATTAGTGGAAGGAGTCTAAAGACTGACGCATAATGGCTGTGTGAGCATGAAAACGTCACTTTGAGGAACATTCACCATTAAAAAAAGAATAATTCAATTGAACAAATTTATTTAACATGAAACACTACATCCAAAATACAGGGCCAGGCACCGGAGATCAAAGACAGGGTCAAAAGTGTCAGCTCTCAAAGAGCTTACCTCCCAGTGGAGGATACAAAAGTACAAATTAAGCAAATGCAAGATAACTTGAGTGGTAGAGTGAGCTTGAGCAATTGCAGGGCAGCCAGCTGAGCCTTCCTATAGATAGGTGATTGCTAAGCTGAGCATTGAAGAAAGCTAAGAATTCTAGCTGTGGTAGTGAGGTGGCAAAGTGGAGAGAGTACTGGAGTGGTAGTCGTGTCGTCACAAGTTCAAATCCAGCTTCAGACACTTACTAGCTGTGTGACCCTGAGCAAGTCCCTTAACCCTGTTTGCCTCAGTTTCCTCATCTGTAAAATGAGCTGGAGAAGGACATGGCAAACCACTCCAGTATCTTTGCCAAGAAAACTCCAAATGGGGTCATGAAGAGTCAGCCCCAACTGAAACAAATGAACAAAAAAAAAAATTCTAATTTGGTGAGGAAGAAATGCATTCTAAAGATGAGGGACCTTCTATATAACATCAAAGATGGAATGTCAAGTTACTTTGGATGGGTAGGGGTCGTAGGGTATATGATGGGGAATAATGGGAAATAAGTCTGGAAAGGTAGGTATAGGATCCATTGTGAAGGGCCACCCCATAGAGTTGTTGTACCGCCTAAGGAAAGGTGAGCTGTGATTAACAGGCATCTGATCAATGCTTCTTAATAAAAGAATCTCATTCCCTTAGATTGTGGCCAGTAGCACTGGTTGCAGCCCCATAAGGTATGCGTTATACAGCCCTTTGTGCAGAGGAAGATGTTATCAGCTGAACAACTTTCTGGAAAGAAAACCAGAAATTTAAATAACAGTCTGGCATGTAAGTGAGTTTTATAAACTTAGCTTTGAGTCTGACACCACCAGGTTAATTGTTCAAGGAAATAAACATACATGCCTGTAGACTGATAAATATGGGGAAAGTGTATGTAGACCCAGGGATTTCACAAAATAACACTAAAAAGTAGTTTGGCTAGAGCTCATTTCTGGTTCTCTCTTTTCAATGTTCTCCTGAACTCATATTGCATCAAAGGTAGAAAAAGTTTTAAATTTGCAACCACAGGACCTGAATTCCAATTATGACTCCTCCTTACTACTTGTATGACCTTGAGTCATAGTTCTTCATCGGAGTAAAATTAGGTTAGACTAGACAGTCTCTTTGAGGTCCCTTCCACCTTTATAGCCTAGGGTCTATATCATCTAGAGGTGATACCTCCCCTAGAATATGATGAGTTTATAAAACCCTAAGAAACTGAACTTCAAAGATATGTTGAGTTTCCTGGTTCCTCTCCTTTTCCACTGAATTCTCCCTTTCTCTCTGCCTTTGTGTCTGTCTTTGTCTCTCTGACTGTCCTTCTGTCTTTTGTCTGTCTTTGTCTGTCCCTCTTTGTCTATTTCTCTCTGATTGTCCTCTCTCTCTGACTCATCTTTGTCTCTGAGTCTGTCCCTATTTGTCTCTGTCTGTTTCTGTCATTGTCTTTCTCTCTCAGCCTCTCTTGAACCATGTGGGTGGCTAGCAGAGTGGGTGGGAAGGGGAGTGGCGCTTGCTTTGGGGTACAGTGTTATAGTCACAGATCCCCAGCTTTGTACAATCCCCACAACCAGCAAGCCAATGGGATAGAAATTGAACCTGGAAAACAAAGATGACCAGCCTGGATGGGCCCTGAAATTTAGAAACTTCTTGGGCTCAGCAGTCCTTGCTGCTCTAGAACTCATCGCCTCCCTCCACGAAGGGGCAGCAGGAAGGCCTCTATAGCTTCAGTTTTCCTTTGAGGATTTTTCAAGTCCAAGAGTCCTCCTTGCGAGTCTTCAGTGGCCAGTCCTATGTGGGACTGGTCAAACTTTGAGTCTTCTTTGAGCATTGAATTGCTTCAGGCATTCCTAGCTTCCAGCTTTGGAAGAGAAGATGGAAGACATCACCCCTACTTCAGGTTGCTGAAGAAAAAGACTGGAAGGACATGAAAGGAGGGGCCAGTCTCCCTCATGTCCCTATCCCCAGCTTGTGACTATAGGGGCTTTGGGGAATTTCTCTTTGGATGAGATCCAGGACCCTCTCTCCGAATTGGATAGTTACCTCACTCCCTTGGACTTGGTCTTGTATGGTATATACTCTCCTATGTAAGCCTTCTCTGATTTGTTTTGCTATGATTTGGATAAATCTTTGCTATTTTGCTATGTGTATTCCTTGGGGAACTGGTATTAGGGAAAAGGTCAAGCCTTGGACATAGAGTTTGGGGTCCCCTCCTTTCTCCCAATATGACAAAGCGTTCAGAAGTTAGATAGAATCCTATCATATCCTCTAGACTAATATTTAAGGGAGCAGACAAATATCATTCTAGTCAGATAACTCTTCTCTCTCTTTCTCTCAAGATAGTAGGGTGGCCTCCAGCCCCAATTTTATTTCCCTTCTCGGAGGAAGTGAGAAGAGAGCCAGGAACTGGCAGATGACCATCTCAAATCAGTCTCAGAGAACTGAAGATCATCATACAATTTTCTTGTCCAATCCAGTTTTCCTGCCACCACTGACAAGCTCTTCAGGGCCTTCTTTTTTTTGGAAAGTGGGGAGAACAAAAGGATTTGTCTTGTCCCTGCATCTCCTTGGGTGGTTTGTGAAGAACATTGGTTCTGGAGTAGGAAGGTAGGCCAAGGGAGCAGCCAAATGCTTTAGCCTCCAATCATTGGAGCAGGCTCCTTGAATCCTTTTATCGTTGGTCGTTTCTGAAGGAGCAGTGGCGTCATAGGCGATGTCTTGACTTGCACGTGCATTGGATTTAAGTGAGGCAGGGTCGTCAGCCTCTCCCTTCCACAGTGGCATCCGCTGCATCTTGGGCCATCTCCGGTTGTCTTGACTTTGTCCTTGAGTTCAGAGTTGGATGGAAAGGACCTCATAGATGCTCCCTCTCACTCCAGAGCACAAATTCTTTCTACAGGCTCTTACCAGTGATCACTGAGTTTCTGCTTGAATACTGCCAGCAATAATGGAGCTTACTGCTTTCAAGGTAGCCCATTCCCTTAGAAGGAAGAAGAGCCCTGGAACAGGAAAGGGCTGACATGATCCTCCAAGACTCAGTAGAGAGGGGAAAAAAGGGGGGGGGGGAGTCCAAATGATCATTCACTCTATTTTCCTGACTCTCAAAAAGTCACATCACAGACCTGATCTCTTACTCAGCTTTTATGTTCGCAAAGGACAGAGACCTCTGTTTCCCCTTTTCTGCAGCCTAAGTAGCTAGAACTAAAAAAGTACTTGAGGGCCTATCACCTATTTGGGGCTGTTAGGCCTACAAGAAAAACATAAGGCTACGTTCCTCCCTTCAAGGAGCTGATGGTCTAGATGATGAAATAAATACATGAAATAACTGGAGAACAGAACAAAACAGAAAATTGATTTCTGTAGTATTTTATAGGTACAAAAGCACTCACATTATTTCACCTCAGTCTCACAAGTCTGGTGAGCTACTTATATCCATTTTACAGGAAACTGAGGCTCAGAGAGTTTGTGGTAAAGCATAGCCCAAAGTCACCCAGACCTTGGCAGACTGGCAGAGAGAGAAGCTTTGCCTCAATGTTACAGGTTCAGTGTTTCCCAAAGTAATCTGGACAGAGTACTTTCAGACTTGGCACTTAAATGATGGAATTG
Organism: Potorous gilbertii; assembly: GCA_028658325.1. Lineage (NCBI taxonomy): Eukaryota > Metazoa > Chordata > Mammalia > Diprotodontia > Potoroidae > Potorous > Potorous gilbertii. The sequence goes on along the minus strand of CM053770.1, from coordinate 600,303,233 downwards.
AAGAGTACAGAAGCACTATTGAACAAAAAATAGGGTCTGAGAAATTTTGCGGGAAAGTTAAATCTATTTTAATTTATTTTATATTAAATCTATATCTATTTTGTGGTTGTGGTTTGTCCTTCGTTCTGGAAGAGGACCACGACATCAAGGAGATGATGACATCACTTGCAATTGACTTTGATTTGACGGAGGGAGGGCTGTGCCTCACTTTCTCCTCCAGAGTCGTCTGGGTCCTGTGGCCAGATATAGATCAGGATAACTGGAGATAACCCAGGACACAGTGGAAGACCCTGACCCTTTTAAGCTAAGGACTTTTCAAGTTCTCACTTTGAATGGGGCAACACCCATTCACTGAACAGGCTTAAGAAGTCAATCAAGGGATTCACATTAAAAAAAAAAAAATCAAACTGGGAGGGGAAGACCCTATTAATAGATATTATATATCTATTAAAGATTAAAACGATTTTTATGCTGGAAAAGTAGTTTTGTTGTATATCTCATTTAAAACTTTAGAGGAAAAAAATTATTAGTATTAAGCTCTCCCCCTCCCCCTCATTCACCCTCCCCAAAACAGGCTTTTGCAAAACAGTCTTTAAAATGCTGATTTAATGGAAGTCATTCATGTTACAGGAAATCTGAGTTCAGAGGAAGGCAGCTGTTTGCACAAAGGTCACATAGGCCCCCCTTAGGGGCCAAGGAAAGAGTAGGACCTAGCTCTCCCAACTCCATCATATAATAGTCTCCTCTGTCAATAGCACTATTGGCCAGAGAGATGGAGAAAGAGTCAGAGGAGATCAATAATGGCTGGAGGGGTCAGGGAAGACTTTGTGAAGAAGGCTGGGACTTAAAAATGAGGAACAGAGGGGGAAGGAGGAGAGAATAAGCCCAAAGACTGGCAAAGGTATGGAGGTGGGAATCAAATCTCAGCCCACCTCATCCAGTCCTGTCCTCACTCTTGTTGAATATGTTTTTAAGTGCCCTTAAGGAGTTTCCAGGTAAGTATTCTGTCTCCACCACTACCCTGTGAATTCCCATTTGAAGCCCAATCTTTGTGTTCATCCAGAGTAGGGTTCTGCCCATGGATGGACAATGGAAGGGAAGGGGTGATGGTGTGTGGCACCATCTACTGGGAGGACCTGCAACCTGCAGGCACTGAAAGTGCAAATAAAAAATACAGTGGTGAATTCTGTTCTGTCTCCAAAGTAGATGGGCCCTCCCTCACACACACACAACACAAATATCCACACTTGTTAAATATATATGAAGCTTCTTTATTTTACCTTAATAAACTTTATACTCTGATTGCTTGCACACTGTACAAAATATTCACTTAGCTAAATAAATAAGACACAAAACATTATTGCAAACAGCATTTACACCCCTGAGGTAAGACCTCTGGCCGAGGCAGGGGTGGCTCCTGAGATCCTGTGTCCCCCACAGCACAGTGCATGCCTTTTGGGGCTGAGATAGGCAAGAGGCCTAGGGACAACAAAATGAAGGGGGCAGGGGAGAGGAGGTCCCAATACCAAAGGAAGCAGACCCCAAGCTCATGGGTTAGACATGGAACCAAGGCAGTGGAACTGGTAAGAAAGGATGTAGTGGGATGCATCTAGCCAAAGCTAGGGAGAGAAGCAGTGGTAGGTGCTCAAGTGAGGAAGGCTGCAAAGGGCAGGTAAACAAGGCACTGCGGGAAATGTTTTACAAGACAAGAGCCTCTGGTAACTGGCTAAGTAATAGACATCCTTATTCTTTAGGGTTTTAGGGCCTGGCAATAACAGGCTTGGCTCAACCAACAGGGAACCAAGCCCTGAAAGACCTAATACACTAAGTCCACTGGGTAGCGAATTAGCAACGGCCTCCTACTCTGGTAAATAAATAAATAAAATGTTTAGAGACCTGTGTACAGTACTGGTGTTAAATACAGAAACCCAAGACCTGCCCAGTGGAATGGAGAAGAGTTTCCAAGTATTGATCAAATGCAGGGTGGGAGGGGATAGTGAAAACAGCAGAAAGGACAGCAGTAGGGTCTGGGCAAAAGTCTCATAAAAAAGGATTTTGTTTCACATTTTCCAATCCTGGGGTTGGGGGCAGGGAAGAGTTTCAGGCTAAAATTTCCTGAGTAGCAGCAGCCTCAGGAGGAAAAACTGCCAAGTGCAGAGAAGAGGAACATTAGACAGCTTTGTGGGGAGGGGTTGGGGTGGAATGGGAAGAGGAGAGGCTGGACTCTTTGGTTTGTTCATTCTGCAAATAATCCCCTTTTCTCATCTGTCTTGACTCTGGACCTTAGCTCCTATCCCAAAGGTCCTGTAGACTCAGGTGTTTCCCAGAGAGTTAACATGAAGCCCCCTCCCCACCCCAGTAAATGCCTTCTCCCACCATGTACTCCAAACCCACTAGAAGCTGGAACTTAAGGCTTATTAAGTTAGTCAGGAGACCAGCCACAGCTACCCCAGGGCTCCCCAGCTCCTCTGAGAGAGGGAGAATGAGAGTCCCAAAGCCACCAGACCCCTGCTCATCAATCAGCTCTTCAGTTAAGCACTTTCCAACCATTGGGGGGCAGCAGAGAACTGCTTGCCCCACTGGCAGTGACAGGAACAGGATTTTGAGACCCAGAGACTCCAAGTGAAGAGGGGAGAAGAGAAACCCTAGGTGGGCTGAGCTGTGATTCTCAGCAGTTCCTAGCCCAAGTCTTGGACCTGGGAGTGGGGAGGACAGATGCAAAAATAGAGGAAGGGAGAAAGATGTCAAAGGGGAGAAAGGGCAGGCTTTTGTTCTGGGCTTTCTCCCAGGGGTCAGGAGACACCTAGATAGAACACTTAGCCAAGTCACTTTTGTCAAATACTACCCGAGTGGCAAAATAGATGGCTATCACCCCAAGGCCTGCTGCCGACACCATGTAGGCTGTGACTGACTGACTCAACTGGACGATGGAGCCCATGAACAAAGATGGTGCCACCTGAGAGAGGAGGAAGGCACTGTCCAGGATGGCTAAGTCCAGGCAGATACCCCGGCCTGGGCCCCCAGGCTCAGCTGCCTCCCCAACTACCATTCTCACCGACACATCACAAGGGGAGGCCCCACACAGTGGGGGTGAAGAAGGAAAGAGGCTGGTACTGGAAGCCCCTGAATGTCCATTAGTAAAGGGTCCCCCAGCTTTGGGACCTGCCAAGAAGCTGGTGGTCAGACTGTCACCACTGCTGTTGCTGCCAGGGTCCCCTCGGTATTTAGGCAGGAATACCTGGGAAGAGGGGAAAAGAGAGATAATTAGTGTAAACCTAACCAGATAGCCTCAGAGACAACCCTGCCCCTCACAAACACACCCCCAAAGAAGGATTAGCCTAGTATGAAAAGATAGAATCAGACATCAGGGTCCCAAAATACAATAAACAGGCTTTAAAAGAACTTAATAGTTTGATTTTCAGAACAGGGAGGAGTTCTAGTGACCAGAGTCTTTTTACTGGTCTAATTTTTTTTTTGCGGGGGGGGGGGGAAGAAAATGAGAATTTCTCCCTCAAGGGCTGGGGGTAGTGTCTGGCTCTTCCTGTTATGAAGGATTACTACACTCCCAGAACTCTGGATAGCAGCAAAGGAGAAGTGAGGCAGAAGGAATACACATCTATCCTCAGCCCAAGTTTGATTTGGCACAGCTGCCCAGTGTTACCCACATGAGAATGGAACAGAACCCTGGATGAAAGGGGAAGCCTTAGGAGACCATAGAACAGGCAAGAAAATCAAAAAGCAAGAAAAAAAGGCAATAGAACAAGATGAAAGAACAATGGGGGCTTAGAGGCCTCGGGCCCTGAAAATCAAGCCCAGAAGCTACCTTCTTCCCCATACTACCCCTTTACAAACGCTTCCTAGTAAGCTAGTTTTCAATCACCCTCCCCCTGCCCTCAAAGTATTTATTGGGCTACCAGGGAGTCCCCATTACCCTTTCCCCCAGGCCTCATTTTGGAGATAAGTTCTGCTATGGAGCCCCCAAGTCTAGTCTTACTGGGAGTCTCCTCCAACTTTGGGCAACCTAAGTGGACACTAGCTAGCATTGGAGAACTGCTATCCAGGATCCAAGGAAAGGATTGGGTATATACTTTACAACAAGGCTTCTAATGGAGATTCGGGACATGGAAGAAGACACTTGATAGCCTGGTTTTCAGGAGTCAGACCTCCTTCCCCCTCTATGAAAGAGGGAGAGTCAGATAAGCAGTCAGAGCTAGGCCTCACCCTGGCTCCTGGGGCTGAAAAAGCCCTTCAATCAGCCCAGCCATGAAAGGGATATAAGGAAGTATACAGCTATCAATGGAAGGTGCTGTTTCACCAAGAACATCCTAACATTTCCCACCTATGTCCTCTTCTCCTTCTCTCCTTTGTTTTAAGCTAGATGCTAGGAAAGCGAGTTTCAGCTACAAGACAAATGGGGGCAAAATGGTGACAGCAGTGACCACAAGTGCATACAGCAACAGGTACCTGGTTGGTCTTGGGACCCCTTCTATCTCATCAGATATCCCTACCCCCGCTCCCAAGACTTCTGCAAAACCAACCTTCTATCACCCCTGAGAAAGCCTAAAATCTAGTAACACCAGGCTGGATGTCAAAAGAGGATGATTACAAGAGGTGCCCCAGAAATCTTCTAGTACTGATCAGGGATCTCTTCTGCAACTGGAGGCAGGAGAGGGGCAGATGAAGGCCTGCCAGGAGCCAAAGGGAACCTCCCTTGACTCCACAGTCTTTCACCTCCTTACTATCCACCAACCCCAATCCTCAAGGCCAGGCCATAATCTCAGACACCACAAGAGGGCAGCCTGCCCAGTCAGTGAGGGGAGAAAGGAAGCTGCTGGCTCACTCCTTTTCTACAAAGCAAATACTCACAGGTTGCCTGGTGGGGAGAGGCACATAGAAATGAAACCATCATAATGGCTGTCATGTTCCTTTTCTGCCTCTCCCCCATACTAGCTAGGCATGGTTTTTTGCAAGGGGGCAGCGGTAGGGTAATATAATGGAGTGGGGGGCGGGAACAGGGGAATATGCTAGTGGAAAAAGAGACTGGTGTGTAAGAGGTGCAGATGGCACTGGACCTGTGATTTCATCTTTGTAAGGATCTCTTCATCATTGCATCTGATGTACAACTTAAGAGTCTTAGAAAGCTGACTGGACACTGAGAGACTAAGTGAATCTATCCAGGTACACAGTAGGTGTTTTAAAAATGCTTGCTGGGATAGGATGGAAGGAGATATAGTCAGTCTTTCACAACATGACTATTATGGAAATGTTTTACATAACCATACATGTATAACCTATACTGAATGGCTTCCTTCTCAATGAGGGTGGGTGGGGAGGAAAGAAAGAGAATTTGGAACTCAAAGTTTTAAAAACAAATGTTAAAAGTTGTTTTTACATGCACCTGGAAAATAAGATATACAGGCAATGTAGTATAGAAACCTATCTTGCCCTACAAGAAAATAAGGGGGAAGAGGATGGGGGGGTGGCCAGGGAGATAGAAGGGAAGACAGACTGAGGGAAGGGGTGATCAGAATGCACCATTTGAGGTGGGGGAGGGGAGAGATGGGGAGAAAATTTGGAACTCAAAATCTTGTGGAAATGAATGTTGAAAACTAAAAATTAATTAATTAATAAAATAAAAATGCTTGCATTTAGTGACTCCAGTCCACATTTTGGAGGCAGGGAAGTGATGGAAGCTGGCTAGGAAGCAGGGACCGGAATGATGTCATTCTATATCTTTGTTTTTTTCCTGAGGCAATCACGGGTTAAGTGACTTGCCCAGGGTCACACAGCTAGTGTCTGAAGTGGAATTTGAACTCTGGTCCTCCTGATTGCAAGGGCTGGTACTCTATCTACTGTGCCACCTAGCTGCCCCCAGGTCTGAAACTGAGTCTACATTCTGAGTCCACACTAATTTGCGTCCACTGGGAGAAGTATTCTAAAGACTGCTAGGTATGAGGGGGCCACACACTTTAGTCACAAAAAATCTCACAAACTGACTACTCCATGTGCTTATCACTGAGACTTGGTCGCGTATTCATTTATAAAGACCAAAGATTTTGAACTGAAGATCCCCCTGGAGAGGGGATCGAGTTTAGCTTCTTTATTTTTACAAATGAGGAAACCAAGGTCCAGAAAGGGAGTATGCCCACGTTACCAGCTGGGAAATATCTGAGGCATGACTTTAACGCAGGATCTCTGACTCCAAGGGCACCAACCTTTCCTCAGTACCCTGGTGCCCCACTTTTAACACACTGCACTCGCACAGGGGTTTTCTTGCTAAGGGATGTTTCCCAGTTTCTCTCCCGCTCAGCCTGAAAACTCCCCACCCTCTGAATCTCTCTCCTCTTTCCTTCCAAAAGTACAAGTCTGAACACAGGAGCGACTCAGTGTAGAGACGGGGAAAAGGGGTGTAGGGAATGGCTGACTGGCAGAGGAGCAAGCTGATGAGAAAGAAGGGAAGGAGCATTTATTAAGTAACTACTGTGTGTTAAGCACTTTACAAATATGATCTCATTTCTTTCTCTCAACAACCCTGGGAGCTAGGTGTCGTTATCATCATCCCTATTTTACAGGTGAGGAAACTGAGGCAAACAGAGGTTAAGTGACTTGCCAAAAGTCATACAGTTAATGTATGTAATACCTGAGGTTGAATTTGAACTCTGATCTTTCTGACTCCAAGCCAGTATGCACCACCTACATGCCTCTAGACCTGGGGAAAAGGACCTCCAGATGGAGGGGTTAGTTTGAGGAGGACAGGGTGAGAGATGTCCCAACTTACAGCAGTGCCCAGACCATCGAAGGCATCGGGTGGGTTAGTCTCCTGAGGGAGTGCTTGGGGAGGTCTGCAGTGGGGAATGTCAAGGAGTGGGGGAGAAGAGAGGCAAGGAAGTAAGAGAGGGAAAGAAAAGAAAATTAAAGGAAAAGAGGCAGAAAAACTAGGAAGAAAAGGTCAGAAACACTTGGGATTTTCCCACCCCTCAGAGCTTAGCCTTAGGCCATTAGTAGCTAAGGCATCCACTACTTTTTCTGCCCCGTTGGATGAATCTACTCATTATGCCAGACTACCCCCAGTAACAGCCAAAGAAAGTGGACCTTTACCTCCAAGCATGACCATTCCTCCCCTGGTCCAGAGGTGTTCTCTGAGCATCTCCACTCCCTATGCCCCTACTGTGCTCATCCCTCACCCCACCCTACCCCTAGGGGAGGCAGGGTACAGAAGGAGCCCAGCCCATACAGCTGCCTACCTACCCGATTCTGGAGGATCTCTAAGAAAGGTGCTTCTCCCCTAACAAGGTCTATCTCCAAAACCAATTTAAATCCTTCTTGCTGCAATTCAAATCTCTCTGTACCCTCAAGAGATTTTCCCTGGTGTCCCTGGGTCAGCTTCTCTCACTGGACTCTGGGTCAGGGGTCCCCTCTTCCTTCCCTTCCCCTTCCCTCCTACCAGCCCAAGCCCAGGTACCTGTTTCTCACGGTGGTAGAGTGAGGCCAGGGTATAAGGCAGTATCTGCAGGGCAGAGAATGTGAAGCCTGTGAAGGCAGCTGACGCGGTCACTACCACCACACTCTGGGACAGGCACGTCACCCCAGCAGCCACTGGGAAGGTGAACACACTGGCCAGGTATACTGTCCGGGTCCCAAAACGATGCACCAGTCGGTCCATACCCAGCGAGAAGAGCAAGGATATCATGCACTGCAGGAAGAGCCCCAGGCTCCCCATACGCACACCTTCCAGAAACAGGGCGGGAGAAGAAAAGGAAAGTCAAAACAGAGACAAGTTGAGGGGCTCAGGATTCTCAGAATTCATTAGTTATAATTGGGTAACACTGCCTCCCCACACAGGTTAGTGTGTTTGAATCCTCTAATAGCTTTGTGGATTGTATTCTGCAATATCACCAAAGGCTGGGAAAAATGCGATTTATTTTAAACTCTTAAACGGAAGGGCTTGTGACTTCTGGGGACCAGAGAATTGGGAGAACTAAGAAATCAATCTGGTTGTTAGCTTGGGGATAATGTGGGGGGACAGCATCTTAAGAGCTGGAAGCGAACTTCTAGGTAGAGTCAAATTCACTCATTTTACAGTGAGAAAACTGAGGGCCAGAGAAGGGAAGTGAGGCATAGAGGCCAAGCCAGATGAAGGAATTAAAGGTGGTTAACTGTAAGAACTATGTAAACTACACTGATTCCATCTTGTGACTCTATTCTAAAGTTAGCTCAATTCCTTTTCCATTCAGTTATGGGTCTAAGCCCAATCTCTGTCTTGTAAGAAAACTTTATTCAGTTGTAGGAATTGGGAGAAAGCCTTAGTGCATTATTTGAACCTAGCTCTGTGTGGCTGAGAAGCTGGACCACCTCTTCATGCTGCTCAGAATCCCTTAACTAAGGACCCTGCTTATGCCAACCAGAAACCCAGTGAGATCCAAAGACCGATGCAAGGAGTTTTCTCACAACTGTGTATCTCAAGTGAGCCATAGGTCTTATCTGAAACCTGGCCCTGTGTTGGTCAATCAGTTACTGTTTGCATGCTCCTCTGATTGAATACAGACACTTTAGGGAGTGGAACATCTCCTTTTCTGCTTCAGGGATGCACCTGTTCATTCTCCCTTTCCAGTTTGGAAAGTTCCCATCTTTTCTCCAATTAGAAATCACATTACCTAATTTTGTATCCTGAGTAATTGTTTTCTTTTAGTTAACTGGTCTTATTTGATTAATTGCTTTTAATCATAAAAGTCTGTCTCCCCTTGTATTTGCGGTTCAGCCCTAAGCTGAGGAAGTCTGTCCCAATTTGTTATGCAATTGGCATGTGTTGCTTAACAAACTGATTTGCTTGGAAGCTCAAACTTTTGCCTCCTCCATCATTTCATCTTTCACCTGCCACACAGAGATAGGGTCAAGAAGTTTCCCTGACCTTACAAAGTTGCTCCCCAAGGCAACAGGCCTCCCTCCTTACCTTCATCATAGTGTCGCCGGGCATCAGTGCCAGGCTCAGCCCTAGGCACACCCCGATACAGTCCTTCACCTACAAAGTCAGTGTAGAAGAGAGTGAAAGTCATGAGGGCCATCCAGCTGCACAGCTCGGCCACAAAGAGCCGACGCAGAGCTCTGGGCACTCGGCAGCAAAGCCTGTGCAGGCGGGGCAGCAGGGTAGCCAGGTTTCGGAATGCAAGACGGGCCCTGCATGGGCAGCAACGAGAAGGTGCGGTGAGTACTGGGAGCCCCTCAGGGGGATCCGATGAGCCCAGGGCTGCTTCCTCAGCCACCAGCAGTGTGGCCGCCATGCAGGTGAGGAAGATGAGAGTAAGCAGGCCAAAGAGACACTCCTCCTGGGTGCCCAGATAAGGGGCCAAGGCACTGGCATCCCAGTCAATAGCTGGCAAAAGATATCCCAGGCAGCCCCCCAGGCTGATCATGAAGGCGTACACAGAGAAGGCCTGGCGGCAATGATCAGGGTCCCGGAAAAGGTCAGAGAGCAGAGCCTCCAGTGGGGTGAAGCACACCTGACCACAAAAGTCCAGCAGCCCCACACCCAAGATCAGCAGTGCCAACTCCAAGGGCCGAGCATCTGGGTATACCAGCCCAGCCAGGCGACTTGCTCGAGGAATGAGAAAGAGACTCAACAGCACACCCAGGGACAGGGCCCAAATGAAGGGTCGGCGTCGTCCGTAGCGCCCTCGCCAATGGTCGCTGGCTGAGCCCAGGAAGGGGACAGATACCAGGCCCAGGACAGGGCCAATGCCTGAGGAGAACACAGAGGAATGATCAGTGGGGACTGTCCTCAGGAGCTTTCCCCCTCTCTCAGAAGTTCATATAAGATGATAAATAAATGTACACATACATATACACACATACACATGTCTGCATATGTGTGTGTTGTGTGTGTGTATTCAGTTCATCCAATATAATGAAAAAAAAACTATGCTCCTTGCCCATCCCTTCTGCAGAATTTCTCTGCAGAGACAAATCTTTCATTCAGACTCACAGTACAGGTAGTCTTTCATGAACTGATCCAAGGGTAGCCAAGAGAACACATGCAATGATCACAATCACAAAAGAAAACCACTCTTGGAGACCTCAAATACAAGTCAAAGAAAATGACCTCATTTAGAATCCTCTGTTTCCTTCAAAACTCAGTTCCAACACTACCTTCTACCTGAAGTCTTTCCTGATAGCCAGGCCACCAGTGTGAGGCTCCTCACAAAGATGACCTCAGATCAGTAATTTTGCATAGGCCCCTATGGACCTGCAGTCTCCCTGACAGAAGAGAGATCCCTGCAGGGCAGCTGCTTAGAGCTCCTCAATGGCTGACCTATTTAGAGGTGAATGATCAGTGAGCTGAAGTCTTAGATGAAAGGTAGAGAGCATCACACACAATCTCATGTGGTTGTGGTGTTTGGGAGTTTTGCTTACCTGTTTCTCTGTTATAAGAAAAATTTGGGGCAGGATTGGGGAGAGATGGTATAAGCTTTCAGGAAAACATTTCATAAGATAAGGGAATGGTTTCAGAGAAACTTAGGAAGACCTGTATAAATGATGAAGAGGGAAGTGAGAAGAACCAGGGAAACAATTAATACAAAGACTTTAATATTCTAAAATCAAAGCAACTCTGAAAAACTTAGGAACTTTAATCAACATAATAACAGTGATCAGCCAGGAGTCCAGAGGACTAATGATCTAACAGACTAACCACTTCCTGACAGAGGACAAAGGCTCAGAGGGCAGAAGCAAACATCTTTTTTTCTTTCCTGAGAGGGGTACATGGCCAATGTGGTCACATTTGTTTTGCTTAATTCTAAGTGTCTATAACTTAATTCTAAATGTATGCAATTCTAAATAAATGTAACCAAGGTGGGAGTTCCCCCCTAAGATGGGGGAAGGGAGTGAGAGGAGGTGGAAGGAAGAAAAATTCTGATTTTTGCTGACTGAAAAGAAGTAAAATTAATTTTTAAATAAACATTTTACAAAGTAGATGGCTCTCCTTCAGTTAGGAAATAGCTGAAGAAATTGTGGACAGCAATGTAATGGAATATTTCAGTGTTTTAAGAAAGAATGGATATGATGAATATACAGAAGCATGGAAAGACTTTTATGAACGGATGCAAAGTAAACAGATTCAGGGAAACAACCTGAGTGCGTAAGGATTAAAACATTTAGAAATGTGAGTTCCTGGAGGGCAGGCAGGGATGTGCTCTGGTCTTTCTTCATATTCCCAGGACAGTGCCTGGCACATAATAATCAATCAACAAATGCCTGTTGATTAACAATGTAAATGGAAAGAATAGCGACAATAAAAAACGAAATGCTGGGAAACAATAATGGCCAAACTTGGTTCCAAAGAAAAGATAGGAAAAGACATTCCCTGCCCCACTCCTTAACCGAGATGAGGATCCATGATACAGAAATTTGTATATAACCTCAGCCCTTTCCAATCTGATGTTATGTTTGGCTGAAAATTTTTTCTCCTTTTCCTCCTCTTTTAAAAAATGCTTTATTATTAGAGGTGGCTCTATGAGAGGGGAGGAGACAGGTGATTGAAAAATAAGATCAAATAAAATTTGTTTTAAAAAGCTACCCAGAGGAAGCTGATATAAAAAAAAAATCTTTACTTTCTCCAAGGGTCTTTTCCAAACGAGGATTACCCCCTCACCACTATGAGTATTATGGCATTCCTTGGCACTGCTCACCCACCAGATCTTAGAACAGCATAAAATCTCCCTAGTTACCAGAAAGTCTTCTTCCCCCCTCAGCAGGAAGACCAGTTAAGGGTATCCCCCCCTAGACTAGGTTAGGAAACCAAAGGCCTGATGAAATTTGGGGATATGAAGGCATCCACAGAAAGGAGTAGAAAAAGATGCGGAAGGTGACTTACCCAGAACCATTGTCATAAACTTCTCTTCCACCCCAACTTCCAGCAGCAAAGGTGGTACATAGGTGATTCCTGCAGCCAGACAGACTTCTAGGCCAAAGGTCAGCAGATTGACAAGTAGGAGTTGGGTTTTCCGATGCCGTAGCAGCTGGGTTGCCCACACCTTCTGGGCCATGGCCCGTCAAGAAAAAAGTGGAGGAATATGGAACTGTGAATCAGATGACCCAGCAGGAACAAGGCTCAGCTATGCTCCAGGTCCCAAGGCCTTTCCTCTTGTGCTCAGCTACCCACTGCCTCTGGCTCATGCAGAAACCCTTCATCTCTACCATCACCCTGATTCAGACTTGGTTTCCTTGACCACGCCAAGTGTCCTGTAGCAGAAAGACTCCTCGATGTGGGCACATCTTAGCAGCTTTGATCCTGGAAGACAGACCAGTATAAACATGGAGCATCAGACTTTGAGAGCAAACTTGTGATCATCTATACCAGGGAGTTCTTAGGTGATTTTTTTCCATATGTCATAGACACCTTGAATTGTCTGGTGAAGTCTATTGACCACTTCTTAGAAAAATGTTTTTAAATGCATAAAATAAAATGCATATGATTATAAAGGAAACAAATTACACTAGAATGGGATTATCAAAATATTATTTTTTTAAGTTCACAGACTCCAGGTTAAGAATTTATAATCTATACCAAGTATTTTATTCCAGGCTGGCCTTCTTTGCCTCTTAGGCAGAAAAGTGATGCAGGAGAGTACTGGGGCTGGAGTCAGGAAGACCTGAGTTCAAATCTCACCTCAGACAGTTACTAGCTGTGTGATCACTTTACCTCTGTCTGCCTCAGTTTCCTCAACTACATCATGCTAGCATCTACCTCATAGGGTTGTTGTGAGGGTTAAATGAAGCAAAGTGTAAAGTGTTTAGCAGAGCACCTGGCCCATAGTAGGGACTTAATAAATGTTTGCTCCCTTTCCCTCCCCTTAGTGAATTGATTCCCAAGCACCTTCCTCACCATTCATTCATCCATCCATCCATCCATCCAAAAATGCAGACACTCTGTAATGTTAGCCTAAGATTGACATCATTAGAAAGACAAATCAGCTGCCCATACAAAAATCCTATAATATATTCCACATTCAAAGAGAAATGGTTTGTAACTGTTAATTGTTCTGGCTTGGATTTCCTACAAAACAGCTCTTTCCCATCAATATGGGAAACAAGACTATTGAACTCCCAATTCTCCACGCCCTACCCATTATCATGGTCCACCCCTACCCCTACACCCCTGAGCTGCTCCATGGGTTTGGTGTGGACTTCCCCTGAACCTTCCACCTCCCATCCCTTTCTACTTTCCAAAGCTAGATTGCTTTGAAGCCCCTTCTGGGATTCCTTCTGGCAACAATTCTTATTTCTCTTACCCTATCAGTGAATGCCTTTCTTGCTCTCCCCAAAAGAAGAGGGGGTCCAGGTTGAGTAAGAGAGAAAAGACTATGGTTTGTGGGTGCCTTTATTTTAAACTTGTCAGTGAAATACCTTAAAATGTCTCTGGGGAAAGCAGTTTTAATGAGGAAGAAACATTCCCACAATGAGATGCTCCAACTGTTCTAGAGCTATTCCCAGAGGCTAGGTCTCAATCGCACAACCTGGAAACACCTGTGATGCCCAAAGCCCCCTGAGTCTGGCACAGTGCCCTCCTCTCCCACCCAGTTCCTATTCAGACCAGAGAACATTTGTTCTCTGCAGGAGTTCCCACTGAAGAATCCAAGTGTACTTTCCCAATACCATCACTGTGCTGAGTCACGGTCACTGGGCACCACCCCCCCACACTGTATCATATGGCACACAGCTTTCTGGAACAGGTACCAGCTGTTTTAGGATCAATAAAAAAAGGGAAAGGAAATCAGGATCATTAGGCGACCTGGAGAACCCTACGGTCTGAAACTGTGCCAACCTCCCCTGCTTGGGGAAAGAGCACAGCTTCAAGTTCTTACCACCTCCCAGGAATACCTATCCTCAAAGGCCCAGCTCAAATCCCATTTCCTCCAAAGAATCATTCCCTCTGGCCCTCACCAATCTAATTAGACTCAGACCAATTGGTGGAATTTTTACAGACTTGCCTAAACTCACACAGATGGCAATATGCAAGCTGAAATTCAATTCCTTTGAATGCTGATGAATTGTGAAATCTATATAGAACACTTGTCTCAGTGAAGGCATTTATTTCCCCTGTCTAGATATGGTGACTGCCCTCAAGGATCTTCCTTCTTACCTTCTTCTGCATCCCCAAGCGATGAGCACAGAGTTGATGTTCCAAGATTTCCAAAGGGAGACAGCTGCCTACATGCATATGATATAGCCCTCCGACCCTACATGGGGCTTCCATGACTGCAGCCCACTGGCACAGAACTTTCTAACTGGGAAAGGCTTAGTAGATCACCTACTACAGTATGCTGCACACAGCAGGCACTTGATGCTAGTTGGACTGTTGACTGAAACTCAACATATACAAATAGATTTCCTTATCTTTCCAATAAAACTGCCTTTCCCCTAAACTTCTCTACTTCTGCGGATGATATCAGTCACAGTTTCAAAGTCATCCTTGACTTTTTCATCTCCCTTTTCCCCCTTATTTCTACATTACTAGAATCTATCCTTTCTTTCTGCATAGCTATGTGTGGCAGTGGATGAGTGCTGGGCCTGGAGTCTTCCCAAGTTCAAATCTGGCTTCAGACACTTTGACAAGTCGCTTAACACAATCTGCCTCAATTCATTAATCTGTAAAATGAGTTGCAAGAGGAAATGGCAAATCACTCTAGCATCTTCGCTAAGAAAATCCCAAATGGGGTCATGAAAAGTCAGATACAACTGAACAAAAATCCAGCTAAGGAACCTGAGGAGGAATCCACCCCTAGCTCAAGCCCTCACCTTTCATCTGAATTAACTGGTATCCTCGTATCCCTCTCTAATTCATACGGCACATAGCTGCCAAAATACTATTTTGAAAGCACAGATACAACCATGTAACTGCCTGATCAGGATCTCCATGGTCTCTCCTATTTCCTCTCAGATAAACTACAAACTCCTTTGCCTAGTATTTTAAAGTCTGGCATCAGCCTACTTTTCCTCTTCATTAACAGTTAATTGACCGTTCTCAGAATTCACCATTCTATCGTCTATATCCACGCTCTGCCTAGCGTCCTTTGTCTAGAATGCCCTCCCCTCCTTCCCTCTCTGCCTTACAGAGTCTGGTTTCAATGCCACCTCCCTACAGGAAACCATCTCTAACCATTTGAGATGTCAATGCTACTGTATCCTCACCCTCCCCAATGGAATGGAAACTCCTTGTGAAAGCAAAGGCTGTTTTTCTTTTTATCTTGGTATTCCCCCAAGTGCCTAGCAAGGTGACTTAAAGAAAGTAAGTGACCTTCTTTGGAGGCATTCAGGGTTAGGTGACTTGTCCAGGGTCACATAGCTCAGTAGGCGTCTGAGGTCACATTTGAACTCAGATCCTCTCAACTCCAGGGCCAGTGCTCTATCCACCATGCCATCTAGTAGCCCCCAAAAGTAAATGATTAATGAATTCTGAATGAATTAACAAATGCTGGAAGGAAGGGGCTACAGAAACATTTAAGACGGAGCTGAGTATTTACTACCAGTCCTCTTCCTCCTCTGAAACCAATGCTTCGGAGGGAAGTCCTACCAACATCCAAGAGACTGGATGGATAAAGGTGGGAAAAGACTTGCCTCAGATTCCCTCACCTGCCCAATGTCACATGGGCAGCAAAGCAGCAGAGAGGATTAAGAAACTACCTTCTCTTAGATTTTTCCAAAGGGAGATGGACAGAACCACAGCATCCAAAAGGTTTTCCCTAGTTTCTCCATGTGCCTGAGCGTCCTCACTGTATTCCCCCCCGTCCCTCACTCACCGCCTTCCCTCAGAGAGAGGAGGCAGCGTGCAGAAAGAGCCCAACCCAATTCCCCTGATCCAGGGGGTTCAAGCTCCAGGAAGCTGGTGTTCCGGCTTGGCTCCGCCACCCCCACCCACCTTCTACTCCGCCACAGGGAGGGACCAAGGGGGACTCACCTGTTTCACATTTCCCAGAGACTGACCCTCCCTGAGTAAACAGAAGCTCTGCCAACCTCAGCACCACCCATGGCTCAACTCACCCCCTCCAAACTCCCTGCTATTTAAATCAATTGCAGTTCTCCAGCAAACATGAATCATTCCACCTTCCTCTTTCTCTCCTGCTGGCTGCCAGGGCCTCTGCATCCTGTTAGCTCCTTCCTCAACCCTCCACGGGGGCCCCTGGGGCAAGGGGACCGGACCCTCCCGAGCCCAGCTCCTTGAGGAGCACAGGGGGAAGAGCAGGAGGGGTGAAGGGGAGGAGGAGGAGGGGCTGCTTCTTCTAATCGGAGGCTACCTGCCTCCCCCACTTGGGCATCCCTCCCCAACACCACACTCTTTACCTAACTCCCTGGGGACTGGGCCAGGTGAAGAGCTCATTGAAGTCAAGTAGGAGGGAAGCAGGCACAATCCTGGCCCTATGTCTCTCCCCCTCAATTCTTTGGTTGTCGGGGCCGCCCTCTCAGTCTCTCCAGGATTTTAGTTCACGGAGATTTCTTTTACCCTAACCTTGAGGCACTGGGCACACAACATTTCTCAGCCTGGGTAGCCATCAGGCTTTTGCTCAGTTGCCAGAAAATCAAAGCCCTTTAGAAGGGCTAAGCCAGTGGTGGCTTTCTAATAACCTCAGAAGCACAGTATTGCTACCCCAAAGCACTTTCTTTTCTCCACTTCTGCACCTTTTCTGGCTGCAAGAGTGCTAGACTTGTAAATTAGCCACTTATTCCCTGGGGACAAGTCACTTAACCTCTTCTCAGCCTCAGTTTCCTCATCTGAAAAAAATTAAGGTGGGGCTAGATGGGGCAGGATGGCTCTTAATCTGTGGGTTCGAGTACATACTGTGCCACTAACTAGCTGGAAGACCTAGGCCAAGTCATTTGACTTTCTCAAGCACCCATATTTTTTTTAATGTGGAAAAGGAGGAGGAATTTTTTTAAAAAAGAAATTCAAGGGGAAGATTAGTCCCCTAGACAATAACCTGGGATCTATGTACTCTTTTTTCAAGGGGTCAATGAATTTGGATGGGAAAAAAATACCTCTACTTTCAGTAACCTCTGAAATATTTAACATTTTCATTCATTACAATAAAAAAAAAATTCTGAAAAGGTGTCAGTCCATACCTTTCACCAAATTGCCTAAGGGGTCCATGGTATCCCCCCAAAAAAGAAGAAAGAAAAAGGTGAGGTATCCCTGGCAAAATTCAACAAGCACATACTTTGTGCTAGGCACCCATTCTAACCAATGGGGAAAGAGACCAAACGAAACAAATATAACTCCGCCCCCTCCCCCAGCTCTAAGGTCTCTTCCAGTTCTAACGCTCTATGGATCTGGAGAATCATTCACTTCAACTATTAGACAATATAACATTTATTAAACATTTGCTATCTTATTTTATGTTATTTTCTCCTTTAATTTCCTATTTAAAAAAATTAGCTCTACTTTGCTTTTAGGTTTACAGGAAGCATTAACCCAGAGATCAAGTTGGATTTAACAGCAGTAAAAATTAAGGGGTCAGCCCCGACCCTCTTCTCTAGAAGAGGCAGGGTAAGAATGCCTCACAAAGGCTCAGGGATTTGGCTGTTAAGAACGGTCTTCTTCCTATTCTGAGGGCTTAGGTTTTGTTTCTGGGGTTTTGGCTTTTTGCAAAGAACAAATGGAACAAATAAATTAGAACTGAGAGCTCCAAAGTCCCAAGACAGATCTCCTCCAGGCATCACACCCTGGTTCTCCAAGCTATGAGCCCTGAGAGGTCACTATCTCGGAGACTCCATAAACCAGGCAAAGAGATGTGAAAATGACCTCCAATCTCAGTGTCCAGCTACCTCCTGCTCATGTACTTCTCCGTGGTTTGGAAACTCCAGTTTACTCCTCAGCCGGCATTCCTAGACACTGAGTTTGAAAATGAGGGCTAAGGTGCAGCTCCCCTAATTTCGTGCCCTTCCTCTCAGCCTTGGAGGATATTTTCTGTCTCAAATGCAGCTGCCTGGCTTCTCTTGTCATGCTCTGCCCATCTGGCAAACAAAAGATCAACAGGAAGACCAACCAACTCGAGCTTTCACCTGGAGAGGAAGGAGAGAAATGGGGTAAAGGGAGGGTAGTGGGCTGGGGTGGAGGTGGGAAGAGACAGAACAGGAAGGGAGAGAATTTGGCTGACCCCTGAGGAAAGAAGTCAGAGCTCTCGGAGGAGAGAATTTCATAGTCCAGCCTGCTCTTCCAGACCTCGGTCTATGTCCCCATCCCTTCCAGATGTGGCTGCTCTTGACTCACCAAGACCTCAGAGCACGCGCACATGCACAGACATACACATACACACAACCAGAGGAAGACACAACTCTTCTCACCTCAAAACCTTCCACCACTGCCGCCACCACCAAACACATACAAGTACCTACTGGTCTACCAAAGTCCTTCCTCTACACCAGGAGGAAATAGCTAGGTCTGGAGAGACTGAAGGACAGCTAAGTAAAGAATCTCTGGAGTCCTGGCCCTCCGAGTCTCTTGCTCCAATCATCAGGACTCCAGATCTCCCCCAAGAACCATGTATGTGTCAGAAGGAAAGGAGAGGAATGCGGATGCCCCCTCCTCACTTTACCCAGCACTCTGGGCCATCCACAGCTGGGAGATCAGAGATCCTCATTTACTGGATTTCCCCAACTAAAACCCCCCCACAACATCTCCACCTAGAAGCCAGGGAAGGGGGAAGAGTCACTGGGCAAAAGAAACAAACTTGACCTGAACTTTCTAACTTTCACACTTCAAAAGGCAGTGTCGGAACTGGGGGGAAGGAGAGAGGCCAGAGGGGGACAGAAAGGCCATGGACTCCAGGGAAGTGAGGACAGATCCATAAAGAAATCACTGAGGGCTTTCCATGGGATTGCTTTGCTGGACTCAGGTAGGGCAAGGGGGTAACACAAGGCTCCTCCCTACTCCGGCTGATAAAGTTTGGTATGTGGCCAGAGCCTGGGGGTGGGGAGGAGTAAGAAGGAAAGAAGGAGATCCTACTACCACCCCACCCCCACATGTTCAATGATTCTACCAGTCCTTCAACACCCTCCCCAAGACACATCAAATGGGCAATCCCTTACTCCAAGCGGCTGACGCCCTGTGCCATGACCCCTCTCTCTGTGCAGTCACAATGGAAGCGGGCTTTCTCCTAGGCTTTTCAAGAGAAAGCTTCTCCTTCACCCTCTCCCCCAAATCAAATTCCCTGGCATATCACTGAAACTCAGGGGGAGGGGTCCTAAAGTAATGAAAAGTAGGGGGAGAGTTCCAACTGAACAGCTACTATCCTGCTCCATTTTTTCAAGAAGAGTCCTTACATTGTCCCAAGTTGTGTAGGGGTAATGGGGGTGGTGGGGGAAGAGGTGAGAGGCAGAAACTGGGCCCCTAGAAAAAGAAAGGTGAAAAGAACACTGTCCAGTCTGAGCTAAGCCTAGTGACTCTTTGGGCCCTGGATTCTTCATAAGATCTCTCTCAGGCAAGCATGACAAGGCTCTTTCCAATTTCTCTTTCCTACCCACCCACTCTCACCTAATCCCCTCCAAAAAAAAAAAAAAGGGAGAGAGAGAGAGAGAGGGTGTGGGGGGGATCTCACTCCACAATAACAGTTCTATACAGTGGAGAAAGATTTAGAAGGTTGCTGGTTCAAATATTATAATGTCCATTTTACAGGTGGGGAAGTTGAGTTTCTGAATGGTGAAGTGATTTGTCCAAAGTCACCCAGCTGGTGGATTCTGGCTCCAAGTTCAATGTTATTTCCACAAAACCACCCACTTCTCAACAGCTAGACTCCTAAAGCCACTCCGCCGGAGGACTTCCTAGCCTAAATTCTCCAGCCCCAGAGGGGATAAGCTTCCTCCCCAGCCCACATTGTCTAAAGGGTTGGGGGGGGAGGGGAAAGGGAGGAAGCCCCATGCGCCCCTTTTCAAGGCACACCCCACACTCCCTCCTTCCCCACCCCCTCCAGGGTCCGAAGGCTGGGGATTTAGTGTTCACCCTGCTGAGCTGCTTTTTCTTCACCAGGGACAGGGAGGCTTCTGCTCAGCCGCCTGTCAGGGGAGAGCGAGGGGGCTGCAGGCCAGGATACAAAAGGGGATTAGGGAAAAGCCTCCCAGCCTGCAAAGTAATCCATCAAACTCTCCCCCCGCCTGCCAGCACCGGCCCCTTCCCACTCAATGCTCCCCTTTCCAGCTGCTCTCAGCCTCCCACTGACCCCCCCCCTTCCCAGCTCCAGGGCCCTGTCAAGAGCAAAGTGAATCCTTGGAGTTGGGGAGGGAGGGTGGGAGATGTCGGGAGAGGAGGAGATGAGGACACAAGAGCCACTGGGAAAAGGGCATCGGATTCCCTGCCCCCTCCCCTCCCCCAATGTGTGAAAACTCAACAGGTGGCAGCAGCCTGCAGCAAAGTGGCTTTTGTCGCCCCGTCGGAGAGCCCAAACCAGACCCTCAAAGGGAACAAATGCTAGGCAATGTCTGAAGGGGGGAAGGGGAGAGGCTGGCAGGGCCTGCCCCTCCCTCTTAGCACTAGCCCCCTCTCCCCTAGCCTGAGTCTCAGTCTCACCTCAGGTTGCATCCAGGTCCCCTCTACCTGCTCACGGCTCTAAACAGAAACCAGGAGGTGATACAGTCGAAGTGGAAACATACACAGACCCCAGGGCCAGACATCCTCAAAAGTCGCACTTCTGTGGGAATCCAAGTCCTAAAACCCGAATGCCCTGCCCCAGGCTCTTCCTCTGCCCAGAAACTGACTGGTCAAAGTTGGAAAAGCACAGGCTAAGAAGATACATGCCTTTCTCCTACCCCAAGGACCCTCCATCTCCACCCCATCCCCTAAAAACAAGAGTACTGGTGCCTCCCTCACATCAAGATTGCCAAAAACGGATGAAACCCCCTCCCTCAATTCCCATGGCTCCCGGACTAAGGATGAGGGGAGTCTTGGAGCAGCACTGGTAGCTCCACGGAGCACATATCCTTTAGCCACCATCTGGCCAAGAAGTCAGAGGTCCTGGACACTACTCCCTCCCCTCTCACTTTCAGGGGGAAAGGGCCAGGGAAGTCTTTATAGACAGTCCATGAACTTATACTATGGGAATGAGACCTCGGGGAGACAATTAAATGAGAAAAGGGTTCCCCATGTTCTTGGCTTTCCTCCCCATCACCTGTCTACTCTCTGTTCCAGCATCAATATAATGCTGAGGGTCAAAGGGTATTTGGAATTTTTTGTTGAGGGGGGGTAAAGAGGACATCTAGGGGCAGAATAATCCTTCTCCCCACCCTCCCTCTGGCTGGGCTCTTTTCCCAGAAGAGGTCAGTAGCCAAGTGCACTTTCCATTTATGAAAGAGGGAAAACTATCCTGAAGGCTGGAGAGACAGTTCCCAACACCAACACACACACCCCTGCCCCTCAAAATGAAACCCGAACACCCACAGGGCCAGGTTGATCCTCCCTCCCTTCCCAGGACACCCTGGTGTCCATGTACTCCTCTCTTGCCTGCCCCAAAAGGGGAAGGTCTCCTTGGGGAACCTGCCACTGGACTAGTCAGATGAGTCAATTAACTGGCCTTGCTGTCCAGAGAGACAGAGCACAGGACTGGACCTAAATGAGAGGGATAATCATCTCTCACAGCAGGGTGGGGGTTACCCACCTCACTTTAAAGATGGGTAAAATAATGTTCAGAGAGGCAGGCCTTGAACCCAGTTCATCTTTAAGGTCTCTTCCAGCTCTAAAATCTATGATTGTATGCCGAGTTCCATTTAGAATTGTGGTGCATTCAATAGGACTTGGGTTAGAACTCGGCCCCAAGGGTGGATGGGGAACCCTTAAAGAGAGACATGCTCTATTTCTTCCCCAATATCCCCCCCCAGAACCGGGCAGGAACCCTCCCATGGCTTAGGAGTGCTCTGCTAGGAGACTGTAGTCTACACCTACCCAGCAGCCCCCTGAGAAGCTACTGCTGGCCTCCACACCCTTGTTTCCCTACTCAAGCCAAGACACCATCAACCTATCAAAACCCACCCAGGAAGAATGCTGAGAAATACGTTAAAGCCTATATTCACTGGGGACAGTCAGGTGGTGCCACAGTGGATAGAGCACTGGGCCTGGAGTTCAAATCTGGCCAAAGGTACTTACTGTGTGACCCTGGGCAAGTCATGTCACCCTGTTTGCCTCAGTTTCCTCATCTGTACAATGAGCTGGAGAAGGAAATGACCAACCACTCCAGTATCTTTGCCAAGAAAACTCAAAAATGGGGTCACAAAGAGTCGGACATGGCTGAAGAACAACCACATTCAACTCTCCCTTTTCCCCACTTCCAAAGAGGTCATGTGAAAAATGTATGCCTATGATATAGTGGGAAGGGGTATATCATGGGGGATAAAATGCTGAACTCACAACACTGCCATTCGGGTGAAATGGGATGATTTTAATGCTATTTTTAAAGTATTCAAAGTAGTACATTGATGTCAGTTATTATTAGCAGACAACAGCAAGTTACAAAGAAGAAATCAGGCATAGCATTAAAGAAATGTCAGCAAGGGAGAGGGGGGAGAAAGAGGGAGAGAGAAAGAGGAGGGAGGGAGAAGGAGGGAGGGAAGGGGAAAAGAAAGAGGGAGAGAGGGAAAGAGGGATGGAGAAAGAGAAGAAAAGAAGAGGGGGAGGGAGAAGAGGAGAAAGGGTGAAGGAGACGAGAGAATATAAATGAAGTGTAGGCTTCTAATGACACATCTACCACTAAACAAGCTCTATGATCTTGGGCAAATTCACATTTTCTGAGCCCCAGTGTAATGGTTCACATTCATATGGCCTCCTCTGTGCCAGGCACTCAGCTGAAGGCTTTATAAATGATACCTAATCTGATTCTCACAACCACCTTGGGAAGCAGGAACTGTTATAACTGCCATTTTTTACAGTTGAGGAAACTGAGGCAGAAAGAGGTTGTATCTATGGTCATACAACTAGGGAGTGTCTAGGGTCGAATTTGAATTCAGGTCCAGGGCTCTATCCACCATACCACCTAAACGCCTAGTGGAAATGGTGATCCCTGCCTTGTCTCCCTTACAAGATATTTGTCATAAATCAAGGGAGTACGTGGGGTGGGGAAAGGGGAAAAAGCAGCTTTCTGTACAAGGATAAAGTAGCTTTATTGTTATCACACCATTCTGTCTTTGAAGTTGTGAGTGGATAAACAGTAGGCGTGTTCAGAAAAGAGAGGGAGAGACCGGTGGTCCCAGACACCTGTCTGCAGCAGTGCTTGCAGGCCATCGGACAAGAGACTTCATGAAGGCCAGAGGCACAGAATATTACAACTGGAAGAGAAACTAGAGGTCATCTTGTCTACTTCCCTCACTTTAGACATGAGGAAACCAAGGCCTTCTGTTATTGTTCAGTCATTTCTGACTCTTCACAATCTCATTTTCTTAGCAGAGATGCTGGAGTCTTTTGTCACTCTTTTCTTCTCCAGCTTTTTTACAGATGAGGAAACCGAGGCAAACAAGGTGACGTGACTTGCCCAGGGTCACACAGCTAGTAAGTGTCTGAGGCCAGATCCGAACTCAGGAAGCGAAGTCTTCCTGACTCCAGGCCTTGTGCTCGATGGCTCCACCTAGCTTCCCTAAACCAAGGCCTAGAGAGGCGAAAAGATTATCCAAAGGCACAAAGCAAGTGAGAAAAGATGCTTTCCTCCTCAGTATTCATTCTATAACTGGTACCAGGGTCAGAGTATAAGAACTCATCAGGACACGGTTGACATGCTAGAAAGTACGGACATCTGATGCCCCCCACACGTTTTAACTAAATGCCCTCCCCGCTCTAAGCTCCAATCCAAATTCCTGTTTATCTGGTCCCTGGGCCCTAGAGCCTTTAAAAGGTACCACACATCATAATAACACAATAATTCTTCCCCGTGTTCCTTGAGAGCAATTTATCTTACTCTTCTTTATCTAGCCTTTAGCCCTAACTGCGCTTGGGCACACACAAACTACCTTATCTTCCATCTGATATCGTATCTGACAATTAATCCCAACAGGAGTACTTGGGATGGAAGGCAGGGATAGGTCTGGACTCCTGTTGTGATTTCTTGGCTGCTTTTCTGCTCCATGCAAGGCCAGCTGTCAAGGGGGAGAAGCTAGTTTGGACATCCCTTTGGGAAAGGGAAGTGAGTGACTGCCTAGTTTCCTGGGATGTTTACCGACTCAAAGTACACCTGTGATAAGAGGGTGGGATGGAGGGGAAGGGAAACAAGGAAAGCTAGTTTAGTTGTGGCAGGAACCCATCCCATCTATTTGGACATTTATTTATTTATTTAGCTGGCCGGGAACTGATTTGTGGAAGACTGGGAAAAGGCTCAACCCTACTCCCTAGCTAGAGTAACTTGGGATAAATCCAATTAAGAAGCACCAAGTCAGAGAGTTTAGGGTAAACTTAATGATCCTCCCTGCCAGAAAGTAGGTGGAGGAACTATAGACCAAGACAGATCTGTGATGGCTCTATAACCATCCCCATACAAGAAACACTCCCAGCTCTCCCCACCCTTCACCCCCACCCCAGGCACATTTAATACACTGGACAAAGCTCAACACATATATTTCTATTGCTGGGAGCAGTGGTACCAACATTCAGAGGACTGGAGCTGGCACCGACTGGTCCAGTCCATCCTCTTCCCACCCCCCCATCGCTGGGATCAGAGCCACTGGTTGTTAGAAGAAAGTGAAGACTGAATTTTAATTCTAGACACCAGAAAGTAAAGTAGTATAGTTGAGGGGAAAAACATTTGGGAGAAGGTATAGGAAGGGAGTCTCTTCTCTCTCACACACAAAATTTTTTAAAAATGTGGTTACAAAAACAGTATAGGAAGTAAGGTTAGTTTCTCATTTTATCCTTCCCACCATCTTACCTGAGAGCTAGAGCTTAGTTTAATAAGGACAGATAAGGAAACTGAGGCACAGAACAGTCTGAGTTATAGAATTTTAGAGCTTTTGAGACTGTCTAGTCTGATATTTACTTTCTGATAAGGAAAATGAGGAACCAAAGAAATAAGATGGTTTGCCCAAAGCTACATGATAAAACTTATTTAAACGCAGGTTTTGGCTCTTTCTGCTTCTACCAAAGCTTCTTTCCTCGGCTCACCCCTTTCATTTTACAGGTGAGCAAACAGGCCTAGAGAATAAATTGTGTGAGGTCACATAGTGTTTGCAGAGAAGAGAACCCAGCCCTGTTTGCCTTCAAAAAAAGATCACAATGTCAGACGGAAACACAGAGAGAAATTTATCATTAGATAAAATTTAAAAAAAACCAAACAACTGATGGAAAGATAATGCTCAGACCCCGAAGAGTCCTCACTTGTATTATCCTCATGGATTCAGATGCATATAGCGTTGTTGAAGAGGAGCTGCACCCACCCACTTTCTGTCCCTTTAGGGAAGAGTCCTAAGCTTTTCCGTTCTTCATCCATTACCCAGAGTCCTAGAAATGCTTGGCTAAAGACCCTCGGTGTGGAGAGGGGGCTCAAAGGAGACCCTGAGCCTGGAGTCAGTTCAAATTTGGTCTCTGACACTTAGTAACTGTTGGGACCACAGGCAAGTCATTTTAACCCCTGTCTGCCTCATCTGCGAAATGGGGATCTTAATAGCACCTCCCTCCCTGGGTAGTTGTGGGGATCCAATGATGTGGAAAAAGCTCTTGGCACAGCTCCTGGCACATAGCAGGTATTTAGTAAATGTTTATTCCCTTTCCCCTTGAATGAGATCATGCATGCAAAAGAGGTATATAAACTGCAAAACACTAGAAGAAAAGATTATGATGATTGTTTTTATAAGAGGGACCTTGCACCCAGAAGCAATAAGACATTTAAACCAGATTTGTGCTAGGCCCAGGATTTATAGCGGGGCCCCTAAGGTCAATCCCGTGTTGGGTTAATTGTTGTTTACTTGTTTTCAATCATGTCTGATTCCTCATGACCCCCATTTGGGGTTTTCTTGGCAAAGATACTGGTGTGATTTGCTATTTCCTTCTCCAGCTCATTTTATAGATGAGGAAACTGAGGCAAACAGGATGAAGTGACTTGCTCAGGATCACAGCTAGAAAGTGTCTGTGACTGGATTTGAACTTGGGTCTTCCTGACTCTGGGCTGGGCACTCTATCTACTGTACCACCTAGCTCTCCCTACAGAGATACAGTGTCAGGGTCACTGGTGAAGGTAGTTAGATGGCACAATCAACAGAGCACTGGACCCAAAGTCATGAAGACCTGAGTTCAAATCAAGCCTCAGACATTTCCTGCTTGACCTTAACCTCTGGGAGCCTTAGCTTCCTTATTTGTAAAATAAGGGTGATAACAGCACCAACATCTCAGGGTTCTTGTGAAGATATTATAAAGTGACCAGCGAATCTTTTAAACTGTGGTTTGTTAAATTCTGAATTTGAAAAATAAAGAAAACAGGTTTAAAAAACCCTTAAAGGGCTATGTAAATAAATGATAGCTAATATTATGAATGTGTGTGTAACAAAACTACCAATCTAGCAAGGTTCATCAGCGGAATCAAGGCTTCTCTAGAAGCCAGTCAGATGACCCAATTCTGAATGCTGAGCGGTGGCCTTTAAATTCACTATCAGTACCTAGAACACCAAGTAATCGTATGCATAGCTCCAGGGTCTGTGCCAAAGGAGAGACAACCAGAAGGGTGGGAGGATCTGGAGGAAGATTTGGTCCCTTATATGAAAGGAGTGTGCACCGCACAGCTGCTCAAGGGATCTTGGGAGAGACCTCTCTGTCCTGTTTTCCCTTCCTTGATTCCTCATTTCTTCCTTCTTCCCTCAGTTTTGCTAGTTACTCAGAGGAGACAAGGAAAGAGCTCACTCCATGTGCATCATGAGTGTATAGGAAAACTCCCCCCACACATACACATACACACCCAAATTGGGGCCTTGTGCTTCCACAGCTGTACTTTTCATCCACAGCTGTATTTTTATCTCCAGACACATCCTGGTGACTCAAACTTTATTCCCCCAGCACCCTCTCTCAGGAAAGGAGAAGCAAACCAGGGTAAACTGGGAGATATGTCTACGTTTGGGGGGGTGAGGGCATAGGAGAAGGAATAGAGGGAAAGCACAAATTAGCCAGTCAAACCATCCCACGACCCCCTCTGCCTCCCTAACCTACCACACGTGCTTGTAATTCTTTGGGGATGGAGCCTGTGCCCCTCCCCTCCCCTCCCACAGCCCATAAGCACACCCTGACCTCTCTCTAAGGCCGGCAGGACCCTGGACGCACAGAGAGCTCCTCCCAGAAATGCCACCCCCACGCCACCTCTCCGAGGGTGAGGAGAGCGGCTTCGCTCGCTGACCCTGCTCCAGGGACAGACTAGGACGAGCCAGGACCAGGGCTATTCTTAGCCCCTGTTTCACGGGATCAGGTCCGTGTCAACAGCTGAAGGATGATCCCTCAGCCCAGGTAGACACGAAGCCAAGCTCCTCCTCACCTCCACGTCCGGGCACCTTACCGCGGACCCCCACTCTCGTGGGCCCCCAGCCCACGGAGCAACCACGGAGGGATCGGTGTGGCAGGTGGAGGGAGGTCAAGGCTGCAGGGTCGCTGAGGGACACGAGAAGAACGGGGAGGCCTGGCGCACTCCCTCGCCCCCCGGGCTCTCCTAACTCCCTCCGCTGGCGGCCGCGGAGGGCTGGGGCCTCAGCATCCCCTCCGCCAGGTGCACCTGCCCAGGACACCTCCTCCAGCCCCAGGGCAGCCCGCGAGGCCCGCGCGGAGCCGCGGCTCCCTGGTCTTCTCTCTCCGCTCCCCCTCCCGGTACAGGGCTGGGTCAGAGCCGGGGCGCCCCCCCCCGGACCCCTGCCCTGCCCCCGCGCTCCCGGGGCCCGGCGCGGGGAGCGCCCGCGGTGACTCATCCTCCCCCTTTCCGGCGAGGCAGAAACAAGCGAAGAAAATAAACGCAACTTTCCAAAGAAAACTCGGACGCGGGAGGTCGCGACGGGAGCGGACCGCCCCCGGCCGGCCAGTCCCGGGGAGCCCCGCCGCGGCCCGGCCCGGAGGGTCCGGCCCCCAGGGCTCCCCCTCGTGCCCCGGGGGGCACGGCGTGGGGCCGGCCGGAGCAGCCCCCATCCCGCGGGGGCCCCCTCGGGCCCGCAGGTAGCGCGAGCCGCCTTCCTACCTGGCCGAGGCGCTCCGGCTGTCACCCGGGCCCCGCGCGGCGCGTGCAGGACTGCCCCCTCCCCACCCCCCACGCGCGCCAGCCGGCGGCTTTTAAATCTCCAGGTTCCACTGCGGGCGGAGGGAGCATGCGCGCTGCGGCGGGGCGGGGCGGAGCGAGGGGCGGGGCAAGGTGTAGGGGCGGGGCTCGGAGCGGGTGGGAGGGAAGGCCAAGGTCCGCGCTGCGGCCTCGGGGAGCGCTCGGCGTGACCCTCCGCCCCGGTGCGGCCCCCGGCGCGGCCCCGTACCTGCCCGGAGCTGCGCCTACCCCCAGCCCCGCCGGGGACCGGCCTGCTGGCCTGCCTTCCGCCTCCCCCGGCCCAGGTGAAGGGCTCCGGCCCCCTGCCCCCCGCGGAGCAGACCCGCCCCTGCCCGGCCCAGGTGAAGGGCTCCGGCCCCCTGCCCCCCGCGGAGCAGACCCGCCCCTGCCCGGCCCAGGTGAAGGGCTCCGGCCCCCTGCCCCCCGCGGAGCAGACCCGCCCCTCCCCGGCCCAGGTGAAGGGCTCCGGCCCCCTGCCCCCCGCGGAGCAGACCCGCCCCTCCCCAGCCCAGGTGAAGGGCTCCGGCCCCCTGCCCCCGCGGAGCAGACCCGCCCGTCCCCGGCCCAGGTGAAGGGCTCCGGCCCCCTGCCCCCGCGGAGCAGACCCGCCCCTGCCCGGCCCAGGTGAAGGGCTCCGGCCCCCTGCCCCCCGCCGAGTCGGCCCCGCCCCTGCCCGGCCCTGGTGAAGGGCTCCGGCCCCCTGCCCCCCGCGGAGCAGGACCCGCCCCCTCCCCGGCCCAGGTGAAGGGTTCCGGCCCCCTGCCCCCCGCGGAGCAGGACCCGCCCCCTCCCCGGCCCAGGTGAAGGGCTCCGGCCCCCTGCCCCCCGCGGAGCAGGACCCGCCCCCCTCCCCGACCCAGGTGAAGGGCTCCGGCCCCCTGCCCCCCGCGGAGCAGACCCGCCCCTCCCCGGCCCAGGTGAAGGGCTCCGGCCCCCTGCCCCCCGCCGAGCCGG
>CM053770.1:600231574-600273553 GCA_028658325.1 Potorous gilbertii | reverse complement strand
GACAGAAATGTGTATATTTAATTTTCTTTTTTTAATCATGAATCTCAACTTTCATTGACTAGGCAGGAAGGTGATAAATGTGAATACAACTTTGAATTTCCCATGTTTCTAACCTCATTTGGGAACAACCAAGCCACATGACTTTTTGGTGTGGGTTTTTTGTTGTTGTTATTGTTTTGCTTTGTTTTATTCTATTTCACTCCTGGTCATCTCAAGGAGAATAGGAACAAGTAAGAAATCCTTTTCTCTGGCTAAATGATGCTCGACCTAAAAATCAGGGGAGAGCAAGTGCATCAAAATCTAAGTGACTTTGTTTCAGATCTGAATATCCATGGTTCGTGTTTTTAAAATAAATATGTACCTATTCTTTTTCCTGGAATAAATTTTACCAAGGATCAAGAGGAATTTAGATTTTAACAGCAGGATTGCTGTACCACATCAAAAGTGGGTTTCTTCTCAAACTGACGATGTTTAGGTTTTAAGCCAATAAAGAACCAGTTAATGTGAAACTAAATCACAGAGAGTTGGGCTTTTTCCTTTAAAAAGTGAAATTCTGTTATGGCATATCCATGCTCTCAGATCCCATGAGTCATGCTTTGGTTAATTCATAAGGTAATTTGGGAACAGAATGTTTTCCTATCCCACCCTCCTGTTCCTCCCCAGAAATGTGGTATGTATATCTGTGAACTTCCTGCTGCAGTATGGAACACAGACCCCACCCGCCCCATGCCTATTCTAGGACATTATTTCTCTTCACCTACAGTTTATCTTCCCATCCTGCCCCCGATGGGGGTTTACTTCTTACTGCTGCTCCTGACTTGTTGGCCCTCTGTCTAGGTATTGATCAAATAAAGTTGAAGTTTTACGGGTTCATTAGAAGAGATGGGGAGGACCCAACTCTGCATTCAGGAGGCATGTTTGCAGTTAATTGTTATCTTCCAGGCCTTCATGAAAGCCCCTGCACCACCCTGAGCTTTGTCCCTTCAAGTCCTGATGGAAATAAGGTGTTAGGGATATGATACACTAGTAAATATGAAATGAAAGGAAAAGTTGAACCTCTTTTTTTTTTTCTGGGATTTTCTCCCAAGTACCTTGCTTGCTGTTTTATCTTTTTGTTTTGACATTTATAAGAATTTTCTCTTTTAGTCAGTACCTTGCAAGTGTTCTCAGAACAAAGGCCTCGCTCAACAAAGGAGGTGCTTTTAGGGTTTGTTTTTAGCAGCTCATGCTCAAAGTAGTATATGGCCTCTGTGCATTTAAAAAGGACATGGAGTTTCTAGCGCAGAGCCAAACCTGCAGACATTAATGTTTTGTATGGTGGTTAAATTCATAGCTGTGGGCTTTCAATGAGGGTGATTAATTTCCATTCGTGGGTTTCTGCAAGTTTCAGTCCGTTCATTTTTACACACACACACACACACACACACACATCTTCATTTTTTATATTATTTGTATTCCTACAGTAAAAGGTATATCAGTGTTTCCTTTGCAGACCTCTATTTTTAGGGGTTTGTAACTTGACTATACAACTTCATTCTGGGGTTCAGCCCAGAGGTAGCTAATTCCTGCTCCCCTACACATATATCCATGTGCCCCCCTCTTCCATTGATGAAGTGAAGATGAGCTCCTGTTTATCAGTATTTGTGATTTTTCTTAAATTTTATTTCTTTTAGCTGGGGGTTTGGGGCTGGGGGTGGAGAATTTCCTAAATCAGAGTTATGTCAAAATAATTTGTGGTATTGTAACCTGTTTGGTTTTGTTTAATATATTATCCATAAACATCTCTGGTCATCTTATGACTCATCTGCTTGTACATTAGAATTATTCCTTTCTATTAGGTTACTTATGTGCATTCAGGTTGGGTTTTTTATTTGAGGTTCTTTTATTAAACAATTTAATTCTTAGACTGGAAAAGCTGAAAATGTTCTTCATGTGCATTTCTGATAGACTGGAAAAAAATATCTATTTCCTGATGGAGTAGCTACGCTCTAAAAGTCATGTTTTCACCATGGAAACATTGAGCTATCTTTTTAATTTTATTAGGCTTGAGTCATTCCCTTAAATTCTCCACCCATTTAATGGAATAGTTACAATTCAAACTGGAAACCTAGGTGCTTAGTTTTGAGTACTGTGACCTTGGCTTAAGGAAGTATGTATAATTGACTATAGTCATTAGTGTTTGCTGTATTGGTTGGCTCTGTGTCCGTGGTTATAAAGTGTGTGTGTGTGTGTGTGTGTGTGTGTGTGTGTGTGTGTGTGTGTGTGTACATATATATACATACATATATATATATATAGGGTCCACTGTCTTAACTTGCAGCACTTGAAAGTTAGATGGTTATTTAAACATGAACGTGCTGGTATGTATCATCCCCTGAACACTGTTTTCTGACTGTGTGGGGTTTAACTTTGAAACAAATCTACCTTCCATGTTTTTCAGCTGCCCATTCTGACACTGTTTTCTGGTTCTTTAGAATCTTTTGGATTCAGACTCTTGGACCATAGGTTGTCCTTAACATGCTGGAAATGTTGCTGTGCTTGATGGTTTATCCAGTTAAAATTGTGAAACCAGTCTAATAATGTGTGCTATCTTCCCACCCCAAAAGGTATGGGATTGGACCTAAGGAGTGAATTTAATAATAGAAACCATATATTTTACTTTAATTTCTAAAATATCATCCTCTCTGTACCTTTTCCTGACACTTTAATTCCAAGAAGGAAAGTTTTTGATCTTATCCCATTTAGGGGAGGTATAAGATTGTAAGGGCTGTTATTTAATCTCAAGGAGTAAGTTTGTATTGATTCCCATGAAGAAGCTTTGATGGCCAATAATTTTTTTCAATCATGTAGTTGCTGCTTCCAAGCTCAACCCTCATGTAGCAGCTTATTCTTGTGAATAGTTTGGCTTCCTGTGGGTTTCCTTTATTGATGTTTGCATGTAAATATTCAATACAAAGTTGAATTTTGAGCTCCTAGCCAGATAAAATGTCTTTGATACTGCTCACAGACCTGAACAACTATGGCTGAACGTGACACTGAAAGATTTTTAATGGCTTTTCTTGATTTTACTTCTTAAGAAGCATTAAAGTAACAAAGATAAATTTTAGAACACTCTGGGTTTTCTATTTTTTTTTTTAAACAAACTTCAGCTTAGTCAGGTTTTAGGGTGTTTGGAGGGCCAGAACAGAATTTAGCATGGGGGAACTTTGGGGAAAGCTTTTTAAAATGATCATGTGCTTGAGCAGACTATCTCGTGTTGGAGGTGTGGGAGACAAAAATGACTTCTTTTTACTGTGTGTGTCTGTTGTAATAAGGAGTGAATGTAAGGCTGAATTCGTTTTGAGCATGCTCAGTGGCTGCATTTAAAAAGACAACTTATGGTTTGGGAAAACATGAGAAACCCAGGTTCTCTTTCTTTGTGTTGTTTTCTCTATATTCCATACATACCTATATACATAAATACATATGAATGAGGAAATGAGCAAGATAATAGTCGTTCACAAAGGGACAGAGAAGGATACGAGAAATTGCTAGTTTCAAAACGAGAAAATTACTTCATTTTGTCATTCTGATTGTGGGGTGTGAAACTTTATGAATTTCATAAGAAAGAAAATTGAGTTTGAGATTTTTTATTTCGAGGGAAATTTAATAGGACAGTTTACAGTTTGGGTCCTGGAAGAAGAAAATATATATACTTTCAGATTCTGCAGAGAAAATAAAACCCATTTCTCCTTCCCTTTGTTGGAGATGTGTGTAGAAAGATGGCAGTTGCCTTGGAATGGACTTTCTACCACCAAGATTCTTTCAGAATCCTAAACCCACAAATTAAAACTTGCTTTTTTTTTCCCTGAAAGCCTAGTTACAGAGTTCACTGTGGTGCTGACTTTGTGTATCCAACCACTATTGGAGGAAGCCTCTAATGCAGCCCACCACAATGCCAGTGCAATGACCTAAATGGTGACATCTGTCTGAGCATGCTCTGTGTGACTGGTATAAAGCCACCATTGTGCATATGCTTTGTATATCAAGGTGAGGGGAGGGTTTTCTAGATTGGGGAGGGAAAGGGTTGGGGATGGGAATAGAATTAGGGGCTTTTGGTTCCTTTTTTCCTTTTTTTGTTGGGGTGGGGGAAAATATTCAGCTTATGCCACACATAACATGTATAGAATCCCCAGAAGTATTTTGTGTGAGTGCGAATGTATTTGATGTGTCTGACAATTTAAACCCTCTGTCTGCTGGAAATTTGTGAATTTTCCTTTCTTCCCCTCTGCAGAATCAATTGTTTTTTTATAATGTAAATAAGAGCACTACTTTGTTTACCATAAGCATGTCTTCATAACAAATCATACATATCCTACTCCAAAGGTTTTTGTTTGTTTAAATTCACAATAAGCAGTAACCCTTGAATGGCACACAGGTTAACCAAACATAGCTCAATGATTTGCAGGTAATATTTGTCATCCTGTTTGGGCTTTTCACATAACCAGCCCTAAGGACACCCCCATTCCTTGCCAGTTCAGTTCCTCGTCTTTTACCATCTAGTGAAGAGGAAGGGATAGAAGAGGTCTTCTGTCTATGGCCTGAGACGATAACATCTTTTCCTACATTTGGCAGCATTGCTGGACACAGGTCAAACACTAGAGGTTTGGGCACTCTTGCAATACCTTGACAATGCTGACACCTGCAGCATGGTACTAAGGAAGTTAAAAGTTTGAATGTAATAAAACAGGGTTGAAGTGAACATGATTTTGTTGACCATGTTCGTGAATTACAGATACAACATGCATTGGTAGAATTGTGTGATGGTCTTTTGTGATACTTAATTTTACATATTCCAGTCTCTGTATGTACCTGCATAGAAAAAAGAAAAACAACTCTGCTTTACTTTTATTCAAGGGGTTTCCAGGACCGTGTACCTGCTCCTGAGCTCTGTTTTAAGTATATGTATCCTTTGCTTGTATTTTGTATTAAAAAAAAAAAAAAAGACAAAAAAAAAAGAACCGTTAATTGTTGAGCATGTTGGCATTGTTGCCCCCTCCCCTTTTTTTTTCCTCTTTTTGGAATATATGAAGCAAGTTATTCTTTTTCTGTATCTTTTTTTTCTTTTGTAAACTTTTTTTGTTTTGTTTAAAAATGGCTTTATAAAAGGGCTTTTATAACCCAGATATGCGCCTCTGTGTACTTCTTCTCATGCTTTCAGGTAGTTTGTGGTGACTTGCTTTTGATATACAACAGGTAACCTTGGCTTTCCAAAAATATTTCTAATTTAGACCTGACTTTGGGAAACAAATGTATTCCCTAAATAATCCTTCATAAAACATTCACAGTGACCACCTCAGTCACTGGCAACTGGAGAAATGTGTCTTGTCTCAAAATGAGCAATTTATGCTTTCTGATAATGAATTGAACGGATGGCTGTTTCACTTTTCTAGAGTTCATTTAGGGGGAGTTAATGACACCAAGAATCCCGAGGCAAGTGAATGTGTTTTGTTTTTTTAAGTACTATGTAGTCAGAATTGGGTTCAAACCCCAACTTTACTAACAATTTGTCCTCAAGTAAGTTAATTGCCTTAACTTTCCTCATCTCAGTTTTGTACTCTGAAACGAGTTGGTCTAGATAATCTAAGGTGCCTTTCAGTTTTAATGTTCTAGGATTCTATTATTCTGAGAATTTTCTCCATGCACTCATTTATGTGTTTGAAATGGTTCAGTCCTGTGAGTATACAAATGAATATGCAAATTGATAAGTTTTTAATTCTTCATATAATGTACATAAACTCACATAGAATTTATCTTATTTTTCAGGTAACTTTAAAATTAAAATGTTGTTTCTTAAAGACTTACTGATTTTTTCCCTTTCCACTTACCCATTGTAGTCCCTACACCAGTTGTTTCTTACGCTGTAAATGTGTAATAATACCAAGATGATTATTTGTGTAGAGCCTTAGAGTTTACATAGCATTTTATATATTTTCACTCATTTGACCCTCACAGCCACTCCATGAGTTCAGGCCTGTTGCAGTCCCCACTTCTTGATAAGAAAGTGACAAAATGTAACTAACTGCCCAGCCTCACAAAGTGCCTGAATGTCTCAGATGTCCCATATTTTTATCCACTGTGTCTTAGATCTGTCAAAAAGAAAAAAATGGTTATTACAAGTGTTGCTGCTAGGTTTGTTAGGGTACAGAACATGACAGTATTTGGTTCAATGGAATTGTTAACTTGGTTCTGATTTAGTCTTAGTCTACTTTGGTATGGAATTTTTTTTTTTTTTGCCATGTAAATATGAGTGTTACACTTCTTTGTAATGGGAACCCAACTCAGTTTGTAATTTGTAAATTTAATGCCTTTTGTCTGTGTCCTCCAGCAAGGTACTATAATTTATTTATTTGTGGATGAGATTGTGTAGTCTGAGTCAAAATTAACTTCAGACTCAAAGGGACCTATAAGCATTTGCTTACAGCTTGTATAAATTTTTTTCCCCTAGATATAACAATTGGCATACACATATTTTCCTGTTGTCACTGATGCACATAATACAGGAGCAGAGACACTATAAGTTTTATAGCACATGAAGCAGAGAGACAATTGCAATCTGACTGAATCCAGATTTGGCAAAGTATACATTTTGGCTGTTTTTTAAAGTTGAGAGTTAATATTTGGCAAAGTGACATGAGACTTGGACAGAAAACATTTTATAACTTGTTAGAACTGAAGCCAAGTTTTAATTTTTCAGAGCCTGATAAAGTGGTCTGTGCAGACTGCTTGGTTTTTCTTCTTCCTTCAAGACTTCGTGGTCATTTTGCTCTTTAAAATTATAATCAGCGTTCTAAGGAAACAGAAGTACGAAGTCTCGGTAGAGCTTCACTTAGGATTAAGACTTTTGTTCAGAGGTCAGAAATAAAGGTTTTCCCTTTAAAGAAAAGCAAGTAGAATGGCCTACCTTGAAGTAGGGGGTTTCTAATCTCTTGGGAGAGTCTTAGTGCAAAAACTGAATGAATACCTATTAGAAATTATATAGAGGGAATTCCTGTTTGTAGTGACTTAATTAGTTCACCTTACAGTTTTAACTTGGATTCTATGGAATTTGATGAGATTTGAAAATCTGCATTGCCTGGTTCTCTGACGTTTAAGGAACACAAGTTTAAAATTCTTAAAGTTATATTATTGTTTTATTCAAAGGTATATTTTCTGAGGATGGTGGGAAGATCCAATTTTAATAAGACAGAATTCTGAGTTATTAATAGAAAGAGTGCACAAAGTCACCTTCATCATCTGGTGTAAGGATTACATCTTCAGCCAGCAGAGGGAGATGTTTGTCCTCACTTGATTTATTTGATCAGGGTAGCCTGAAGTAGTCATTTTCCTATTTCATTGTCAAATACTTGTGCTAGAGGATGTTTCTCTCTGTCTTTTCCCAGTTTCATGGTTAATAGGTCTCCACAGCATCCCTATAACATTCTGCACCCAACATTTAAAAGGTTTTTAACCTAGAATGGGACTACCTATTCCAAAATGCCTAATTTCTTACCATTCAGGTGTTTTTCAAGTAGATTGTACTGAGGAAACCAAGTACAAGCTGAACTTCCAAGTAGTAGCAGCTGTGAACTCTTGGCCCTGTTTTGAAACAGGTGCTGTCTTTTGAAATTGCCTTTAAGCAAATTACTTGTTACACAAACAGCACAAGTATGTGTTCAGCATGTAGGCAATACTGAAATTTGTTTCAGGATTGTCCAGTGGTCTAAAATCTCATTGCTTCGATGGCATTCCCTTCTGTGCCTCTCAGCTTAATAAAGTGTGAAACTGGGGTATCTATTGTGCCCAACTTTGGCCTAGGTCACCAGTGGCAACAATCACATCACTTGTGGTTGTGTCCCCTTCCTTTAGTAGTAACAGCAGGGGCAAATATTGTGAAACATTTTAGAGGGACAAAGGGTCAGCCAGTACAGCTGGTGTTTTCATTGTGCTAAAGCAAATAACTTTACAAATGCAGTAACATACAGTGTTTGACTTTGTTAATCTTAGACCTTGCTATAGTTATAAATTGGTACTCAGATTATTTTTTTTTTAGTTGAATGTCAAGATTGGACAATAATTGAGCATTTACAAAGCCTGAGTGGTTGACAACCGTGACTTTGTTTTGGATGCAGAGTAACCTCTAGAAACCATTTTCACTTTGTAGTGGACCTTAATGGTCAGTTTAAGGATAGGAATGGGCAGCTTGACAGGCAGTTTTAACAGTTCCTAGAGTTCTTGAGTGGCTTAAAGTCTTAAATTGGTAGTTTACATGAGATAAAGAAGCATCTTAGGTAATTTGGTAACTGTAGCCAATTAGATCATGTGGCAAAGCATGTGTACATTGCTTTTCATCTTAATAAAATAGCAAAAGTATTCTTTGGATCATGTCCTATGGAGACATACGTTAGAACTTGTTGATTTGTTGCAAATTGGGTCTCAGTAAACATTTACTAAGTGCCTGCTGTGTGCTAGACATTGTACAGTCTTTTAACATCCCCCCCATTATTTTCCTTAAAGTACTAAGTATCTCTTACTCAAAGATAATATCACCTCTTAAGAAAATGCTGCAATATGGATCTGTTAAATTTATCTTCAGAAGTTTTGAAAGACTCAGTTTCCATTTCATGATTATATCTTGTAACTAGAATCAGAGCCAGTAGCTTCATATCTAATGCATATCATGGCTCAGTTGCAAAGACTCACCTCCTCCCACTTTTGCTCTTCCTCTTTTCAACCCTGTCTTTGACCTACTTTACCACTATTCCTGTATCTCCTTTCTTTGTCTCTGTCTCTTTCTATCTGTGTGAATCAGGTGGATAAAATCAGTTGGTTTTCGTGAGGTTGGTGTTTTTTGAAGAAAATTATTAAACCAGGTAGCCAGAAATATGGATAGGAAGCCCACCATCTCTAGAGTGAGACACAGAATTGAGTTCAACATGCCTTTTTTTTTTTTAATTTCAAACAGTATAGAGCTTTGGTTCTAGACCTTTGTTGTAGGGAATTTGTGGTGTGGTTCTTTGTAAACAGCATTCAGTTACAGAGGGGACTGGTTGCCGCAACTGATATACAATAGGGTACCAGTTAACCAGCATAGGTACGTCTTGAGGTGGTCAAAGTTTTCCATCTCCTGCCCTGTCTTCTCACATGCTCAAGGTAGACCCTGCCCCAGATGTTTGCATTAGTTAATACAAAGTACCCAGAAAGAGGAATGCCAAAAAAGGTGGTAGTTCTTACTGTGGGGGAATTAAGTCCATTTGGTAACACAGCAAAGTATGGGCTCCTCACTTAAAGAAAAATAGGTCAGTGCACTTGGGTACAATAGGGTGCAACTGAAAGTCATCAAGTTTAGCCAAATGAGAATTTCTGAAGTTTCTGTTCTTGAAAGTACCTCTGTCAATCACTAATACTCATATTGCTTAAAATTCACCAGATATGAGAAGGAAGGAATTGGATTAGCAGAAATAGACATTGGAAGCCTTGTTCCTTGGAGTATTATTTAAAGGATTTGGGTCTGTATAGATATTTTTTTGAAAATTTTTTTTTTGTTACCTCATGATCTTTTGAGAGGTCAAGTGGCTCATAGTAGATGAAGACAGGTTCAGGAGATTGGACCCAAACGACCAGATCGAATGGATAGCTGTGTGAACCTAGGTTAAGTTACTGACCTTTATGCCTGTTTTCCCCATTCTGTACAATGGGGATAGTAAGAAGGAGCTGGCTCCACTTTACCTCAAAGGGACATTATGAGAATGAGGTAATGTCTGTAATGTGCTTTGAGTTCCTCAGGAATAGTCCCTTTGAATTACAAGCTGGTATGATGAACAACATCCAAGATGAATGAGACTAATGATGTTCCTTTAGGCAGCTCAGCAGCCTGGGCCAGCATTTCATTCCTGAAGCACTTTGGCCCTTTTCTCACTGAAGCACAGATGAGTTTATTCATTAGTAGGAACACTGCTGCAGTAGGGCAAATTTTAACCAATTCACATTTTGGGGAGGGGCAGGAACATGTTATTTCTAAGTCACTCATACTGTGTTCAGATTGTTTTCTCCAGCTTACATTGTCAAGCTTGGTTAAGAGTATGAAACATGATGGTTGAGTGCACTTTGGGCAGAAAAAAAAAAGACTTGCAGGCTCACAACCTGCATTTCTTAACCCTGGGTACACATTTCAGGCCTGTGCTCATAGTGATCAAGTAAAGGATTATGACCCATCACTTTACTCAAGGGGGAGGGGAGAGGGGCAGGGTTGGGAACCAAACTGTTCAGAGTGAATGTCAAGGGCTTATTTTTGTAACCTTAACATTTTGAAATTGATTCCATGGAGATAAGTATATCTCATAAAACTGACCTCATTAATGCAGTTGTCAGAAAGTCTAGATAATTTGGCTTGATATAGACCCGGGGATCTGGCACATTCATATCATTGTGACTTCAGAACTTTAATATAATGCTTGTCTTGTCATATAGGGACCTCTTTACTTACAAGCCAAAACTGCCTCTTAAGTTCTTTTTGCTACTTTGGTAACAAAATCTTGGACTAACTGTTCAACATGACCCCCTGCGTTACACTGAATTCTGTTTTATAGTAAGTAATATTTATAGTACTATTACAGTGTGTTGTTGTCAATGCTGAGATTAAATAGAAAATGGGATCTTATTTTCTTACAAATTTGCAGCATATTAACCCTAGAGTTGTGGACAAAATGGAACCAATTTCTCCAGACAGAGAATGAGGCATGGTACTTTTAAAAAATATAAAAAGTGCAAGTTTGATTTATGCAAGAATTGTATAATGGTCCAAATATGCAAATACTCTTAAGTTAATCAGGAGCCTGCTATCTTGTTTCTGTCAGGTTTTAATAACATTTTTGTTCTTGGACAGATAAGATAATAGTTCTCAGAAGCCAAAAGTTTCTGTTGTCATGTTATCTTGTTTATGGAGCTAGAACTGGCCACTTGACCTTGGTGAAGTTTTCACATTATCAACCTAATTACCATCACAGGGTTCTGTTAATGTTGTACATGACAAACCCTGCCCCTCATCAAGAGTTTTGGATAGATGTCAATTTAGGGTCGTGAGAACTGCCTCTGTTCCTTAAGAATAGTATTAGTACAACTAACTTTAGAGACATGCTAGCCCTACTTCTTTGTGCAGTCAAACAGACCAACACTAAATTAAACTCACCCAGTGGGCCTGTGGAAGAGCTGACTAAGAACCCTAAAACTCCTACCTCTCCAGTCCTGTTAAACTATTCCCTTAATAATTCTGTTGTCTTCCTGATCCACTTAAGATTTTTGTTTTTAAAAGTTGATTTCTGTTGCGTAAGCCTCAAATTTA
Source organism: Potorous gilbertii (assembly GCA_028658325.1). Lineage (NCBI taxonomy): Eukaryota > Metazoa > Chordata > Mammalia > Diprotodontia > Potoroidae > Potorous > Potorous gilbertii. The sequence goes on along the minus strand of CM053770.1, from coordinate 600,262,194 downwards.
GCCTCCTTATCACTATTTTTTACTTACTGCGACAGGAGGGAGTAGGGAGGGTAGTAATGGAACTGAGAACTGCATCAGATTATGTAAGGGGAAAAAGGCACAGAGGTGCAGTAACCTAAACCCTCCTGCCCTACACAGGAGGGTGAGTAAAACTATGCCAAAGGATCAGCTTGTTCAGATCTTCACCACTTTGCCTGTTCCCTTGGGTGGTGTTACTCATACCAGGCAGTTAAATCACGCACTTTTTAAGTGATATTGACCAAATCCTCCTTTGTCCCTATGTATCATTCTAGGAAATTATTTTTCTCAGTGCCCTGATATCTCTTCCATCTGTATGGAAGGAGTGGAGTAATATCCTCCCATCATCACCTTTTTTAAAGTTACTGCTTTTTCTCTTGTAATGCAAACTATTTGTTTTCATTCTAGGTCAGAGGTTCTTAATCTGCAGTCCATTAACTTGTTTTAAATATATATAATTGCTTTCCTATATAATCTTATATATTTTATGACTTAAAAGTATTATTCTGAGAAGTTCATAGGCTTCACTAGACTACCAATGAGATCCACAACACAAAAGAATGTTTAAAAATCCCTGTTCTAGATCAATTTTTATGCAAGGGTGGGATGAAGAGAATTTACATTGCGCAAACCCACAGATTATCCCTTCAACACCCCTAACCTTAAACACACACGCATATTTTTTCCATTGTCACCTCTTTCACCAAGGTTGTTTCTAACAAGGGATAACATTGGCTGGATGAATCAGCTCTCTTTATTTACCCAACTCAGCCTCCAATGGAGATATCACCCAGTAGTAAAGTAAGCACTGATAGATAGGCATAGAAGCAAAGTGTCCTGGATAATCCACACCCTGGGTAATCATCCTCTAAGAGACGAGGAGCTGATTGAATGTTAGCAGAGGACTAGAAACCCTGGCTTGAGTCTCATGGACCATAATGCCTTTCATTCCCAGTGTGAAGAAAAATGACCTTTTTCTGAAGGTGTTTTTATTTTCTTATAGAGGGTGGAATGATTAAGCAATCCCCGGGTAAATAAAGGGAAAGGAGTGATGGGAATTGGACCTCATAAAGCCAGTAAGTCTCAGTTCCTCTGTCTCCATGTCTGCTTCACCTCAGGCTATAGCTGTTTATTTATTCTTGTCATATGTTACACCTGGCAAATAGAGGACTTTTGTGACTACTTCATGCCCATGGACAGCTATGTTACAGGGTTTCCCTTGGAACACTTTTTGCACAGGCGTTTTTAACTTTTTTGTGTCATAAACCCCTTAAGGAAACTGTTGAAACTTAGACTTTCTCAAAAATAGTTTTTAAATGCATAAAATAAAATACATAGGATTACAAAGGAAAGAAATTCTATTGAAATATGGTCATCAAAATTAAAAACAAAAAATTTCATAGACACAAAGGTTAAGAATCTTTGCTTTTACTTTAGCATCCCCTTGAAGAGGGTGGGTCAAATCTGAGGAAGCCCATTAGCTTTCACTGGGCTTCTCCCTCTGGTTCCCCAAATACATTCCCCTTGCCCTTCTGTCCCTTCCTGAGAAAGGTACTCTTTGTGAAAAGCCTCAGGGACTATCAAGATATCCTTGATGTATGAATTTGTGCTTAGAAAGCCGGAGTTTTTCCTAAGGAAGATAGGTTAAGGATGAGTTACAGAATTGTTTGGAAAGAGGTAAGTTTCTCTTTCTAAGGTCCCACTTCTGTACAACTCTCAAACACCACAGTTTTCTCCTAATGTGTAAGTAAAAAAAAAAGATCTCTATATATTCAGAATCAGAAGCCTTGGGGATTGGTTGACATAGAATTTCTGCTACTTATGTCTTACTTTGAACACATCCTTCCAGGATCTCTCAGGCTGTTTTTTCTCATCTCAATCAAACAATAATCATTTATTAAGCACCCCCTTATATGCCAGGCCCATAGTGTTTTCATCTGTAAGGAAGAAGCCAGATTAGATCTCCAAAGTCCCTTCTAAGTAAATCATAGAAGACTTCTGGGAGCCAAAGCACTCTGTGCCTTAGGATAAAGCTAGTAGTAAGGATAAATGAAATAGGATGCCCATTGTCAGACAGGTAAATATAACTGCCATCTGGCAGTCCCTGCAGTGAATTAGAGAATATCTAGGATTCATGGGAGATGCTACCCATCATTAGGGTTTTTGAATTTTTTCTTTTTTTTTTTAGGAGGCGATGGAATTTAAACTTAAAACTCTAGTCTACAGTCTTATTGTAAGATCTCTTGCTGTTCATATGATGTTTCAACCTCTTCATTCTTCATTTGACACACCACTTCTCTGTAGAGGAGAGAGCCCACAAGAGTTGGATTTAGAGGTAGAGAGGGAAGACGGAATGAAATCAAAGTTCATTTTGCACTGCCAGCTATAAGACATTGCAAGTGCAGCCCAAGCCCTGATTCCCATTGCTGCTCTAGTGATATAGTTGAGTTCCATTTCAGGGTTTTGTGCCTTTTCCTGACTTTTGCTTCTAGGGATCTTGCTGATTTCCCCGGGTCCACCATACTGAATAGGCAGATGTACTAAGAGATTTCCTCTCCAAGTCCAGCTGCTTTGACTTTCTTCTGGAGCTATGTAAACGTTTTAGAATGAACACACCAAGAGACTTACTCTGCCTGGGTAAACAGGACTGCTGTTTACTTGAAAGAAGCAGTCTTTTTATCAGTTTTGCTGCTTCCCTCACTCCCCCCCTACCATGATACAGTCAGTGGAGGTTGAGTGAGTTGGGTGAAAGTTGATCTAAGATTCACTGACTTGATAATAGATATCTAGAGAGATGGGGGCTTTGTATTCTCCCAAGCAACAGGGGGTTGGTAGGTTGGGGAATGAGTTCTCCAGAAAACTGTTGGTTTGTGTGAATGTTTCCTAGTGATTCACAGTTTTGTAGGTTTCCTGTTCAAAGGGTTTATCTAAGAGCCAGGGTCTGTGAACTCTTTAAAAATATTTTTATAACTTTCAGTATAATTGGTTTCCTTTGTAATTCTTTGTGTTTTATATATTTAAAAACATTCTAGAAAAGGATTTGAGAAAAGTTTCTCTGACACTGACAATCTTTTTTTTTTATGGGGGGGAAAAAAACGCAGCGCCTGTCCTTTGTTGAGTTCACAGATATTCAGAGAAAGCAGCTTTCTTTCTAGAACTCCTAGAACCCACTAGCCGTTCCTTTGCTCTATCTCAAGACTGGCCTAGAAGGGGCTTCATGAGGCTCTTTAGCATGGACTAGGCTTTGAATGGCTAGGACTTTCATTTTATCCCCAGTCTTAGCATAGTGCCTACCACATATTAGTCACTTAATAAATGCTTATTAGCTGACTGATTTTGTATCTTGGTATCCCCAACACTTAGCACTTCCCTGAAACAAATGTGCTTTGTTAATATTTGTTGATTGACTAACTGTGATAAGGAAAAAGCTAGTCCAAGGCAGAACAAAGGTAGCATTGATCCCTGCTCTGTCCATCCTTGAGCTGAAGCCTTGGATATGGGAGGCACACCCTGTGGTAGGTAACATGTCCAAAGGAACACTACCATGGTATGATGATGTCTTATGAGAGGACCTAGGGTGGTTTACCCTGGAGAAGAGATGACTTAGAGGGGATATGATAATTGTATTCAGTTGGATGGGCTATTACTCAGAAGATGGATTAGATTGTTCTTCCTGGCCCCAGAGGAAAGAACTAAGTACAGATCGATTGAATTTGAAGAGGGAGGGGCTGGGGGTTTAGACACGGTGTTGGGAGAAATGTACTAATAATTAGGAGGTAGTAAATTCCCCTCGTTTGAAGTCTGGTTCGAAGGCTTGACTGCACTGGGGATCATGGACTTAGATATGGAAGGGACCTTTAAGGTCATCTGGAACCCCCTTATTTTACAGATGAGGAAACAGGACCAGAAAAGTTTAAATGACTCACCCAAAAGTTACACCAGTAGTTAAGTGGCAGAAAGTTTTGAGACCAGTTGCTTGTCTCCTTGGCCAGGTAGATGATCTTTGAAGCCCCTTCCAACTTAGAAGTTTTGTACAAGTCATTGAAAACCCTCAGTTTTCAGTGTAAGGTAGCTTCAGATTCTAAAGTGTTTTTATTCAGGGAAAATGGGTGCCAGGATTCCAGGGTCATCATCTCTGAAGGAGTGTGGGTCAGAATTCTTTCTGGAGCCTAGTAGCTTAACACCCCCAATAACACCAGCCCCTCCCTATTCACCCCCCTCCCCATTTTATCTAAAGGAGGTGGAAACCCTTAAGAGTCTCCCCTTCCCCAGAATAATTACATGATTTATCACCGAAATAAAAGGTGTTCTCCTACTCCATTCAGTTGAGAAACAAAGTCCCTGGTGTTTCCTTGTTGGGGGTATTAGGTTGGGGCAGAAATGAAGCAGCTGCCTTCACTCCTCCTACTGACTATCCCCTCTTTTGTTGGCCTAACCCAGCTCAGAAATTGGCTCCTGCAAAACTTATAGGGCTAACTCTAGGCTGTGCAAAGCTATGATTTGAAAAAAACCAAAGCAAGGACAGTTATTTGTGCGGGGAGTATTTCTTCCTAGAACTGATGAATACAGGATGATCTGTGTGTTTAAGCAACCCACCAAGAGACCCACATTTCCACTCATAGCCCTTCTCAGCTGCTGCTCAGGATTCAGAAAGGAGGGTCTGGAGTGCAAAATGTCTTCCACCCCACCACCCCATTATTACTGGGTACAGCTGCTGGGGACTGGAACAGCTACTTCAGAGGGAAGGCATGAGAGGGAAATGTTAGCTGGGGTCCAATTTTAAGGCTACAGGATCTTCCACTTCCCCTCTGACCTTATTCAGTGCAGCCTTTGGATAGTTGTTCTGGGAAACTGTTGAACCACAGGTGTGATAAAAAGAACAGCACAGAGGACCGGAAACAGCTGGGGTGACCCCTTTCCCAAGCAGTTGCTCAGAAGGCAGATTCCAGGATGTGCAGACTGTAAGCAACTTTCCTCTTTCCCAACTTTGGCAGCATCTTCTTTCAGCACCCTCCCTCTCACCTTTTCCCCGTCATTGTTTCCATGTTACTCTCCCATTCCCTTCCTTCAGCTTTCCTGCTGAAGTGAACTGAAGACAAGCCAGCTGAAGAGGCTGTAGGAAACAGAATACACAACTTTCCAGTTCTTTGTGTCTTTCCCCTTCACATCCACCTGGGGTATCAGCTGACCTAGAGAACTAAATGCCCTTTTTATCTGCTTTCTCCTACAAAGTTAGGGATGGCAGTGGGGGTGGGGGGCTGCAATAGAGATTTGAGGACTAGAATGAGAAATCAAACCACGTTTATTGGACACCTGCTGAATGCTCAGCTGTGCTAGGCACTGAGGTGTGGAGGATAGGGAATGAGGGATGGGAGTGGGACAGAACACATGGGGAAAACCTAGATTCCCTTCCCTAAAGTAGTCAGCCAGGTTAGACCATTCTTTTTCCCCTGTAATTATCTTCAAATCTTGGTGTCTTGATTCACATCAACCTCCGTGTTTGGGAATGGATTCTTTTTCAGTCTCCCTCTTCCATTTACTGCCTCTGTAACTTTTTTTTTTCTTCTTAGCCTCAATTTCCTCATGTAAAAGGAAGGAGGTAGACTAGATGACCTATCAGGTCCTTTCAGGCTTAAATTTATGGTCCTAATGTCCAACTCAGCTTTTACCTCCTCTAACACTTTCCCTGTCATTCCCAGGTAAAATTGGTTTTTTTCCCCTGTTCTCATTTTGTCTTAACACTAGAATCTTTTTTCACATTCCTTACTCTCCTTCATATCAGTTTTTTTATTCCTAGCTCCCCCGCCACCCCCTCCCCCATTGGATTGATTGGATTGTTAGCTTCTTGAGGACTGGATCTGACTTTTTTTTATTCCTAGCTACCCCAATCTCTCTAATATATAATAGTTACTTAAAGGAATGTTTATTGAATTACATTAAATTGTGAAAACAACTGTACCAATTGAAATGGCAGTGATTAATAAAAATTTTAGTTTATGGCTATGCAACTTTGTAATTCTTAAAATAACCTCGTAAGGTAGGTAATGCCAGTATTTCCATCCCCAGTTAATAGAAGAGAAAACAAGGCAATCACTTGCCCTAGAGTGACTTAGCAAGTTTGAAATGACATTTGAATCCAGGTCTCATAAGACCAAGATTCCTTCCATTACATGCAAAAGTATTGAGGGCATGCCCAGTAGAGTTGCTTGCTTGCTTCCTTCTTTCTTTGTCCATTCGTTCATTTATTTATTTGTTGGTTGGTTGATGGTGGAAGGCTTCCTGAAGAAAGTAAGGAAACAGAGAACTGGCAGAAAAGGCATTAAGAAGGTATAAAAGGGAACTGATAGATATGCTATGCAGATCTCAGCCACTGAGTCCAAGCTGTCCTCCTTAGACATATGGAAAACCAGAAAGATGAACTAAAGATCCCAATACATGGTGTAAGATTTGACCCCAAAGGTATTTCTGAGATAGGTTGGATTGGGGCTTATGGATAGAATGTGACTCTGGGAAGAGTTTGCCTTATTTGAACAAAACAAGATGGGTAAAAGAAAGAGAGGAAGAATGGCCGAGTAGGATTGTTAAGTTAAGAAAAGATATTACTGAGAAAATTCTGTAACCAGAGAAAGGAAGTATGGTGGAGACCATTTTAGTAAAGCTCATGGAAAACACACTGCAGACCAACGAGACAGAAAGAGAAAATAGATCCAAAGTTTTTGAAACATCACAAGCCTGACATGGAGGCATGATGGAATAGTGATGATAGAATGCAGCCCCATTAGAGATACTGGGGGTCTCTCCAATTAAAGCATAACAGCTAATGATTTCTTGACTTGCCTGAATGACAAGGTTTTTCCTACAAAAATTGAAGGAACCAGCAGAGTAATTCTATGATAGATCTGATCTTGCCATTAAAAAAACAAAAAACTGATGCAGGGGTAGAAATTATGGAAAGCTTGTAAGGAAATTACTATTGACTCCAAAACTTGCAATAGGGAAGGAAGCCAGAATCCAGACATGCCTCCTAGAATTTGAAAGAACAGATTTCAGAGGGTCCAATGAAGGTTTAGTTAGGAACCCACGACCTAAATTTTACTGGAGAAGTCAGCCCAAGAGGGATGGAAAACTCTCAAAGATGAAATTCTGCAGAAAGAGAAACCATGTCCATGAGGAAGAAAAGAATGGATGCGCAGTGAAATAATGGATCAATTAAAAAAATTTTTTTCACTTTCAAATTCTCTCACTCCGTCTTTCCCTCCCCCAGTCATTCAGAAGGCAAGAAATACAATACCTTTTATACATATAAGATCATGCAATGCATTTCCACATTAGCCACGTAGCAAAACAACAGCAAATAAACATAAATAAATTTTAGATTAATAAAATATGTATGGCACTGAGACTGTGATAATGTAAATTAAAATACATAAACTGAGTCAAATACTTCATAATTATAATGTTGTCTGAGTCCCAGAAAAGAGATGGACATTGCCTCCCTCCTTTTAGTAGAGAGGTGTGGAATGCCGTATTTCCTCTCAGATAAACTCTCAGGGTCCACTGGGTTTACTTAACTATTTTCCTTTGTTACAAGACAAGCGGCTTTTGGAAAGGTATGTCTGGGAACGATTGTGGTGTAAAAAGATTAAGAGCACCAATAAAACTTAACTTTTTTAAACTTACAATTTTAAAAAAATTTTTAAACTTATTTTTGCTAAAGCCCAGAATGAGTTTCAGGAAAAAATCTGAAGGTAATGATAAAAGGAGTGGATTTTTAAAAAGCTCTATTAGGGAAAGAGGGAGGGTCAAAGAAAGTCTAGGATCATCGCTTGAAAACTGGTAATTGACAGTGGAGAGGAGTACTATCTGCCCAACTCTTACTTGGCTTCTGTTTTCTGTGCCAATGAGAATGATCACTGAAGTGAAGAGGACAGAACAAAAACAGCTACTTGGGAGATACTCGAGAAGTGTTGTGGGGGAGCTGGGGAGACCTAGGAAAGAGCATTTAAGTGACCTTGATCCGTTCAAGTTACCAGGCTCAAATCCACACTTGGTGTTGAAAACTGGCAATAACTGAGGGACGTCCTTGAAGAGCTGCTCTCTTTACAATACTACGGAAGTGAATATGTAAAGTGCTTCGCAAACTTTGAAGTGCTGTCTAAATGCTGTTTTATACCTCAATTTTCAAAAAGGAAGGCAATGGAGTCACATAGAACAGTTAGTTTGATTTCCTGAAAAATTCTAAACCAAGCAGTTCTAACATGGGATCTGTCAGCTTAAAATATGGACACTGTGTGTGTGTGTGTGTGTGTGTGTGTGTGTGTGTCCCTTCAGTTTCCTCAACTAAAAAAATGGAAATAATAGTAACACTTACCTCACAGAGGTGTTGTGAAGATCCACTGAGATAATATTTATTAAGTGCTTAATACAGTGTCTGGCACATAGTTGGTGCTTTTGTTCTTCCTTCCTCCCTCCCTCCCTCCCTTCCTTTCCTCCTTGCTTCTTTCCTTCTTCCCTTTTTCCTTTCCCTCCTTCTTTCCTTCCCTCCCTTCTCCCTCCCTCCTTCCTTCCTTAAAAACATTCTGAGAAGACTTCCACAGGTCTCACCAGTCTGGCAACAGGCGCCATGATACAAAAGAGGTTAGGAATCTTCATTAAAGTAATACTGGACATTTAGAAAAAGAAATAAAGGACAGTCATTATTGGTTCAATGTAAATTTGACAAGTCTGAAGTAGAGTATCCCAAGGATCCATGCTTGACTATATCCTGGGAATCATTTTTCCTGGCGATTTGGATAAAGGCATATGGTGTATGTTCATCAAATTTGCAGATGACACAAAGTTGGGAAGGTAGACTAGCTAACATGATAGTTGACATTGAGTCCAAAAAAAAATCATGAGAGAGTAGACTCATGGGTGGAATCAAAAATGATGAAATTTAATTTATGTAAATTCTTAAATTTAGATTTTTAAAAAGCTTCTCAAGTACAAGATGGGGAGAGCGGGGAAGGCATGAGGGCTAGAAAACAAAGTCAAGAATATGACATGGCAGCCAAGAAATCTAATGGAATCAGCCCACATTAAAAGCAGCATCCCGCCAGGACTGGGGTAGCCATGACCCCATTGTACTCTACTCTGGTCAGATCACATCTAGATAATTGTGTGCATCTCTGAGCACCACATTTCAGAGGGGAAAATAATCTGGAGAGTGTCCAGAGAAGGCTGAAAAGGGGGGTGAAAGGATCAGTTGAAGGAACTGGCAGTGTTTAGCCTAGTGAATAGAAGACTTAGGGAGACATAATACTCCCTTTAAAACATTTGAAAAGCTGTCTTGTGGAGGAGGAGAGATTAGACTTGATCTGTTTGACACTAGAGAGCAGAACCAGGAGCATTGGGTGGAAATGGAAAAGTGGAAAATGTAGTCTTGGTGTCAAGAAAAGCTTGCTAATAATTAGAGCTCCCTTAAAGGGTAATGACTGGGTCCTTTGGGAGGCAGTGGCTCCCCCCCCCCCATGGACGTCTCTAGCAAAGGCTGGATTAGCACTTGCTGGGTATTTTGTAGTTCACTCAAGTCAGTAAGCATTTATTAAGCATTTACTGTATGTCAGCCACTGTCCTAAGAGCTGGGGATACAAAGGCAAAACAAAAATAAAACACTAAACCCAAAAAAAAATAGCAACAAAAGTACCTAGTCTGCTGTCAAGAAAACTTACAATCTATTGAGGGAGGTAACATGCAAACAAGATCCTCACAGGATAAATCAGAGGTAACCTTAGAAGAAAGGCACTAAGATTAAGGACTAGCTTGCCCCTGAAACCTCTTCCAACCAGAGATTCTAGGAGTCCCATAACCCTAAAACTCTGCATCATTCATCTTTGCTCCTGAGGGAGAGACTGGAAAGAAAGGGAACTGAAATTTCTGCTCATCCAGGGCCAAGTGTTCTAAGTCTTATTCTCTCATTTCTGTGTTTAAAAAGTGAAGTGTTTCTCTCTTTTTTAATAAAGGGCCCAGGAGCAGGAGAAACAAAAATCCTACTTAGAAAATGGTCTGTTGTAAAATTCCCTCTCTACTTTTCACTCCTTTGCCTAAATACTGAAACTAGAGGAACTGAAGTCCTCTATCTCCCTTCCACTTGGGCCACTGCTTCCACCCTCCCTTTCAGAAAAATGTCAAGGCATTTCCTGAAATCTACCTTCTTGTTGGAGCAGCCAATTCAGCATTCACTGCCAACAGATATTGCTGACTTCATGCTCTTGTAATGTGACTGTCATATGTCAGGTCATAAAGTAGCCATCCAGTTCTGTTTCCTCTGTCACTTTCAGATCCTCCTTTGTGGCTCTCCTAGCCTTTCTCTGAAATTCAGGAAGGACAGTCTGGGTCTCCCTCTAAACTAAAATCAGCTAAGTTCTGAGATCCTTGACTTTATCTCATCCACTGTTTCTATCTTTGTAGAACCTATTTGGGTCACCTCAGTGCTGGCCTTCTTCCCGGGTTGCAATTCAACTGTAGGCATTGGGGCTACTTATAGACTTTGGCTGGGGGTTCTGTTGGCTGATTATGTGATCATGACACAGGCCTTTACAGCATGTACTGAGAAAATGTCAATGCTGCCTTATTCTAGAGGCCCTGTCCAACCTCTAAGAATGATGGGGATGCTATAGACTATAGACCCACTATGGGTCTTTAAGAACCAGCTAGGAAGTCTCAATGGAAAGATCACTGCTTTAGAGAAAGAAATTTAAACTATCAATAGATACAAGGAAAAAATGCTCTAAATCACTAATAATTAGAGCAATGTACATTAAAACAACTTTGAGATGCTACCTCACACCTGTTAGGTTGGCAAAGAGAACAAAAAAAAGGAAAATGACAAATGCCGGAGCAGCTGTAGAAAAACAAGTATTAACGCACTGCTGATGGAGCTGTGAACTGATCTAGGCAATCTAGAAAGCATTAGCTGAGGCAGTTAGGTGGTCCAATGACTAGAGCACAGGATCTTGAGTCAGGAAGACCTAAGTTTAAACCTGGCTTCAGATACTCTGTGACCCTGCACAAGTCAGACTGCCTTGGGCTGCCTCAGTTTCCTCAAGCAAGGTTTGTTGTGAAGATTAAATGAGATAACGTGTATGAAGCACTTAGCACAGTACCTGGCATATAATAGATGCCTAATAATCACTTATTTCCTTCCTTCCTACTACACTGTGCATGCCCTTTAACTCAGCAATACCACTATTAGGTCTGTACCCCAAAGAGGTAAAAAGACAGAGGAAAAGGTTCCATACACACAAAAATACAGTAGCTCCTTTTGTGATGGCAAAGAATTGGTAATTGAGGGGTTCCTATCAACTGGGGAATGGGTGAACGAATTATGGTATATGAATGTGATGGGATATTATTGTACCGTAAGAAATGATGAAGGGGAGAGATTCAGAGAAACATGGGAAGATTTGTATGAACTGATACAAAGTGAAATAGGCAGAACCAGGAGAACAATTTATATAATAACAAAAATATTTAAAGACAATCGAATTTGAAAGGTCTAGGAACTCTGAACAACACAATGACCAACCCTAATTCCCAAGGACTCAGGATGAAATATGCTGCCCACCTTGTGTTCATATGTTTGTAACAGCTTTTGTTTTTCTTGCTTTATTGGGGTCAGGGTGGGGTGGGGAGGAAAGAGTGACATAATAGGGAAAGAATTCAAACTTGAAAATAGAGTTATGTATAAATAAGTTATATATAAATAAAACAAAAAGAAGGAAAACAAGGCAAAGAAACAACTTATCCTGCCAACCATACCTGGACTTCTGGAAAATAATCACTAATAGCCTGCAGGTAGAATATAGATGGATTCTACAACCTCCCAAGCAGGCAGTAAAGGTGCAAAGTACACTGGAGAAAAGCCTCCTTTAGTTTCTCATGGGTTGAACATAAAGGGGTTAAGAATTAGGACAATGAAGACTTTCTCTTTATCTCAGATGAAAAGACTTACTTTCTGAAAAGGAGTTCAAATTTCCTGGATGAGGTATTGCTAGCTAAGAACAAAATACTGATTAAATCTGTCATTGGATGGTACCAGCCAATTGCCCATCAGTGGGATAGTAAGTGTGTCAGTCAGGACAGAATACCCATTCAAGAAGGGAAGAAGTAATCAGCTGCCTGTAATATTATGCTAATTTTGTACAAATAATCTTTCTTCTTTTAAAAGGTCCGGATTGGAAGTCAAGAGTATGACTTCTAATCCCAACCATGCATGTGCAACCATGCCCAATCCTAGGAATAGTGTGGCATACAGGTTAGGGAGTCCCCCTCCCCCAGCCTCCCCCAGACATATTGGTTCTATGACTGGGTCAATCACCCAACCTCTCAGTGCCTCAGACAATTCTCTAAGACTGCAAGCTGCAAAGTAGGTGCCAGTCTTGACTGGCAAAGGGTATTTTCTTCTTGGGAGTTCACCATACGAGTAAAATCGCAGGTCTGACCAAAAGCAATAAATAAATGATGAGGGTGATGATAGTAAGGATAATGCTTATGGTGATTATTAACCTGAACTCTAGGTGAATACAATGACATTCCATTCCACAAGCATACATTAATCAAAGCAAGGCACTGTTAGGCATCGGGGGGTACAGTGAGGGAAAAGAGCACAGGCTCTGCCCTCAGAGAGCTGACAGTCTAGCAGAAGGATGAGACAGACAATTGTATAAGTTTTTTTTAATTATTAAGAATATAGGAGAAGGCAGACTGGCCCTAGATACTCAAGGGAGGGATCATTTATTTCATAAGTCAACCCAGACATAATAGAAAGTTCATTCATTCTGTCATTCAGTCAACAAACATCTATTAATTGACTATAATGTGCTGGATACTGAAAGATAGCCAGGCTCTGAGTAAGGATTCAACCAATAGATCAATAAACATTTTTAAGTCCCCTGTGCTAGGTGCTGGGGATTATTTTAAAAAAAGGGGGGGGGGGGTAAAAGACAGTCCCTGCCCTCAAGGAGCTTACAATATAATGGAAGAGACTATGTGCAAACAAATACATACAAAGTAATGTATATACCAGATAGATAACAATTAACAAGCGGAAGGCACTGCAATTAAAAGGGGTTGGAAAAGATTTCCTGTAGAAGGTAGGATTTTAGATAGGACTTAGAAGAAGCCAGGGAGGTCAATGTCTGAGCACAGGAGGGAGAGCAGCCAAAGAAAATGCCCAGACCAAGATATGGATTGTCTGGTTCATGAAATAGCCAGGAGGCCCAGTGTCACCGGACCAAAATGTAAAACAAGGTCTCTACATTCATAAAGTTAGCTGTGTGTTTCCCCAAAATGTCCTCAAGCCCTTGCAACTGGTCCTAATTAAAGAGGTCAGCCATCGATAACACCTTGAGAAGGATGACCCTGAGAGGCCAGGGGGTTCTGAGGAAAAGAGAACTGAACTGGAGCTAGGAACGAATTCTGACTCCTTCACCTGGGGACCATAATTAGGTCACGTCATTTCTCTAGGTTTGAGTTTCTTCCTGGGAAGATTTCTAGGGGATTTCTAAACTCCTTTCCGACTGCAGATGTAAGATCTTGAATACAATCAGCTCCTTTTGTCTCTGCCTGATTTCTCTCAGACCCCACCTTAATCAACTTTAACGTCTCCAGCAGACTCTTGAGCTGAAGGTGAGCTTGGGAGCTAAGAGGAGAGGAGGAAAATAATCAGGGACAACTTCTTTCTAAAATCAACAGGAATACTTAGAAAGAGAAGACTGCCAGTTTGCACACCAGGCTGCAAGACACACGCATCTCACCTCCTTTAATCAGCCTTGACTGGCTTGTGCATTAAAGGCAGCTGAGGCACAGGGAATTCTGGTGCAGTGGGCACTAGATGACACCACTTCCCTCAAAACAAAATCACACCCACCCACACACCCCAACTCACACTCACATCCACCTACACCCCCCCACCCCACCACACACAGCGTCAGAACAATCTGAAGGCAGGGGGATGAGTTGAGATGACCTCTGTAGGTCTTTTCTAGTCCAAGGACTTAGAGAAGCAGCTCTGTGGGGGAGAGCAACCCTCTCAGCAGTCTTTTCATTCCAGAATCGTAAGGACCTTCTCCAAGGTCAGACAGAATTCCTGCTGCTTCCTGAGCCGAGTGGGGAGACCGGTCAGAGGCTTTCAAAACCCTGGATCTAACTTGAGCTGAAATGCCTACTTCCCATGGAAGCAGAAACAAGTAAAATCTGGAGAGGTTTCCCTTGTATACCCCTCCACTCTCACTATTATCTAGGCTTGGTTTTCCCTTTGGGATAGTGATTCATCCTGTACAATTAGCTGCTGTAGGATGTAAGCTGTGAGAGGGGTAGCTGGTGTATGCTTTCGTGACTTTTTTCCTAAAAAGGCAATTTGACAAGATGGCCAGGAGTCTGTGGGAGAATGAAGTCTGCTGTTAATGACACGGCACTCAGGGGAGTGTGTAATCATCTCAGAGAGTCCCACTCCCCTGGCTCTCCCTCGGGCAAGGAGTTCCAAAGTTAGCTCTGGACACCTCTGTGCTGAGTGGCCTGGAAAGACGTTTCCCCCTCCAGGGATGAGACTACCATCTCCTTCCCCGCCCCTGTCACCACCCCATCTCCCTCTCTGACCCTGTCACCACCCTTTCTCCATGCCCCCACAGACATGGATCCCCAGAAAGAATAAAAAAATGCATGGCAAAGCTTAGGGGCCATTTCATGTGGCTGTTCGTGCTCCTGCTCTCAAAATTACATTTGATCAAATCCACAACCATTTATTTCATGCCGATTATGTGCCAGACCCTAGGCTTTATCTGTGCTCTGTATAGCGTTATCTACTCCCCTGTCCCAGTAGAGCCCAGTTTCTTTGCATACGTTCATTCCCACTGCCTCCCTGGGCACAGATTCCTTTCATGAGATCATAGATCAAAAGTTGGAGGGACCCTACTCTACCCCTCTCATTTTGTAGCTAAGGAAACTCAGGCCCACATGGCTGAAGCAGGATGTCTGAAGTCACACACAGCCTGTGAGTTAGCAGTGCTATAATCTGAACCAGCGGCCGAATCTGAATCCAGTACCTGCCTGCTTCCTCTCTCTCCACTCAAAGCCAACTTGTCACTTTCCTTCCGTCAGACCTCAGTTTGCTCCTTTTCAAAACAAAAGTACTGTGCAAACAGATTAGCTGAACTTAACCAAGAATCCCACATAGGACCGACCTGACTGACCGACAAAAATCTCTGGGGAGTGGGGGAAGGAATTGATTCTTTCTGAAGAGGATCTGTTCCACTCAGGGTTCTACACCTGTAATTGTTAATAATCTTTCCTTCCTGTTTGCCAGCTCTTGGGCAGAGGGGAAACTTGGACAGACTCCAAGGTCAATCACCTGGTCCAAAGTCACACTCTAAGTACCCTAGCTGGGGCTGAAACCAGCAGCACAGCATGGTATGATGGCGAGAAGACTGTGACCAGCCTCCCAGCTAAGTCAGGAGGTGCTAGATCATAGTTGAGTACAGATGTGAGACCTTAGCCACATCACTGAGCTCATCTGAGCCTCATTTTACTTATCCTTAATGCGGTAAGAGTCGGACCAGAGAAAACCTATGACCTTTCCAGCTCTAAGAGTCTATAACTCTTCTAATTCATTGTGAAGTCAGGCTGAAAAATTCTTATACTTATGCTGTACATATTTACATACATACTCATGTCTTTTCCCTACCTCCATTAGAATGGAAATTCCTTACAAGTACTGATGAAGACTTTTTGTGTTTCAACAAGGGCCTGGCACACAGCAGGTGTTTGTTTTTGTTTAGTTGTCTTAGTTGGGTCCGACTCTTTGTGACTCTGTTGGACATCAGTCCATGGATTTTTCTTGGCAGAAATACTGGAGTACTTTGCCATACCTTCTCCAGTGGTAAACAGAGTTTAAATGATTTGCCCAAGGTCACACAGCTAGGAATGAGTCTGGATTCTTCCTGATTGCAAATCCAGTGCTCAATCCACCATTCCACTTAGATGCTACCCCCTTCCCACTCTATCCCCTGCCTTGTAGGTGTTTAATAAATGTTTATTGATTGATTGATTTCTATTAGACCTCAGCACTTAGTCCTCCTGGGGAACCTAATAATAACCCTTGCTCCTTTACCAAATGGGACATCATCCGCATCTCCAGGTCTCCCTTTCCCTCAAAGCTCCTCCAGGTTTCCGTTAAGATTAGTCTTAGTGGCCTGGGAGAATGAGGAGCTGGCAGGAAACAGAACTGTTATCTGCTATCTAACTGCCAGGGCTGTGTGGTAGGAAGGTCCAAGTCTTTATCAAATAGATATGTCAGCTTAAGCACAAGAAGGTGATGAAGATATGGATAAGGACAAAGCATGCACGACAGCATGCGATCTAAGGCCTTGTGGACAGACTTTGCTATCTGTAATTGCTAGGCTCCAGAAACTAGGGTTTCCTGGTTCTTTTCCAGGCTCTGACTCTACTTCTTCCATCGATGATCTTGGACAAATCACTCTTTGGGTCTTAGTTTCCTCATCTTTTCAATGGGAAGACTCATTTATTGTTTCCATGGGAAGGCAGAGGTTAATTATAGATTTGAAAGAAGTGACCCCCAAGGGCCAAGGCAGATAAATAGTACTCATGGCTAAAATTCCTTGCCATTCTGCAATCTGGGGGACTTTGTTTTGTCCTCAGTACAAACCTAGTGGGAGAGGAGAGGGCCAGACACAGATGAGGACTGATAGTGATAGTATAAAACAGAATGAGGTTAAAGAGAAGAGATCACACATTCAGAGCTAGAGGGGGCTCTCTATTCCAAATCCCTCATATTACAGATGATGAAATTGATCCATGAGGAGAAATTAAGTAATTTGCTGAGCATGATAATCTACTGTAGTGTTCAATATTCTTTCCGGAATCCACCTAGCTACCTCTAGAGGGGGGTCTTGGGGACTTGGGAGGTTCCCGACAAGTGGGCATCAAAGAGAGGGAAGAAGGAAAAAAGTGCATGTGGGAGAGCTAGGCTGAGAGCTAAAATAAATTAAGGCAGAAGGCTGCCAAGCAATGAAATTTGGAGTATAGAAGAGGAAGATGGGGAAAGATGGTGCTAAAGAGTGAAAGTAATGACAGACAGTCATCCAGCAAGGAAGGGGGAGGCTGGAGCTTCAGCCCTCAGGGAAAGGGCTTAAAACAGGGAGTGACCCACTTTGGTGCCTGGATGGATCTTGTTTCTTCGATGTGAGGAAGATATCTGCTATTTTCCTACAATCAGAGGGTCCTCCTGCTTTTTCCCACTGTTCTTGTTCCTCACTTGAGCTCCAGGGCCCACAGTAACCCAGTGCCTCTGACCCAGACAACCAGTCTCTCAACCCCACTTACCCCACCCTTCAGTCAATACCAGCTTCCTCCCTTAAGGATTTAAGCGTTGATTGTGCAAAAGGTTGCCGGGCTCCAGAGGTTAGCTCACAATCCACATACTAATTACTCACCTGCTAATTACTTCATCCCTTGCATTAAGACCGTGAGAATGACTTTATAGCCTTTTTAACTAGCATTAGGACACCTTCCCTCTCATCTTTAGCACCCTTCTTTCTACAGTTTGCATACAGGTGGAGGTGACACCTTTGCCTTAGGACTCATTTGAAGAACGAAAAAATTGTGTCTGTCAGGGTGTGATAAGATAACCTCCATCTTATCTCCTCATCTCCCCCGAAAGCCCTGTGACGTGTTAGGCATTCAACAGATATTTGTTGACTTGAAAGATGAATTCCTCCGGAGGACATCTTCCCGCATAAGGGCAATCCTTATTCCACCCCCAGATATCTAGGAATCATTGTTCCTTAAATACCTTCCAAAAATGAGATTGTATGCTACCAGATTGAGTAGTCATAAGGATGCTCTAATTCTTTTTCTTTCTCCTCTTCCTTGCCCCCACCCTAGAGATGGCTACCATTATTCCTGCCATAATTATCCTTTGCTTTTTTCTATTTTTTTCTACTGTCATCCATGTGTTTTTCATTCCTCCACTGTGGACAAAAATAAACATTGCCTGGTGACCAACCTTCTGGTGATGAACCTTGGGTTTAGCTAGAGTGGTCCTCAGAGGTCAAATAAATAACTCATTGAGGACCTCAAAGTCTTTCCAGTTTTGTCAGACTTGCTAGAGCTTGGGCTCCATTAGTGACCCAGAGTTACTTTTGCCCCAGTGAATGGAGGAAGACTTAGTGGAGTAATTTTCTCATTACTAATTAAATACTGGGAGAGCTGGTAACAGAAAGAGCACTTTTATCTCCTGCAATCCAAGAGACAGTTGCAAAGCATAACTTTCAGGCTTTCTCCATTGACCTTGTCTTTTTCCATCCTGAAAGTCGTCACCTCATGGTGACTCTTCCTCAACAACTCAAATCAGATACCGATCCAGCTTCTTGGGACAACTGCCTGGGCAATGCTAGGGTGGGGGGGAAGGGTAAACTGCAGAACACAGTGTTTAGGTCAGGAAGTAAATTCTGTTGGAGATGTTCCCCAAGCCCTTACTCATCTATCCTCTCAGTTGCTGCTATCCAGTCTAAGGGAGACTTCAGGACTCTAGGAACCTCATGATTATCTGGATTTGCAGACTCAGGAATTAGATGGCCAAAAGGCCCTGCCAGGACTCGAGGCTGTCAATAAAAAAGGGAAGATGGTGACTGGAAAAACGAGGGCTCAGATTAAGCTAATGATGACTGAGTAAAGAGCCTCAGGCTCTCTCTTGTGGTGGCTGAAAATAGATGTGAATCCACAAGAAAGTCACTGGGCTGTAACTTCTTACCAAGCTAACTACACTGAAGATCCTTCATTAGGAACAGATAGTTGTGTCCCTAAAGGCCAGGGGGATGCTATAGAGCAGAGAGTGCATCAAACATAGAGGCCCACAAAACTCTGAGTGCAGGCAAACCAGATTCAAATGGAATTGAGAACTATTTAACAAGATAAATAAAAATACAGTAAAACTGAGATCATATTACCTTTTAAAACTAAGTCAATATACAGCTGGCAGGGATCATTAGGTTGGGGTTAGGGATCCTGGTTGCTATATTTCAGCTTGACATTGTAGATACAGCCTATCTATATTTAAGCAGAGTGTGTGATAAACTTCCCCCATTCTATTCTTGTGGACACGAGGGAGAGATGTGGGCTAGGTAAAAGTAAACTTGGGAGGGATCAGCTATGACTGAATGGCCCAACTCAGACTAATGCAATGTGATCCAAAAGCATTTATTAAGTACCTATTATGTGCCAGCAAGCCACTGCTGATCATAAACAGGCAAAATAGAAGACAGTCCCTTCCTTCAAGGAGCATGCAAGAGTAGTCACTAATGGTGCCATGTCAACTTGGAAGAAAGTACCTTGTGGGGTGCCCCAAGGTGCTTCCTCCCATGTTGCTCAATATTTGGTCAATGACTGGGATAAAGGTTCAGATGCAAACTTATTCCACTTGGAGATGATACAGATTTGAGAGAGAGAGAGAGAGAACACACCACATTAGTCAAATTTCAAAAGTCTCACCAGACTAGGAGATTGTACTGACTGTAATAAAATAAATTTCAATAGGAGTAAATGTAAAGTCTTACACGAGGGTTCATAAAATCAATTTCACAAGTACAAGATGAAAAGGCATGCATGGACAATAGTTCATCTTAAAAAAAAGCATCGATATTTAAATGGGTCACAAGCTCAATGTAATTGGTAAACAGAAAGATATGGCAGTTAAGAAAGCCAAAACAACCTTAGACTACATCAAGAACAACATGGTGTCTAGGTCTAGGGAACTGATAGTACTCCGATTAGACCAGTCAGACCACATCTGGGTTCCTATGTTCAGTTCCGGGGACGACATTTTTAGAGGACATTGTGGGCCTGAAAAACATCTAAAGGAAGGCAACCTGGATTGGCCAAAGTAAATGAAGATATTTAGTCTAGAGAAGATAACATTTAAAGGGGACATGACAGCCAGGCTTCAAGTATTTGAAGAACTGTCCCTTAAAAAGAAAGCCAAACTATCAATATCATGTGAAAAAATGTTCTAACTAAGAATTAGAAAAATGAAAATTAAAGCAACTTTGAGGTTTCACTTCACATACATCAGAGTGGCAAAGATGACCTCAGAAGAAAAAGACAATGTTGGAAGATACTCTTATCCTATTGTTGGAGCTGGGGATTGTACAGCCATTTGGGAAAGCACTTTGGTCAAAATGTCCCAAATGTTACCAAATTGTACATTTTTGTTGTTGTGTTCAGTTGTGTCTGACCCCATTTGGGATTTTCTGGGCAAAGACATTGGAGTACCAAAATACCAAGGTAGACCCTGGCTTTCTAGTGGTAGATGTCTTCTTCATTTACATTTAAGTTGTCTGATGGGTTTAAGGGAGGGGGAGGTTGATGTTGAGAGTAGGGTGGCTGTTAGATTCTTCTTGCTGCATCTCCTCCTTGACAAGGGGAGGAAGTCAATCCTCCCTTATTCCTCTAGGGATAAGGATTGAAAGGAGAATGAGATAGGACAGCTAACTGGCACAGTAGACAGAGCACCAGGTCTGGAGTCAGGAAGACTCAATTCCAGGCTTAGATACTTACTAGCTGTGTGACCCTGGGCAAGTCACTTAACCTCTGTTTGCTTCAGTTTTCTCATCTGTAAAGTGGGCACAGTAACAGCACCTACCTCCCAGGGTTCTTGTGAAGATCAAGTGAGATAGTAATTGTAAAGTGCTTAACACAGCTCCTGGCACATAGTGAGCACTTTATAAATGTTAACTGTAGTTGCTGCTACTACTGCTACTGCTGCTACTACTACTACTACCAGTCTGACAGCCTAGGGCTGTAGAGGCTTCTTCCTTTCTTCACTACTCACATACCAGGATTCTGTTTCCTAGCTGCGGAACACACATCTCATCCATGTTCCTCTGAATGGAATGGTCCCTGATCTTAAAGAAGCAGATTCTCCCTGGCTCTGTTGCAGCCTGGACCCTCCACAATGTTCCCCTTGCTCTCTCAGGGGTGGAGACTGGGAAATACCTGTTCATTTAATCCTCCCCCAGTGCTGAAGCCCTAAAAGGGTCACTACTCTCATGGAACCAGGGTCTGCCTTTCCCCATTCCAACTCTAACTCTCCTTTCTTAGGTTCCTGGTCATTTTCAGAGCCTGGGTATAGGGAATGTGCCTTGATGCTGCTGTTTTGACGGATGCAAACAGGCTGAGTAGGATATTACTGCTTACCTGATGGTCTGCCTGCCTGGGGAGGAAGCAGATGATGCAGCTGGCCCTGGGCACAAGCTAGAGAACAGCAGGGACAAGTGGTAGTTGCAAGAGTGAAGACAAGCTGGCCATCAGCTCTGATAGTTTCTTCTTTCACTCTGTAAGTGGTCTTGTACCCCTCTGAATGTACATCCCACTTTGTAGATCAGTGCTTTCAAAGAAGGACTGTGCTGGATCCCACAGGGCTGGAACAGAAGAGTTACCAAGAGGCCTATGTGGAATTAAGTGGAAGGAAAAAACTTCCTAACATTATGCAGGTTTCTTAACACTTTTCTCGTGTCATGTCAATCAGTCAATGAGTCAGTCAACAAACATTTATTAAGTGCCTACCATGTACCAGGCACTGGGAATAAAAAGAAAGGTTAAAGATTGCTCCAACTCTCAAAAAGCTTTCCATCTAATGATGGAGACAGCATGAAGACCAAGAAGCTCTATACAGGATAAATTGGAGATAATCAACAGAGGGAAAGGACCAGAGTTAAGAAGAGAAGTCCTTCTAGTGGTCTGATGGAGCCAACAGACACTTTCCCAGAACAGTGTTTTTAAATGCATAAAATAATTTTTTATATTATATTACAGAGGAAATACAGGTATCAAAATTATATTGAAAGGCAGGTATCAGAATCTTTTATAAAAACAAGTTCATGGTTCATATGTTAAGAACCCTTGATAACTATATCCAAATGTGGCCATGGAAGGAGTAAGTAGATTCTGCCTAAATCTGATTCTAGCACAGGTCTGATGTGTGTGTTTGTCCTTCATTACCGAAGAAGACCATGCCATCAGAGAAATGATGACATGACTTGCACTTGACTTTGATTTGAGTAAGGGAGGGCTGTGCAGGTCACCAGCCTCACTTCTCCTCCAGAGCCATCTGAATCCAGTGACCAGATATTCATCAGGATGACTGGAGATGACCCAGGATGAGGCAATTGGGGTTAAGTGACTTGCCCAAGGTCACACAGCTAGTGAGTGTCAAGTGTCTGAGGTGAGATTTGAACTCCTGACTCCTGCACTGGTGCTGTATCCACTGTACTACCTAGCTGCCCACAGGTCTGATGACCATTTGTCAGAAGTATTGGCGGGGTAGCTTGGTAGCCTAATGGATAGAGCATTGGGTAAACCTGGAAAACCTGAGTTACTGCTCAGTAGTGTGACCCTGGGCCAGCCACTTATCTTTTGTCTGCCTCAGTTTCCTCAACTCTAAAACGGGAATAATGATAGCACCTGCCTCCCAGGTCAAATGAAATGATACTTGTAAAGCTCTTGAGATAGTGCCTGGGACATAAGAGGTACTTAACAACTGTGTGTTTCCTTCTCTCTTCCCCCTAAAGGAAATTCTCTTTTTGATTTAGGTTGAATTAGATGACTTCTGGGGCCCCTTATTTCTCTGAGATTATAGAATTCTGCTATAAGCTCCATGAGGTCTTAAAAGACTGTTCTGTTCCTCTACAAAGATTTCTTCCAACCTTCCCACGCATAGAATTTAGCATACAAAAAACAAATATACATAATAGGCGCATGATAAATATTTGTGGAATCGAGTCACCTGACCCATCCCCAATGTCATCACTCCCAGGTACAGTTTTGCCACTCCAGACAAGATAACCTAGCAGGTAATGCTGGAGCAAGAAAATCAAGCTAAAGTTAAAAGACCGCAGGCAGAATCTTGGCTTTGCCGCTTATTACCACATCATCTCCCTCAAAACTTGATTTCCTTGTATGTTAAATGACAACATTCATACTTCCTGTGTCACAGAGTTGTTATGAGGAAAGTGCTTTGTTGAAAAAGGGCCAGCATTTAAGAATACCAAAAGTGGGGCAGCTAGATAGCCCAATGGATAGAGCACTGGCATGGAACCAGGAGAAGCTGAGTTCAAATCTGAATTTACTAGCTGTGTGACCCTGGGCATGTCACCTAACTTCAATTGCCTCATCAAAAAAAAAAAGTACATGGCAGGGAGTAAGGAGTAAGAAGACTGGTAAATTATTGGGGGGTAAATTATAAAGGGCTTCAAATGTCAAAGAGAACATTTTGTATTTGATCCTGGAGGTAATAGGGAACCATTGGAGTTTATTGAATTGGCTTGGACTTTAGGGAAATCACTTTAGTGGCAGAATGAATAAGTGGACAAACTTGAGGCTGTCAAAGTAACCATCAGGCTATTGATATTATCTAGGTGTGAAATTAAGAAGGCCTTCAAGAAAGTCATGACAGCATCCTAGAAGAAAAGGGGGTGAACAGAAGAGATGTTGGAGAACTGAAATCCACAGACTTTGACAACAGATTAGATATGGTGAGATTAAAGCTAATGAAGAGTTGAGGAAAACTCCCAGGTTGTAAACCTGTGCAACCAGGAGGATGGTGTTGTCCTCTACAGTAATATGGAAGATGGGAATAGAGGAAAAGATAATAAGTTTACTTTTGGATGTGTTTAGCTTATGTTGTCTACTAGACGTGCAATTTGAGATGTCTAAAAAGCAGTTGGAGATGCAAGATTAGAGGTCAGCAGAGAAGTTGGGGTAGGATAGGGAGATTTGAAAATCATCAGCATTGAATTGGTAATTATATTCATGAGAGCTGATGAGATCACCAAATGAACGAGTGGGGAGGGAGAAGGGAAGAGGGCCCAGGACAAAACTCTGAGGGACACCTACAATTAGAGGATGGAACTAGATGAGAAGAATCCAGCTAAGAAGACAAAGGAACAGTCTGATAAGTAGGAGCGGGGAGAGCTGAGAAAGAATGGAAGGAAAGGGTCCAGTCAACGACTGCAGAGAGCTCAAGGAGAATGACGATTGAAAAAGGCCATTGGATTTGACAACTAGGAGATAACTGGTAACTGCGGAGAGATCTTTCATGATAAAGTCAGAAACCACATTATAAGGGGTAAAGAAGAGGAGAGAAGGGAGAGTGGAAGCACCTACTGTAGATGGTATTTTTGTACAGTGTGGCTACAAAGGGCAAAAAAGAAATAGGAAAATGGTTAGGAAGATCAAGCGAGGGTTATTTCTTAAGATGGGGGAGACATGGGCATGTTTGTAGGCAGTAGGGAATGAGCCAGTAGTGAATGTAGTCAGAAAGGTAACCTTCATTCAGCAGCATGAGTATAGGATAGAAGACGTTGAATAGTTGAGAGTGATCCAAGGCTAAGGCTTGGCAAGGCTTAATCGGCAATTGATAAGGGGGCTAGAGATTCAAAAGAAGAGGACAGTGCAGAGACAAATTGGTTCACCAAGGGGTCAAGTTGGGCAAAAGAGGAGTGTCTAGTGCAGGAGAGCTGGCCAGGGAGAGAACTGAGGGATCAAGTGATTAGAGGTCATGAAGTTGATAAAGTGTAGGATTTCATAAAGAAAGGCAGAGGGAGAAGTGAAAATCCAATAGGTTATAGTTGGAAAAGGGGATTTCAGAATTCTTAAACATGGAGGTGGTACATTTATCAGTAATGGCACAATCCAGAGTATGAGTATTTTGTGTATGACTGAGGTGGGGTAAAGAAATAGCTCATGGGAAGTGAGAAGGCTGAGGAATTGAGTGGTTAAGAAATTTAAGGGAGAGTGGAGAGTCAATGTGTGTTGAAGACTTTAAGTATGATGGCAGGACTTGGGGAGGAAAGAAAAATTATGAGCCATGTGCCAAATCCATTGAGGAAGGAAAGGAGGGATGTGTAACCTGGGGGTCTATGGACAAAAGCTACTAGCTCCTTGAAGAGAGGGATGTCTTATGCCTCTTTCTGTATCCCAGGTCTCAGTTTGTCTGAGGAGATGGCCTGATATACATCCACTACATTACTTAATTTCACATGGGTCCTCACCAAAGCAAGGCAATCATTTGATTACTCCCTACCTGATTTACTATTCCATTCTCTGTAGCTGCTGTTTTAAACCTCATCCCTGCTCAAGTCTCCAAAGGCCCCCCTCAACTTATGCTCTCTACATAAGGCCTCAACTCATACTACACTAAAAAAAGTACAGACCATCTGTCAAGAGTTCTGTCTCCTCCTCTCTTCATTTCACATCTCTGATATCTTCTCCTACACTCAACTCTTTCACCTTTGTGTGACATAAAAAAGTGGGCTTCTCCTTACTAAGGCAAAACCCTCTGCATGCACCTTTGATCCCATCCCCTCCTGTCTTCTTCAGCGGATTGCCCCCTCAATCATCTCACTCTCTCACTAATATTTGATTTCTCCCCATCTACTTTCCCCATTGTCTACAAACATGCCCATGTCTCCTCCATCTTTAAAAAAAATCCTCACTTATTCCAAAGGACTCATGATGGAAAATGCCATCCACATCCAGAGAAACAACTATGGAGTTGGAATGCAGAATGAAGCAGACTGTTTTCTCCTTTGTTATGTTTTGGTTTTCTAATGGTTTCTCCCATTCATTATAATTCTTCCATGCAACATGACTAATGTGAAACTATATTTAATAGGAATGTATGCATAGAGCCCCTATCAGGTTGCATGCCATCTTGGGGAGGGAGGAGGAGAAAAATTTAAAACTTATGGAAGTGAATGTTGGTAACTAAAAATAAAGAAATAAATTAGAAAAAAAAATGCTCACTTGAACCTACCATGCATGCTAGCCATCATCATATACTTGTCCTCCCCTTCCTACCTTGAGAAAACTGTCTATACTTTGCTTACTCTCTTCTAAATTTGTTTTGTGACATCTAATGGCATCATCCAACTGAGACTACCTTCCCTAAAGTTACCAGTAGTTTAAAATGTCAAATCAAATGGCCTTTTCCTCAACTCTGATCCTTCTTGACCTCCTTGACTGTTGATCAATTTCTTTTCCTGGTTATTCTCTCTACTGTAGGTTTTTTGTGATGCTTTTTCTTGGCTCTCCTCTATCCATCAGATCACTTCTTCTTAGTCACTTCTGGATCTTCATCTGTCACACCCCCTAACTGGGATAGTCCTCTAACACTCTGTCTTGGGTCCTCTTTTTCCCTCTACACAATCTCACTTGGTTATCTCATTCCATGGGTTCCACGATCACCTCTATGAAGATAAGGTCCAGCTTCCCTAGTCTTTCTCCTGAGCTCTAGATTTGTCTCACTGACCACCTTTCAGATATCTCAAATCTGATGTCCTGTGAGCCCTCACATGCAATATAGTCCAAAATAGAGTTCTTTATCTGTTCCTCAAAGCCTTCCCCTCTTCCCAACTTTCCCCGGACTACATTCTTGAACTCTGGTATCATTCTCAATTCTTCATTCTTACTAACTTCACATATATAAAGTCCATTAACCAACTCTTGTCATTTCTACCTTCACAAATTCTCCTGTAGATGTGCCTTTCTCTTGACTCACAAAGCCACCATGCTGGCACTGATTTTCATCATCACCTCTCAATTTGCCCATTGCATTAGCTTTCTGACTAATTTCTCTGCCTCGTCTCTCCCTGCTGCAATTTGTCTTTATAGATTCAGCTGCTAAAATGATTTTTCCAGAGTTTAGTGAGGTCTGCCCATGTCATTCCCCTATGCAATAAACTCCAGGGGCTCCCTAGTATCAAATATAAATCCCAGTTCCCAAGGCATAACTCTCTGCATATACCAAAACCTACTTGTGGTTCCTCAAATATGACACTGCCTCTATAATTTTTTAATTTAACATCTGTGTCTCCTGTCCGGATTGCTACCCTTCCCTACCCTTTGCCTCTTAAATTGTTTTCCTTAACACTTAGCTCGAATCTCACCATCTGCAGGAGGCCTTTTCTGGTCCTCGAGGCAGCTAGTTCCTTCCCATCTGGAATTACCTTTTATCTAAACTGTGGGTATGACAGAGATATGATACTTAGTCAATCAAACATAATTCTTAGACTAAGTGTGAACAAAGTGAAATGAACCCAATGGGAAACCTGTTTCAATTGACTGGGGAACTTTGTAATACTCTTTGGATCCTACATAAATCAAGGATTTACAGAAACTAGAGTAAACGTGGCTTTATACCCCTGAAGAGGAACTGCCTTGCTTCTCTTTCTTTTTCTTTGTTTCTTTCTTTTTCTTCCTCTTTCCGTCCTTCTTCTTCCTCTTCTCTCTTTCTCTCTCTTCAGGTGGGAGGGAGGAAGAGAGAAGGAGAGGCTTTGCTTCTGGCTTTGCCATAGGTGTCCACCCCTACTTTCCCCTTTATCTTTTTTGACTAAAGTATGACCTTTTGAGCTTCCCAGGGTCTGGTGGATGTTGAACTTCTCATTTTACCGTTGATATCCCAGCCTCATGCCAAGATCAACTTACAGCATTGTCTATATTGGGAGCCAAGGGTAAAATGGACATGGTTTCACAGCTCCACAAAGGAGCCCAGCAAAGAAATGACACTTTGTCTAAAGGGAACCTCCTTAGCACTGAAGAGCTATGGGTTACCTCATGTGCTCTCTAAATTTGAACGCACTTTTCCTGGTCTGTGCCACAGACATTTGGGAGAATATTCTATACCAACTCACTGTTGTGACTTTACAACTTTAGTTGTAGATATCCTTTTCTTTATTCTAAAAATGTAATTTTCATTTCCAAATTTTATCCCTCCCCCTATCATTGAGGAGGCAAGAAGTAGATCTATTATACATAGGAAGTCATATAAAATCTACATCTACATTAGCTATTGAGAGAGAGAGAGAGAGAGAGAGAGAGAGAGAGAGAGAGAGAGAGAGAATATAGTTCAGTATGCACTCTGAATCAATCAGTTCTCCATCTGGAGGTGGGTAATGTTTTTCAACATAAGCTCTTTGGAATTGTGGTAGATTGTTGTATTGATCAGTTACCAAGTCTTTCACAGTTGATTATCTTTATAATATTGCTATTACTGTGTAAGTTGTTCTATAAAACTGTACACAGAAAAAGCTTTGTTACACAATGATCAACTGTGAATGACTTAGTTAACCTCAGCAATACAATGATCCAAGATACTTCCAAAGGACTCATGATGAAAAAATGCTATCCGTTACTGATGGAGTATGAAAGCAGATCTAAGCATACTATTTTTCAATTTCCTTTTTTTGTGGGGGTTTTTTGGTCTGTTTTATTTCACAATATGACCAATATAGAAATATATTAAATTACTTACTATCTCAAGGAGGGGAGAGGGGAGAAAAGGAGAAGGAGAATTTGGAATTCAAAATTTAAAAAATATTAAAAGTGGTTTTACATAAATTGGGAAGAATAAAATAGTATTCAGTTAAAAAAAGTAAATTGTCCTCCTGGTTCTGTTCACTTCACTCTGCATCAGTTCGTACAGGTCCTCTTGGGTTTCCTGAAACCATCCCCTTCATCATTTCTTACAGCACAGATACCCTTTTAAAAAGCTACTTGAAGTGGCTAACTGAAAATGATTCTCAATGGATAATATTGGGGGAAGCATACTGATATGGACTTAAGCTGATGACATTAGAGAAACCTCGAGTCTTCATTAGGTAGCCCCAGAATCCTGAAGGGAGTTTGTAGCCTTGCTCTGTTATCCAAGATTGGTCTGTGAGAGTCTGTGAGAGTTAAGAGTTGAGATAAAATTCTTTAAAACTTTTATTATTTTCATACCTAGTTATTTTCATTGTTCCTTCAGGGCAAGACTGTTTTTGTCTTTGTGTCTTGAGTACTTAGTGCAGTCACTTGGCACACAGTACTTAATAAATGCATGTTGACTTATTTGTTGAACTAAAATATTATCTAAATCATTCTTCTGTCTTACAGAATTATAGTTTGCATAAGATGGGTTGGCTTCTGCATTGAGTTATTCTTCCTGATCAGCTAAATCTTTCTGCACTGGGGACAGTTTCTTGCCCGTCCTGGAGCTAGGGGTAGGGGAGTTCAAGGACATCTTTAAGTACATAAGCAAGTTTCCTTTTCATAAAGGAACTGGTTATTGGTTTTTTTTTTTCATTGTCAAGGAGGAAGTAAAGTCTCTAGCAGGAAATAATACATCTAAGTCCATTGATTGTTTTTCTTTTCAAATTTCTCCTCTCTGGATGGGGGATTTATGGGAACTATACTGGAATTGGAGCTAACCCTCCTTGGGCCTAAGCTTTCTCCTCCCAAAAATGGAATGGACAGTGCATGTCCTGAAGGAAGTTACAGTCTTGTAGTTGGACCTTTAACTCTCACCCTAAATGAAAGGTGCTCTCCCCTGACAGTGTGCCTGGAAGTAATAGGAATAGTAACTGAGGAAGGAAGGAAAGAAGGAAGGAAGGAAGGAAGGAAGGAAGGAAGGAAGAGCTAGAGAGAAGAATTAAGTGATGACCATGGAGAAAAAAGGAGGACTCAGGGAGGTTTTACCCTCATTTTACATTGTAAAATGGCATCAAAAGATTAGAAAACTTAGGGCAACTAGGGCACAGTGGATAGTGTTGGTCCTGGTATCAGGAGAATCTGAGTTCCAATCCAGCTTCAGATACTTACTAGTTGTGTGATCCTAGGCAAGTCATTTAACCCTGTTTGCTTCAGTTTCCTCATCTGTAAAATGAGCTGGAGGAGGAGACTGCTAACATTCTAGTATCTTTGCCAAGAAAACCCCAATTGGGGTCACCTAGAGTTAGATATCATTGAAACAGTTGAACAACAAAAGAACTTGATCTCTTACTAGCCTGAAAAACTTGAAAAAAAAATTCTGAATTTAACATAATCCAAATACAATTAGCATTTTTGTATACAAGGGTAGAAGAAGAGAATATACATGAAGTTGTGAATCTTTTACATTCAGCTTGCTTTTCCATTTAAGAATGTGTAATGTGTGTGTGTTGCTGTCCACATAAATCATGTGTCTGAGTCTGTCTAGATATAGTCTGCACAACAATGTGAACAGATATTTCTAGAGTGTCGTAAGCCTACCATTCTACAGGGGAAACTGATTATTGCCAAGGCGGGAGCAGAGAATTGTTTCTTCAAGGCCATCCTAAAAGAGGTAAGAATTCTAACTCGGATATGGACTAGAATGAGATCAATCTGCCTCACCTAAATAGTGCTAGGCTAGTAAAAATTGTTTTTAAGTTCAAGTCATTTTCCTGATCATATCCTTTCCTTTTAGGAGAAAGGAATAACCCATATAACCAAAGGCTTTACTCTCTTCTCCCCAAATGCCGCACAGAGACACATAATGACTTGCAAATAACCCCATTTATCCAAGTCCAAAGCAAATAGAAATCAGAGAAGTAATACACATTAGAATATATCAGATAATACACAGGGTAAATGAGCTGTCCCATTGGGAGTGAGATATCTCTGCTGAATTCAAAGAAAGAGGTGAGGGGGGAGAGAGAGAGTGAGGGGGGGAGAGAGGGGGGGGAGAGGGGGAGAGAGGGGGGGGGAGAGGGGGA
>CM053770.1:600202422-600231074 GCA_028658325.1 Potorous gilbertii | reverse complement strand
GGGGGAAAGCATTCAAAGCCCATGAGTCAAGCCATAGCCAAAACCATGTTCTACCCCTAAGTAGATTTTCATTTTTTTCCCTCTTTTTTTTTTTTTAAATAAAATCTCCCCAAACCATCACTTTTTAATCTTCCCCAGACTGGGCTTCATCTTCAGACCCTTCATCCCCAGACTTTTCTGGTGCTGGGCTAGCAGACTTTTTCTTTTCTGGAGGGCTTTCCGGCTCCTCATCCTCTTCTTTAGGGGAAGGAGTCTTTTCCTTTGATGCCTTTGATGCTGTGGGACGGCCCACTTTTCCTTTGCCTTTTACTGGACTTGGTGTCACTAAAAGAAAAAGAAGGAAGGATTGGGGAAGGAAACAGACATAAAAACAAAAACAAGTTTTTCATGAGGACTAGCTTCCCCTAAAAATAAAAAAATAAAAAAATTCTACACAGCCATTTCCCAAGGAGGACCTTTTCAAAACCAAGATGGGAGAAAAGCTGACCCTCAATTTCTAAAGTCAAAACCAGTCACAATAAATGGCTGCATATTTGTTGCAATAGAAAACCACTCCACTTTACAAAAACTCACAAGTATACAATCCTCCCAACCCCTACTTACTCATCAAACTTCAGGTTGTCTTTGTCAAGGCAAAGTCAAGATTCCCTATCTGCTGTGAGGCAGGTGGAGCTGGGTGGACACTTTCTAACATGGTCTCTGACCCTAGATGCCAGTTCCTATTTCACAATTTGCACAAGAGACGACCAGCCCATGGCCTCGGACATGCCACGATTTAGTGTACTATTTATGTATTTCTTTACCATTTAGTATGTATGAAACTATGATTTTATTTATGTTCCTATCTTTTTAACGCATCACTGAAGAAATTTTTGAGCAGTGCTCCTAACCCCATTTTCCCACGGGTTTTTATTGCACGATTTTGCATCATGTGGCACTTTTTGGGAATGCATATGTTGTGTTATAGCAGAAATAATTGTACACTGTTCAATGACTTGCTGAATGAACTAAAAAAAATGTAATGTGAAAGTTAAAAACTGAAAATGATAACCAAAATGAGGAATTGGTAAACTAGAAAAATAACAGCATGATAAAAATATACACACAAAAAGCAAACTCAGCACTGAAGTGAGTGAAGACAAATTTGGTTCTTATCTGAGTGTGTGAGTATAGGTGTGACAGAAAGCCCAAGGGCCAGAAAGAAAGTAAAGCCATATAGCCTTACACGTAGCTAACATTTTAATTTTTATGATGTATGTTTGCATATATTCATGATTTCAAAATTTTACTAGTAGTTTAGAAGATGGGTATTTTATCAGCAAAATCAAAATGAGACAAGATTAAAATTAAATTCTAATAGGTGCATTGATGAAACTATAATCACGTATTTTAAAGCCTCACATAATTATTATTCCTAACTCTTGTTTACATCCTATGGGTACCACAAAATAAAGATAAATGCTTCAGATTCCTGGAAGGATTGTAGTCATTATTCCCTAAGATACATCCTTTCCTGAACAAGACACTCATTCAGTCAAACTTCATTCTTATAGCAGCCACGAGCATGTTGAGTTTCTAGCATTCCTCTTAGGTTAGCCAGCCCAATATCAAGCCCCAATGCAGAATTTCTGCAGATGAAAGTTTTACTAATTCTTGAATGATAATATTTAAAAAGAGCATGTTGGCTTCCCCAATACTGAGCTCACCTGTAGCCTTTAGCCTAGGTTTGGGCATTTTCTTTTCTTTCCTTTCAGGCTTGGATTTCTTCACGATCTTTTTGTTTTTCTTTTTTGAACTTCCATAATCACTATCATCATCATCTTCCATTAGGAAGTCTTCATCACTGCCAGAATCTTCTAAAGGAAAGAAAAAATGTCAACGCCCGGCTTAATTTATATACTCTTGCAAGTAGAGCACAGAATGAGGGGGTCTACTATTCCTGCACTCTACTCTCAGCTGCACAACTGACTTGTTAGGTGCCATCAGTGGCCCCATCTGTAAAACAATGATAACATGTACCTCACATGCAAGTATCATGACTGACTTGTTTGAAGAAAAGATCAACAAGAGGGAAAGATTTATAAAACCTACTATGAGTAGGAATTGGTGTTTTTAGTTAACTACAGAATACATGCCAAAAAAAAAAAAATTACCCAAACTGAAATTTATGAAATATCTACATGCTATTAATAATACACCTACAAGGGTGTGGAAAAACTCCAAACCCATAAACAACCAACTTATACTTGTGTGGAATTATTACTTAAATAGCATTTTTAAGAGTAGAAAACATACATATTTATGAGTCAGTACATCTCTAATTCTCCAGTTGGTAATCCTGAGGCTCTAAGAGAGAGCTCCCCAGTTATTATTGGAGGATACCTTTAAGAGACAGTGATGGAGGTCACACTTTCACTTACTCTCCTGGAATGGAGCCTCTTCTTCCTCCTCTGGTTCTTCTTCACTGCCCACGTCTTCCATGAGCATCTCTCTCTGCTTGGAAGCTGCTTTGGATGCTGCCTGGCGCTGCTGGCGAACATTTTTGTGATCTTCTTTTTCATCTTCACTATCCTCTGCAAAATTAAAGCCACAACAATACAATGATATAAAATGCTTTGATTCCAGGGGCTAACTGAGCAAGGAAATAGATTCTTAGCCAGTATGGAATTTAAGAATAAAATAAGAAGCAACAGATAAAAGGGTGTGGTCAAATCTGTTTGGCCGCACAGGAACATCACCAGTAATTAATTTATACGTGCAAAATTTAATTCATTTAGCTTAACTGAATACAAAAAGATCAAATCTGAAAATCCTCACTAAGTATTAACTACAATTATTCTAAAAATTCCAAACTCTAAAAGTAATGCGCTTAAACAGTACTATCACTCTAGATATAAAATACTAGGAAGTATACATCTGTAGACCAGTGGTATCAAACTTAAATAAAAACAGGATCCCTGTTAGCCAAATACTGATTTAGAAAACCACATATTAACATTATCTACATTGCATTATACTTTCATGTATTGTTAAATATGTCCCAATTACATTTTAATCTGGTTTGCATGATAGTTTTGCAAAAGTTCCATTGCAAACAACATTAAAAGGGTAAACTTGAAGGAAATGAACTTCCAAAAATGAAAACTCTGGGTCTCACTTGTCTTTCCTAAAATTCTGAATCACAATACATTGGGCTATTAAACTTTAGGTTAGAAAAAGATGTCTGTCTCCAAATATTGTGGAGACAAATGCTGAAAACTAAAAATAAATAAAGTTTTTAAAAAAAGAAAAATGTGGAAATAGTAGAAAAGAGAGAATATATTTTTTAAAAGACCTCCTCCTAAAAAGTAGCAAAAAAAAAAACCAAACCCATTTCACCTGGAGTTAAAAGATCTGATTTCAACTCCTGGCTCTGTTGTTTACTACCTAATTAATCCTCCAAGAAGTGATAATCACTCAACCTATGAGTTTTCACCTATAAACAGAGAAGGTATTTGTCCTTCCCTTGTCTCATAGAGTTGTGAGGATTTAAAACACAGAACATATAAAACAGTACTATAAACACGTAAGCTCTTATTACTGGTGTTAAAATATAAAGTGCCTTAAAAATCATTAAAATGTGACATACATTAAAGTTATCATTACCAGTTTGCCAAGTTTTTAAGCTGGGAGATGTTTTATTTTTAAATAAATTTTTACTGATGTCTTTGTTTTGGATTATATAGTTATCTCCTGTATCCCTTATATATGGGAACTATCCCATAACAAACAGTATTTTTAAAAGACACAAAGAGAGAAGAGGAAAAAAAATCAGCACAAAGGATCAAGGTCTGAAAACACAGGCAATATGTAATACCAATGGACTTTCCACCTCTGCAAAGGGGTATATTAGGAATGTCCTCTCATATCAAGTAATGCTTAATATTTATAATTTTGTTACATTTATTTGTTAACAGATCTTAAGATACTGCAAATGTCAAAGTGCCGATCAACGAGGAATATGGTTTTTTTTATCATTTATATCTTACGTACCAAAATAGAATATATTTTGTATATATAAGGAAAACTTTTAAACTTTTCACTTACATAAAAAAATCAGGCAGTATACAGTTGTACTGATTAAAAATATAAAACATAAAAGAAGTTCCTTCCACTGGCAATACATTTATTAAAAATCGTCCAAAGGTAGTTTATTCCTGAATAACGTAATGACTGCTGGACCCTAGGACACAGAGCCAGGTATCCCTGCATTGATTGGTGATTACCTGTAACCCCTTCTATAGATTTGGAAGTATGCTTGTTGTTTTCAAATTTAGCTTTCTTCCCCTTTGGAGTCTTTTTTGGTAATGTCCACCAGCCTTACCATCATCATTAGCTCTGAGGTCCATCACCTTTAATGCTCAAATTTTCTTACTAAGAGAACAAAGGATCCCCTGACATAAGTTACACAAAATTTAGCCTACCAAGTTGGGAACCATGATTAATATTAAGAGAAAGCATCTTGTATCCTTTGGGCACTCAAGAAAATATTAAAGAATTAATGATTTGGTTTGTGGTCTACTAGGAGGTGGTTCTCCAATAAAATCATACGTGAATGTCATGGGGACAGAGATCACTAGGTAGAACCAAAGGTTAATGCAATTTCTTTTGCATTTAGAAATATGGGTATTATTACACTTTGAATAAAAATAAAAGTGAAAGTAATTTTTAGAAAGCGGAAGTACTCAACAGGTCTAAAGTCATCAAACCTTTGTCAATGTGGTAAAAATAATTAAATTAGTAGCCTCATTTGAAAGAAAGTCTAGCACTGCAAGGGCAGGTAAGAAAACAATATGATTAAAGTCTGTTGGAATAAAATTCATTCAACTCTGGTAAGAAGGCACAAATCTTCACATCCTTTATGACAGCACCCTTCACAAAAAAACCTCTATTATGTTAAGAGGAGTCCGAACTAAATAACAGAAGACTTCAAGTGAAATTCTGACGAAAGTATTGAAGGCATCCTCTGGGAATGCTTCATAAGGTGGCTTTCTAAGTGAAGAAGGGAAAAATAATATTTCTAGTAAACCTAACTACATAAATACCTGGTGAGTGTGAATCATCTTTCTTGGTCTTCACATCTTTTTCTTCAGAGTCCTCACTGTAGGTACAAAAAATCATGTTAATAATCTCTGAAAAGGCTGGGAATGACTCAAGGAAGACTGGATACTCTGGAATCTCACATGAACAAAGACTTGATTGAAGACTATCACTTTTTGTCAGAAACAACTAGCAATAAAATGGATATCCATTAATTGAGAATGGATAAACATTACAGTATACTAATGTAACAGAATATTACTGCTCTGTAAGAAATGATTAAAAGGATGAGAGATCTGGGAAGAATTGTATGAACCAAGGGGGGCCCAGTATAAGGACAAAATATAGAACTTAAAGAGTCAGGGAGAACTGTGTTCAAATCCCACCTCAAACACTGACTGTGTGATCCTGAGGCAAGTCACATAACCTCTATTTCTTCATGTGCAAAATGAGAAGTTGGACTAGATGACCTCTAAGGTTCCTTATAGATCTCAATTTCTGAGTTATAAACTGATGAAGAAGTAAGTGGCCTGAACCAGTTGAATAACTAATAGAAGTGACTGCAATAATACAAAAGAAAATAACTTTAAAAGATAATGCAGTAATAACAAAAATCACAATTGCAGAACAGGAGTGTCAACCTCAAATAGAAACAAGAGTTACCAAACATTACACAACAATCCCTGTGGAACACACATTAACTTAGAAAACTATCTATTTCTATATTGTTAAGCTGTTTGGTCAGTGTTGCTTATTTATCTTAGATAGCCATAAAAGACACACTCATTGAAAATATTATTCTATATTCTATTGTAGTTTTACTTTGTTAAATATTTCTCAATTAAATTTAACCTGGTTTAGGCTGTGTTCAGGAGTGCTGATGAGCTATAAGTTTAACACTTTTGCTATACCAGAACAGAGAGATGATGAAGCATGTCCCTCGTCTCTTGTCAGAGAGATAAAGAACTAAAAAGTAAAAAAAAAAAAAGAGACATACATTTTTAAGACAATTCGTGAATTTGTTTTGCTTGAAAAAACTTGTCTCTGTAGGGAGGGTTGGTGATTGTGGGATGGAATGACAGTGAAACCAAAAAAAGAACATCCATAAAATCATGAAAAAAAAAATGCACATATGAGAACAGGGGCAGCTAGGTGGCGCAGTGGACACAGCACTAGCCTGTGGTCAGGAGGATTTGAGTTCAAATTCAGATTCAGATATATTTACTAGCTGTGTGACCCTGGGCAAGTCATTTCACTTTAACTGTTCCCTCACCCTCCACCCTTCTCCAAATACACATATGAGAACACAGATGCGCAGAAGAGGACTTAAATAAACAGGGCTGTATGGTATTCCTTGTAGTGTATTTTTCAGTTGTGTTAAGACTCTTTGTGACCCCACTTGGGGTTTTCTTGGCAGAGATACTTGAGTGGTTTGCCACTTCCTTCTCGAACTCCTTTTATAGATATATAGGAAACTGAGGCAAATTGGGTTAAGCAAGTTGCTCAGGGTAACACATCTACAAGGGTCTGAGGCCAGATTTGAACTCAGGAGGGAGTCTTCCTGACTCCATGACCAAGTACTCTATCCACTGGGACACTTAGCTGACCTAGTATATTTAAGATACATTTAAAAAACAAGCTATATGTAAGTTTCACATAAAATTCTCATTTTTTGTTCTCTGCAAAGGGACTTTTTTTATATCTGTTAAATTCAGAAGAAAAAAAAGCTACAAAAGTTTCTGTCTTACCCTGGATAGTTAAATTATAATAGAACAAGGGCAACAGATTCCTCTCGCTCCTAGTATTTTCAGTAGGTCATCTATTTGATAAATTTATAATCCTTCATAGCCCCTATGAAAAATACTGTTTCCAAACACCAGAAGAGCAAACGATTCCTTCAAAGGGTACATATTTCTCAGGTATATGTAGGCAAGGGTTCACATATGGACATAATCTAAGGGTAAATGTGAATATTGCAAAGTAACTTTATAGTGAAATGTATAGAGGGGGTTTATTAAGCTAATATTTTCAATGAGGATGTCTTTTATGGATATCTATTTGGGGGTAGAGGGGAAGTTCTTGCTAGCAAGATAAATAAGCAACACTGGCCAGACAGTTTAACTTATGGGCAGGTCTATACATCTGCAAAGGGACTTAATTTAATTTATTGGCTGGAGACACATAAACACACATCACTTCCTCTCACTGATTATGCACATCATTCACTTTCCCACCAAATACCTTAGAATATTTTTAAAGGAACGTAATAAGCTACACAACCTAAATGCTATTGTCTAATAATTTTCTGACCAAGCAAAAGCCATCCTAAAATGAGCCAGTAAAATAAAAGAGAGAGGTGTTTTAAACATATACCCATTTCTGCCCCCCTTTCCCCTTGAGAGTACATTAAAATAACATGGTACAATGGAAAGAAACCTAGATTTGGAGTCAAAAGGATCAAAGCTTCATTCTTGGTTCTTTCTCCTTCTGTGTGACCATGGGAAAGTTACAAGCTCTTTGGGCCTCAGTTTCCCATTTAGCAAAATGAGGGATGAAGGGATTGGGCTAACTGATATCTAAGATCATATATATCTCTAATACTCTACCATCTTATCATGCTAAGAAAATGTTAATCCTTTCTCCTTACTTTCTCTTTAGAATTCATTTTGCTTCACTAATGACTCCCTTAATCTCTTACTTCCCCCTCCTTTTCCCTTAACCCTTTGTCCCTATTTCCTTGTTAGGTAAGATGTCTATCTGTACCCAACTGTGTGTACACTGTGTGTAACTATGCGTATGCTTTCCTCCTCTAACCGAGATGAGTGAGGTTTAAGTATCATCTGATCTCCTCCCCCATGACCCCTCCTTGCTGTATAAATTCTCTGCACACCCCATTTATGTGAGATTCCTCACTCCTCCTTTTCCTTCCCCTCCCCTCCCAATGTGTTCCTCTTCCTCACTCTTTCTATTCTTTTGAGATCATCAAAATAAAAAGAATCACTGCCTGGACCACTGTTTAATTAGACCTCCTCTATGACCCCTCCCAGTGATAACACAATTCTGAGTGGCTACATGTATGATCTTCCAATACAAGAATTTAAAGCAATTTTACTTGATTAATCCCCTATGACTGCTCATTCATGTTTTTTATGTGTCTACTGACTCCTGTGCTTGTATGTTAAATTTTCCAGCCAGCTCTCTCCTTTCGTCAGGAATGCTTGTCTTGTTAAAAGTCCATTTATTTCTCCTGCTATAGGGGAGTATATAATGATAAGATAATACTCAGTTTTGCTGGTATTCTTGGTTCTAAACCTAGATCTTCTGTCTTCTGTAATACTGCATTCCAAGCTCTATGAGGCTGGCTCTATCACTGTGGCTGTTAAAACCTGGCACTAAATTCATTTTGTCTACTTGCTATGTTGTCTTTCTTTTTGACCTGGGAACTCTGGATTTTGGCTATAATATTACAGGAGTTTTTATTTTGGAATTTCTTTAGGTGACAGTGAATCCTTTCAACTTCTACTTTGCCTTTTGTTTCTAAACTATCCGGACAGTTTTCTTTTATCACTTCTTGAAATATGTCTAGGTTCTCTCTCTCTCTCTCTCTTTTTTTTATTTATGGCTTTCAAAGTAGTCCAATGGTTCTTAAATTATTTCTGTTTAATGTTTTCCAGGTCAGTTTTTGCTATGGGATCCTTCATTTTCTTCTATTTTTCAGACTTTTGTTTTTATTTTATTATTTCTTGATGTCTCACAGGGTCATTACCTTCAATTTGGCCAATTCTAATTTTCAAGGAGTTGTTTTCTTGAATAAGGTTTTGAACCTCTTTTTCTAAGTTATTAATCTCTTTTCTTATCTTTCTTCCCTAGCTCTTGCTTTTCCCATTTTTAAAATATAATTTTTAGATCTATTTCTTCTAGGAATTCTTGTTGGATTTGTGTACATAGCTGCATTTTTCTTGGAGACTTTGCTTAAAGATTTTTTCTGAGTCGTACTCTTCTCTGTCTTGAGCTTCCCCTGTTACTATAATACCTCTTTATGATGAGGTTCTTGCTTATTCTTCTTGACTTTGTACTTTATATTAGTCCAGGGCCTAATTCACTCTTGTGAAGACAGAGTGGAGGTGTGTGCGTGTGTGGGAATGACTAGTCTAAGCTTTTGTCCTCATGTCCTTCTTTTGCTTTCACAGCTCTGTCTAGAGAGGGGCTTGTGCCCATAAGTTTTCTGTGCTTCCAAACTAGTTTAATCTGGGGAGATTTCTGATCTTCCTGATATGAGTCCTGCAGCAGGTTCTTGACCCAGGTTTGGATTTGTTGGTTTGTTCCTAGTTGGGAGTAGAAGCTCAGCCACTATTAGCCTGCTGGGAGGCTCTGGAGTTGGAGACACTAAGCTTTGCTTCCAGGATCAGAGTCACCCAGCCATCATTTGCTTCTGGAACTTTTTTCTTGCTTAGTACACAACTGGGTCACTGTTCACAAATGCTCCTCTCTACACTGGATTTGTGACATGGTGCTAGGTAGTAGATGACAGAGCTGCCAGATGACACCTGATCCCACACCCAGGGGTGTTCAGGGATCCCCCAGGATCACTTTCTGTTGCTTTATCTTGGCCCTTTCAGTTCCTAAGTATCAGGATGCTCCATAACATGCTCATGACCAGACTCCATCACCAGGGTCCTCAACCCTTACTGGCTCCCAAAGCTGCCCTGGGCTGAAAAAAATGATTCAGTCAGACTTTTTCCTGGCCTTTCAGATCAGATATCTGTCAAGGAGATATGTCAGGTGAGCTAGACTCTTATTGTTTCCTTTCATTCTACCACCTTGATTCAGAAAATACAAATCCTTATATTCCTTCTAATCTTAATTCAGCAAACTGTATTCTAATCCTGACTCTGTAATTAACTGTCAGTTACATGATTTTGGGCAAAGTACTTCATACTTCTCTATGCCTTACTTTCTATATCTGTCAATGAAGGGATAAAATTGGCTATCTCCTGAGATACCTTCTAGTTTTATAATTCTATGATTGGGAAAAACTAAAGGAATAGATATTCATGCAGAAAGGCAGTTCTTATTACTAATTAATTTTTGAAAATAAAAGGACTATTGGTCCCCCATTCATACTCAAATTATTCTATTAAGGCTAGGAGTAACTAACAAAGAGATCAGATGAACCAAAAGATCCACTTCAAGGAAATCTGCCATTCTGAAAAATATACATATGTCTCTATTATTACACTTGTCAATTATTACCTGTTAATATAAGACACACAACTCAAATTGCTATCCAATTTGCTATCACAATTACTACACCCCTACTGTTGTCTTCAGTCCTCCTATAGTCCTGTTTACAGACTTCTAAGGCAAAGCCTGGAACTCTATTAGAGAAGGACTAATAATAGTTGATCGTGATTACAAGTGCAGAATGCACAAAGAAAAATCAATTTCAATTAATATGAAGAAATAAATGTAATATACATTCAATTTGGTAACAATTCATTCAGTTACCATGGGACAACAGAGGGATCACTGAAGCAAAGGAAAAATTCTTAATAATACAGGCCATTACTAGTAACTGACAATTATTTATGATTTGCAAGGTTTGCAAGGCATTTATTTGTTAAGTACAAATATTACCCTCATTTTAAAGATCAGAAAACTGAGAGTCAGAGAAATTTTAACTTTGCTTATGATCATACAACTAATGAGTAATGCTGATAGCATTTGAATCCAGGTCTCTCCTGACTCCAAATCTGACACTCTTCCAAATAGGAATGTACAAAAGGAAAGAAAATAAATTTTAGGTCTAATTAACACCAAGCTATATGAGAAGAGGAAATCTATAAAGCTAACTCTTGGGAGAACTAATAATAAGAGCACAGACACTCATCCAAGTTGAGCTAATACAGTCTGGCCTAGAGGCAGAGGATATATATGGTCCAGTCCAGGACAAATAGATTTTATTTACCTTCCAAATTTAAAATTCTGTAATTCATTCTACTTCCTTTATTTTCTACCCATAAAAACTCACTTTAAAGATTCTATAAGAAAAGCAAATGAAGATCTTTAGGTTGGACCAGGATAATTAGAGACTAACCTAGGTCAGACACTATCGATACCTAATGTTTTAACTCTTACCAACTTAGTACTTCACTAAATGAACTTTTGTTTGGTCTCATTTTGGGGCAATGAATTCAACACTTCAACGTTAATAACTTAAAATAACTACAACAAATATTTTTACTTGATCTTCCTATCAAGTCAAACAAGTCAAGACAGTTTTAAGTCAGCCTTCCCTATCATAGACACCTTCTATTATACAGGATACCTATTTCCATCACAGTCATTCTCATAAGGGGACCTGGGATTCCCTGCTTGACTAGACTCCAATTTTGTAAAGGTTAAAGACTAAAGTCTTTAATCAAGGAAAAACATGAGCCTGTACCCAAACTCAACTCCCTTAATTCCTGATCCAGTCCTTTCTGTTACGGACCAGAATTTTGAAAATGTGATCAGAAACAAGTCTGAGTGGTAAAAATTCTGGATATCTAAATATATATCTATATATACAGATATATATATACATATAGATATACAGATGTATAATCTGACTATCTTAAAAAACAATTTTTCTCAGGAACACTAATTTGGCAATTTGATCTACACAAGTAAATGGTTAAAATATTGGGCATATATATATATTAGTTTTCATAATGGCAAAAAGATGGAAAGGAATTAACAAATTGTGGCATAAAATCTGTAACAATGACAAATGTGAGGAATTTCAGAGAAACATGGGATGACTTACATTAACTGATAAATAATGAAATTAAAACCAGGAAAATATGGACAATAACCATGATAAGGAAAATTAAAACAACAGGTAATAGGGTGAAGTTCAATTAATTGCCATAACCAAGAAAATTCCTGGAGAACAGGGGATGAAATGCATTTCCTTGCTCTTGGAAAGAAGCTATTTTGTCTAGCTGTGTTTCTTTGTTACAAAGGAGGATTTGATGAGGGAGAAGTGAAGGTATATTAGATAACGAAAACAAGAGAAATAGCACCATTCTTACCTATCTTCCTGTGAATTTTTCCCAGACCGCCTCTTGTTTTTAGCCTCTCTGGGTGATGATCGAATTTTCTTAGCTGGAGGGGCTGAATCTCTTCCATAATCTTCATCTTAATGGTTAAAAATGAAATTAATTGTTTGCTTCCTAGAATAAAAATGAGCACTACATTCTTATTCAAGGTGTTCCTTTGTAATAGCTGGGATCGGGGTCCCCCTAAGACAAGGAGGGAGTCTTAGTCTTTTTGTGTGTCATGAACCCCCAAGCAGTCTAGTGAAGACTCCTCAGGATTAAAATTTTGAATGCATAAAATAAAATGTGTAGATAACAAAGAAAATTTTAAAAAATTCATAGATCTCCAACGTTCTATCATTTCAGGCAAATGTTTCACAACTACAATTTCACAGGATTAAAAATCCCTCTGGATATAGAGGCAAAAGAGCTTTACCATAGCATTAACAGGAACTCAGAATTTGTGCTCATTTTCAGATAAGCTTATGAGAGAAAATTGTATCAGAAGGTTGAAATCCAAGAATGAATTATTATTACTGATAATTTATATATGCTTACTGTGTGCTAGGCACTGTGTTATTTACAAACATTACCTCATTTCATCCTCACAAAAAACCTGGTGGTAGGTGCTATTATCACCCCCATTTTACAGATGAGGAAACTGAGGCAAATAGTGGTTAAGTGAGTTTCCCAGAGTCATACAGCTATTAAGTGTCTGAGGCCAGATTTGACCTTGGCTCTTCCTGACTTCAGGGCCAATACTCTATATACTAGGCCACCTAGCTGCTTATCTACCAAGGAAAGTAAACCTGAAAATCCATGAGCCGTAACACACATACAGGATCTTAAAGTCTAATGAATACAAGAATTTAAAAAAAACACACAAAAAACTATTTTATTTTTTCAAGATATCCCTATCACAGAATTATAAGGTAGGTGGTACAGTAGATTGAGTACTAGACCTGGTGTCAGGCAGACCTGAGTTTAAAATTGGCTTCAAACACTTAAGTAGCTGTATGACTCCTGGGGAAGTCACTTAATTTCTTCCTGCCTCAGTTTCCTTATCTGTAAAATGGGAATAACACCTACTTCACAGAATTGCAGTAAGGATAAAATGCGATGTTTGTAAAATGCCTTGCAAATCTTAAAACTCTACATAAGTGCTTCTTACTATAATACTATCTAGGTATTAATACAGAAACAGGATTTTCCTTCAAGGTGAGACTTTTAAAAAAGCATTTAATATTAGAGTACATTTCGGGATATATACTACTCTTGAAAGGGTATAAACTTACCTGCATCATCAGATTCCTGAAACTGTGAATAATCGACCACCTTCCTGTTTCTGTAAGAAAGAATATATTGAGCCATTAGAACCCCATTCAATAATAGTCAAGAGGAATAACAGAAACACCTCTTTGTGGACCTTTTAAATGTGTCTCACAGATGTAGGGATTTTGAGATCCATGACAAAGACAATGTTTATAAATCAATTCCAACTAAGATGATGCTTTGGCCCCCAAAAGACATTTTTAATGTAATTTGGCCCACAAAGGGCATGATGATTCAAAGAAATTCAAACTACGAGCACTACAATTTTAAAGATCTTGTTATATTTGAAGAAATCCACTGCACTCATTTCTAATGTACTTTCTCATGATCTCACCCAGAAATTAAAATCAACTTTAAAAACTAGTTATAGAGAATTGTATGTTTTTCATTTTAACAATAATGCAGATCCATTCATCAAACTAAACAAAATGCACATCAAGTATTTTAACAAGTCAAATACAAATTATTAACTCAAGAATTAACAATTATATATGCCCAAAGGGCTATAAAATCATGCATACCTTTTGACCTAGCAATTCCACTACTAGGTCTGTATCTCAAAAGAGATTTAAAAAACAAAAAGTAAAAGGATCTATATGTACAAAAATATTTATAGCAGTTCTTTTCTAGGGGTAAAGAATTAGAAGTTGAGGGTAAGCCCATCAACTGATGAATGTATGAACAAGT
Source organism: Potorous gilbertii (assembly GCA_028658325.1). NCBI lineage: Eukaryota > Metazoa > Chordata > Mammalia > Diprotodontia > Potoroidae > Potorous > Potorous gilbertii. The sequence goes on along the minus strand of CM053770.1, from coordinate 600,216,894 downwards.
TCTGGCATGAGATTATGATGGAAAACTACTGCTGTAAGAAATGATGAGCAGGATCATCTCAGAAAAACCTGGAAAGACTTGCACAGGCTAATGCAAAGTGAAATGTACTTTGTACAAAGTAACAGCAATATTTTAAGATGATTCAACTGTGAATGACTTAGTTATTCTCAGCAATACAATAATCCAAGACAACTCTGAAGGACTTAAGGTGAAAAATGCTATTCATCCCCAGAGAAATATGTGAGATGGTGTCTGAATATAGATCAAAACATACTTTTTAAAACGTTATTTTTCTTGAATTTTGTCAATGTTTTTCTTTTGACATGACTATTATGGAAATGTTTTGCATAACTACACATGTATAACCTATACTGAATTGCCTGCCTTCTCAATGGGGGCGAAGAGGGTTAGAAGGGAAACAATCTGGAGCTCAAAGTTTTAAAAACAAATGTTAAAAATTGTTTCTCCATGAAATTGAGGAAAAATAAAATACTAAATAAAAGCTAAAAAAATTAACAGTTCCAATAAAGCCTGAGAAATTTGACAATTTTTTGAGACTTATCTCTTTAGTTAATCACTCAATTTCTATTGCCTTGGTTACTTGTTACCAGCTATTCTCTCATCAAATCGGGTGATTTTTCTTTTTATTAAAAGTTTACCCAGTCTTGGTATTTATTCTCCCTAGTTTCCCCAAGTATTACTAAACAACAGAAAAACAGATCAAAGCTTTATATCCACTTCTTTATTCCTAGTAATACATACGTACTCAGTCACAAACTTGACTATTACTGGTGTTATCGTGAAAAAAAGCAGCTTTTCTCCTCATAACAATGATATTGTTAATCTTTTTTACTTCTTAACACCAATTAAACAAAATGAAGATTAAATCAAATGACTACTTTTTATAACTGAACTAAAAATAAGTTTTCCTAAATGCTTGATGTTGATCAAATATTTTAACTAAGGAAATTATCACTGCCCCTAATTATTAAAATTATTTGACTTATTTGGTTAAGTGACTATATTCTCCTTAATCTTCAAAGGATGCTATGTATTATTCAGTATGCAACTAAAAGTAGAAAAGGTACAAATAAATTTATATCCATGGATTGACTTAAAATTTGAAAACATATTTTCCCATTTCCCACTACTGTGGGGACTTTTCAAAGCATTTTTTTCAAGTCCTACTTAACATAAAGAAAACTCTAAGTAATTGGCAATATATCACTTGACATAAAGATAATATAGTCAAGAGAACAGATTTGAAATGCAGAATTGAATATATGTTTTTGGACATGGCCAAGAATTTGATTATGAATATTTGTTGTAAGGGTTTTTCTTTCAGTTATTTTTCAGTTAGGAGGGAGAGAAAACAGCCATCTCAGGGAGGGAGTGAGGAAGGAGAGGTAGGAAGGAGAAAATAATCTAAGATATATGGAAGTGATTGTAGAACACTGAAAATAAATAAAATAATTATTTTTTAAAAAGGAGAGAAAAAACAATGCTTGTTAATCAGTAAAAAGTTAAATGGCACCCCCACAAAAGTGCTCATGAGATTTACTTAAAGGCCTCTAACAAAGGAGAACCTACCACCTCCCAAAGCAGCCCATTCCCATTTTTGGATGGTTCTAATTTGCAAGGAAGCTTTTCCTGACATTATGTCTAAATTTGCCCCTGCAATTTCCACTCTTTTCCACCAAAACATTCCAGGTTCTGTATTCTAGGGCCAAAGTGAAAAAATTCAAACTCTTTCTCCGCAGGATACTCCTTCAAAAATATCTGAAGCCAGTTATTTTGTTTCCTGAAGTCAAACTAAAACCCCCAATTCTTGGATAACCTAGAAGTCTTATTAATTAGAGCAGGAGTAAAGAAGAATGCCCATTATCACCTCCCTATAAGCAGTAAAACAAGAGAAAGACACCGAAGGAGTAAAAATAGGCAATGAACAAAACTATCACTCTTTGCAGATGACAATGGTGGTATACTTGGGAGAACCCCAGACAACAAATTAAAAAAAAAACTGTTGAAATAATTAACAACTTCTGCAAAGTTGCAGGACATAAAATAAACATATGTAAACCATTGGCACTTCTATATGTTACCAATAAAGTCCAGCAGGAAGAGATGGAAAGAGAAATTCCATTTAAAATAAATGCAGACAATATAAAATACATAGGTGTCTATCTGCCAAGACAAACCTAGGAACAATATAACACAATTACAAAAAAACTTTTTGCACAAAGTCAGATCTAAACAACTGGAAAATTAATTAATTCTCACGGGTAGGTTGAGCCAACATGTTAAAAATGGCAAGTTTACCTACCTCAATTTACTTACTCACTACCATACCAAAGTACCAAAAAATTATTTCACAGAGCTAGAAAAATATTATAAAATTCACCTGGAAGGACAAAAGGTCAAGAATATCAAGAGATTCAATGGAAAAAAAATGTGAAGGAAGGTGGCCTAGCAGCACCCGATCTCAAACTTGTATTACATACATACATACAAACAATCTGGTACTAAGAAATAGCGGTAGATCAGTGGAATAGATTAGGCACGCATGTAGTTAAAAATGCCCATAGTAATCTAATATTTGATAAATGCGAAGATCCAAGTTTGGGTGACAAGAATTCATTATTTGACAAAAATTCCTGGGAAAACTGGTAATCATTTACCAGTTAGGAAGCTCACGTGGTCAACCATAAGAATGCTGACCAAGATATCTCCATCCTGTTTTACTCAAATTCCATGTCCAAATACCCACCACGGGGGAGACGTCTTGATTCTTTGGAAAGTCCTTCAACTTACTGTTGTACCTCAGGAGCACTATCTCTTGCCCAATATGAGCAGGTGCTCATCTTATTATTTGATTACCAGAGATGATTTGCCTAAGAGGGTCTGTCAATCAATGAGATTCTGTACTTTACCATGCCCCTTCTGCATATTTGAGTACCAAACCTTATAAAACCAAGATCCTAAGCATTAGGGGCATTTCAGATCATGAGGAAGATCTGAGATCCACTTAGTTAGAGGGTACCATGGACCCTTTAATAAAGTGCCATTGGCTCAGAGGTCTTAGTTTCTTTTATTGCAGGTTGGATAATTTTAAACTCCACATTTAAACTCCATGTAAATTAAAACAACTGCCACACCATGTAAATTAAAACAACACCTACCAGAGTAGCTAATATGACAGGAAAGGAAAATGACAGATGATGGAAGGAATGCAGAAAAATTGGGGCACTAATGCACTGGTTGGTGGAAATGTGAACTGATAACCACCACTCTGGAGAACAACTTGGAACTATACTCAAAGGACTATAAAACTGTGCATACCAAATACCACTACTAGGTCTGTACCCCAAAGAGATCAAAGAAAAAGGATCTATATATACACAAAACTATTTATAGCAGCTTGGGTGGTAAAAAACCTGGAAACAGAAGAAATTCATCAATTGGGGAATGGCTGAACAAGTTGTGCGAAACGATCAGATTGATTCTGTCTTTTTAAAATTGATCCTAAATTCCAAAAGACTCATGGTGGAAAATGCTATACACATCCCAAGAAAGAACCATGGGGTCTGAATGCATATCAAAGCTTAATATTTTTTGGTGGGCTTTTTTCTTTCTCATTGGTTTTCCCCTTTGGTTCTAATTCTTTTTTACATCATGATTAATGTCAAAATGTCTGATATGACTATATACGTACAGCCTTATATCAGACTGCACACTGTCATGGGGGGAGAAAATTTAGAACCAAAATCTTGTAGAAGTAAATGTTGAAAACTAAAAATAAGTAAAAAGTGATCCTATTCACAACCAAATGATTTCATTCTGTTACTGCCTAAGTCATGGTTCTTTATCTCTTAACAATTCAGAAATTCAATAGGCTTGTAATAAGTTTAGAAATCCAGTTCTCTTACTAATCACTGTTCTCAAGGAAATCCGTTATCATTGAGGGATGTGGGTAAAGACCACAAAGTCTTTACACCACCAAGTTATCTTTCAAGGATGTCTAATTTGTTATTCCAAAATAATCTGGTCTACTATCTCTGACTTTGTGAGCAGATTAAAACACTGAACATTTCTTAGTCACAGGATGAAAGGAAGAGGTTGTTGATAGCTTCTCATTCCCAATCACATCGTCACCCATGCCTCAGATTTCTTAACAAATCATAGTGATTTAGGCATTCATGATGCCAACCTCTTTTAACCAATCATAACTTGTTCCTAGCCTACGATGTTCTGTTCTGTACCTCCTTAAAACTGTAAAAGAGAGATATTTCACTCATTTATTGTGCCTCAGTCTACCTTTAACTGCTACATGTGGTATATGATTTATAATAGCTCTTTTTTGTGGTGGCAAAGAATTGGAAACTGAGGGGATGTCCATTAATTGGGGAATGACGGAACAAGTTGTGGGATATGATTGTACTAGAATGCTATGTGAGCAGGATGGTTTCAGAAAAACTGGAGACTTACATGAACTAATGCAAAGTGAAGTGAGTAGAATTGGGAGAACACTGTATACACTAACAGCAATATTGTATTATGATCAACTGTGAATGACTTAGCTATTCTCAGCAATGCAATGATCCAATACAATTCCAAAGGATTTATGAGATGAAAAATGCTATTTACCCCAAGAGGAAGAACTGATGGAATCTGGATGCAGACTGAAACATACGGTTTTACTTTATTTTTTCTTAGGATTTTTTTGGGGTCTGTTCTCTTTCATAACATGGCTAATATGGAAATGTTTTCCATGACTGTACATGTATAATCTCTATCAAATTGCTTGCCTTCTCCTACATGGAGAAGGGAATTTGGAACTCAAAACAAAAATTTTTAAAAACAATATTAAAAATTGTTTTTACATATATCTAATTGAAACAAAAGTAAACAGGGGAAAAAACCTCCACATTTTCAATTGATCCTTACATATCATGAACTCAAGATCCTTCACCATCCTGGTTGCCCCCCTCTCTGGACACTCTCTAGCCCATGAATGTAACTTTCCAAACAACACAATATTTCAAATGAGGTCTGGTTATTATATAAAGTGGGGTTATAATCACCTTTTTCTTGAAAATTATAATTCTCACGTCAAATCACCCTGCTGACTCATAAACAACTTGTATTCCCGCATACCTCTGCATTGTGTAGTCCTGCAGAATTTTAGCCCTTAGGATAAGTATAGATCCTACCTATCTCTGGACCCTCTCAAATCTGGGCTGCAGGTCAGAAGATTTTAAGGCTTTCCTCTCCTTTTCAGAAATTCTAGGAAGTAGTGATCGCTTCCGTACTTAGCTAACCTGATCCTCAGAGGGACAGTCTGCTGCCAGATCACACTCAAAACTTTTCCCAACATCTTCAAGCCCTGTAGAGCTTGACTTCCACAGCAGGCATCTGCAAATCCTGAACCAACTCTCTTCTTTTATGAGGCATCTCCAAAATTACTTATCTATTGGAGAAAGTTACACCCTAAGTATGAAAACTACCACATAAGAAATAAAAACAGGTTGTGTAATAAGAGAAGGATCCTTGTAACATACTCAAAAGATTTCCTAAATAGAGGCCAAGACAGAAGCATTCAAAAACTTCAGTTCTCTTCTACCAAGTTAGAACTATAAGGCTAGTATTTCAAATTCACTTGCATCATTTTAAAGGAGCAGAAAAATAATTTTATCTATACAGCATTTTATTTTTAGCAGAGTCCAAAAACATAAATTCTCAGCTATTCCCAGTTAAGTTTTAAGACAGAAAGTCCCTGAGAAAAAAACAAACCACGAAGTAATAAAATAGATAAAAGACATTAAATCTGTTTAGTAATTTCCAGCACCAAAGATAATTTCTACATTACAGGCTAAATTTATGTGCGAGAGAACTTCTCACTATATATCAGTTTATGCATTAGCTCAGCTTATTAGAATGTAAACACCTTGAAAGCAAGAGCTGTCTTTATTCTTGAATTTACATTCCTTTGTATGTGGCACATCCTAAGGGCTTAATAAAATACTTATTTATACATTCATAATATCCTCTTATAGCCAAATCTTATCTACTTGGAATTATTCAGTAAATCTTTCTTTAAAATCCACAGCAGATCCCTCTTACCTTATTCTTGAAAGCAAGAGAAAAGCCTTTCAAGGCAAAAGTCAGAAAACGTGAACTAAAAAGCTGGAGAAGTCCATTTTTAACCTGGAAAGAACCTTTGAGATTAGTCTAACCCCTTCATTTTAAAGGAGAGTAAATGACAGCCAAGAAAAAGTCCATTTCAGACTTCTTTCATACGTGCGATAGTGATACAGTTGCCTCCTACCAACATAGTAGATGTTAGGAAGGAGGGGAGAAAAAGGAGAACAAAGGCCTGGAGGGCAGCAGCAGTAAAGCTATTCAGTGATGATTTGTGCTATAAACTCACATGGTATTAGTCATACTTATGGCATATTTAAATATAACTATGAAACCATCTACTCAAACCACACACACAATTAATTCCTGGATCCTCCATACCTTTATCCTTCTCCATTAGGTCAGATAAAAGAGACGTGACTATAGTTATAGCTTGACCTTGAACATAAAACACCTATCTGGAAAACTCCTGGATGAAATAACTTCACTTGCTAACTTTTCAGAGTTGTCCCACACCATTTCTGGTTTTTGTTCTTCAAATTCAAACTTGCGAAGGGTGAAATCAAAGAATACACGTTACACACACCACTCTCTCTATTGTTGGTTGGATTTATGATGTATCCTTCACCAGTTCCTCTAGTTGCAAATATCTTATTTCACCAGAATTATGTGAGAGGGAAAACATCTAAAAAGACATTTACAAAGCATTTAGGCTTTGCCAGTGCATCTATTTGTTGTCTGGGACCACTGATGTATTTCACAAAAAGGATGTCTGCCTCTCCTCTCAATTTTCTTTTTTAAACGTAAGTCATAACAACTCTATACAATCTGAATAGGGCAAGTCCCTATGTGTACTAAATAATGATGGGAACCTAATGTTTATATTAGATGCTTTCACATTTAATTGTTTAACAAATGCACTTAAAGTACCTCAGAAAAATGTAAGAATGTCCAAAAAATACCCATCATTAAAAGAAGCATAGGCTCTTAGAAGCACATCAAGTAAGCAAGGAATAATTTTCAATTTCTGAATATGAAATTGGGGAACAGAAGGGAAAAATAAAGAGTGGTCTTTACCTTGTTTTGACATTTTTCAAGTTTAGTTTACAATCCCTATAGCTCTGTATCAATTTGGATATGCTATTCCTACAGCTATGTAAACACTGCCTCTTTTATAAGATACAGCTTATTTCCAAAGCAATCATTTCCCAAACTTCTTATATCATTTCCCCTAAGTCACACTAAAACTTCACTCCACAATGCTGCAGCAAAAATTTAAGTATTTGATAGCTAGCATATGCTAGGCAGTGATGAGAATGGGCTTGTTACCTTCTCAAAGGAAAAGACCCAAAGTAATCATATGTTATTTAGCAAAGTAAAATAAAAACCAGCAAAGGATTTGGTTAAGCTGCTTTCAACCCTAGTTCTAACCACTATAAAGTCATTACTACCAAAAAGAGGATTGAACTAGATGATCTCTAAGGTCCAACTCTAAACCTTGATCCTGGATACATACAAAAGAAATGTTAACTATGATTGCAGTTTCTCAAATGAACTTCTGAAAGCCAAGAGGTGATCTGAGCACACCCAATTAAAAAAAAAAAAGCACTGATGAATATCTGGAATTAAAGACAATCAAAGCTTTTGGTTATGTGCTTCTTTCTACATGCTACTTCTATAGTTTCTCAGGAATGCTAGTGTTTACAGTAGAATACTGTTGGGGCCGTAGCAGTCATGTGACTTCTGGTGATCATATTTGATATATGATGCAGTGAGGTCTAATTTCTAAAAATGTAAGGTATGTTTTTTCCTTCTCTTTCCTGAAATACTAGTTACATTTTGTTTGCTGGGTGATGGGGGGAGATTATATTCAGAAACGAAGGTGATTCAGAAACTTATCGATAAAAAAAGGAATACTTTTCTAAGAGTGAAGCCAGAATGAGAAATTCAGAAAAACATGGGAAGACTTGTATGAAATGAAAAGAGAAGAAAGCTGACTCAGAACAGTCTACCCAATGAATAAATGAAAACATTAAGATGCATTACACATCAGATGATGAACAATGTCTAAACTTTGTTCTAAGAAAAATAACTATGAAGCCGATACTTTTAGGTATGAGTTTTTGGACTGTATTTGGCTTAACTGTTCTTCACTGTAAAGGAGTGTGGGATATTGGCAAATGACAGAGGTATAAAATATCAAAACCATCAAACACAAAAAGGTGAACCGAAGAGTGGAAAAAGAGGTACTACCTTTTACAGATAAGCAGGAGCACACTGTATAGTTCAGATTCTTTTAAACTGTTAGCCTACTATAAAGAGAATAGCCTTCAGATACATCATTTTCCTGCTCAAGAATGCTTCTGTAGCTTGGGACAGTCTCGATAATAAAAAACACAATTCCTTGAATGTATAGTAAATGTATAGTAAACCCTACCCTGGTATGTTTATTCCACAACAATCCTCTTCACACAGCCTGTTACTGCCCAAATGGTTAGCTTACTCACTATCCCCTCAAAACTCTTACCTCATGCCTTTGCACAGGCTATTCTCTTACATGCCTTGAATATATTCCTTTACCTCCACCAGTGCCGCCCAGCATTTTCCTGATACTTATTATTAATGCCTTCTCCCTCTTCTCAAATTATCTTATTTTTCTTCTTACTTAAATATATGCATGTTGTATGTAGTCACATATTAACAAATAACTCAAAGAAGAATGGAAGCTCCTTGGGGATGGGGACTATTGCTCACTTTGTCTTTGTATCTCCACTGCCTGGCACTACTGTTACGTTGTTCTATCTAAAACTACAGACTCTTGGACATTTTGAATTGGATTGTCCAAGTAGTCATACCCGAAATTGAATATATTATCTTCCCCCAATCCCAACCCTTTTCTCTTCCTAACTTCTAACACTGCTGAGGGTACAGCTATGCTCCCAATTATACACTCAGAAACTCACAGGCCTTCTACAACCCTGGTGCAGGATATCATTTCCTGGCTCTGTGTATTTTCACTGACTTCTCCCCTAGTCTGGAATCTTCTCCCTCATTACAACCTCCTGGCTTCCCTGAAGTCTTCACTAAAATTACACCTTTTTGCAAGAAGCCTTTCCCAGTCCCCCTTAATGAACCTCATGCATACAAGCAGACATACCCTGCATAAAATTATCCCTCCATTTTCTGATCATAGGTCCTATGTTAAAGCATGTTTGGGAGGGGGGAATCACACCAAAGGTGGTTATATAATGGACATGTAGAGAACATGGTGACCTAAGGGAAAATGGACCAATCTCTCTCCTGCTGGGAGAATCTGTCTTGAACTAACGGTATATAGCTCACCCCACTTCTGTATCCAGTGCTCTTCCTTCCTAAGGGGGTGGCGAGGCTAAGCCTACTTTTGGCCAAAGGTGTTCAATTCCTCTAAACTCTGCTGCAATAAAATTTCCTTGGTACCTTATTAGTGTCAAGCGTGTCACTAACACTCCCTATACTGCACCCACCTCACAAAATTGAGGAGCTTAAATGAGATAAAACATCTATGATCTTTTGCAAACATTAAGAATGCTATATAAATTGCATTTGTTATTTGGATTTTGCACCCTCAAACATTAAATATGTCATTAATTCTAATGTTCAAAGCCTAACTACTTTCATTCCAGTGAGGCACGTTTTCCTCAGGTTTCTTACCTTCTCTCTTCCTAATATTTTCCTATGTCTTCTAGGAACCTCTTGGCTCTCTTCCCTCAAAACACTACTGAAAAAAATTCCAAGCCAAATTTTTTTTAAATAACAAGCATGACATGGTAAATTAGAATAAAAACATTAAAGCTGCCCACAGCTCAAAAAAGATCCTCTACATCAACTTCCTCAATTTATATCTGAAGGAACTGAGGGCATAGGATAGTAAGGAGAAGAGCAAGGACTAGAACTTGAATCACAAAATGCTTAAACACCTCCTGAAAACATAATATTAAAAACTAAGTTGAATAAATTAAACAAAGCATTTATGTATAAAATGGGCCAGGTTTTCCTAAAATATTTTTTGTTAGAACCTATGTATAAAGTATATATTCAATGCTGATAATGGCTCATGAAAATACAGTTTAAGTAGTATGAGCTGGCCTCTCAATTCCTCATCAAGTAGCATTCGATATCTGCGTCAATTGTAAGTATTACCTTCAAAAAACATTATTATCTTCAAAAAATTAGTTTCCTCTTCTCACAATGAAAAAAACAAGGAAATTAAAAATTAAGATTGAACATGTCTTATTTGCACTGCATTTCAATTACATAGAAATTACAAAATGTTGTAACATTAACTTGCCCTTTGGATTGTTTAAAATTTTAAAAATGACTACTCTGGGTGAAGTAGACCTCAAGGGATAAAATGTCTGTTTCTTAAAGATCAGAGCATGACCCTGAATGATTAGAACTGTTTTTTTGAACAAGTCCTACATGAACAAAATTTGTACTTAAATGATAATGGAGGGATGGGGGAGAAAAATTTAAGTATGAGGAAACAATCTACTACCTATTTATGAAATAACCTTGGTATGGATCTTGCAAATAACCTCTAACATGTAGAACCATACTGGAGTGTTAGAGTGTCATTCATATCTGGAGATAAACACCTATAGAACATGTTACTGCGAATGTTCAACAAAATAAATTCCATTACAGTACCATCAATTTGCCAGCTTCAGCAAACTTCCCTCTTTCCTTTGGCCTTCACTCAGAGGTAGTTAGTTTCTAAAGTTAGTTTCTTGATTAGGAAGAATATGTTGGATTTTTATTTTAGATTTCAGATATGTCCTAACCAAAATTCTTGCTGTTGAATGGAGCAATTAAGAATCTGAAGAAAGTTTTTAATTATTTTCCTAAAAGTCATATACAAAACAAGGGTAAAATATGGTAAAGTTAGTAATTTCTAAATTTCACAAAACTGAATTTCAAAATTTTAAATTTAAGCCAGAGGATGGTAAAAACTCCCTTATAACCTTAAGCTCTCAGGTCCAAGAAGAACAGCTGAAATAACCAAGTCTCACAGACCTGTGATGATGTGCTACAAAAAAAAGGACAAACAGGTTCATTGGTATTCCTTTAACAGGGAGCTCCAGTCACTGCAGAGAGCACCACACTGAGAGTCCTGAAGACCAAGATTCAAATCATGGAACTATTCTACCTCAGCATCCTTATTTGTTAAAATAGAGATTAATACCACTTCTATCTCACAAGGTGAGGGTGAAATCAGATAATGAATTTAAACCGGAAAGAATTTTTTTTAAAATGTTACAACAAACAACAGTTATTACCAATTCTTTGAAGCAGAATGGGAAAAGGATCACATTGAAAAATTTGGATTCTGGCTACAAGCAATTCCATAGCCTCTGGGCTTCAGTCTCCTCTAATGTAAGGTAAGGGAATTAGTCTAGAAGAGCCCGCTAATTCTACATATTGCAACTGAATGCAAGAAAAAGGCACTTAAAAATGCTCACCGGGGTGCTCTATATGCTAGGTGCTATAAAAGGATGGGACCTAAACTACTAGTTTTTGTGAGGTACTCAGACTTCTTAAAGAACTTATTGATTAACAGCATTAACAGCCATAGTAACATTCTCTCCCTTTCCAAACCCCCAAGCATCCAGAAGAGTTAATTTCAACAAAGTACTTTCTCCCAAAGTACTGTGAAGTAGCTAGATGGTTCTGTGGATAGAAGGCTGGGCCTGGAGTTAGGAAAACCTGAGTTTAAATGTGGCCTTAAACACATACTAGCTGTATGATCCTGGGCAAGTCACTTAATCTCTATTTGCCTTTCACTGGAGAAAAAAGTATCCTTGCCAAGAAAAACAGGGACAAAGGCCCACTGGATCACAAAGAGTTGGACATGACTAAATAACAACTTTCTACCAACAATCACTGAATTCACTGCAAGTCATTTCTGATTTTCTATTTTATTTAACATTAACAGGGAAGCTAAGGAATTAGTAAGACTTAAGGTCTAAATAAGTCACAAAAACCACAGAATTTTTTACTTCATACCATAGCGAAAATACTATTAAAATTTCAAAAAAGGGGAGAAAACCACTAATTCCATTACCTAGCTTTGCAACACTTGGCCACAAAAACAGATTGACTTTTACCTAATGAGAACAAAGTTGTCAATGCTGTTCATTGCTGAACAAAACTAGACTTATCTATCTGCACTCTAGCTAATTATACCTTAAGAGGAAAAGACTCCTTTGTGAGGGCAAGACTGTTTTTTGAGGGAAATAAAAATCAAGGAACACTCTACTTTTCAGTTTGATGTCGGTTATAACTTCTAGATATCTACTAGGGAAAACAACAACACAACACCCCAAAGTATTGAGTCCTTAGCCTCTAAATTCTTCTTTATTGAGTGATTTTTGAATTTATAAATTTTCAGGTAAGACACTAAAAAAATCCAACTGACAACATAAGCAAGCCTGTTAAAAGTTCAGCTAAATAAAGAAGGTAAACATCTCTATAAGGCACAATGAAAAATTGATGCAGGTATCACCTATACCTAGAGAAATCTGATGTTTAAGCTGGGCTCCGTATATTTCCCCTCATGTGATGGAAGCAAAATCCAACTTCTTGAGCAATAAAGTTCTGCTCTGGTTCCAATATCTAAATTTGGGAGAATAAACTCAGGCAGGTAAAAATAAGAAATGGTCACTAAAAGCCTAATAAAGGTACTTAGGAATACAGAATGTAAAATTCATACGCAAATAATGACCATTTGGAGCTGTAACACGTGCTTCCAGGACGTAATAAAATATATAACCCAGCTAAAACAAACATCAGCTGTTCTAGCAAAGACACGGTTTGATTCAGATTGTCAAAAATGTCTTGCATTTGACAGTAGGCAGGAGAGCCAATTTGGTAGGAACTGCATTTCAGTTTTCTTCACCAGGAATCTGTTACAGCTCATCAGCATCAAGGAAGAGGGAAAGAGAGGAGGGTCTAGGGAGTAAAGAGAAGAGCACTGATGAATGTACGTCATTAATTTCCTCTCCCACCCTCCAATGTCATTCAAAACTGAGGTCTAAAAATATACGTTACCATTTTTTGGAAACGCTGGTGACTGGGAAGGAGGGGGCCCAAGGAGCGGTGGTGTCGCCAGCTGAGTGGCAGAAGGGCTCTCCGTGAAATTCAGGGTAAGAACCGACGGGCAGCAGGGCAGCCCCGGCCTTCCGAACGCCAGTCCGCTCTCAGAACGTCGCCTCTCCCACGAGGCCACGCCCCTCCCACGGAGGCCCACGCTCCACCATCTACCGGACCACAGAAAACTTGCCGGAACCCTGGGATCGCGTGGGGCCGATGGCTCCCCAGCCATGGGGGAAAGGGGCGGGGCCGAGGCCGACACGTGCTCACCCCAGGGGAGGGGGAGGGGAGGAGCGGAGGGAGGGGAGACGGGGGCGCGGCTCGGGCGACGCCTCCCTCCGCCCACAAGCTGGAGGCCGAGGCTGAGGGCAAGGCCCAGGGAAGGGGCCGTCTCCGGCCGCGCCTCCCGCCCCCGCCCCCACGCGGGGGGCGGGGCCCTCGAGCTAGCCCGGAGGTGGGAGCGGGGAGCAAGCCAAGGCGACGCCCCCACGGAAGACGACGAAGCCCCCCACTCCACGACGGGGGCGGGACGCCGGAGTGGGGCAAGGGCGGGAAGGGACTCCACCGGTCCCACTCACGCCCTCTCCTGCCACTCCGGGATCCAGGCACGGGGGCAGCGACCCAAGGGGGAGGGGCCTGGTGGGGGAGCTGGCTTCCTATTCCCGCCCCCCGCCCCCACCCTAACCCCAACCCCCCTCGGGGCTCCGCACTCCGAGCAATTCATCCCACTCGGCAGCGGCGGCGACGACGCTCGCTCGCGCAAAAGAGCCCCCGCCCCTCCAAGCCGCAGCAGAAGAGACGACCCGCGCCGCGCGAGATTGGGGCGGGAGGGGGAGGCACGGGGACGCGCGTGCGCGCCGCCGCCTCTCCCCCGCCCCCCCGCAGGCAGCGCCGCGCGCCAGCCAGCGAGGGGCCCCCCGCCCCTCCCCCACGCAGAAGCGCGCGCCAGCCCCGGAGGGAAGCGGCGGCGGCGCGCAAGAAAGCGGCCCAGCTCTGACCCGCCAGATACCCTCCCTTATATACATTTATAAATCCATACGTCCCCGCCCCAAATCCAGCGCCCCCTTCTTCCGTAGCCCACCAACGCCTCCGCACCCCGGCCTCCACAAGGGCCTCTCCCTTCGCACTGACCTGACGGGCCGGGACATGTTCGCAGCCGAAACCGGACCTTCAGCGAAGCCGAGACCAGGGGGGGGGGGGGGGGGG
>CM053770.1:600063785-600202322 GCA_028658325.1 Potorous gilbertii | reverse complement strand
GCCCCCTGCCCTCCCACCCATTGGCGGCGCCCGCCCGGGGCGCCGCGCCTGTTGGACGGTTTGAATCATCACGGTGCCTTGACGCCGCCCATCCTCCCCTGGAGGCCCCGCCCCTCCCGAGGGGAGGAGGGAATCCTGCTTCCCGAAGTTACTGTGAGAGCGCACGGCCGCAAAACAAAAATGGACGCCGCCTGGCCGCGGGCCGCACTCGCCAGCGGCAGATTCGCCTGAAGCCGTGCCCTGGAATCGCCGAGGAGGGCAATTTACGTGGCATTCGCGGTGACCTAAGGTCGGATCAATCGGAGCTCATTTCTTCGCTCCTTCGGTGGTCCCGACGCTCTACAAGGCCCAAGTCCTGAGAGAGGGGCGGCAGATTCGTCAACGACGGGCTGGTTCGGAATTGGAGGGAAATTTCTATAGGTTCAAAAAAATTGACCTTAAATACGCAAGCCCCTCCCCTGCTGGAGCCCCACCCCCCCGAGACCCACAGCTCTGCCGGAACCGGAGGCACCTCATCCCGGTGAGGAGCCGTTCCCGCCCCGCACCTTTGGGGCCTCCTAACCCGCTGCCCAGGCCCGCGACGCTGGCGCCGGCCGGGCCGGGGGTCGCTGTCCGGGGGTGAGCGGCCCCTCCAGGGCCAGAGGGTTCCTTCACCACGTAGGCAAGTCGTCTGAGCGCTTGCTGCAAGTCCGCACGCCGAGCCAGGCTCCAGGGACATCTTTCTGTGTGTTGGCCGAGATCGCTGATCACATTGATTCATGGGGACTGTGACTTATCCAGGGTCACACATTCAGAATCCGTCGTCGGAGAGACTCGGCCCAGGGCTTCTCCCCTCCGAGAACGGAGCAGTTCCTGCCTTTAAGAATATTTTTAAAAGTTATTCGTGGAAAAGAGTGGGTTCAAATAAGTCCCTTAAAGGATAGAGACCTCCATTTTTGTTTATGTCAGGCTTGTACCCTCTCGGGGGCTCTTTGCCCCTTTCCCTAACCTTAGTTCCCTGCCTGCCCCAGCCTTTCTGCCGACTTCCAGTCTCACGTTTCCAACTGCCTTTCAGACATTTCTAACCAGATTTTCCGTAGACACCCTAAGCCCAGCTCATCATCTCTCCCCCAAACCATAACTTAACATAGAATCAGGCTGAGAAGAAATAGGCTACATCTGTAACACACAGGGAAATACTTCGTAAAGACATGAATGCTCCTGTCCCTTGAAAGCCCTAATTAATTTCCATATAGATAATCCAGGGAGGAAGGAAAAGCAAACCCAGGGTAGAACCCTGAACAGCTGCCTCTTGCCTCTTCTACGGGCAAATGTCACATTCCCTTATCTCCAGGCTGGCTGGCTGACCGTATTACGGTCCATGCTGCTGGCAGAGAGCCCACGCAGAGGCTGAAGCAGTACAGAGATTAGTGAGTAGCACAGTTTGAGGTTGTTTTATTGGGACAATTAGCAATTATTTGAGAGAGTACTGTTATTTAGGACTACGATAATGAGATAGAGGAATTACTTTGCTCAGTTATGAGATGATGAGTTGGGTACTTGGCATAATATAAACTCAGGACGGAGAAAAGACATGAGCATAGGTACACATACCCTCCCTCGTGCCCATGTGTTCGGGGCAAGCAAAAAAATTGTGAGAATAATAAAATAGAAAGAATGTGAGAAGAGATCTAGAATAAAGCAGAATATGTTAATGATAGAAGGTTCCATAGAGTAAAGTAGAAGGACAAGAAAAAGCTTGGGGAGAAATAGGGGTAATTTGAATGAGGGGAGAGGGTAAGGAGTAATAACAGGAGAGAGGCTGTACTTTTAAACCATGTAGACAGATCCTGAACTACAAGGATTAGGGGAGCAAGAAGTAGGAGTTTGCTCTCCCTAGGGCTAGCAATTCATCAGGGTCTTCCCATTAGGGATTATGGAGAGTAAAAATCTGTTTGGACATTCTTTCTCCATATATAAGTGACAACAGAATCAGTATATGGGTCAGTGTCTGGTTATTGGGTCCCAAATACTTGGACTGAACCTTCATGTGACTCCAGTTCCATGGCCTTCTTAATTCATGGAGAGGGAGGCAGGAATAACAGCAGAATTTTTGAAGATGATAATTCATAGGGCTATGTGATCAAATGGTTCAAGGTGAACACTCAAAGGTCAGAGTTCATCGATCCAGACCCTATAGGAACTTCTAACTATCAGGGAAAAGTGCCTTTATTTTACAGATGTAGAAGCTGAGGCTCAGAGAAGTTTTGTGATTTGCCCAGGGTCACAGAGGTGGTGAGCAGCAGAGGAGGACTTGGAGCCTAGGAACTCACCTTTAGAGTCATCATACCATGGAGAAGGCCTTCTTTAGTTCAGAGTAGATGTCTCTGCCTTCATCTCAATGATGCTAGAGGAAGGTGGTGGGTAAGGTAAGTAGAATTAGGTCAGTCAATAGTAGTGCAGCAAACACATATTAAGTGCTCATTATGTGCCAGGCATTGTTATAAGTTCTGGGGAAATGCCCCCCCAAAGCCATTGGCACCCCCAAAGAGCAGCATGTAAATAAGGTATATACAGGATATATAAAGAGTAAGTGGAAAATATTCTGAAATAATAGTCAATAGACATTAGTTATGTGCTTTCTATGTGTGAGGGATACAAAAAAAGCCAAAAACGACTGTCCCTGCCCAAAAGGAGCTCATACTCTAAAGGGGGAAACAAGCAAATATGTACAAACAAGCTGTATATATGCAGGATGAATAGGAAATAATTAACAGAGGGAAAGCACTAAAAATTAAGAGGGGTTGGAAAGAACTGCCAGTAGAAGGTGGTATTTTAGAGGAGACTTGAAGGAAACCAGAGAAGCCAGTGGAAAGAGTTGAGGATAGAGAGCATTCCAGGAATGGAGGACAGCCAGAGAAAATGCCCAGTATGAGAGATGATGGAGTGTTTTGTTTGAGAAAAAGCAAGGTGGCCAGTGTCACTGGATTGAAGAGTACATGTTGTGAATTAAGTTATAAGATTAGAAAGGTAGGGGGAAGAGGAGGAGGAAGAGTGGGTTATGAAGGGCTTTAAACACCAAACAGGATTTTGTATTTAATCCTGGAGGTGATAGGGAACTCCTGGAGTTTACTGAATAGGAGATGACATGGTCTGACCTGTGATTTAGGAAAATCACTTTTGTGGCTGAATCAAGGATGAATTAGAATGGGAAGAGGCTTGAGGCAGGCAGACCCACTAGCAGGTGAGTGGTAATAGTATCAGAGGAGAGAAGGGAGTATATTTGAGAGATATAATGCAAACGTGAAATTGATAGGTCTTGTCAATAGATTAGATATGGAGGATGAGAGATAGTAAAGAGCTGAGGATGACACCTAGGTTGAGTGTATGGTAGACCAGGAGGATTGTATTGTCCTCTATAGTGATAAGGAAGTTCGGAAGTGGGTAGCATTTAGGGGAAAGATGATGAGTTTAGTTTTGGACATGCTGAGTTTAAGATGTCTACTGGGCATTTGGTTCAAAATATCTGAATGGGAGATTGAAGGTCAGCAGAAAGGTTAGGGCAGGATAGGTAGATTTCAGAATCCTCAGGATGGAGATGGCAATTGTGTGGGCCTGAGACCAACCTACTCAAATAAAAATCAGAGACTTCTCAAGGGAGAAGCAAAGCAGCAACATTTTATTACAATCTTGTGAGAAAGGGCATCTCCTCTCTGACAGGTAGTCAGGAGAGTGAGGCAATTACAGAAGGCAAAAATAGAGATTATATAGCCCTAACACAGATCCCACCCCACCATCAGCCTTTTACTCCCGTTGGCTGAGAGGCAGGCTCACAATCTAAACCTGACAGTCTACCCTGTGAATAACCAATAGGCATTATGTTGATGTGGATGTTGATACAGCAACCCAAACTGGGGTTGTGTTATGCCGATATGGCAACCCAAGGTGGGGTTTAAGTTTCATATTCCCAAAAGTCACATGATTTCTTGGAAACCGAAACTTAGGCCCAACAATCTACTAAAAGCCTTTTATTAAGCACTGAGAAGTCTTCACTAACTTCATTCCATTCAGTAATTAAATCCATAGGAGCTGATGAGATCACCAGGTGAAGTAGTATAGAGGGAGAAAAAGAAGGCCAAGGACAGAACTCTGAGGGACGCCAATGGTTAGAGAGTATGACCTGGAGGAGGATCCAGGAAAGAAGACGGAGGAGTGGTTTAATAGGTAGGAAGAGAACGAGGAGAGAATAGTGTCCCAGAAGCAGAGAAAAGAGAGTATGAAAGAGGAGATGGTGGTCTATGATGTCAAAGGATGTCAAATGTCACAGTGATGTCAAGGATAATAAGGATTGAGAAAAGGCCTTTGGATTTAGCAGTTAAAGACTTTTACTAGTAACTTTAAAGGAACAATTTTAGTGAAATGGTGAGGTTGGAAGCCAGACCGTAAGGGGTGAAGAAAAGGATGAGAAGAGAAAATGTGGAGGTACCTATTGAAATGGCCTTCTCAAGCAGTTTAACCACGAAGGGCAAAAGAGATATAGGACATTAGTTACCAGGGATGGAAGGATCAAGTGAAGGTTCTTGAAGGAGGAGGGAGACTTAGACATATTTGTAGGCAGTAGGGAAGGAGCCAGTACACAGAAAAAGGTAAAAGATAAGGAAGAGAGTGGGGATGACCGAGGGGGTGGGATTGCTTGTGCAGGTAAAGAAAAGGTTTGCCTTGGTAAGAAGTAGGGCCACCTCTTCATGTAAGATGGGGGTGAAGGAGGAGAGAATAGCAGAAGGCATCTGAGTTATATGAGAAGAGAAGAGGGAGCTCAGGGTGATTGACCTCAATTTTTTGTAAAATATAAGGCAAGATTCTTAACTGAGAGAGGAGAGGGAGGGGAAGCCATGAGAGAGGGCAGGTAACACAGTCAAACCTATGTTTAGAAAAATTATTTTGGCAGCCGAGTGAAGGATAGATTGGATCTGGGAGAGACAAGGCAGGGACACTAGTTAGAAAACTTTTGAAATAGTTCAGATGGGAGCTGATAAGCTGATAGAATGGTGGCTATGTAAATAGAGAGAAAGGGACATATAAGAGAGATATTGTGGGGGTGAGGAGTGGAAGATTACACTAAAGAGTAAAAGCAGTTTCTGAATGTTCACCATGGTACTTCATCAGTGCTGAAGACGTCCCTAACTCTGACATTTACTACCTCAATTATTTTCCTTCCTCCTGTGCAGTTGGGACTTAACTTTTTTGTCCTGTGAAAGGGAAGGTTAAGGGGCAGCACTGGAATTTCTAGAAATATTAATCACAGGTAATTAAACCCTGCCTTAGAATAGAACATCATCCCAAGGGATCACATTAATCCTATACTTGGAACATTCTATTTTATCACATAATTAAGGAGCACAGATCTATGGATCAGGAGACCTAGGTTTCAATCCTGCTGGTGATATATGACCTGAGACAAGTTACTTCTCTATGGGCTTTAGCTGCCTCCTCTGGAAAAAGGAAGGGATTGGACTATGTGATCTTACCCAGTTCTCTCCTTGTTCTGAAATTCTATGATCTATGAGCTTGCCTTGTTAACTAGAAGGAACATGGGTAGATCTTCCCTTACGACCTACCGCAATCACAGCCAGCTTGGTAGAAGTTGATAACCACTTGATAATGGAGAGACAGGTTGGAAACTTTTGTCAGTTGCTCTTATGGAATGGCACTAAAGGGAAGCAAAATAGAGAATTGTGGATTAAGGAAAACAGAGTAGAGAGTGACTCCTATCCATTTGCGAATAAACTTCAGGACCTGACCTTTCCTTGTTTACTTTGACAATAATGTTAATGATACTTTCACTTTTTGTTTTTTTTATCCCAGTTATTTCCAGATAACCTCCACTATCATCCCTCTTCATCAGCATTTCTCCCTCCACTTTAGAACAACATAGAATCAAGGAATGTCAGAGCTGAAAGATGATTTTAGAAATTACCTAGTCAGACCCGTTTGTTTTATAGACTAATGTCCTGAGCCAAGGTAAAGATACTGGGACTAAATCTGCCATTTCATTAGCATAGGAAACTCTTAAAGAGGAAAGACTCTTTTGAAATGCAAATCAAAACCTTCTTTGCAACTTAAAGCCTTTAGGAGTAGCCAGGGGCACTAAGAAGTTGTGACTTACCTGGAGTCACTGTCAGTAAAAAAAAAATGACAGACAGAACTTGAATCCAGGTCTTCTTTTACTTTTTTCAAGGGTAGGCAATCAAGGTGATTGCTGGGATGACACAGCTAGTAAGTGTCTGAGGCAGGATTTGAATGAAGGTCCTCCTGCCTCGAGGGCTGGTGCTGCACTGCCTAGCTGCTGGAATCCTGGTCTTCTTAACGCCATTCTGTTCTCTAGCCACCATATCACCCTCCTTCTCTTTCCAAGGTCATAAAGATGGTAAGTGGCAGAGGTGGAATGCAAAGCCAGGTCCTCTGACTCATGAAGAATCATGACAACGTGGAAGTTCTGATGGCTCTCGCATCAATCACTCTGGTTGTTACTCAAAGAGGTTCATCCTCTTTCTTTAGGGAAAAGTACCATCGGAGTAAAATGTCAGGGGATACAAAAGTACAAGCAGCTTAGGTTTGCATAAACACTTTGTTTATTCTGCTTGGATTGGAAAGATAACCTTTTGAAGACTATGCCAAAAGCATAAGGAAATCTTGATAGAATGCCTGCTACTTCACACCACATCATCACAGACACTCCATACCAACTCACAATTTCACTTGTAACCATTTTTCTTAGGTCAATATAAGTTGGGTGAAAAAACTATGCCTTTTTGATCCTTTTGCATCAGATTTTCTCCCAGCATCAGTTTCAAGAACATGGAATAGGAAAATTAATAAACTTCTATATAAAGGTAGATGATTTAAAATAGATGTATATTTATTTCCACATGTAATTTGCATAGGCAAGGAGGAAGAGTCACCAGAACTTTATTTCCCAGGAATCTTAGGACCCAGAGTATAATATTCATTGGGAGAAATTCCTAGATGGCTGTGTATTTGAGCACAGAACAGTTGTTAAACAGGATATGTTCTCTGATTGATAGTCTTCTGAGAAGCCACTGGTGTAGAATAATGGCTAAAGTGGGGATGTTGTGGGGGAAGTGGAGAAAGAGAAGGCAATCTGTGTTTTCACTCAATGAGAAAAGATAAGCAGAGTGACATGAAGTGGGACTGTCATGTACCCTGAACCCACTAGTCCTAGGAGAATCCTAATGATTTGGGAGTGATAATGTTTAATATAAAATTTTGGAATAATCTCTTTGTTCTCTCTGAAGCAAACTCAGAGAATGCCTCTCCCTATGTCAACAAAAGCCAGCCAAGGCTGACTTAACATTCCTTAAGAGACCTTTAACCTAAGATACTATCTTGAATAATGGGACTTTTTCCATATCTTAATATCTATAGACATATACTATGTTATGGCATATTAATGGTAAAGAACATACAGACATCTTAGGTCATAATTTCTATTTGAACTTTACCCTTTCCTATGTCAGCTATTTCGAGTATCTGTTTAGGACAGGAAGCCTGCCACTCATCAGTGGTGGGATTTCCTTTCTTGTTGTATGTCACCAAGACATATGTTTACCCACCCTGGAATCACAAGGCTCAACTGACATTGCTCTACTAATTGTCTTGTCTTACTGAATTTATGATTTGTTCAAATAAGAGAGTTCCTTTCTCATGGCAAAATGTATATAAGTCAGAAGATTTCTGTACTGGGTAGCCAGAACATTTCTTGTTCCATAATGCATTATGTTACCATTTTCTTTAATAGGGAATTGATTAATAAATTAAATCATAAAATGTATGCATTTAGCCTGTTGCCTTTTCTTTAACCAAGTTTTCAGGTTAACAGGAATCAGCATAGAGCAAAACTCCTGAAGAGTTTTGACAAATTCTTAGAGATTAGCGGGGCAAAGAAAATGTGAGACAGAGAAGTTCCACCAAGGCAGAAGACACTGAAATCTGAAGCTTATTTTAATTTGATCCCTAGGCACATGAGTCTCAAAAAGAATTGCTTACCTCCTTTGACACCCTAGGGAACTAGGGAAATAAATTTATAATCCATCAGGAGCCTGTGAATTATCACCCACCTGTATACAGAAAACTAAGAATGATCCAATTGCTTAATTTACCTTGTTCCGTGCTATTCTGTCTCAGTTAAATACTTTGCTATTGGGTTTAATGTTTCTACCTTTTACGTGGCACTACAGTGCATAAATAGTCATATTTGCATAAATTACAGTTACCCAAAACAATTCATACAGAACCCAGGTAGGAAAGAGTTCCAGAGCTGGATTTTGTTAATAAACTCAGTTTAGTTTACACTAAATAGACTGAAAGGGACAGAGCAATGGATGTAGATTCAGTGGACCTGAGTTTAGAACCTGTTCTGCTGTTTTCTACTGGTATAACCTTGGACAGCCCACTGTACCACTCTGGATTTCAGTTTTCTCATCTTTAAAATAAATAAGTTGAATTAGATGATCTCAAAGTTCTTATTATTCAATGATCCTAAGAAAGAAAATTCTCTGATACTAACCATTTTACTCATAGTCCAGTAAAACAGGTAGTCTAGCTTAGAATCATAGGATTTTTGAATTTAAAGGGAGTTGAGAATTTATTTAGTTCGATTCTAAATCCCTTCATTTTAGAAATAATAACAAAACTAGGTTTTTATAGCACTTTAAGGTTTGCAAAGCACTTTTAAACTATTATCTTATTTTATCCTTACAGTTAACCTTAGAGGTAGGTGATATTGTTATTCCCTCTTGGTGGAAGAGACAGCGGAGGCAAACAATAGTGAAGTGACTTCCCACGGGTTCGTATAACCAGTATCTGGAGTTGTATTGGGCTCAGGTCTGCCTGACTACTGTTTCAGTGCTTTCAATAGACAAATGATATGATCTTCAATATCACACAACTAGTTAACAGTAGAGGTGGCACTAAAAATCCTTGTCTCTCACTTTCTAGGGCAGGGCTCTGTTCACAGAGTCATTAAACTCAAGGTACTGAACCAAATTAAAACATAATTGGGAAATATTTAACAAAATAAATAAAAATACAATAAAACTCAGATAATGCTAATTTGTGGTTTGCTAAGTCAATATGTGGCCCTCAGGGATCCTTTTTCTATTTGAGTTTGAGCCACTGCCCTAGATTGTACTACTTCTTATTTGAAAATGCCAGCCAACCGCATATAGTCTCATCAATACATGCTTTTTAGAGAATATCACAAATATTGCAAATCAGTAACAGATTATTCCTAACTTACAGATGGGCAAAGGTAGGAACTAAAAATCTATAACATATGTAGCACACATTTATAATGGGACATCACAGTCTAGGTGATTGCCTCCTACCCCTCTCCTGACACTGGAGTAAGTCTAACACTCACAAATTAGCCTTTCTAATGTCCACTTTGATAAAAGTTCTTCTATTACTTATATCCCACCGAGTAGATGTGAGGAAAGTACTTGTCAACTTTAAAGCTCCATGTAGAGACTTCTAGGTCATCTGACCAACAAGATGGAACATTAGATATTTTTTCTGATCCCTGGGACTTCTCCACAATAGGAATTATGCACAAGAGATGAAGTAATTTCAGTGTTTCTGAGGTCTAAGACATCAAGAACCCAAATAAACTAGAAAATCTTTGAACCAACAGCAGAGAAGGCTAATCTCTAACTCTTAACATGCTTACTCAATATTCCCTCCCCTGCCCACTGCCATGCTCCCTGCAACAGGGTTGTTAAAGCCAACCCACTTGCTTGCAAAAGAATTAAACTTTACACCCGACCCAGCCTTCTCCCTCCAGTGCCTCAAAGATCTAAATGGCAGAAGTTTGCTCAGGCTGTGACAATAGCATAACTGTTCTTTGCATTGCAATAGAGCTCATCCAGAAAACAGAAGAACAGAAGGAAAAGGGGACAGGGCATGTGTATATGACTGAACATGCCACTAAGCCCAAAGGAAAGAGCCTAGCATCCAGATGAGGCCAGATCTGTCCCCCTAGAAGTTGCTTGGGGCAGAGACCAAGGCTGATGAGCCAATGAATTGGTCAGTATGAGAGGAGACTAAGATGCTTTGAGATCTAGCCTCCAAGAAACCCACTATCAGAGAGGAGGTGGACAGAAAGTGAACAACAGGGAAGATAAGGGGAAATAAAAAGACTGAAATTACCAAAGATCTCAGGAGGAAGAAAACTCAATGAAAGACCCTGAGCATAAACAGATAAATCAACAAAGAAGATAATAATAGAAAAAGGGAATATGGCCCCCAGAGCAGGTAAAAGAGTTCAAGTGTCTATGAATAAATATTTCAAGACAAATGAAAATAAATCAACACCTTCTGAGGCAGCGGATCCTGGAGATTCACAAGATGGCATAGAATCACAGCACAGTGTTTCAGAATGGTTCAAAGAGAAATAAGAATTAGGAGTAATGTGAATTATGAAAACAATTTATGGCCTGCACAGCAGAAATAATTGTCAAAATAGAAAAATTGTATTCAGAGTGGCAAGCCTTACCAAGAAACAAAAGACAGAGTAATAGGTCAGGAATGCAAGTACATGAAAGCAAAGGGTAATCTGGGAAAAGAGGGACAAAAAGCAATAATATTAAAAAAGTATTATCTTTATATAAGCAAAACATTGATTTTTGAAGTCGGGATGCAGAGATAACTTAAGGATTATAGGGCTACCAAAAGAACACAAGTAAAGAAACCTGAACAACATAATGTAATAAAAATGCCCAGAATTTCTGAACATAGAAAATAAAGTGCCAATTGAAAAATCCACAAATTGCCTCCAAAATAAGGAAAAAAAACAAAACCTTTGTTGCAAACTCCAAAACACATAGTGGTTAAAATGAACAATTTCCTGAAAACAAATTCTGCAAACAAAGAGAAGCACCTCAAATGTAAAAGAAAGTAACTTAGAATCATACAAGACAATAGTCTCTGCACTCACAAGAAACCATAGGAGGGAATGGAATAATGTATTCTGGAGAGCAAAGGAACACAAAGTGCAGCCCAAAGTGACCTATCTGCCAGATCTAGAATATTTGTTAAGTGAGAAAAGATGGATGCCCAACAAAAAGATACATTTTAAACATTCTTAAAAGAAAATCAAACCTGAAGAAATTATTTGCTTCCCAAACACCTCAAACAACAAATATAAGAAGGGTAAAAAAATACAACAACTAAAGACATTAATAACAAAGAACAACAGAAGATCATTAAGAGATTTCTTTCTAAGTGTACACAAGGAGAAGAGAGTGAAAGCAGAAGTCAAATAGAAGTTATGGTGGAGAAATAAGCCTGAAATATCATGAATTAAACCTTATAACATCTGGTCTACAAGTAAATCAAAATTTTTTGCAGGACTAAATTACAGAATGGGAGAATATATAAAAAGGGGAAGGAGAGGAAGAAGACAGAGAGGAATACTTGATGTATCCTAATCAAATCAAAGACTAACAACAAAGGGAAAATAATTTCTATGGTGTCTAAGGAAGAAGACAGACTGCAATAGAAGGTGAGAGGCAAAGGGAGGGATTAAAAAAAGGGAAATCTTGTTTCAGCTGTATAAAGGAAACCACTGATGAATGCAACTATGATAGAAGACAGAACCTCTTGGGCAGTTTACATCAAACATAATAGGCTGGTATTTGGTGCTCAGAGGATGCGCTCTTAAGTGTCCCAAGCAAGGAATGAGATCAGAAGCAAGGAACAGCAGCAGTGGGGCATAGGCCCAGGAGTAAAGGAGGGCCTGTTTCAGTGTCTAGCCCAATCTAGAGCCTGCCTAGGAATAATCAGGACAGGAACTCCAGATCAAAAGGAAGCCTACAATTCTGATTCTAAACCAGCAGAGCTTTTCAGTTAACTGATAGTGGCTGAGTCTAGCAACAGTAACTTGCTCAGACCCAAAACCTAAGTTAGGAATTTGCAAAACTCAGACCAGAAGGGCAGTGATCAAATTTAACCTGAGTCAAACAACTTTGAGAGTACTGATAGCTTACAGAGCTTCAGCCTGAACTGTTCCTAAGGTTTCTGAATAACACAACACTTGAAATCTCCAAGAAAACACCAATCAGCCAAGACCTTCTCTCCAGAAGTGCACAGAATCTAGCCCTAACATTGAGTCTGAAGTCAGAAAGTAGGCTAGAAGAATGAGCAAACAAAAAAGGAATCTTACCTAAAAACAAGTGATAGGAACACTAAAGGCAGAAAACCCATAGGAAGAGAGTGACTCTAAAACATTTACAAGCAGAACCTCAAAAAATAAATACAGCTTGAACACAAACTTAACTGGAATTCATAAAAGAGATGAAGTAAGAGTTTGATTTTTTTCTTTAGGAGCTGAAAAAAATTTGTCAATGATATGAGAGCACTGGAAGTAAAAATTAGAAAAGAGATGAGAACTATGGAAAAATGAATTGGAAAGGGAATGAATAGCTTTGCACAAAAGCTTCATTCAAGCAATGAACTCCCTGAAAATTAGAATGGAAAAAAGAGAAGTCAATGACTCCATAGGATCACAAGTAATATTAAAACAAAGTCAAAAGGCTGGAAAAATAGAAGAAAATGTAAGGTATTTCAGAGCAAGAACAACTGACCTGTAAAACAGATTGAAGAGAAAATATTTAAAAATCATTTGACTGCCAGAAAGCCAGGAACAACAACAAAAAAGAGACTAAACATCCTATTTCAAGAAATCTTAACAGGTGGACTTCAGAAAAATCTAGAAAGACTTATGTGAACTGATGCTGAGTGAAATGAGCAGAACCAGGAGAACATTATACTTAGTAACAGCCACAATGTGTGAGGATTGTTTCTGATAGATTTAGATTCATAGTAATGCAAGGACCTGAAACATTTCCAAAGGACTCTTGATGTAAAATGCCATCCACATCCAGAGAAAGA
Organism: Potorous gilbertii; assembly: GCA_028658325.1. Classification (NCBI taxonomy): domain Eukaryota; kingdom Metazoa; phylum Chordata; class Mammalia; order Diprotodontia; family Potoroidae; genus Potorous; species Potorous gilbertii. The sequence continues at coordinate 600,189,374 of CM053770.1, read as the reverse complement.
ACTATAGAATTAGAATGCAAAATGAAGCAGATTGTTTTCTCTTTTGTTATGTTTTGTTTCATTTTGTTTTTCTTCCTGGTTTCTCCCACTCATTTTAATTCTTCTATGCAACATGACTAATGTGAAAATGTGTTTAATAAGAATGTATGTGTAGAACCCATATAAGATTGCATGCCATCTTGGGGAAGGAGAGGGGAAGGAAAGGTAGAAAATTTAAAACATATGAAAGTGGTTGTTGAAAACTGAAAACAAATACATTAATTTAAAAAAAAGAAATCTTCAAAGAAAACTGCTTATATCTCTTAGAACCAGAGAACAAAGTGGAAATAGAAAGAATCAACTGGTCAACTCTTGAAAGACACCCCAAAATTACAACTCCTGGAAACAGTATAGTCAAAATACAGAGTGTCCAGATTAAAAAACAATACTGAAAGCATCCAGAAAAAAAAATCAAGTACTGAGGATCACATATGATTTAGCAGCTGCTACTATGAAGAAACTTGGAATATGTATTCCAGAAAAGGCAAAAGATATAAACTTACAACCAGGAATAATAACAGAAAAATTGAGTATAATCCTACTGAGGGGAAAATGGATTTTTAATGAGAGACTTTCTAAGCATTTTTGATGAAAACCAGAGCTGTGTAGAAACTATGAAGTTCAAACACAAGAATTAAAGGAAACAAAAAGGAAAATATGAATGAGAAATGATAAAGGACTAAACAGGGATAAACTGTTTACATTCTAATATAGGGAGATGATATCACATGTGTGCCCTCAGAACCTTATCATCATCAGGGATCAGAGAAGGAATCTAATTAGAGAGAAGATATGGAAGTGTTCTATTGTATGTATTATATCTTGGTGATCTTAAAAGAAGAATGTAAAATGAGAAGGGAAAGGAATACACTTGTGGGAGGAGCAGAGAAGAAAAATGAGGGAGATTATTTCACCTAATTGGTATACACAGGTAGAAGGGAAAAGGGGAATTGTTGAGGAGATGAGTCTTGATGAATGTCTGATGTGCATTCAAAGCACTGGGAAGACAAATACAGAAATAACTCCTGTCCTCAAAGAGCTTCTGCTTTAAGATGTGGCCTATACTATACATAGTAGAGGAAGGGGAGAGATATAAATATGTCTTCTATAATTGTGTGTTGTTATAATAGTTGGTATAATAAAAGCAAGTAGTCACATCACTCCCCAATAGGGTGAGGGGGGAGGGGAAGGAGAGAGGGATCGTAGAATTTTAGAAGAACATGGAACCAAACATTGTTTCTGAATAGTTCAAAAGAGAAATATGAACCATGAGAGCATAATTAATGGCCTACATAGCAAAAATAATAGGCAGAATAGAAAAACAGGAATCTTCAATGACATGCCTTACCAAAGAAACAAAAGAGAAAACAAAAGACTGGGAATGCATATATAGAAGTGGAAGAAAAGCAAAAAAAAACAAAAAACAAAAAACCGAAGAAAATATGCTTACTATGAAAGTTGATACTGATCTCGAAGACAGGATGCATAGAAACAACCTAAAAATGATAGGTCTCCCTGAACCTGACAGACAAAAATCTTTAATATAATAATAATGCAGGAAGTAACAGAAAAGAATAGTCTAGAACTTGTGAACATAGAAAATGAAATACCAATTGAAAGAATTCACAGATCACCCCAGAAGGGAAAAAATTCATGGCTATAAACTCTGAGACACATAGTGCTTAAATTTAACAATTCAATTCAATTCAATTAAGAAACAAATGAGCTGAACTAGGAGAACATTGTACACAGTAACAGCCACAGTGTGTGAAGACTATTTCTGATAGACTTAGCCCTTCACAGCAATGCAAGGACCTAAAACATTTCCAAAGGACTTGAGGCTAAACACCATCCACATCCAGAGAAAGAACTATGGAATCAGAATGCAGAATGAAACAGACTATTTTCTCTTGTGTTATGTTTTGTTTGTGTTTGGTTTCTCTCATGGTTTCTCCCATTCTTTTTAATTCTTCTATGCAACATGACTAAAGTGTAAATAAGTTTAATAAGAATATATGTGTAGAACCCATATAAGATTGCACGCCATCTAGGGAAGGGAGGGAGGGGAGAAAATTTAAGACTTATGGAAGTGATTGTTAAAAACTGAAAACAGATAAATTAATTAAAAAGTAATGGCTGCCAGATGGTACAAAAAAAAAAAAAGAAGAAACAACTAGTTCTACAAGAGATCAGTATAAATTCCTCAAATATAAAGGAAAGGATATTTAAATAATGCAAGACTATTCTAATACTCACTAGAAAACTTAGGAGGGAATGGAATGTGTTCCAAAAGAGCAACAGTCCAGGGTGTCTTACCCTGCAAATCTGAGCTTAATTATACATGAAAAAGATGGAAGTTCAGTAGTAAAGAGGTATTCACAATATTTTTAGAAAGAAAACAGGAACTGAGGAGATTATTTACTTCTTGAACACCTCAAACCACAGAAATACAGGAGGAGTGAATAAGTGTAGCTGCCAAGGACATCAACACCAAGATAATGACAGCAGAGAGACCAGAAAGAAACTTCTTTTGAAATGTACATGAGGAGATTGAGGTGAATGAAGGCAGAAGTCAGGTGGAGGTAACAGGGCCTGAGACATTATAGACAGAACCTGGCAATGTCCTATCTAGAGGTGAATCAATGTTGACTTTGTGGTTTTTATTTTTTTTGTGTGTGTGTGGTATATTACAACATGGGAGGGTGCCTAAACTGGGGGAGGAGGCAAACAGAGGGATAGAGAGAAATGTAGGATGTCCCAGGGTCAAATCAAGAGTTTCCAGGGGAAGGCAGGGGAAAAAAAAATCCTAATTTGGGAAAAAAAAGAAAACAGTACTAGAAACATGGAGGAACATATGAATCTAATTCATAACTTTAAATGTAAATGGATTAAACAATCCAATAAATTTAAAAGAATGACGGATTGGATAGGAAAACAAAACCCTATAATCTGTTGCTTATAAGAAACATTTAAAAACAAAGATATACACAAAACAAAACTGAGGGGATGGAAAAAAGGTACTATATATCAAATGAACCCCAAAATGTAGGAGTTGCAATCATGTTATCTGAAAAAGCAAAAACCAAACATTCAAAAAATAAAAAGGGATAAATGAAGAAACTATATTATGTTGAAAAAAAGCATAGATAACAAATCGATATCAGTAATAAACTTATGCATTCCAAATGCCTTAGCATCCAAATTCATGCAGGAAAAATTATCTGACCTTCAGGAAGACACAGACAATAACATAATAGTGACAGAATACAATATATCCTCTCAGTTTTAGATAAGTATAAAAGAAGATAAACAAAAGAGAAAATATGGAATTAAATGAATTATTGGAGAAACTAGTCGAAAGACTTACAGGGTTTTCTAAATCTGATAGCAAAAGAATATACATATTTCTCAGAAACACATGGAACTTTTTACAAAACTGACCATGTACTAGGATACAGAGATATTGCAAACATATAAAAGGCAGAAGTAGTTAATACATCCTTTACAGACTGTAATGCAATAAAAAAATAGAAAATGACTCAGGGACCACAAACAAATGATAAAGACCCATATGAAGACTTAACGAAATCTTAAATAAGGAGCGGGTCAAAGAACAAATCATGGAAACCATTAATGACTATATAAAAGGAAATGATAATGATGAAACAACACACCAAAATTTCTGAGATGCAGCTAAAGCTGTCCTCAGGAGCAAAATCATATCCTTATAAACATATATTAACAAAATGAGGGTAAAAGAGGATTAATTAACTAAAAATGCACTTAAAAAGTTAACAAATAATAAGCATGGAAGAGGAGATATTTAAAATCATAAACTGAAAACAAAACCCCAGAGAAATGATAAACTAGTTCTTTAAAAAATAATTAATAAAAATGATAAACCCTTAGCTAATCTGATTAAAAAGCAGAAAAATCACATCAATAAAATAGCAAGTGAACAAAGTAAAATCATAGCAAAACCAGAAGAAATTTTTTAAAAATCAGAATATATTTTGTAATTACATACTAACAAAATTGAAAACACAAAGAAATAGTGGAATAGCTTCAAAAACATAAAATCCTCAGACTATCAGAAGACCATATAGAGATCTTACATAACCCAATCTCAGGAAAAGAAATAGATCTAGCTGTAAAGGAACTGCCAAGGAACAATCTCGTGGTCCAGATGGATTCACAGGAAAATTCAATCAAATTTTTAATGAACAGTTAGTACCCATTTTGTTGCTGTTATTCAGTCATTTCAGTTATGTCCTACCCTTCGTCACAACATTTGGGGTTTTCTTGGCAAAGATAGTGGAGTGTTTTGCCATTTCCTTCTCCAGCTCATTTTACAGATGAGGAACTGAGGCAAACAGGGTGAAGTGACTTGCCCAGGATCACATAGCTGGTAAGCGTTAGTGGCCATACTTTACAAATTATTCTCAAAAAGTAAGAAAGCACCCTACCAGGACCTTTTTATGAGACAAATATAGTCCTAATGCTTAAAAGCCAGGAAAAGAAAAAACACAGAAAGCAAACTCTAAGCCAACATCATTAATGAACACTGACTCAAAAATTTTAAATAAAATTTCTATCAAACAACAATTTATTCAAGAAATCATTCATTATGACTGTGGAATTTATACCAGGGATGCAAGAATGGTTCAACATTAGAAAACAATTAACATAATCATATTAAAAACCAAAACATCCAAAATCACTTGTTCATCTCAATAGACGAAGAAAAAGTCTCTATCAACATTCTTTTAGGCTAAAAACTCTACAAAGTATAAGTGTAGAGAAACCTTTTTTTTAATATCATAAAAATGTATCTATCTAAAACTAAAAGCAAGAATCATATGCAACGGGGACACTCTAGAACCTTTTCTGATAAATATGAGTTGAAGCAAGGATGCTCACTCTCCCTCCTATTGTTTTATATAGCTCTGGAAATGCCAGAGACAATAACACAAGAGAAAGAAATTATAATAATAGGTGTTAAAAGGAGATAAGATTACCCCTATTTGCTGATGACGTGATGATTTTTTTTAGAAAATCCTAGGGAATCAGCAAAGATATTAAGTTTCAAGCCACAAAATAAATCCTCAAAAATGGTTAGCATTTCTATATAACAATAACAAAATACAAGAAGCAATATCCTGTTCCAAATAACTAAAAATGCATTAAATATCTGGGGACTGACCTTCCAAAGCATACACAATAATTATGTAGGTTAAACTAAAAAATACTTCTTAAAGAAATTAAGAACAAATTAAACATCTGGAGGAACATGGGTAGGCCATGCCAATATAATAAAAATGACAATACTATTACTTACTAAATTTAATATATTTTTAATGTTATACCAACAAAATTACTAAGGATATTTTATAGAAATTGATAAAATGACAAAATTCAATTGGTAAAACTAAAAATCTAGGATATTAACGGACACGTGGAAAAAAATTAGCTACAAAAGGGGAATAGCACTTCCAAACCTCAAACTAGTTATCAAAAATATCTAGTATTGGTTAAAAAGGATAGTTAGATGGTATAGTGGATAGAGTACCAGATTTGAAGTTGGGAGGACCTGGATTCAAATGTGACCTCAGACACTTAATAACTATAAGAGCTTGAGCAAGTCAATTGACCTTGTTTGCCTTGGTTTTCTCATCTGTAAAATGAGCTGGAGAAGAAAATGGTAAACCACCCTAGTGTCTTTGAAAAGAAAATCCCAAATGGGGTCATGAAGAGACAGACATGACTGAAATGACTTAGCAACAAAATTGGTTTAAAAAGAGATATTCATATGGACTAGACAAGGGAGAATCACACAGGGTTTGGTAAAAAGGAAAAAAATAAATTACCTAGAGAAAAAAAACCCTCCTTATTTATTAAAAAAAAAATTGCTGGGAAAACTGGAAAGGAGTCTGGCAGAAATTAGGCTTAGAGCAACACTTTATACCATGTTCCACAATACATGGATATGTGGTGTTAATATTAAAAATTATGCTAAAAAAATCAGAAGAGAAACAGATATCAGAATCTCACAGATATGGGTAGGAGATGTATTCTTAACCAAATAAGAGATTGAGGCAATTACAAAGATAAAACAGGTAACTTGATTACTTTGAAACTGAAACAAACAAAATTAAGGCACCCTATCATGATAAAAAGGGAAGTGGTCAAATGGGAAAAAATCCTTGTATCCAAAAAATACAACATAGAAAATACTATTTTGTGGTTTTCTAAGACAATAAATGGCCCACAGGTATCCATTTCTATTTGAGTTTGACATTATTGTTTTAGCGAACAATTCCTTCTTTGTAATGCTTTTCAGTAAAGAGGACATTATTTGCCTCATTTTTTATTAAGTCTTAATCACTGAATCTGTACTGCCTCAGTCAAACTGAGACCTGTTAAAGATCTTAGCTTGGAAAGACCAAGTCCTCACTGCATGCTGGGCCATCTCCAATTGTTCTGATCTCTATCTGACCACTGGATCCAGATGGCTCCAGAGGAGAAAGTGAGACTAGTGACTTTGTGCAGCCTCCCTCACTTAAATCCAATTCATTTGCAATTCATGGCATCACCTGCCTGAAGTCATGGTCTTCTTCAAGAATGGTCAAGCAGTAACCAACCATGTATTTTCCCACTGATTTTTGGATGATGATCAATTTCCATTCCTCAGAGCTGAGATGGTATGGGATTGTATGATTTAGAGTTATGGAACATTTTGGGAAGAAGATACATATTTAAAAGATAGTTTTGGGGAAAATATCCAGGATATTAAAGTTTAAGTTTGTAGTTTCTCAAAAGTAATTCAATTCTCAGGGACAGTTAGGTGGTGTAGCAAATAGAGCCCCAGGCTTGATGTCAGGAAGATCTGAATCTGAATTTGACCTCAGACACTAGCTGTGTGACCCTGGGCTTGTCACTTCAACTTGTCTGCCTCAGTTTCCTCATCCGTAAAATGAATGGGAGAAGGAAATGGTAAACCACTCCAGTATCTTTGCCAAGAAAACTCCAAATGGGGTCATGAAGAGTTAGACATGACTGAAATGACTGCAAAACAAATCGAATTCTCTCATCTCTTTCTATTCAGTTTTGTTCCAAATTTGTCTTCCATTGAAGATGGATAAGAGGTTGTTTATACTATAACATTTCATAGTATTAACAATAGCATTTCTTTATCTGGTTGATCTGATCAGTGTGGTTCAAATTCCTTTGAATAATTATGGGTCTCATTTGGAAGGTTCTATAATATTCTGAGGCTTGATCCAATCAACATATTGTCCTCCACCAAAAGGAGCACTTGGAGGACCCTATGAGCTACACAGAAACCCTATTTGCCTTGGAAAGCATCCTGTACAGTTCATGTTAGTCAATAAAAGAGGACACTTCAACTGCAGTTCATGAGGTTAGCTTGTAGTGAGAAGAAAATTGGATTTGGAATCAGAAAACTTGAATTCAATTTTTTATTCTGCTGTTTAATACCTACGTGACCTTGGACATATAGATATAATCCAATAATCCGATATAATCCAATATAGATTAGCTTCCTAACAAGGGATCTGGAAGAGATATGATCTCCAAGATCTCAAGCAGCTCTAAATCCTCTAATCATATGAATTCAAATTATGCTAAAAAGCCAAAGAAAAGTGAAGATTTTTTTGAATTTATTAGGAAAAACCCAAAATAAAAAAAGCATAGGGTAAAAAACATAGGAAATGTCTCTGGTTTTCACATTAAAGTCAAAGATGTATGCTGACTGCTCTCCAACAGATATTTTCTCTTGCTGTACTATTCATTCTTTCATAGAATGTGGGAGTCATTTGTCTTTAATAGTTAAAAATCACCTCCATGGCTACTGAATATTCCTTTTTCATCTGTTCTGTGAGAGTGAGCAAGGAAAATAAGATTGTTCTTTTGTAGAATCTGATCAGACCACACTGAAGTTAACATAATACCACAGGAAAGTTCCAAATTCTCCTGATCTAAGAAACCATTTCCAATCATGGCTTCAGGTGATATCTGAAGTGCAGGTCACTTCCCAGAAACATCAAAAAAAAAAAAATGGAAGGAAAACTAGGATAGAAGCCTTTGGGCAGAATGACTGCAACCTGAAGTAAATAGAAATTATTCAGGAGACATTAAGGAAAACACATTGCCCCAACATAGCTGATTAATTAAGGAATTTTCTTGGCAATAACCAGACGAAGTGCTTTGGAGAAACCTTGTTGGTTTTAACGGAATTGTGGCATGAAGTTGGATGCTGATGCCCCAGGGAGACTACAAAATGTTGACTTGGACATTTGGCTATTTTGGTCAAATGAATTCACCATCTGCAAAAAGATTAGCATCATCTTTGAGACAGTTGGAGGCAGCTGAGGATAGAGTGGATAGCCAAGAATGCGCACCTGTGTTCAGCTTTTCTTTGGAAGGTTTTTCCCATGGCGCAGGTGTGTTTTCTGTTTGTCTTCTAGTTCAGCATTGCTCACTTGGTTTCCTTTCTATGATTCAGAGGGCCGTAATTATCAATGACACTTACCTGTGGCCAAAAAATGAGGGCCTAACACCAGCACCTTGCCTTAAATACAGAATCCCCGGGGGGAGAGTGATAACAACCTCTGTGCTCTAAACACACCCATCATATGAAAGACCTGAAGGTAGCATCAAAGTAACTGAATATAATTAGAGCTATATTCACATTATAATTCTCTTTACCTAATTTTACTTGCCTATGTTATCACGATCTGTAGATAAGAATATTAGGGAGACTAAGTAATTAGTTAAGATACTAGAGCAGTATTCTTTCCATCCCTTCCCTAATTAGTTCCAGGCTTCAACATTGTACATTGATTGAGTGAGAAAACCAAGAAGTGCTAGCTGGCTGCCTCTAGCAAAGTGTGTGAAAGACAGATAAAACCGATGTCAGCAAATGGGAGAGAAAAGCAGAGTCAGCATTATTTTCATATTCTACTTCGGCAAAATGTGATAGATTTTTATGTTAAATGGCCAAGTAATTGTTGTAAAAAAAATGTTCCTATTACTGACTATTATCAAGATACTTGTAACATGGGAGTAAACAGGTAAGGCAGCGAAGACACCTTTGTTTCTTGACTTTTTTTTTTTAAAGAAATGTTCTCATTCTAATAATTCCTTAGACTGATCTAATAAATAGAAGCATTTTAAATTCACATTAAAAATCAATAACTACTAAATGAGCATATAAGACTTTTATTTACAATTTGATCATGATTTTTCAGGACAATAGATTGGATAAACTCAATTTTTCTTTCACAAGAAGTGACTTTTACATGATGCTTACCTGAGACCCATCAAAAATCTTGTTTGAAATGTAATATAAAAGGAATCTTCACAGTTGTCACTAAAATTTATTGAACACAAAAGAAATTTTTGAAACCTTCTAGGGATTGATTATACAAAAATTGTATTAAAGAGATTAAATTTCTTTTTGGCTTCTTTTCTCTCCCTAGTACCTGGCCTCTTGTTCATCACTTCCACCTTGTTTCAGCTCTAGCCCTGAGTGGATAAAAGACCCCAAAGAGCATTCCCATAAGCTTAAATCCCATGGAAAAATTCAACCATCCAGAAACGAACTAAGACCTGAAATAGAATCATGGGATGTTTGTGCTTAATGTTCATACATAGTAAACTTCCTTATCCCCAGGACCACATAACCTTCCTACAGCTATAAACTTTATAACATGAGCTAAGCAGCCCCTAAGAATTCAGTCTTGCTCCCTTTCCCTTCCCTTTGTTTCCTCCTCTCAGATTCAGGGGACTTCAAAGTCCCCATTTCTGAGAGGCACAACATAGTCAACTAATATCTTTTGCTGAGTTTAAGGAACATCAGGTTCTCCATTAACCAGTCAGTCTATAAAACTTTGTTCTTGTATTATGAGTAAAAAGACTCCAGAATAACTTCCTAGTCATTTCACCCATGTCCATATTAGGAAGAGATATACTCTGATCACAAAGGATGGATGGATTAAAAGTTCTGCCATTGTTAAGGAGAGGAAAAGAAGGCCCATCATGATCTCAGAGCCTTTTCAAAATCACAAATGCAACACAAGGGCTTCTGCAGATGGCCAGACAAGAGTTAGGCGCTTCAATCCAAAGTCAATCCAAAGTCCAGGACAGGGAGAACCACAAAAGTAATGACCCACAAAACAGTTTGGCAAGAAAACATCTTGATCTTTGTTCTTGTGGGTTGAAGTCAGGATGTTGACATCATGGAATGATAGCCTCAAGAACAGGTGGAGGTCATGATGAAACAGTGTGCTGTCTTCCATCTGCATTTACTCTAATAAAATTCCAGCTAGGTTTCAGGAAAAGGGGCATAAAGGGCTCTACTTTGAATCCACTACCCAGGGCCATACATCCTGTGTCACAGGAGTAATTTCCAACCAATGCAAAAACAGACATAGAACTTATAGGTCTTGTCTGAGTAACGAGGTACCAGCAGCTGGGTCAGAAGAAAATGCTCTAAAGGAACAAGGCTGATGTTTTCTCGGTAGAAGATACATCACAAATTTTTAATTAGGCAGTTGAGGGGGCAAGGAAGGAAAATGAGAGGTGGTCAGACCTTCCCCATCCAAGATAAGAAGAAAGTCACACACAATTAACAGCAAGTCCAGCCAGGTGTGGATACTGTTTTCAGGTTGATGTAGTCACCTTGTGTGGACAGAGATGTGCTGCCTTCCCTGGTATTGGCCATCATCTGTTCAATAAGGACTCTAAAAAAATAAACTAGAAGTCAGACCGAGGAGAAAGTTGAAGCAGAAAAAGAGAAAGGCAGGCATTCCAAATTATTCTTTTTAAAAAATCATCATCGCTTTCCAGAAAAAAGATGAGCAATCTGCTTGACGATATGCAAGGAACCTTAAGGACAGAAGACAGAGTCCCTGATCTTAAGTCATTGTTCTAATGTGCTCATCCTGTCCTTGTCTTGCACGGTCTCCTGGTACAGAGAAGCACAGAGCTGGTGGGAAATGATGGGCGAAAGCCTGGCTAAGGAAGAGAGGGAAAAGAATGCAGTAATTACTCACCTCATAGCTTCATTAACGTTTTTGTTCTCCTTGACTGATGTCTCAGTCCAGCCAGTGAAACCATTCTCTTTGCTGAACCGGTCAATCTGGTCCCTAGTCACTGCCCATGGTGATAGGTCACTCTGTGGAAGTGAAGGAAGACAAGGAAATATCCTAAGATTCACAGTTAGAAAAGCATTACTCAAACGACTGCATTAATCCAACAATGGACACAACACTCAGAAAACCACTAAAGAACCCTATGGCAGCTCTCTTCTCAGAGATCCCCGAAAGGAATCTAGGATCGGAATCCCAGAATTTTCGAGTTAGGACTACAGAAGCCATCTAGTCTAACCTATGTGGGAAAAGGAACAGCCCCTAGAATAGATCCACCCAACAGACACTTGACCTTTCCTTGACGTCCTTCCATGAAAGACTTCATTGAAGCTCATGACCTCCTAGGACAGCCCACTTTAGCTTTGGGCAGCTCTAATGATTAGGGAAAATAGCCACATGAAGCCTGAATTTGCCTCTTTGTAAATTCTACCCCTTGGTCCTGATTTCTATCTCAGGATAAAAAAACAGAGTTTAATCTCTCTCCTACATGACAGTCTTTCAAACACTTGAAGACAGTTATCATGTGCCCCTCAAGTCTTCTCTTCAAACTAAACAGTCCCAGTTTCTTCACTAATCTTCATATACATTCAATGTTCTTCATGATTCTGGTTGACCTCCTTTGAACATTCTCCAGTCTATCAATGTCCTTCCTAAATTGTCACCTACAACATAACATAATATTCCATACATATATTCCTATGTAGTCTGACCAGGGAGGCCACTACGTGGCACAGAAGAGTGTTGAGCCTGGACTTGGGAACATTCCTCCTCCCAAGTTCAAATCTGGCCTCAGACACTTAGTAGCTGTGTGACCTATTGGGCATATCACTTAACCCTCAGTTACTTCACCTGTAAAGTGAGCTGTAAAAGAAAATGATAAACCAATCCAGTCAAGAAAAGCTCAAATAGGGTCATAAAGAGTCAGACATGATGGAAATGACTGAACAACAACCAGTCTGACTAGGGCAGAGTGCAAAGGAACTATTATCACTTCATTATTCTTGGAAGCTGTAGCTCGAATAATGCAGCCGAAGGGAAACAGCCTTGAAACTTGTATGGCCGAGTAAATAAAACCTATATTTGGAGTCAGGAAGATCTGGGCTCAAGTCCTTCCCTTTCTATTTACTAGCTGGGTGACAATGGCCTAGCCCCTGAAACTCTCTGACCCTCTGTTTCCTCATCTATAAAATGAGGGGGTTGGACAAGGTGACCCTTAGGGGTCCCTTCTTTGAGTTCTAAACCTATGATCCTACAACTACAGAACTCTGATCAGAGCAACACTCCATCATGAATTCAGAAGAACGATGATGAAACAGGCAACCCCTCTCTTAAAAGAGAAATGATGGACTAGAGGTGCAAAAGAAAACATACATTTTTGAATGTGGCCAATATATGGATCTGTTTTGCTTGACTGTGTTTATTTGTTATAAGGGAGAGCTTCCATTAGTTGGGAAGGTGGGAAAAGGGGAAAGAGTTAGCGATAGAGAATCAAAAAAGAAAAGAAAAGAAAGAATGGCACATCAATTTAACATTTTAAAAACATAATAAAGAAAACAAAAATTTTTTAAAGGAAAAAAACAGGATAGTTTTGTTACTGTGTTAAATTTAACTTACACTTAATCTTTTTTGTTCTTTGTATACTGAATTGTTGAGATTTGTTGATGACTGTTAAGTTTATAGTGAAAAAAAAGAAAATTTCAAAAAATGCAGCCCAAGATCATACTAGCTTTTTTGGCTGCCGCACCACACTGGTGACTCATATTAAGTTTGCAGTCCACTAATAATACCCCAAGACCTTTTAAACTCCATCTAACTAGGCCTCTTCCATCTTATACTTATAAAGCCAACTTATTGAACCCAAGTTTGTAGGAATTTATATTTATCTCTATTAAATTCCATCTTCTTAGCTGTCATTCACTGACACGGCTATCCCTCCTAGCACTGTATCACTGGCAAATTTAATAAGCCTGCCATCTATGTGTTTTGTTTTTTTTTAAAGCTGTTGATGAAAATGTCAAACAGCACAGAGTCAAACATAAAGCCCTGTGGCACTTTACTTAAGACGTCCTTCCAGGGTAACAACAAACCATTAGGAATTACTATTTGGATCCAGGCATTCAATGAGATCTGAGTCATTCTAACTGTACTCTCATTTAGCCATTCTCTCCACTTTTTCCAAAAGAATAACATGAGAGACTTTATCATGCAGTGTTGCCTAGATCTTCCGGTTTAATAACAGATGACTGTACCAAACCCAGAGGTCCAGAATCATAGAGTAAGCCAGCCATGTTATCTCTCTGATCATAGCTGAAGTGAAAAAGTAGGGACAGTTAGGTGATGCAGTGGATCACTGGCCCTGGAGTTCAAATCTGACCTCAGACACCATTGGCTGTGTGACTCTAGCAAAGTCACTTAACTCCAGTTGCCTCAAAAAAAAAAGTGATAAAATACATTTCCCTGAGACACACACACACACACACACACACACACACACACACACACGGAAACACACACATACACACACCTTGTTGGCTAATAAAAGGCAGGGCACAGGCTCCCCATTGGGCAGTGTGAGCTTACAATCCAAGTCTTGTTTCCACCTCTGGCTGTTGCTGAAGGTGGTGGCATTAGTGACATCAAACATGATGACACAGGCTGAGGCATCCCGATAGTATAGACGAGTCATGGAGGTGAATCGCTCCTGGCCTAGCAGGAAGCAAGAGACACTTGGTTATCAAAGGGGCAGTGCTGAAGACTGTCCGGAGGCTTCTATTTCCTTCTTCAATCCAGTTGTATTGGAGCACATAGCTGCTCCTAACAATTCTATCTTGTTTTTCTGCTCGGATACATGAAAACCCAGGAAGGGGGAATATTTCCTTGATCATTGCAGAGGCAGCCAGCCTGCTGTGATAAGAATACTCACTTGCCTAATTGGACCTTACTTAATCACAGAAATAAAGGTCAATGCAGGCATTTCAGAGACAGTTTCCAGTTTCACAGGTCTTCAAGTTTCCAAAGATTCTCCTCCACTTTTCAGTTTTTAAAAACTGTTCCTGGTTTTGCTACTAGGCTCCTTCCTTCTGAGGATACTCAAGCAAAGCAGATTTCTTCCCCATCCCTACTCCGAATGGCACTATTTTACCTGCTCACCTGCAATATCCCATAGCTGGAGTCGCACCATTTCTGAGTCGGACCACTGGACGACCTTCAGAGCAAAGTCCACTGCAAAATTCCAACCAAAAATTTAAATCTCAAGGACTAGGAGGTGTGTGTATGTGTGTGTGTGTGTGTGTGTGTGTGTGTGTGTGTGTGTGTGTGTGTGTGTATGAAAGACAGAAAAACAGAGAGAGAATCAAGCTTTCAAAACATATGGGACAGTAAGAGAGGGGAGGGGAAATTTTTTTTACTGAATCATCAACCATTTGCCCCCCCCCTCATTATGCATAGGTATACTACAAAACTCTATCTTCTTTTCTCTGTATTCTCTATAGGTGAACTCATCAGTTCTGGTGAGTTCACTCATCATCTCTTTGCACATGATTCCCAAATCTGAATCTCCAGAACTTGTTTCTCTCCAAAGTGCCAACCCTGTACCACCAATTGCCTCCTGGGCTTCTCCATTTGAATTTTCTCTAGCCATCACCACCTCAAACTCATTATTTTTCATCCACAAAACCCACCATTACACTAAACTTTCCTACTTCTGTCCAGGGTGCAGCTATCCTTCCAATCCCCCAGGTTCACAACCTTGGAGTCACTCTCAGTCCTTCCCTCTCCCACACTCTCTAGCCAGTCAGTAGCCAAGTCCCATCTGTCTTCCCAACAACCCTTGCTGGGGTTCTGCCTTCTCTCTCTCTCACTCACAAATCCACTACCTCCACTGATCCCTTTACCACTTCTGGCTAGGGCTTCTGTAATAGATTTCCAATTGGTCAAATCAATCGCCTTTCTAATGAATCTTCTACACAGCTGCCAGACTGATATACCTAAAAGCAGAAGTTTCACCACATCCCTCCCTTGCTGAGAAGGTTCAATGGCTCCTGATTTCCTCCAAGATTGAAGACAAGCTCCTCTCTCTGGCATTTAAAGCCCTCACAAAATAGCTCCATCCTCTCCTTTCAACCTGATTTTATTTACATTACTCCCTTGATCCAAAGTGGCCTCCATGCCACTTCCTGCACAGGATGTCATGTCCCCTGCCTCCATGCCCTTCAATAACAGGCCCTGGTCACTTCCTCCAAAAGACCTTTCCGAATCCCCTCTGCTGTTCCTGTATTCCTATGCCTAACCCACTAAAAAAATTACTTTGTATCTACTAATCTGAGTACATATTGCTCCCCTCCCCCAGGACATAAGCTCCTGGAGGGCAGGGACTGTTCTGTGTTTGTAACTCCAGCACACAGTAGGGGCCTAATGAGTAATTACTGAATTGAATTGCTGAATGTGGACAGTGCAGTGCTGTGGAAGGACAGCAAGAGTTGGAGTGAGAAGACCTGGGTTTGCATACCAAACTCCTGTTACTTTTTTATGCCTTCAAATAAGTTACTTCTCTTGGTCTCAGTTTCCTCATCTGTAAATGGAGGGGTTTGGATTAAAGGACCTTTGAGGTTCCTTTAAAGGTTCCTTCCAGCTCTCTAAATATATGAACTCTATTTTATGGTTGAGGAAAAATTGGAGCAACCACTAATATTATCATCTGTACTCTTCAATCAAGAGCCATGAAATGTAGGCTCTACCTACAGGGGGATGGGAAAAGGGACCGTGGGATTACCAACCATTGACTTGCACGAACCTGATTGCTCCCAGGTTTGCTTTATTTTTGCCATCCCTTTAGAGCAGGCACTTCAGGCAACAACATCTGATCAATTAAAATTAAAATACTTATAAAATTCACATTAGAAAGAAATCTGCATGAGACTGCTTGGTGGCTCAATGGATAGAGGACTGGCCCTGGAGTCAGGAAGACCTGAGTTCAGACACTTCCTAACTTACTAGCTGTGTGAACCTGGACAAGTCACTTAACCCTGACTGGGAAAAGAAGCGAAAGAAGGAAGGAAGGGAGGAAGGAAGGGCGGGCAAGAGGGAGAGAGGAAGAGAGGGAGGGACAAAGGGGGGAAAGGAGTTAAGTGAGGCTGGCAGAACTAAAATCTTGGACAAATTGATGACATGGATGGAAGAGACATCATGGAATAGTGGATAAAAATCCAGCCTTGCCAGAAGATCTCCTTGGCAGTTCCAGTCGGTTTCTGACACACACAAGCTTAACCTTCTAAGCAACCCTCTGTAAATGACAGGTAAGAATTCAAGCTCTTTGCAAGTGAGGATTATTTCATCATTTGTTTATTGATTGATTGCTCAGGAGAAGAAAGTGAGGCTGGTGACCTTGCACAGCCCTCCTCACACAAATCAAAGTCAACTGCAAGTCACGTCATCATCCTGATGTCATGGTCTTCTTCAAGAATGAAGGACAAACAACAAAAATTGATTGATCATTGATTGACATTATTATTATTTCATCACTCCTTCCGCCACAATAGCATGGTGCCTAACACACTGTGGCATTCAATAGATGCTTGTTGATTGTTTAACGAATAGCTGACATGCATTGGAAAGGATTTCCATACCAGGTATTCCCTATATTGATGAAACTCTCTGACTAGAGAAAAGTATCTATTTTAATGTGATTAAAATTAAATTATATTTTTATAATAATATGAGACAGCATGACATACTGTAGTAATGTCAAACTCAGAGACTGCAAGACTACCCAAATGTAACCAAACCAGATTAAAATGTAATTGGGAAATGTTTGACAAAATAAAAAAAAACAACTACAATATTGATCATGTTAATTTTCTATTTTCTAAGTCAATATGCAGTCCACAGGATCAGTTTCTATTTCAGTTTGACAAGTCTGGTGTAGTGGATAGAGAGCTGGCCTCAAATCCTGGGAGACCTGGGTTCAAGTTCCATTTCTGACATATACTGTCCCTGTTACCTTGGGCAAGTCACTTAACCTCCCAGTGCTCTGGGTAGCTCTTGAAGACTATAGTCAGAAAAGAAGGGAATTTCATCACCTGGAAGTTCCTTATTCCAATGAAATCACAGATGTGTTTCCTACTCAAATAATAACTTGTAATCACTCCATTTTTACTTGATAACTATGTGTTTATCTCCAGATTGGGGTTTACATCATGGACACTCTCGGTATGGAAACTCCTTTAAAGATGTATTATATATTTAGGTAAATGTTTAATAAATAAAACTAAAATATATCTTTAACAAACAAAACTAAGGGCAACTAGGTAGCACAGTGGAACAGAGTTTGGGACTTGGAGTCAGGAAGACTCATCTTCATGAGTTCAAGTCTGACCTCGGATGCTGTGTGTCCCTGGGCAATTCACTTAACCTGTTTGCATCGGTTTCCTCATCTGTAAAATGAGCTAGAGGTGGAAATGGCCAACCACTCCAGTATCTTTGCCAAGAAAACCTCAAATGGGGTCATGAAGAGTCTGACAGGACCAAACAACCAAAACAAAGCTAAGAGGAACTTGTGAACTACCTAGAAAGAGACGTAGAGCAAATGCAAATATGTTTGCCTCTTGGTTAATTTATTTGATTCTATTTTGATAAGCATAAAGAGTTCTACCAAGATTTCATTCTGAATGATTACGTTTATAGATTTTTAAAATTAGGATAAAAACATCCCTCAAACAGGGACAGCTTTCTCAGAAATGTGTCCTCTCTTCTGTCTGTTACATACATGCATCCTTTGCCGTTAAATAAAAAGCATCTCTGTTGACAGATATCAGTGTCAGTTACATGGACCACGAGGGAGAGAGAAATTAACTGCTGATGAGAGCTCTCTCTATTCCTGGGCTACTGTGCTGAGGAGTGAAGTTGTGGTAATATCTCTCTGAATCCTCTGCTAACAACTCCTATTCTATATCCTGGGCGATAGATAGACAGCCACAGCTCACTAGAGTATCCTGTTGGGGAAGGGGGGTGAATTATTCCACGACTGATTCCTAAAGCAAAGCTACAAGATCCCTCACCTCTCTGAACGCCTTTCCAGGATTCATACACATCCACTCAATCTCCTTAGTTCACCCAAGTTCTCTGACCTTCCCCATTTCTACGACAGATGCTCCCAGAGGGTCAGAGACCCCAATATGTGTGGTATGACAGCAGCCCTGGCTAAAAAAAAAAAGGCCTTTTTATCCCCAGTTTCATGGACATGGAAAAGTCATTTGACCTGTGGCTTTCTTGTCTGTAAAATGGGGATAATATTATTCGTATTACCTCCTTCACAGGCTAATGACGTAAAAGGAGGCTGTTCTTATTATTAGTTTCCAAAGCAGCTCGGCTGTCGCCTACATTCCTCCAACCTGATATAAAAATAAAAATCTAATATAAAAATATGCCTGGCCCTGAAAATCAGAGCAGCCCCCTGGAAAAGTCTTGTGCCTGGAGGGAAAGTTAGAGTTCGAAAACTTAGCAAACGACGCTGAGCCGCCTCCCCTGCCGAGCCCAGCTAAGTCACCACCCACATCAACGCCCTCCCGCACCTCGCCCCGACCCCACCGCGGCTCAAGGGCACCTGCTCCAGACCACCCCGCGAGCTGGGCTGGGCACAGAGGGGCTCGCCCGACCCGACTCACCTCCCACGGTGGACTTGTAGTGTTTGCTGAAGCTGTCCTGGGAGTACCTCTGGACCAGAGACGTCTTGCCCACCGCGGCGTCGCCCACCACCAGCACCTTGAACAGGTGGTCTCGGCTGCCCATGGCCGCTAGGCTTCGGGGAGGCGGGACGCGAAATCACGAGAGGTGGGGACCGCTCGAACCTGCCCGGCGCTTAGCTTACTTCGGTGGGGCTCGCGCGGATGAGAAAGCGAAAAAAGGGAAACTTTGCAGGCACCCGCAGACGCTTCCTGGGTGGGGCGCGCGGGGCGCCGGGGCGCAGGCTCCCGGGCTGACCCCGCTCGCGGCACCACCTCTGCCCACCTCTGCCCACCTCGCCCCGCCGGCCGAGAAGGATGCTCCGGGAGGCCGCCCGGCCCCACGGAGTCCCCCGGTCAAGGGCTAAGCCCTGGCTAAGTCGAGGCCGTCCCCGGAGGCCCGGGAGGCGGATTTCCAGAGGCGCGCCCCGGCTCCGGGCTGGGGAGAAGCGGACCCAGCTCCCAGAAGTCCAAGTCCAAATCCAGGTCCGGAAGGCTCAACCCCTTTGCCTGCCCACCCCGTACCCGTCACGTGCGGGAGAGCTCCCAGGACTACATTGCCCAGCACGCCCCTGGGCTGGGAAGTCAGATGCAGGGAGACGCTGGCCCGAATGGCCTCTTGGGAAATGTAGTCATTGTGTTGAAAGTTTCGTGGGGGCCTGGGTCCCTAAATTCCCATGCGGTGCTTCTTCGGAAACACCAGCGGCTGTTCAGAATTGAAATCTAGAGTACCCGGAGTGGAAGTGCAAAGTAGTTTGGCGTAAGTGTAGACAGTGCAGGTTCAAAACCAGAAAGATCTGTGTTTGAGTTCCAGCGGAGAAGTAAACCAGTGCCTGCAGCGTCTCCGGGCTCTGTCTGTCTAGTATCTGAGCAATTAGTTGTCTAAGAAGGAGGTTTTTACTTGGGCTTCAGAGGTCTGTAAACTTGGACGGAAAAATGCATCTTTATTTTCAACGCACTCAACCAAACTTTACCATGTCCTTCAATCAGGACTGTAGGCACACAGATTATTCGGAGTCGGGAGGGCTTCACCAGACTGACAAAAATGCTCTGAGACCATACATTGCAGAGAAAGCAGCCACCAGCACTGGCATAAGGAGTTTCTTCACCCCAAGTTCCCTATTCTAATGAAACCACAGGTCTCCATTCCTGGGCTGGAAAGTCCTTTGGCAGGCTTTGTCATGGTCAGGACCAGACATACTTCTGCCCATCCCTGAAGTCCGAGAACCTCTGACAGCCTGAGTGGAAAAAACTCTGAACCTAAAGTCAAACGGTCAAACCGGTCAGGGGATTATGGATAAGTCAGCTGACCTTCTGAGCCTCGGTTTCCTCAACTGTAAAATATGACTGTGTTGTGTAGCAGATACTACACTGGGGAAAGACCTAGTTGTGTGACCATGGGTGAGTTAGTTAATCTCTCTATGACCAAGACAAACTTCTAAACTAAGACTACAAGTTACAGACAAAAACCTTTGTTGAATCGAATTGTATTCTACCACATCCCAGTCAGAAGTCTCTTTAAACCTAATGTCTAGGTCAAGCAGGTGAAGGGAAGCTTGTCCTGAGATCCCAGCCCTTGGATGGACTAGTCCATAAGATATGAGTTATATGTAACACCAGGCATACCAACACAGACCAATGGCAAGAGATGTTTCCCTATTCTCATGTCTATGGTCACTATCACAACCGCACCAATCATAATTCATTTTCAGAAGAAATCCAGGCAGTGAGTCAACCAACATGTGTTAAGCACTGCATGTCAGTCACTGTGCTAAGTGCTGGGGGTTGTTTGTCCTTCATTCTCAAAGAGGACCATGACATCAGGGTGGTGATGCCATGACATGCAAGCAAATTGAAGTGAGGGAGGGCTGTGCAGAGCCTCACTCTCTCCTCCAGAGTCATCTGGGTCCAGTGGCCGGGTTTAGATCAGGATGACTGGAGATGGCTCCAGAAGCAGTGGGAGACCTTGGCCTTTAAAGAGAGGCATAAACAGACCCTGTTCTCAAGGAGCTCGTAGTCTAAGAGGAGAGACAATAAATGTGTGTGTGTGTATGTATATAACTGGGTATATGCATGATGAATACAAAGTAGATGGAAAGTGACATGGAAAGGGAAGTCATTAGCAGTGGGAAGCGGGGTTGTGGTGCTGATACTGGTCATTCATCATCATATTCTATCCTCATCTTCAAGACTAATATATTTATTTTATCAGACAGCAGAAGCTTCTAACTACCTTTTCCTACTGCCAGAATAGTTATATTCACCCAAAGCCCCAAAGGAAATAGGATATTTATTTGGTAGCATGTGAAATAATCTGTTCTTTTAATGCATTTTTTCCAGAAGAAAAGAGAGTAGTAGCATCCTTGGGAATTCTGAGTGGATTCTGCTTAGAGGATGTGAGCTCAAAAGTTATGGTTATACTAAGTCTAAAGATAATCATTGTTTTCTATAGCCTACTTGGCCTAAATTACTATTTACCCTGGGTAAGTCAGCCCTGAGTCAACTACCAAAATTAGACAGACTATCTCATCTACCTCCCTTTCAAATAGCCTTTTCTCAGTTCTCATTCTCCTTGACCTTTCTTGGATATTTGATAGTGTTGATCATTCACCCCTGGAAACCTTTTCCTCTTGCCTTCCATGACTCTATGCTTTATGCATTCTAGTTTCCTCTTGCTTATCCTACCTCCTGACCATGAGTATCCCCACAGCCCTATGGTCTCAACATTCTCACTGTACATTTTTTCCTTAGTGAACTGAACCAATCCCATGGCTTCATCAGTCACCTCTATGTGAATTGTTTTTGTTGTTGAGTACCCTGTGGCATTATTGAGAGAGCAGTGACAGAAAGCTTTAGATTCTAATTGAATCTCTGATTTTTGCTACCTACATGAACTTAACAAGTCCCTTAACCTCTCTGAAGTTTGAGTAATTTTCCAAGACTAAGCTATGGATAGATTGTGCTCCGAAGGAGTGCCCACATCCATGAAATTATAAGTTTTTGAGATATTCTTCTTATTAAATAAATCTCCAAGTTGTATATCTTCAACTGTCTGTGGGATATCTCCACTTAAATATTCTGCTATAAATTCAAACTCGACATGTCCCAAACAGAATTCATAATTTCTCTTCCACCTAACTCTTGTTACTCTGGTGAGAGTATGCCCCCTTTAGATTTGAGCAAAACTGAGGATCATAAAGGATAAAGATAGGGACGATGAAAGGAAGTCTTTTAAAAAATATATTTATCTTTGTAGATGGGAATAGTCACATGTATGAGTTCAGAATGACAGTAAAATTTTTTAATTATTGAAGAAAGAAATATTTGCATTATGCTCTTTTAGGTATCAATTAAATATGTGGATCTGAGATTTGGAATGGTTCAATTGCATAAGAAAAGAGTAGCAAAGATAATGCACGTTTCCCCCTCTTCTCCAACAGACACTCACTACCTTTGTTTTCAGCCACTTATTTATGTAAGACCAGACAGGAATCAGAGAAATGTTCTGGTGGGATCACCATAAATTAGGATGAGATCCCTCACCAGCCCTGAATCACAAAGAATTGTCAAGAAGATGAAAAGCTGACTATCTCTCACCCCCTTCCTGGGAGGTGACAAACATCAGAGCTGAGGCTCTGAGGAAACAAAATTGGAATGACTTCTGACAATCCTACACAAAGAATTTCTGACCTTCTGAAAGAATACAGTAACACGCCAGCTGAGCTTGAAGCTGGATGTGTTGGATGTTATAGCTCCCTCTCAAAGACTGAGTCTGTAGAGTCCAGGAAATCAACCTACCACTGATGTCACAGCCTGTAAGGAGCCAGTCCAGGAAAGGGGAGACCTTTCTGGCTCAGCCCAGCTGCAGATAGACTCATTCTTCAGAGATGCTATGCCTTGTGTGGAACAGGTCCAGAGGAGTCACCTGTCCCTCTCCAATACCATATCCCACTCCAGAGCACTCTCTGGAGAGAGAAAGGACAGCATGGCCCTCCATAATTGTGAGTTAACTTGGCCACATAGATCCCCTATGCATGCGCCTTACTACCATGGTAAGTAGTACCATGGTAGTAAGTACTGCCTTTCCCTTCCAAGGATTCTGTGGGTATTTATGGAATATGTCCCAGGTTCTGGAGGCCTTTATATCTACAATTCTTGCTTTGACATTTGAATACATTTTTTTTCTAAGAGCTTATTGACTACTTGCTAGTTGTTAATGGGAAAGTACATCACTGGGAATCTGTGAGCTGTGGTGTTAAGAGTGTTAAAAAGTACTAAGTATAATCATACAGAGTCACCACTAGAACCTGAGGTAGCAGTTGTCCCTTTGGACATTTGACCTTCCAGGGCAAGTGAGAGTTGAAAGAGTGAGCCTAGGGTTGGTGTTACACTTCTGTACATCCATAATTCCATCAGTGTGAATACTCCGTTCACCAGTACAAAATGAATCCCTTAGGGTTCCTCATCCAGTGCATTCTTGCTTTGACTTTCAGTAAATCCATTGAAAGATCTACTCAATGTGTTAAAGATTTTCCCTTCCTTTTACTGAGGGCAATGAGGTGGTGCAATGGATTGAGTGATGGACCCAACTTCAAATCCAACTAGATATACTTACTAGCTCTGTGACCCTGGGCAAGTCACATATTCTGGAGAATCATAGGAATAGTGTGGGTAGCCATAGAGCAGTCAATTTTGGGTTTCCTTCCAGAATTGATGGTTGTATTGATTTGATTACCATTCCAAGAGCAAGAGTTGGAAATAGGTAGACAGGAACAGCACCACAGCAGGCTGGATGTCCTGGGGCAATGGAACACAGAGCAAGCATGGTCTGGGGCCAATTAGAAGCAGAAGGTTAGGTAAGTTTGCACTCACTCATCCATAAATTTTTCATTAATTCTAGCTAGCTTCTTGGCTTTTCCTTCATCATCTGTCTTGACCACAGTCCCATCCATATCAGATAAATGTTTGGACAGAGTTCCAAACTTGGGTGTATTGACTCCCCTAGCGATCAGTGTATGATTTTAGGAAGCGCTTTGTACTTATCCTTCCTACCCTATCCCTATTCCATTTCTTCAGCGAAATATTGAATATAAAACAGACCAACTCTTTTAGAAATGATTGACAAGGGGCCTTGTGGCTTTCCAATAGCCAAGCCTTGCGGCTTTAGCTAGGGGTAGGAACAAGAAGTAAGGGTACCAGAGCAGAACAAGGCTGACTCAGGTTCTTCAAAGGGCTAAGTAGCCAAGCCCTGGAATATGTGGGGCTTTTGGGAAGGGGAAGGCAGCTTGGTTAAGTATCAGGGATCTAGTTCAGCAGTTTCCAGCAAGATGCCCAAGCAACCTTCCTGGGATAGGGAGCTGGCAGATTCATTGGCCAAGGACTTCTCTCCTGACTAATGCATCAAGTCAAGCAACAGAAAAAAACCAGAAACAGGCCTAGGCCTGCAGTTGAATGTGGTAGCTCCTCGGCCAATCTAGCCTGCATATTTTACTGACTGTGGTCAGTGTGGGAATAGGGTAGGCCTAGTGTACAACATCACTGAAGAATGAGGGATTTACAGGTCATCCAGTATAGAGCCTTCATACAAGTGTGATAAGTGAGTCATTTACCTTGGGAAAAGGAAGTTGAAGGATGCAGAAAAAATATACCATATACAAATAGGCCTTTATTTCTCAAGCACGCCTTTAGGATAGGGTCTTCTTACTTAAAGCCCAAAATAAACTGTCTATGCCTTTGTCTAAATTGGTGATAAAACCATAAGATCATACTTTTAGAGCTAGATCATACTTTTTAGAGGTCACCTGATCCAATCAACTTTTTTATAGACGAGGAGATGCAAGTCCAGAGATAGTAAATGACTTGTCCATTGGTATTAATTGACAAAACTAGGATTTGAACCCAGACTCTTTGACTCTGAATCTGATGTTCTTTCCTCTGTATCACTATTGCCCACATGGTGACAAGCATGGATCTCTAGGACACTACACTAGTCTAACTCTTCATCCAATTTATAGTCACTATACTGACTATCCAGCAACCATTTTTCCATGAGTCCTCCCTTTTCCATTAAAAATAGCATGAAAGCCTTTGTAAAAATGCTTTGCTCTAGTATCTTGCCCTTCAAGAGAGTAAAGGGGAAGGGGATAAGAGGGAAAGATGATAAAAGGGAGGGCAGACTTAGGGAAGGGGTAATCAGAATGCATGCCATCTTAGAGGGGAAAGATGGGGAGAAAATTTGGAACTCAAAATCTTGTGGAAATGAATTTTGAAAACTAAAAATAAATAAATTTTTAAAAATGCTTTGCCAAGATCTGGATAAACATGAATGAAATGGACTATTACTTCAGTCTAAGAAATCATTAATATGAAATATTTCAAGAAGCATGGCAAGACTTACATTAATTATGCAAAGTAAAGAAAGCAGAACCAGTAAAATAATATATATGGCTACAACAATATAAATGGAAAGAAAAACCAATCAATCAACCAATCTTGGATATCATGTAAATATAATGACCAAGCTGAGCCTCAGAGAAGAATGAAAAAACGTACCTCCTCTTTTTTGAAGAGGTGGAGGCTATGGGTATGGAATATTGTATATTCCATCAGACATGGTTGATCTGTTGGTTAATTTTGCTGAACATTTTTTTTCTATTAAAAAATTTCTTGTTATAAGGACTCGGGTATCTGCAGCCTATGTCAACCTATACTTTCCACTCTTTTTATATCACAAATTCTAAGACGGATGGTAATTTATCCAGGGTCCCTGTTATTTTCTCTCTAGTAAGCAACTTTCTTGGTAAGAATTACATTCATACTAGAAATTAGATTAAGATATGTAGATGGCAAGTTTATCAGATCTGGAGATAACACAAAACTGGAAATGACAACTATCATATAGGATGGTGTAGAATCTAAAAAGACTTCTCTGCAAACTGGAATACTGTGCTAAACTCTAAGAATCTAAGAAATAAAGTAATTTAAATTACAAAGTAATTTTATTTAATTTACTTAAAAGTAAGTTTAATTACTTTTCTTGCATAATTCCAAACTGAAATTCAGAACAGTTGAACCATTCCACAGATCCACCAACTACAATGGGGACCTGTCTTTCCACAGTTTCACCAGCATTGATTGTTTTCCTCTTTTGTTGTTGTTTTGCCAATGTTGAATGAAATGAAGCAAAATCCTCAGTGTTGCTTTAATTTGTTTCTCTTACAATTAGTTATTTGGAGCAAGTTTTCTTAAGGTCATTTATACTTTGCTAATCTTCTTTTAAAAATTGCTCATATCTGTTGACCATTTATGTACTAGAGAATGGATCTAGGTCTTATATGTGTCAATTCTATGTGTGCTTTGGATATAGTAGATTTTCATTAGTGATATTGATACAAATATTTTCCCTCAGTCTACCATTTCTCTTTTAATGTTTTCTTCATTGATTCATTCTCTGTATATCTAAAGAAGTATCTTTAGGCAACTCCCTCTTTCCATTCTTTTTGTAATTGTCAATTTTTGAATTCTTGAGAACTTCTCATCTTCTGGATTGACTTCCCTAGCAGAATTTTAGGCTGTGGGAATCCATTTCTATTTCCTATTAATACTCTGAAGGCTGCTTGCTACTTTTCCCAACTCTGCAGCATATGTCAGCCTATACTTTCTTCTCTTTTTAGATCACAAATTCTAAGATGCATGCATGGTAACTTATATCCAAGGTTCCTATTATTTCCACTCTAGTAACCAACTTTGTTGGCAAGAAGTAGATCCATACTAGAAGCTGGATTAAGATATACAGATGGCAAGTTTATCAGATTTGGAGATGACCCAAAGCTGGAAGGGACAGCTATACAGGATGGTTCAGAATCCAAAAAAGATTTCTGCAAGCTAGATTCTTCATTAAAAATCTAAGAAATGAAAATTTAACACCTAGGTTCAAAAAAGTAACTTGTAAAGTACAAGGTGGAAAAGGCATGGCTAGAAAGAAATTTGTCTCCCAAAGTTCTATAGGTTTTGGTGCACTCCAAACTCAGAATGAGTCCATTATGTGATATGACCACCAGAGAAACTAGTGTGAGCTGAAGCTCACACTAGTAACTGAGGCTTAAGACAGGCACATTGACCAAGCTTGTCCCCAAATAAGAAATGAGAAAATATATCTTCCTCCCATCTTTGCAGATGTGGAGGCTCTAGATGTCATACTTGGTTGATGTCTTGGTTAGTTTGTTGATGTTTCCCTCTTCCCCTTCCCTTCTTTTTTGTTCTTTGTTACAAGAGATGGATCACTAGGTAGAAGAAGGTTAGGAGGGATGTGTTTTGAAATGAAGGTAATGTAAAAACAATAGAAATCTTGAAAAAATTTTTTCACAGTAAGTGTTAATATTAAAGTCTAGGGAGGAGATTGTTCCATTGAACTGTGCTCTGGTTGGGTGATGTCTAAAATACTGTTACTGTAGTAATTTCTGAGTGTCATATTTTAGGAAGGACAATGAATGATAAACTTGGAAGTGTCACCAGGATGGGGAAGGGCACTGAGTTTGTACTTCATGAAGATCAATTATAGGGGCAGAGGATGTTTGTCCTTAAGGGGTACATGATTGCAGTCTTCAAGTATTTGAAGAGATATCATGTGGAAGGATTAGTCCTATTCTGCTTGGTCCTAAAGTGTAGAATTAGGAGGAATGCGTGGGAGTTACAAAGATATGAATTTGAGACTGAGGGGGTTCCAACTACAAGATATCCTTGAGTTGGATGGGCTAACTTAGAAGGGGAGTCCTTCCTCATCAGAGGTTTTATCATCAGCCCATCCAGTCTCAATGACCCCTATCAAATAAAAATTACTTTCTCGAACTAGGATCTCTAGTTTTCTCTTTATTTTTTATTCATGACACTAACACCAAATTCACAAGGGGAGCTATTGGCAGATGTGGATAGAAGCAAGATCTGTGATTTCTTTAGTACAGGAAATCTTGGGTGAGGAAACTCTCTTTACAATGCAAGCAGGCATTTTGGTATCTTCAGGAGTTGTTTAGGGCAGTGAGAGGTCAAGTACAAATTCACACAGCTAGTGTGAGTCAGGGGTAGGACTCAAACCTGGATCTTAGTGGCTCTGAGGCTGCTACTTATTAACTATCGTTTCCTATAAATGCAGAGAATATGAAGATTCAAGTTTCAGGGGACAGAAAGGGGTTGTGATTTTTATACCTTGTTCTAGGTACACCAGCTTTCTTCTGCTCTGGCAGGACCGTCTCCACATGGCCAATACCATGTTATGTCTCGCCACTATAATTTGTAGAGCTTTCCTTGGACAGAATGGGTCTCTTTACCAATTAAATCATGTTCAACCATCATGTTAAACTCAAAGAGAAGTGGGGGCCACTGATCTGTACATAAGGATTCCTGTGGGCCACAAATTGACTTAGTTTTAAAATGTAATATCTATATTATTTTATAAAATATTTCCCAATTACATTTCGATCTGGTTTGGACAGTATTTAACAGTGTTGTGGGATGCGTGAGGGGTCTTACGTTTAGTGTACAGCATACTAAGAGGTCAATAGGAACAGGAAATTTCATCCTTATCTTACAGATGAGGAAACTGAGGCCCAGACTGGTTAGTTGACATGACCAATGTCAAATGGAGTCAGCAGAAAGGTAAGTCTACTGATTCTTAATTTATTGCTTCATTCTTACCAAACAATACTTTATTTTTTCCCCCCTACAGATGAAAGGGGGAGAATTTCTAGGAGCAGGATTGTTTCTCAACTGTTTGAGACTCAGGACAGCTGAAGAGGAGAAACCTTTTGTCTGAAGGAACAGTGAGCACTTCATCTCTCCAAGATAACAAATGGTCATGTTTCAAAATAAAGTGTGAAATACTTGGATTTAGGGAGGAGATGGCTTCTAAGATTATAGTGGAGTATGCCTGAGGAGTAGGCAGCCTATGACTTTGATAGAGAGATTAGCTGTCTATTTAACTGGAAGGAATTGTGCAGTGGGGAAGGCCAGATACAATTTATTTCTTCTGTCCTCAGAGGCAAGAAAAATACCACTGACAAAGTACCAGCTTTTCCCCTTCTAACTCAGAAGGTGGTTTCCTTCTTTCACAGGGGAGATGGTGACAACTTTCATTCTACTCTTTATACTTCTATGGCAAGAACACTAGGTTGTCAGAAGACCCTGGTTCTTACCCTGCTCTGCTATCATGGATTTGCTCCCTGGGGTTTCTTGGGGACAAATCATTTAACTCCTCTGAGTGCTAGCTTCTGACCCCCAGATTTCTAGCTCCTAAAAATCAGCACTGAGAGCTCTATATACAGGGTATGACAGTTAATAACTTTAGGAAGCTCTAAACACATCATATCAACCAGCTAGTTCTTTCCATTAGGCTTTAAAAGCCTCATCAGAGAGATCTGGTGATGTCATAGTGCTAACCTGGGCATACTTCACTAATATTTGGCCTTGCAGAAACAGATTTGGGGCTTGGGACATTTATCTTGTTGGGCACAGCGTACCTCCTGCTTCAATTAGATCATAAGTCCTGAAAAGGTAAACATCTTGTCTCACACTTCTTGGAATCCCTACTGCCCTTTGAACTATTTGTCCTTCGTTGCTGAAGAAGACCATGCCATCAGAGAAATGATGACATGACTTGCACTTGACTTTGTTTTGAGTGAGGGAGGGCTGTGCAGGTCACTAGCCTCACTTCTCCTCCAGTGACCAGATATTCAATAGGTTGACTGAAGATGACTCAAATCTTTGTTGATTTACATAACAAAGAGCATTACTCTTGGAGTCAGAAGACTTGAGTTCAAATCTCTACCTTAACATTTTTTAACTGATTCTAGGCAAGTCACTAAAACTTTTCTGGATATTTTTTTCCTCATTTGTAAAATGGAGAAAATGATTCCTCCCTGCTGTGTTAGCAGTGCCAGCCCTCACTGAATGACTGGTCTATGTTTGAGATTTCATTGTACTCCATGATGTTTCAGAACAAAAATCCCCTCTTTCCAGACACAAGTAATCACCCACAATCTAAATAAATGTCCTCTTTATTTAACCAAATATAATTTATCAGTTAAGTTGACATTTGTCAATTCAGTTATAGCAACTATAAATAATTCTCTTAAGACACAATTCTGGAACTTTTTAAGAATACAAGAGTAAACCAACATTGCTCCTTGCAGCCACGTCTAAAGTACATGCACAGTTGGGGAAAGAAACCTTGGATGCATCTGCACTTTCAGTGATATTCTCTCACTCCACAGTCCCTCTTTCTTCCCCTCTTCTAGAAGGCCACACATTCAAGACCTGAGGGGGAGGAGGGTCCACTTACTGGCCCAAACAGGAATCTGTGGATGAGGGAAAGATGAGTTGGACAAGTTGGCCAAATTGGAAAGCTGGAAGAGGGATGACCTCTGGAGGGGATTTTGTTTTGCTGCATGTGTAGAGAAGACAGGAGAGGACAGTGGAGGAGTGAGAGGAATCAGGCAGGGGAAGCAGAGAAGACAAGTCCAAAGCAGTGAATTTATCACTCTGCTGACATAGCCCAAGGCAGATAGATGATCATGGAAGTCACTTCCAACCAGAATCTAATTCTAGGATGAATGATTGGGAATAAAGGCTTGCTCCAGAAAATTCAGTGGAAGGTCCCAGTGATGAGAGTGGTATCAATAAAAGAAGGGGCTCTTACCTAAACAGCCCCTAGGCAGACAATGCAGAAGATGGGGGTAGGAGAAGTTGAGAGTGGAGATGAGCCCAGTCTCTCCTTTACCCATCATCCTCTTGGTTAAGAAGAAAGGTTTCATGGGAAGTACTTAGAGCAAAGAAGCTGAGCAACACCTGCATCCAAATGCCCAGACCCATACATGCATGAGTCTATGTGTTGTTTTCCCCAGATTCCTGATCTGATCCGGAGCAATAAACGGTGGAGATGCTGAGAATCCCAGTTTCCTTCCAGTGAAAGACAGCAGCAACTGGGCAAGGTCCAGACTCCTGATCTGGATTCTCTTGGGCGCCCAATGGGCAGAATCCTAGGAGTAGAGGGATGTGTGTGGGGAAGGAGGGAATTGGGCTCCTGCTGGCTGCAGTAGGCATACACCTGGGAGAAAAGCCAAGAATCCTGATGGGCACCTTGGTTGTGGTCAGGGATGGGAAGAGGTAGGAGCCAAAACACAGAAAAAAGGGGAAGCCTAAGTTTGGTGAAACTTGGGTTCCAGAAGCCCTCTCTCACTGCCAAGCTCAAAAGCAGATTCTGTCTATAAGACCAAAGGAAGTGGGGAGTGCTTTAAGTAGCAAAGAGATGATGATGTGGGGGAAAAACAAAGTCAGCTTCCTGGGGGGCTGGTCTAGGAGAAGACTGTTCTTCCAGGCTTTGTACACAGTGAGTACTCAATAAATATTTGTTGGATAAATGAATAAATGAATAAAGGAATGCTCCAAGACAGAAGCTGAGGGGAAGGAAAGTGGCAGTGGGGGTTGGGGGGAAGGGGAAGTGCTGCTTAGGAAACCACAGAGCCTTAGTTGACTCCATGTGATTTTGAGCACGGGGGGAAATAGAACTTTCTCCCCGAAACTCTCCAACCATAGAACCAGCTGCTGACCCAGCCCTTTGGCTCATTCAGGGGGCAGGGTGTGTTCAAAGATGAAAAAGGAGTGGGTAGAATGGATGGGGCAGGGGGAGGAAGAGACATGTAGCCTGTTTGAGCCCTGAGAGGATGTGGGTATCAGTATTTGAATGACTGGAAGAATTTGTGGCTGGCAAAGGGTGCCCAAGCCACTATCTGCTTCTTCCACGGAGTGTTAGGTAATTTGAGAACAGTGGGATAGCTTACTGGTGGTACCTAAAAGTTATGGGGTGAGAGCCATACCAGAATGGGAGCAGTTAACCCACTTCGTTCTCTTTAGGGGGCATATTTCAGCAGCAGAGAAGAAGGCTAGGGACCAGCTGTCCCTCCACTTAGCTCCTTTCTTATGACCCATTTTCAAGGAAAGAAGGGATGATTTTATTATCCCCATCAGTTAACCAAGAAAGCCAGAGCCCACCCACCAAAGGCAAACACGTAGGTTACTGAGGTGGGACTCCTTGTCCCTATTGCCCAAAAAGATGTCCCCCATCCTGCTTGGAGGCACCCACCATGAAATTGCACTTGGTGATTGTCTCAAAATTGACTCATATTGTTTTTCTCAGTCAATCTGGCCTTCCTAAATGCTCACTGTACAAACTCGGCTTGACATATTAAAAATTCCCATTGAAAATAATGAGAATTCAATATCAAAGTGAAGTCCTAGAAAGGGGGATGGGGAGAAAACAAAAAGAAATAAAATCAAATACAAGGCGATGAGGGTGAAAGGGCGGAAGCTAGTCCCCGACATCTGTGTCTCGGTCCCCGATGAGCCAGAGAATGTGGAAGCTGAGAGCCAGGAGTCCAGTGCCTAACAGGTCACCCAAAGCAGTCAAGTATGGGATGGAGAAGTTGTCTGGGTCCAGACCCCGGCCCCACATCCAGTGCACCATCCAGTCTGCGATGTATAAGAGGATCAGCACCTGGGAAGAGAAGGGAGGCCCAGCTGCATGAAACCTCTCATTTGGGGTGAAGGAAGCAAAGATCACCCCACCCAGCCCACAATCAGAGGGTTTAGGTGGCCAGGCCTCAGAGCACCGAAATCTTTAGCTACAGACCATCCTGCCCAATCCTTTGCCTCTCCACAATCCTTTCCCCACCCCAACTCACTTTTCCCAACACTACAAATACCATCCTGGACAGGAGGGTATCAACACCAATCTGGAACTAGTCTAAAACAGAAATGTTATAGGCATCTTACGTTAAAAAGGGCAAGGTTTTTATTTAAGGTGCTGGGATGTAACAACTGTTCAGGTCATGTCCTGCAGTAGGATGGAAGAGAGATCTTAGCACTGGGACCCAGCTGTTGTGGAAGAAAATAACAGGTGCTAATCAATCAACATGAATCTTGCTTAAATAATCACCTAACAGCCACCCCTCCTCTTCCCAACACACAAATGGGTCCATATCGCCTCCATCCTTAGAAAATTCTCAGTAGCGATACTATCATTCCTTCAAACTATTATCCTTTGTCCTTCTTCAGCCAAACTCCTAGAAAAATAAAAACACAACAGTCTACACCTGTTGCCTACACATCCTCTCCTCTCACTCACTTCTCAGCCCTTTGCATTCTGGCTCCCGGCCTCATTTGTCAACTGAAACTGCTCTCTCCAACATTACCCAATGACCCCTTAATCGCCAAATCTACTGGCCTCTTGCCAGTCCCTCCACTCTCTTGGCTTCTCTGCAGCATCTGACGCTGCTGACCACTTTCTTCTGGAGACTGTCTTCTCTCTGGGTTCTCACAACACTACTCTATTTCTCCCGTTTGGTCACTCTTCAGTCTCTTCTGCTGGATCCAAATGCCCCTCGAGTGCTGGTATGCTTGAAGGTTCGGACCTGGGCCGTCTCCTCTCTCCACATGCTCTCATCATTCTCCCATGCACTGAATGATCATTTCTACATAAATTACTCCCAGAATTATATATCCTTCAGATTTATATAGCTCTTGCCTAAGCTCCAGACCTGCATTACCAAACAGGTATTGGATATTATGAAACTGATGTCCATAGACATCTCAAAATCAACACATTATCTTTCTGTGCAAACATCACCATCCTGTTATGCAGGTTCACAAGCTTGGTATTCTTGCTCCATATTCAGTCAGCTGCCAAATCTTGTCATTTCTACTAACAATAACCTTGCTTTTTCCCTCAAACTTTCTAGGGCACAGATTTAGTTTTTTGTCTATTTCAGTCCTGCTTACAGCACAAAGTAAATCAGCAGCATTCTGAGGCAAAGGAGGATAAATAAGTAACATCTTTCACAGAGAAAGAGGGGGAGAGAAAGGCGGAATCAGACAAGAGAGAAAAGGGAGGACGACCCTGGGGGAGTGTTTGCCATGTGGCTGGCAGGGTTTGCTTGTTACTGGAATGAGAAGACATTCCTGTTCAAGGGGAGGTGACCAACTACTTTTGCAATTAGGAAAGAGGATCCTTCAGACAAAACTTCAGGGTTTAGGTAACAGAAATAACAACAGCTAATAACAGCTAACATTTATATGGTGCCGACTATGTGCCAGGGACTGTGGTAAGTGTTTTACTTTTACTGCCTCATGTGGTCCTCACAACAACCCTGGGAGGTAGGGGATGTTACTATCACGAAACAACATTCTGGCCATCCTTCAAAGTCTAGCTCAGTGGTTACCTACTTCAAAAACTCTTCCTCGATGAGCTCAGCTGAAAAAATCCCTCCTTCCTTTGCACTCCCAAAATGGAATTCATCCACTTAACAGGACATTTCTAACACACTGCCTTGCATTGTAGAGATCTCGATTTGTTTCTTACCTCTTCCACCAGACTATAAATAACCAGAAAGTAGGAACTGTGTCTCAGGCAGAAAACTATCTCTTTCTCTTCAAATTTCTAGCATTTTGCCTAAGGCTTTGAAACAAAGTTATTAGTGTACCTTCTTTTACTTCTAGCACTCACCACTGTGACTTGCACATTGATGATGATTAATAAATAACTGTAGAATTGAATAACGTATCTGCTTAATTGACTCACTTGTGAGATTTGCTATTTTATATTCATCACATTTGCAAGTTTCTGTCTAGGATGAACTGATGATGTTTACTAAGTTGGGAGCTCTGAATGAAGGCTTTTTCACATTTCTGACACTTATATGATTTCTCCCCAGCGAGAACTCTGTGATGTCGAATAAGTAATGAGTTCTGAGTGAAGCTTTTCCCACATTTGCTTCACTTATATGGTTTCTCTCCCAGGTGAATTTTCTGATGTTGAATAAAGGATGAGCACTGATGGAAAGATTTCTCATATTCTTGACATCCATAGGATTTTTCTCCTGTATGAATTCTCTGATGCTGAATAAATTGGGAACTCTAACTGAAGTTCTTTTTATATTCATTACATTTAGAAGGTCATTTTCTGGTATGGATTCTCTGATGTTGGATAAGTAGTGAACTGCATCTAAAGTTTTCCCCACATTCATTACTGATAGGATTTTTCTCCAATGCTAGTTCTTTGATGTTCAAAATGCACTTCATTGTCTGGAGGACTTCTGGGCTGGATAGCATGCTTATCTATGAGGTCTCCTTTTACTCTCTCTGGTAGGTACACATCCAAGTTCCTTCTACATTTATTATATTTCTGGGTTTCTTTTTCCTTCTGGCAATCTACTTTTACCAATTTTCAGTCCTGTGGATGGAATGTTTCTTTTGGGAAGGGGATTTCTTCAAAATAACTTTTTCGGGTTCCTTTGATAATTCTTCATTTCCCCTTCATATTCAATAGGCCATTCTTTAAGAATATTTCAGAAATTGCTCTATGTGAGTCTATATCTTCCCAAGAGTGCACTTTTTCATAAGAATGCTTGTTCTCAGTTAATACCTTATGCAGGAGCCTCTTGAGGTCTCTTTCTTCTCAGTTCCCTGCAAATTTAGGACCTATAGGGCTTTCCCTCACTCCAGCTGGGAGATGAGATTTAGAAGCTAGAAAACCCAGGGAGATCTTTGTTGTTTGGTCTTTTATCAATCATGTCCAACTCTAGATCACCCAATTTTTGGGTTTTCTTGGCAAAGATACTGGAGGGGTTGGCTATTTTCCTCTCCAGCTCATTTTACAGATGAGGAAACTGAGGCAAACAGGGTTAAGTGACTTGCCCAGGGTCACACAACTAGTAAGCATCTGAGGCTGGATTTGAACTCCAGCTTCTGCACCAGGCCCTGGTGGGTAGCCCCAGCATAGGGAAGGGCCAGCAGGGATGCCACCTGAGTCTCTAACAACTTTCAAACAGTCCCCTTCTTTTCACTCACAAAAGTGTGATCCTAGTTCAGGCCTTCATAAACTCTCAGGTTATTTCCACACCTCTAGTCTCTTCCACTCCAATCCATTCTTTCCATCACTACCAAAATAATTTCCCTCAAATGCTGACCCAATCACATCAGTAGCCTAATGAATGTTAACCTAGGAACAAATATAAATCCCTCTGTTTGGCATCTAAAGCTCCTCAAAACCTGGCTCCAAATTAACCTGTCCTCTTTCTTACACATTACTCCCCTCGGGGGACTCTATGATCCAGTCATACTGGTCTTCTCACTATTTTTCATAATGACCCCGGAGGCCATCTTTACACAGGCTATCCCCACTGCCTACAAGGCACTTCTTCCTTCCCACCCTTTAAGGCTTGTCTCAACTGCCTTTTCTGAATCCCCTTGGATGCTTGTGTATTCCTCTTCTAAAACTTCCAATTATTCCTTTATTTTGTATATACCTATAAAAATATAGGTTTGTTTTGTCTTATTGTAAACTCCTTGAAGGCAAGAATTATTTCACTTTTGCTTTTCTATTCCTAGCTCCTAGCACATAGGGGGTGCCTAATTAATGTTTGCTGAAAGGTAAGTACTTTCTTTTTCTGTCTTAGGTATGGGAATCTCCAGAGCTCATATCCAGTGCAAGGCCCAGCTGGGGTACTCTGTCTCCATACTTACACCTGGGGTAGACCATGGTGGTGGGACAGTTCTCCAAGGAGTATGATAAAAATGATGATTCTTATGGGGCAATGTTTCATGGCCTTATCTACTTCAGGGAAAGTCCCATCTAACAAACAATGTAGAAAGCCCTGTGCCAGGAACGGAAGCTACAAAGACCCTGCTTCTCAAGGAGCTTACAATCACCTAAGGGAAATTGTGCACACAAAAAGCTATGCTACAAGGGCAGTGAAGTAAGTGCAAAGGAGAAACTGAGGCAAAGTGCTAGGAGAACTCCGAGGAGGGAGAGGAAATTTCACTTGAGGGAGACAGCAGAAAGAGCACTAGACTTGAAGGAGGAGAGTAGGGTCTTAGTGAAGAGTCTTGTAGTTCTGGGCAAAGTACTTTCTATTCTGGGCCTCCATCTCCTCTTCAGAAAAATGAAGATCCTGGACAATAAAGGAAGGGTGGCTTGGTGGATAGAGTACTGGACTTGGAACTGGGAAGACTCCTGTGACACTTAGACACTTAGACAATGAGATTCTAGCCTCATAGATTCAGGGCTGGAAGGGACTTCACAGAAGAGCAAACTGAAGTGAAGAGAAAAAGAGTCTGAGGTCAGTGCAGCTGTGAGTGGGAGATCTCAGATTCCAAACCAGGGCCCTGCCTGCTCTAGTTCTGTGTTCCATGAACAACTAAGGTAAGTGCATCTGTTTCTAGTACTAGAAGGTCGGTAACCAGGATAGGCAGGAGACCACAGAGGGGAGCCTTGGAGATCAGTAACCTATTGTATCTGCCAGTGAGAAGGAGAGAGGCAACAAGCAATTCTCCAGAATGGAGATGGAAGAAGGAACAAGTCACATTAGGGACAGGTCTTTAACAGAGGGTAGAGGAGACATAGACATGAACACAGCTTCCCACTTTTGAACATAAATTCTGAACATTTTTATTTCCATTATCAAATGAGATAACATGTAAAGTGCTTTGCAAACTTAAATGAGCTAAACAAAGGTTGCTGGTCAGTTGTTTCAGTTGTGTTGGACTTCTTATGATCCCACTTGGGGTTTTCTTGGCAAAAATACTTTTGTCATTTCCTTCTCTAGCTCATTTTACAGGCAAGGAAACTGACAGCTAGTAAGAGTCTGAGTTCAGATTTGAACTCACAAAGATGAGCCTCCCTTACTTCAGGACCCAGACTCTATCTGCTCTGCTGCCTAGCCCATATAAATGTGAGCTGCTATTATGTTTGTTTATTATTAATTTATGTTTATGACTATTATTTTTCTCTTTCTCTCTGCAGACAAAGGAAGTGGAGTTAAGAGTCAAATCCCTCGTTACCCCCTATTTATTTGGGCGTATGATTTCACTGTTCTGAGCCTGAGGTTCCTCATCTGTAAAAAGAGGGGGCTGGATTTGGTAGACGGCAAGGCTCCATCCTAAATCTCTTATCCTAACTTAGATCCCTCCTGCCGTGATTCACATGGACCTAGATTTGTCATTCTGCACGACTGCCATCTAGGGGAGAGAGGCCCTTCTCAGGGTGGCCTCTAACGTTTCTTTTCTCAGTGAGCTCCCAAGGATTCAAAGAGGGAGGGAGGGACATCAGCAGTATAGTCAATATTCTCAATTACCATTTGCAAAGCTCCCACGTCACTATTCGGGGTCATCAAAATCTGATAAGTCCAAGCTTCCTTCCCTCATGCAGTCAGCTGTGGGCTCAGGAAACGAGAACTTATTTTTACCATTTGTTGTAGCAAAATAGGATTAGGAAGTGAAGATAGCTACAAAATTATGGCTGACTGGTACAAATACAAGTTATATTTGGGTGACAAACTGTGTGTGACCTTGGTCAAGTCCCTTCCACTCCTCTGCATCTGTTTCCTTCTCTACAAAATGAGGGGGTGAGCTAGATAATCTTGGAAGGTTGTTTCTGTGCACAAATCCTGAGTGACACTCCTGCCTCCCCTTTCTTTCGTACCTGACAAGGCTTATATTCCTTGTGTATTCTGGACTCTGCCTACCATTTGGATTCTCTATATAGTTAAGCATCAGTATAAGAACTAGTTGAATTTTAAACATTTGGGTTCAAATAAAGTCACTAGGGAGAGATTGACTTTGTAAATATTGTGGTATGAAAATTTCATCCCCAGGGCCCTCAGACAAGAGCTGGAGTCAGAGCTGTTACCTGTCTAAGGCAGGCATGGCTCCCTACCCTTGCCCCCTGCCCCTGCCTATGGAAGCCAGTAGTCCCCCTCACCCCAGAGAGCAGTCCTGTTGCCGTACACGGCCATCTGTGCTGTCCCTGGCCAACCACTTGTAACCTCACACCCTTCTTGGCAGCTGCAGAGGAAACCCATATAAAGAGAGTGTCTGAACAGCTGGAGGACTGGGTCATAGGGAAGGGAAGGCAGCTGTTCCCACATTCCAGCCAGGGACTTGTGTCAGCTCAAGAATAGAGGGCCAGTAACCAGGAAGGAACCTTCAGAGAGGATGAGGCATCAAGGGCCACTCTCCCAGCTCCCCTTTGTTGCTCCTGTTCATTCAGTTGTGTCCAACTTGCATGACCCCATGGACTTTACGTTCATGGGGTTTTTTTTTTGGCAAAGATACTGGAGTGGTTTGCCATTTCCTTTTCCAGTGTGTCCCCATTTTATAGTTGAGGAACTGAATCAAATAGGGGTTAAATGACTTGCCCAGGATCACAGAGCTGAACGTTTCTGAGACTGGATTTGAACTCAGGTCTTTTCATCCTCTGGCCCCCCTCGCTGCCCAACTCCCTAGTGAGGTACAAAGAGGTCAGCCTCCCCAAGATAGTCCCAACAGGGTCATGGGCTCATTCTTCCAGTCCAGGTCAAAGGAAGTGAAGAGTCAGGATTCGTGTGTGTGTGCGTGTGTCTCCGTGTAGCGTAGTACAGAGTAGTACAACTAGGAGGGCAAAGCATGGTTCTTACCTAAGTTCTTTAGCCTCTCTAAAGTTGGGAAGAAGCAGCCCCCCAAAGAAGGCACAAGACCAGCAGGGAAGTCAGCAGGGGCAGTCCTGTGATTTGCCGCATCCTGTAAGCTCCCCTCCCCCCTTGCCCCCAGCAGCCCCATACCTGGAGCAGTGCGGCCGTCATGTAGAAGATTATGAAGATAAGTGTCAAGGTGGTATGCCCACCCTGCATGCAGCTGATGGTATAGAGGAACACCAGGTGTCCAGGCACCACAAGGAGGAAAAGGACCCGGGCTGAGCGGGAATTCACATCTGGGGATCAAGGGAGAAGACAAAGCTGGACAATCGTGGAACTTTTCCGTAAGGCCCCTCCACAAAAGAGGAAAATCAAGGGGGTCTAGTCCATTCCCCTTGCCTCAACAGCATCAGGTAACCGGCTCTCCAACCCACAGGTATTTAGCTCCTCTTTCATCTACACTCCACCAACTTCAGGTCTTCAGGTATCTCAGGGCAGTGAGAGAGATCCAACCCATCCAGGCACTTTACCTCAACCAACTCTCCAAGTGAGGTTCACAGCTTCTAGCAATAAACTAGTTCCCTCAGTAATGGAGACTGTCTTTATCTTATGGAAAATTTTTCTAACACTGAGAGAAGTATAAAAATGGAATGGGTGGCTTTTAGGGTGGCGAGTTCCCTGTCACAGGAAGGATGGTCTTCAAACAGGCTGGATGAGCATTTGCTGGGGACACGTCAATGGGATTCATTGTTTGGGAGGGGCTGGATTCACTGAGCTCTGATCTGAACTCTAAGTCTGAGAATCAGTGATCTGTCTCTGTGTCTCAAGTCTGGGAAGTACCCAAGAGTCCAGAGAAGTGAGCTTTACCGGGACTGAAGAAAGTGGTACAAGGACTAGGGCAGCGCCGGGGCACTGGCTCTGAGCCTTCCCCTGGCATCCCATTCATGTGCAGATAGGTGGAGATTCGGCTGGCTTGGACTGCCACCAGATTGCCTCCAACACCTGCAGAGACAGAGAGGAGTTTGGGGGTGAGGGAGGCAAAGAGACACAATTCCCTGACTTTTCATCATCCTGTACCCTGGATGGCCTTCACACTGAGCCTACGGGCAGCACCCTAAGCTAACCCTTGGAGAATAAGACACTCAGAAGAAAAGTCATCATGAAAGGACATGGGAGCCTTGTTCCTCACTTCCAGGAAGCCTGTGAGGCTGATCCATCCCCCAAGCTTCCACACCTTTGGGCATACATTAGGTCTGCACGCTTGCATGTCCTTGTGCAGATAATAGGTTTCTAAAGTACACAGACACATGTGCAGATTTCAAATACCTTTCTTCCCTATAGTGCTATCAGTCTTAAGACACATGCTTAGGTCCTGCAAGATCTCAGAGCTGTGCCTCTGACCTGTAGCTTGAGAGATGTATAAAAATAGGAATAAATTGAAAAAACCATGTCCTAAGACATACCAAGCACAGAGCAAGGCCTTATGTCTATGCCCCAAATCAGGAGCCAACCAACTAACAGCTCCAGGGCCAAAATGCCCTTTTACCAAAAGCTATGAATAGTTTTTACATCTTTATACAATAAAAATAATTTTAAATGTAAGTACCATTTTTAGCTCAAGTGATATACAAAAACAGGCAGCTAGTTTAAGGCCACAGCCCACCCTTGGCCCAAGACCACATGAACAGGCCTCATCAAAATCTCAGATTATTCTAGACCTCTGAGATCTAGAAGTAAACCTCAATCAGTTCATGTAAGTCATTGTTTTTTACCACTTGGTCCTGTCCCTAATTGATGCTGGGAGCTCACCGTTAATCACTGGAGTGAAGACAGCCATGCCAGCAAAGTTGGGGTCAGAGACAGTCTTGTCCAGGATGAGGCCCCCTACACTGTGGGAATGTAAGAGATGAGCAGACGTGTAGATATATTTGAGACACTTGCTTTGGCCTCCGGGAGGTGCTCCCTTGATTTCAGAACAGAGTAGGGTCCATCATGTTTTAGTTACTACCCCCATCCCCCTGTGCCTGCATGTAGGATCAGAGCATCATAGACATGGGGCAGGAAAAGGTTTTAGTACTTCTGGGTCTAGTTTCATCATGGCACCGAAAGTACAACTGAGGCATCCCTATGCTAGGCTAGCCACTTCTTACATTCCCCACTGCTCCCACTTCCCTCACCAGCAATAACGGAGAAAGCGCTTCCTTAGTTTCTTGTCTTTACCCTACCTTCTAGGGCCTCAGCAGGAATATTCTAGAAAGACCATGAGGGCTCTCTTTGGGACACAGACCCTACCTGCTGATGGCCATGGCGATGATGACTGGCTCCCAGCCAGAGTACAACACCTCTCGGGTGGCTGGGCTCCTCTTGGCTAGAACCACCCACACAGGCAGCAGGGCCACAAAGAAGGCACACACCAGAGGGTTGATATACGGCCTGCCCTCTGAAAAGAAGCAGAGAGTCGTGACAACTGTCGCTCCTGGCCCCACAGCCATCTTCTGGAGAACCCAAGCCCCAGACCCGCCTTCATCCCATCCTTACTCAGTGCCCCCACTGGGGAGAACAGGGTTCTGGAGCTAAAGCTACTATTCTTCTCTGAGACTCAGAGTAAGGACAGTTTGGGGGAGAGGGCCCAAAAGGATCTCAGGAGAATGACACATTATGCCGCGGGCTTGGTTTTATTTTTTCGTTTGGACTAATAATAATCCTAATAAAACTCTGTGGTTATTTGGTCTTTTACACCTTCCAGCCAATCATCTTCTCTGACTCATATAATCATTACCGTCGTTGTCGCTATAGCTCACAATCATATACGGTTTTATGGTCTATGTAGATTATCTCATCAGCTCAAGTCTCAGGTGGACAGTGTTAACCTCACTTTACAAATAAGCAAACCAGGATGGGGAAGGGAAGGCCCAGGGGCCTTGGCCAAGGTTATTCAGACCTCCAGGCTCCTCCTTTCTCAAGGTCCTGCCCCTCCCTCTTGATCTAAGAACATCTTTTGGTTCCTCTGTTCCAGGACAGCGATAAACC
Organism: Potorous gilbertii; assembly: GCA_028658325.1. Taxonomy (NCBI): domain Eukaryota; kingdom Metazoa; phylum Chordata; class Mammalia; order Diprotodontia; family Potoroidae; genus Potorous; species Potorous gilbertii. The sequence continues at coordinate 600,146,921 of CM053770.1, read as the reverse complement.
TCATTATATCCCTGCTTGGGCCTGCAGCAACCTCACAGATTTGGGGGCCTGAAGGATCATCTAGTCCAACTTTAACCCTTACTGCTATTTTACATGAGGAAACTGGGACCTGTCCCAAGTTATAGGGCACTAAGGAACAGAGCTGGGGTTCAAACTCAGGTCCTCTGTGTAGGAATGCTGTTTTTTTCTCAATGGATCATCTTCCCACTAACGCTCAGATCAATATTGAGGTCTTTCCGGTTGTCTTACATGTTACAGATTACTCCTCTCCAAGAACTCCAGCCATATAGGTCTTCTGGTGTTGCACCCTGGCTATGGTCCCCTATACCTGAAATTCCTTCCTTCCTTCACCATGCCTTCAATAATCTCTGGTTTCCTTTGAGGCTTGGCGCAAGTGCTTCTGTCTGTAGGAGGCCATTCCTGGGTCCCTTCACTGCTAGGGCTTCCCCAGGTTATCTTGTATCTGTATTGTACATTCCAATGCAGATGTGTATCACCTCTTCTGTTTGAATGTAAACTCCTTGAGTAAAGGGATTCTTTTCCCTTGTCTTCCCAGGGTCTAAAATAGTTCCTGGCACATGGTAGGTACTTTAAAATAATGTTTGTGACCGTTTGGCTGATTCTTTAGATTTATGGACATTAAAAACTGCTTTCAAATTGAGTTTTTGTAAACACAGGAGAACTACAGGCCCATTTCTAGAATCCCAGGCATGGCTCCCATTCCCATCCCAGGGAACTTAGTCAACCAGCACACTGGACACATGTTTAGACATAGCCTTGATGCTTCATAATGTTAACCCTGACTCCTTCCTATTTGCCAATAATTCTCCGGCAGCAGTCTCACCCAATTCCAGGTATAGTCCCCAGCTGATGCCTGAGAGTAGTGCCAACGTGATAAGGTCTCCCAAACTGGCGGCAATGGGTGTGGCCACATTGTCAGGGTTGATCCCAATCTTCCTGGAGCCGATGATGACGCCAATCATAATCATGCCTAGTGGAGGCAAGAGAGGAGTAAGACAGTCAGGCTGGCATGGGGTGGGGGCTTAGTTCTAGTAAATACCCCTGCTTGGCTTCTTACCTAGCACCAGGGAAGCAATGAAGGCTGTGGACACACTGCTGGCACACAGCAAAACGGCATGGCTGATGCTGAAGTGACCATCAGGGATCCAGCCAAAGATGACTGCTGCGATGGATGCCAGGAAGCCCACGACTGTGGCCTGCACCTGAGGCAAGAGGCAGAGCACAAATGTCAGGCCACGAAGAACTGGGTTTAAGTTCTTAGGGTTTAGCTGTCTCTTCAAAGGATCTCAGACTTCTGGTCTCCCAGCAGACTGAGAAGCTAGCATGGTGTTAGCACTTTTACTTTTACTGGATCCCCAAATCATGCCTCACACTACTGTTGTATTTCTTTCCTTCCTTGGTCAAGTCTCCAATCATCTTCCATCCCTACGTCCCTCTTTTACAAAAGATTTAGCCTCCTGCTACATGAGATTTAGGTAATTTGATGAGAGTCCCCTCCTGTCCCCTCTTCTACTCCTTTAAACTCCTTTGTCATTCTATCCTCTTTCTTTCCCTCTCGTTACAGAAGCATCCCTACCCTTTGACACAGCTGATTTCTCTACCTGTGCCCAAGATACCCTTCCCTCTTCCTTCCTCCAGGACCTTGTTCTCTGCTAGTTACAGGTGCACAGAACTCTCTCCCTCCTCACCTCTATCTCATAGAATCCCTCACTTTTTTCACAGCTTAGGGCAAGTACCACCTTCTTCATGATGACCTCCCTGGGCCCTCCAATACCTAGAGTCTTCCTGAACTATGCTGTATATAACAACCTTGTATTTATTCTTGATATACATAGGCATATTTGTACATATAAGAATATATACATGTGTATAACGTGTGTATATACACACACATACATAACGTTTGTGTGTGTGTGTATACGTGTGTAAAAAGAAGAGACGTCATATTGTAGTTGGCAGAGGAACAACCTTGGAGCCAGAAAGACCCAAGTTCTAGGTCTGCCTCTGACACATACCAGTTGGGTGATGCTAGGAAATTCACTGACTGCTCTAAGCAGCTTTCTAAGACACAGGCTCTTCATCTGAGGATAAAACGACCTGCTTACTTAAATGTAACTGGTGCTCTTTGAAATCCTATGGATTTTACCTTGTGTATTTAAAAACGTTACTCTGATAAGGGATCCGTGGCACACAGATAAAACATTAAAACTCCCTGTAAGACTAAGTTGCAGAGAAGGTGCCAACTTGGATTAGTGGAGGGGGTTTCTTCATGCCAGAGTTCTCTACAAGTCCAGGCCTGATCCTTGTATTTAAATGTTGTTTCCTGAGAGAATGTAATCTTTTTTTGGTTGCAGTATTCCTAACTCAATGACTGCCCCCCACTCCTCATCTTACAAACATGTCCTGGTCTCTTTGATCTTAAAAAAAGAGAAGCTGTCCATTGGTCTTTCCACCCTAAGCCACTGACTGTCCCATCTTTCTCCTCCCCTTCCCTGCTAAACCTCTTAAAAAATTGACTATACCTGATGCCTCAACTTCCTCATCACCCACTTCCTCTTGAACCCCTGGCAATCTGGCTTCTGCACCTCCTTTACCAGAACTCCCCTCTCCAATGCCTTGAATGACCAACTTTACCAAACTCAATGGCCCTTTCCAAGTCTTTCTTCTCTTTGACTTCTCAGAAACAGCTAATGCTGTTGCTCATCCAGGGGGCAGGGCCCCTTCCCCTCTTCCTGTTAGTCAAGATTCTCCATTTTCCCTTAGTTTCAGAGAAACTATATTCTCTTAACTCTCTTCCAAACTCTCTGACCAATCCTTTGTTTTCTTCAAGTTCTCTGTTGGGTAGTGAGTCTCCCAAGAATCCATCCTTAATTTTTCTCTCTTTCCCACTGCTTGTATTCCCATGTTTTCATGGGAATGAAGATACCTCCCAAATCCATATCCAGAAGTAGAGGGTACCTGAGCATTCCCAATCCCTCTTTTGTACTTTATGTTATCAAATTGTCCTTGTACCCTCAGGATGGCCCTGGAGAACAGAGGCCACTGGGGAAGATGCTTTGCTCCCTCAGGCTGTTTCCTAAGTAACTTGGTTCCCACCCAACGCTGCTCTAGAGACCCTAGATCACAACAATGATTATGTTCTGGGTCAGACGCTCCCTCCCAAAGGGCTCCGAGATTTCTCAGGGGTTGTCCTTTCTCTGCTTAGGTCTGCCTGCTCCTGCCAGCCTTCTCTCCCTGCCACCCTCTGCTCAACCTCACCTGGATAAGGGCCATGTTTCCAGCAATCATCTTCCAGAGCTCCTTTGGCGTGTCCATGTGCCCAATGTTGGCCTGGCAAGCGAAAGGGCAGAAGGTTCAAAGTGAGAGACAGAGAAATGTCATCCAGGACAGGATGGGAGGTCAGGCGAACAAACCCTCTAAGGATCCTTCCATCTCCCAGTCTGGGAGTCAGTTCCTGGTCAGTTCAGGTCAAAGGACATCAGGCAGAGCAGAAGAATCCACAGCCTAGAAGCTTTGCCACAGTTTCATGAGTGTTGGGGAGAGACACAGAATCTTTCTTTGATAAAGAAAGCCTAGGCCTGGAGGAGGCAGAATTGTGCAAAAAAGGCTTGGAATCAAGAGGCCCAGGTTTGAGTCTCAGGTCCTTTTTCCCACCCACTTAACACTATCTGACCCTGGCCAAGAAAATTCCTCTCTCTGAACCTCTATAAACTGAGGACAATAAGACCTGAACTGCCTATTACACAGGGCTGTTATAAGGTCCAAGAGAGACCATAGATCTAAAAGGCTTTATAAGTCAACAAATATTTATTAAACACCTACAGTGTGCCAGGTACCCTGCTATATCTACTATGATATCTATTATATATACTTACATGTTATAAAAATAATCATTACATATAGATGGTAAATTACATACATAGAGGTTATTGTTTCCAGTATTATTACAGCAAAAAGTGCTTAGGGCTTAAGGCTAATAACTGAGCTACTTACTTCACTGGGTTGTTATAAGGCCCAAAAGAAACAACAGCTCTAAAAATACCTTTAATATTTATTAAACACCCACAATGCACTGGTAATGCTAAACGGCAAATTATTACCTTAAAATATCTATTATATATAAATGATATAAATACAGGCTATTATTTTCAATATTATTATAGCAAAAGGGTGCTTGGGGGTCTTAAGGCTAGTAACTGAGCTACCTACTCCACAGGATTCTTATGAGGCTCAAATGAGACAACAGATTTAAAATGCTTTATAACTGAAGTCAACAAACATTTATTAAGTCAACAAATATATATTATTAACATTTATTATAACAAACATATTAACAATATGCCAGGTACTATGCGAAGTTCTATGCAATATGAGTGGTAAATTATATTGTGATATCTATTATATTACAATACCAATATAATTGCAAGTTACTTTTTTTCAGTGTTATAGCTAAGGTGCTTAGGGTCTTGAGGTGAAGGAATTTCCATTCTTCTCCTACCTCTGGAGGTTCAGTGAGCACAGATGAGATGACTCACACCTTCCTTTGAGCTGTGGCTTTGTGTTCCCAGACTAGGTCAAGATGGCCTCAATATCTGGCTTTGAAGTTTACCCCCATCCCACTCCTTGATAAGAGGAGGTTAGGCATCCAGAGCCCAGCAGGAGGTGAGTTCCCACTGTACTGGCAGAGTGCCTAATGGTAACGCTGGGCCAGAAGCAGGGATGGGCTCTGGGCTAGATTTAGAATAGGTCCATTTGGTTTCTCTCCTTTTTATGCAGAGGGAACATGGCCCCTTCGGGGAGCTAGGAGACAATGTCAGTCACTCCTGCCTCCCACCACCCTTCACTATGAGCTTCAAAGGCCTAGCTCCTGTCCCCACAGGTCATTTCAGGGCTTTCTGCCTCAGAACCCTCAATGCAGACTGAGCTGGTAGCCCCCTCTCCTCAGTCCATCCTTGTTCCCCTGTTTCTGTCCTCAATGAACAGTCAGAAAAGCTCATTCAGGGGAAGGGGAGGGAAGGAGATAGGGGCTGGGGGTGGGGCTGACAAGTCCTGGCCACACTCCAGTCCCAGCTGCAGAGTGGGGCTGGAGATCAGAGGAGGCCCCCATCTGTGCAGGGCAGGAGGGGAGGGGGAAGGATCAGCATGGTGCCATCCAGTTAAAGCTGCAAAAACAGTCATAAGGTGGCCCCAGGGAAGGGGGAGGGGGAGAGACAGGAGCAGAATATGACCAGGCTGTCTGAAGACAGGACCTGGGAGATGCCTGGAAGCAGGGAGCTCCCCACAGGAAAGATATCCAGCTTGAAATGTCCCTCTACTAAACTATGATGTCTCCCTTCTGTTTTCTCCCCTGGAGCACCAGCCTAGACTGAACTGCCACCCTCTAGTCTTTGATCCTTGACTGGGGCCTTTCTGAAGCCTTATTAGAGTCAGGTCCTCCTATGGACACTTCCACACCCCAACCCTTAGATACTCACAGCTGTTGATAGTCTTGAGGCTAGAGTCATTTCCAGGTTCCCTTTGAGCCCCAGGAGTGCAGGTACCAGGATGAAGACTTCAGTTACATCCTTGAAGACTTCCCAGTGCTGCAAGATAGGAAGATCAGAGCAGAAGATGAAGATGGGGGAAATCAGCATGGGAGTGAGAACCTTTCCTCCCACAACCCCAACACCAGACTAAGTCAGTGGCACACTTCTCACTCCCACAACCAGGCCAGTATTCAGTCCAAGGACTCCTCATCTGATTCTTAACACTACTTGTCTCCCTCCCACCTCTAAAAAACATGCACCAAGGCCAGACCATGCTCAATTCATTCAATTCCCATTAAGAGCCTACTTTGTACAAGCCACCATGCTACAAAGACAAGAATGAAAAACGAGTCCTTGAGCTCCAAGGAGTCCTTTACTGGGTGGCTATGACACTGGATAAGTAATTACAATATACAAAAGAAAGGCCTCTGAAGTAATTTCAAGAGGAAGAAGGCACAAACACCCGGGAGACTTTGGAAAGGAGTCTAGATGAAAGAGGTATTTCAGTCATGACTCTTTGAAGCAAGATAGTAATCCCATGAGGCAGAGGGGAGGGAGGGATATAGATACATGTGATATGGGACCTTGTATGCAAAGACATAGGGGTTGTTATATGGGGAACAGCAAAATAGTGGAAATGGAGAGTCTGTTAAAGGGAATGATATACCAGCTGTAAGTCCCTATTCCATGCAGCCCTCACTAATTTTCCCAAGGCACAGATCTGACCGTGTCTTCCCTGCTTACAAACCCTAGGTGACTCCATCTGTTGTTTCCTTTAGGATAAAACAGAATCTCCTTAGCTCAGCATTTAAAGCCTTTCACAATCTGCTTTCCTGTCTTAGTTTGTAGTACTTTCCTTTGGACTCTAAGTTCCAACCAAACAAGCCCATTAGCTCTCTATGAACTCAACCCAATTCCCATTTCTGCCTGTCTTCTCTCAGGTCAACTCCCAAGCCTAGTATGTACGTCCTCCTTACACATGTCTCTTAGAATCTTTATCTTCCTTCAAGACTCATCTTAAAACACGACTCCTCCAAGAGATCTTTCCTGACCTGCTCTTCTGCCTCAGCTCCCTGCAGTGACCTGTCTGTGCACAGGCTGCACTTGGCACCCCTCTTATAACCTAGCAGAATGAAAACCCTGAGGGCAGGGCCTGTGTCATGCCTTCCACATAGTAGGTGCACCATAAATGTTTGGGGGATTTGCTCAGGCTGAGGAGCTTCATTTGGACCCCTTCAAATATCCGATTCGAACCCCTCATCCCTCCTACTGCCCTGATCTGCCTTTAGTTCCGTCTCTCTGTAGCTCTGTCCCTGCACATTATTGTTTCAGCTGCTCAGTACTGGGCTCTTCAGGTCTGGCGCTGAGCAGATTAGAGGCTTTGTTTGGTTTCTTTCTCCAACGCTTTGCTGCTCTGTGGCAGAAACACCCCTTCAGGACCAGCTGCCTTCCCTCTACTCAGATCAACCTGGCTCAGAATCAGGGTAAAGGCCTCAGGACCACCAAGTACCAGTCCTCAAAGGGCCTTCCTTTCCTACCTCCTTCTGCTCTAATTAGGAAAGGCAATATGGTATAGGAGAAAGAATGAGGAAGCCATTCATGGGAGGAGAGGTTTTAAAAGTCAATCCTTGCGTTATAGCTAAACAACAGTCCAGAAGTAACCTGGCCAAGGCTCTTGCCATTACCCAAGTTATCTCTGAACAGCTAGTCCCTCCCCCCACCCCTGTCACACATAGTCCACCCTAGTCATTCCTTAGCCTCTCGCCTATTTCCCTCCAGGGGACAGGGTGTCAACTGGAGATGCAAAGAAGCCACCAGATTCCAGGGACAGAGGGAGCTAGGAAATTATCTGAGCTTGGACCAAAGCTGAGTCACTTGCACATTAGCTTGAAGCCATAGCTCCCTTGTCTATGATGAGGAATGGCATCCATGGTGTCTAGGGGAAAATTCTGATTTCCTTATTTAGTATCTCAAATGGCCAGGCCCCGAGGTTGAGGATGAGGCTGGACAGTCAGGATGAGTAACCAAGGCATAGAGGAAAAAATACCAGCACTGAAACTTGGATTCCAGACTTAGCTTGGCCACTCACCAGCTGTGTGCCTTTTCCCTTTCTTTATCTTAATTTCATCATCTGTAAAGGTGAAGGATTCTGGCCTCTTCCCAATATGGCTGGGTTCTAATGACTTCCATATACCTCCCTTAGACCCCTCTGGGTTAAGAACAAGAATCAGGCTGAAGGAAGAGACTGAATGAAAGTCCTAAGTTCCAGGAGAAGCAGATCCCTCCCTCCTATTTTGGGGCACCCTTTCCCAAACAGGGAAACACTAACAGGAAGTTAAAAGCCTCTAGGGGGACAGGACTAATTTCATGAGTGTTAGATCTCACCCATTTCCTGGTCACCCTTAGCACAGATATAAGGATCTTCCTGGGGGCATACGCACATTCCCAATGCCAGATACCCCAATGTCCATTCTCATGGCACCCTAATGAGGACACCTTCCCTAAAGTCGAGAAACATGAGCCCTTCTTTAGCCTAAAGGGCTATGTCAAAGACAAAAAATGGGTTAATCAGGGTCTGCCTCGGTTGGAGAGGCTTCACCACTGGCCCAGGAGGAACTATTGCTCTTGGACACAATCAGAACATACCTCTGGCATTCTAGTTTCCTGACACTGGGCCTCTAGTTCCCCTCCTCCTCCATCTCCCAAAGCAGATAAGTCAGTTCTGGTGGAGGAAGGGGAAAAAAAGCCCTCCTATCATTCTTCCTACTTCTGTTCTCCCTGCCCCTGACCAGGAGCGGTATCAACCTCCCATATTCATAATGAACCCCTCCTGACATGGAGGTATGACCAATCAAAGGGTCACAGATACAGGACAGGAAAGAAAATTACAAAAGGCCATCTGGTTGAACCCTCCCATTTTACAAATAAGGAAACTGAGGCTCAGAGAAACTAAATGACTTGTCATATAGGTTGTAAGTGACACAGAAGAAATTCAAACCCTAGTTCTTTGACTCTAAATCCAGTACTTTTCTCACCAAAAGATGCTGCCTTTTTAGTTTCAAAACTTTCCTTGACATTTAAGCCCCTTCTCATTGTAGAAGATTAATTCCCTCTTCTACAGGAGAGTTCATTTCCAGTCCTCTCTCTGCTGCCAATGACAGGCATCATGGCTGGTCAGATGGAACCTTCTGCCCCATACTTGGAGTAGCTGCCAGAGGACATTATAGGACTTACCCCGGGGAAGCAAGCACCGGAGCAGGGCCTGCATTCATTCACTCAGAGGAAACTTTTTGCTCTGGCACTCAAGGCCCTTCAAACCCTGGTCCCAGCATCTTAATGATGTTGTTTTCTGGATGCCTGGTGCTTTATCTAACCTGGAACTCCTCAAACAAGTCCCTATGCTTTTCTTTCACAGATTTGCTTATATTAGTTCCTTTTCCTTAAATATTTTCACTCTTTTCTTTTCCATCTGTTGAACATTGTCTTGCAAGGTCTTGACATAAATTACACATTTATCAGCCTTTCTTAATCCCTCCAACTAGAAATGATTTTTCTTTTCTGAACTCTCATTATGGAGTACCAGAAATAACACTGGCCCTTGAGTCAGGAAAATCTGAGTTTGTACCCCACCTCTGACACGTACTAGCTGTGTGACTGAGGAAGCCACTTCACCTCAATCTGCCTCTGTTTCCTAATCCACAAACTAGTGATAGTAACATCTACCACCTAGTGTTGCTTTGAGGATAACATGAGATATTATGCATAAAGTGCTCTGCACACTTGAAGTGCTATATATGTTAGCTCTTATGATAGGGTGGTTGCGAGACTCAAAATGCCTTCAGACAGCTTTGTAAATTTTAAAGCACTATATTTATGTCAACCATTTTGTACCTCTCATGTACATATCACACTCTTTTACATAATTTATTTGCCTATGTATATGTCAACTCCAATATTACCATTCACTGATATTTACATAGTATTTTACATGTATTATGTCATTTGATCTACAAAACAATCAACTGCTTAATACAGGCAACCCCATCCATTTTACAGATGAAGAACCTGAGGCCCATTAGCTATGTTACACAGCTAATACATGTCAAAGGCAGGATTTGAACTTCTTTCTCCTGTCTCAAAGTCCATGTTCTTTCACTAGACCATGCTGCCTTTGAAAATGAATAACTAACAGTGGTAAATATCCTACCATCCAAATAACCATTTAACTAACACAGACCAGGCTCTGATCTTTGGGTCAGAATAGGCCTGTTTCCCTGATTCCCTGGGAATAGCCTAGCCCGAAAAGAACAGAAATTCCCACCCCGCAACAATGCAAAATCTCATTATCAGGGGTCTATTTCTCCTCCCCCCTCTTAGTACACATTTATCTTCCAGGCACCAAACTCCTTCCAGTACCCCAAGTCTGGCAATTCAGAAGGCAGTCACCCTAGGCCCCAAAACTTCAGCTTCTAAGGGAAAAAAGAGGGAAAGAAGAAGCTTGGAGTTAGAAATGGCAGGGCCCTAAGACGAGGAGTGGGCTAGAAAACAGCCGAAGTCAGATGGTGGCTTTTCTTTTCCCTGAGGTCTGGTTCAGACCCATCCAGCTCACCCTGCTCAGCCACATGCCAGTGGCTGCCCATGAATTGGAGTCAGGAAGCCAAGCCACCCCCAAAGTCTTCCTGCTCTTTCTATAGATGGAAAAATATAAGTTCTAGGAAGGTCTTCTCTGTTCCTGGAACAGACACCCATGTGCTGTCATTTCGCATACCTGAAGAGTCCTTTTCATTCAGGTGAGTAATGCACCCATATATCAATCCCTCTTTGCCAACCTCCTACGCCTTAAACCTCTGAGCCCCTCAGAGTTGGGGATGGGGTGGGATTGTAGTCCTCTTTCTGGTAGAAAAACCTGATTAGCAGCTTTCCTCACTTCTCACCCCACCTTTCTTCCGTCCCCAAACCCCGCTCTCCTGACCATGGTCCCCTAAATATCTTTCTGACCCTCAGCTTTTCCAACATCTAAACATTCCACCACTCTAGCAGGGGTTGGCCCTAGGGAGAGGAAGAAAACAGGCAACCCACCATCATCCATGGCAGGGAAGAAAGTTCATGGCCAAGAAGGGAAGAGCATTAGGTCAGCGAGAGGACCCCAGGGACCCCCGACGGGGAGGAAGTAAGGAGTGAAACCTGTCCACCCTCCCTGGATGAGGTGTCCCCTAGACTCTAGGGGTAAGGACCTCAGCACATCTGAGGTGAGAGGTAAAGCCCCAAACAAAGTCCTTGACAGCAGAGGGTCCAGAGTGAAAGGCAGCACAAGGTGAGCCTCTGCTCAGGGATGAAATTCCACCAACAATGTCATCCTACCCCACTCCCACCTTTCACTGTTCCTTCTCTCCCTCAACAGTTGGACTTCCCCACCCCCTCAAAGCCAGAGAAACAGGGATCAACTTAAGGTAGCACTGTTCAGAGAAATGAAGTCTGCCTTTGGAATTAGGGGATCTCCATCTGAATCCTGGCTCTCACTTCCTGTGTGATGATGGACAAACTATTTAACCCTTTTTGTTTTCAATTTCCTAATTTGTAAAATGAAAGGGTGTGTGTGAATAAGATGACCTTTAGGGTCTCTTGCAGCTCTCAATTCTATGTTCCAATGGCCCTGTTTGGTAAGTAGAATGCTAGGCTGGGGACATTGGGGTTACAAGCCTTTATTCTCCACATGATTCCACCAGCCTTAACCCATCTGGCAGGCAGACAACAAAAGGATGGAGGAGGCTGACTAAGGCATTATCTCTTTCTCACCTTTCCTCATTTTATAGAACACTGAACTTGGAAGCCAAGAAGATTTTGGTTCCAATCTCACTTCTAACATTGAGTAATTAGGTGACTAAGAGGAAAGTCAATTAACATCTCAGAAAGATCTCTTCTCGGTTTTTCATCCTTCTTATTTTTTGGTAACATTCGGAATTGCTGACCAAGCCCTCCTCTTCCCTCCTGTATAATTTCTCCTTTCCTGGCTTTCCTCCCACTCATCTGGCACTTCTTAGTCTACATCCTCCCCGTTAAGTGTGGCTCTATCCCAGGGGTCAGCTAGGGGCTCTCTTCAATCGTTAATCCCTTTCTTGGGGATTTCATCAACTTCCATGGCTTCTAAATGTACCCATCCAGTCCTCATCTCTCTCCTGAGTGCAGTCCTGTATCACACACAGCCTGGCTGCCATTTACCGCCAAATGGATTTCCCCCAAGCCACTGAAGACTCAACATATCCTAAACCAGACTCATCATTTTCCCTTCATGAATTCCCTATTTCTGTAAAGGTCCCCAGGGGAAGGCGTAATGGAATGAGCACACAGAACAGTCTCTACTGGATGTCCGTAGCTGAGCTAAGTGCTTTTTATAAACATTACCTCCTCTAATCTCCACCACAAACCCTAGAAGCAGGCGTGATCATTATCCTCATTTTACAGGTGAGGAAACTGAGGCAAACAGGGGAAAATGGCTTACCCAGGGTCACACAGCAAGTAAGTGCCTGAGGCCAGATTTAAACTTGGGTTCACCTGAATTCACTGCTGGCTCTAACTACTGTGCTATCTGGGTGCCCTAAAGCAGGCTTCCTCTTGCCTCTACACAAAGTTCTTTGATGCCTAAAGCCCTTCACATCTGGGTCCAATCTACCTTTTCATGCTAAATTCACATTTTCCTCCCTTAACAAATTCTAATCCCCACCCCAATCCCAATCCCTGTTTCTGGTCAAACTGATTTCACCGTTGTTCCCTATATATGTACATGATATTAAATTTCCTGTTTCTCTGCCTTTGTACAGATTCTCATCCGTGGTGGGAATGCTATCCTTTCTCACCTCCTCACAGGAGGCATTTTTTAATCCAGAGATTCCCCCAGGCTTTAGGTGACAGGGAGCCAGCATAAAATTCTGAGCCCATGATTGGTACAACAAGAGAGATATTTAAGGAATATATGTTGGGCTTCCCTGCTCTTAGGAGGGGCATGTGTATGTGTATGTGTGTATGTGTGTGTATGTGTGTATGTGTGTGTGCTCATGCACGTGTATGTGCTCCACAGCTTGGGGACAGAGGACACTGGCTGTGGAACAAATCATGGAATGCCGGACACAGGGCTTTGTTTTGATTAACCGTACTCTAGTTGTCAAAGAGAAGGCTCTGTTGGGTGGGCTTATTGGGAATTAACAGTGAAATCTGAAAAAAAAAACCAAAAACCAAAACCAAACAACTCAACACTTCAAAAAAATCAATAAAATATTAATGCACACAAAAAAGAGACTATCCACCTCCCATCGATAAACATGTCAGACTGGGGAGGGAGACTCGAGTTAGAGAGGTCAGCTGGGAAGGTAGAGCAATAATCAAGAAATGAGGTAATTAGAGTTGTGGATGAGGGCAGGGACTAGGCTTTATCTAAATTTTTTATCTTCTTCAAAGCCTGGCACCATGGACTCTGCTCTCTATCAGCCCCTGCTAATTGTTGACTAACAGTGCATACAGAGAGTTGCTGATTACCCCCCTTAATCTAATGGATGCTCTTACTTTATTTATCTGTGTACCAGTTGTTTCCTGAAAGCAGGGACTTTCATTTTCTTTGGGAATCCACAGTGCCTAGCACACTGGCAAATTTTAGGTGCTTAATAAAAGGCTGCTTGAAATAAGTCAGACTCATTCATATGTAAAATGGGGTTAACAGTTCCTATAGCGCTTACCTTCACAAAGATGCCATAAGGCTCAAATGCCTTAATGCTCTTTGAGATAAACGAGATCAAGACCTCATATAAGCCTCAAACATATTATAAGAATGTCAGCTACATCCCCCATCCCGTATCCTGGGGTAGCCACGACCAAAGAATTCATCAGCCCAACAGTATTGAACCTCTCTAGACTGAGTCAGACTGGACCATCCTCTAAGGCCTTTCTAGCATGATAGTATCTGCCAGAGCTTGTGGCCTTTTGGCACACAGTTTTTGAGAGTTGAGGGTGGTTAATGCCATACTAAGTAAAGCACTGGGGTGGGACTTCCTAGAGGCCCACAATGGACAGGAAAGGATCAGCTGGGCTCCATATCTTCAGAGATAATGACCATGGAGGATACTTCCCTTCTTCCTACCAACATACCCATATCTCCCCTTTCCTCAGAAAACTCTCTCTTCTTTCTTCCATCCCTGCTATCATTTATATCTCTTCTCTTTTGTGCTTAAACTTGTAGGCCATCTACGATACATGCCTCCATTTTCTTCGAAATCCTCTGCAGTCTAGCTTTCAACTTCTCCATCCAACTGAAGCTGCTCTCTTGAAAGTCAATAATAATTTCTTAATTGCCAAATCTAATGGCCTTTCCTCAACCACCATCCTTCTTGACCTTTCTACAGTATTTGCTAGTCAAACATCCTCTTCTCTTAGGTTTTCATGACGTACTCTCTCCTGGTCCTCGTCCTATCTGTCTGACCACTATTTGGTCTCCTTTCCTGGATCTTCATCCAGGTCATACCCACTAGCCATGGCTATTTTTCAAGGCTTTATCATGGGAAAGACTCTCATTTCTTTTCCCTCTATATTTTTTACTTTCATAAGCTCTCATGGATTCAAATTATAATCTATACGGTGATGATTCCCAAATCTACTTATCCATTTCTAACTTATTTCCTATCCTCCAGAGTCAGATCTCCAACTGCCTACTGCATACCTGGAAATGGATATTCCATAGATATCAGAAACCCAACATGTCCAAAATTAGACTCATTATCCAATGAGGTAATATCTGTAAAGTGCTTAGCATGGAGTATGATACATAATAGGTGCTTAATAAATGCTGGGTCACTTCCCCTTCCTGTTTTCTTTTCTCCCCCCAACTCCCCACTATCCCTTTTTCCTAACTTCCCTCTGCCTGGGGAGTGCACCATCACTCAGAGTAGCAACCTAGGTTGCCATCCACAACTTGTGTTTCGTCCTTTGCTGCTGAAGAAGATCATGCCATCAGAGAATTTCACTCCCCCTATCTTATCTGTTGCTAAGATCTGTTGATTCCGCCTTCATGAAATCTTAATATTCCTCCTCTTTTCTAACATTGCCACCACCCAGGTTCAGGCCTTCATCAGCTCACGCTCGGACTACTGTTAAGTCAAGTCTGCTGGTTAGTGCCCCTGCCTCGAGAAGACTCCCACTCATGTCCAACCTCTACTCACCTGTTAAACTGATCTTCCTAAAATGCAGGGCTGACCAGGTTACCTCCCTATTCAGGTATTTAATGACTCTTGGTTTCCCTGCTGTCCTCTGAACAAGACATTCCATTTCCCTATTCAAGTATTTTCACTGGCTGTCCCCATGCCTGGAATTCTCTCCCTCCTCTTCTCCACCTCCGGGCTTCCTTCCAGTCCCAGCTAGAGTCCCTCTTTCTATAAAAAGCTCTTTTCCCAATCTCCCTTAATGTTAGATTATCTCCAATTTATTTTGCAAGAATAATAATGGTATTTAGGTAACACTTCTGGGTTTGCAAAGCATTTTACAAGCATTTTCTAATTGCATCCTCACAATAACCCTGAGAGGCAGGTGTTGTTATCTCCATCTTACTGAGGTAGAATCTAAGATCCAGGGAGATTAATGACTTGTCCAAAGCCACACAGCTGTTAAACATCTGAGGAAGGATTTGAACTCACTGACTGACTTTTGGAAATTGATGAGATCACTGCTCCATCTGAACAGCAGCAGCAACCATGGTAGGACTACCTTGGCTGGCAGCAGAGGAGAAACTAGTGTCAGTCAGGTCATTTCCAGGGGAACTGAACTCTGCAGCCAGGGAGTGTTTACAGGATCCAAGGTTTCTGAGGAGCCACATAGAACACCTCCCCTCCTTCCTGTCCGCCCCCAGGGATCCAGCCAGCCTTGGCTTCGGTGCTGCCTCCCCTCCAAAGTACCACGGAGGCGTAGGGAGGGGCACAGAGCTCACTTGTTCTTTTCCTCCCTTTCTGACAGCAAGCCTTCAGGCCTTATCCTTATCTCACTCCAGCTGCTGGGCTAGAGCAGTTGAGTGAAGAGGGTACCAGATAAGAGGGGATTACAAATTGGCTGGAGTTCGGCAGTGCGTTCAGTGGCTCCCAAGGGAAAGCTGTAGAAGGCATGATATCTTACAGGCAAACCCACCTTTTCCCATCTTCTGTCGCATTCACCGAATACCCAGAGCCACCCCTGGGCTTCTGCTTGGTTGTTCAAAGCCCCCAGGGGTTTTACTAACTTGTCTTAGCTCCCCCATGCCAGGCCCAGAAAGAATTCTTCCATTCTCCAATTTCTCAGGTCCAGGATAAATAAAAAGTAAGGCTAGTTGTGTTTCAGAAGGAACGAAGAAAAGAGGAGAGGCCCACATCAAGAATAAGAAGGTGCTTGTTTTTCTCTGCTCTGCCTAGTCAGACTACATCTGAAACAGCATCTTCAGTTTGGGTACCACAGTTTAAAAAGGATACTGATAATATCAGAAGAGAAGCCAGAGAAAGATAAGACTGCTGAAGGATCTTGACGAATGTCATAAAAGAAATGGCTGAAGGCATTGGGAATGTTTAGCCTTCAGCAACAAAGGAAGACACAAGAGTTTTGGGTTTGTTTTTTTTTTTAAGTATCTGAAAGGCTGTCTTATGGAAAAGACACTAAGATTTGTCTGTCTGGTCGCAGGGGGCAAAATCAGCGACAATGAGAATTAGCTACAATGAGGCAAATTTGTGCTTGATGTGTCAGGGGAAACTGCAACAAAGAGAGCTCTCTAAAAGGGAATCCGCTACCACTGGGGAAAGACAGCATTCCTCCTTCCAAGCAGAGGCTGGCTGGCTGACCCCTTGTTCAGTATGTTATGAGTACTTATTTTGGGGGGGGGATGGATTATACTAGATGGCCCCTGAGGTCTCTTCCATCTCTTGTTCTGTCATTCAGAATCGTAGAAATCTGACAACACCCATGGCCCCAAACGAAGTCACAGTATTCTTCACCCTCCATGTATCCCTGTCTTCCCATGGTTATCACTGCACTCATTCTTGTGCCCGCTGATCTGAGCCCAGCTGCTGCCATCTGGTTGGGTCAACGCAGTTCTCCATACTGGGGCAGGGGGAAGAGAGGACCAGGGATAAGGAAGTCTTCCTGAGGCAGCTTTTAGAGTGCTCTCTGTTACAAAGTTTTTCCTAAACCATGATCATCCACAGAAAATACATGACAGCTAGCAGAGGCATCCAAGTAGAGAAAAGTGTATTTATACAGTTATTCATTCATTCTTTAGCAAGGGCTGATAACTCTCCTCCCCGTAACCTCTTCACAGTTCAATTATCTCATTCTCATGGGCTTTGAAGGGTTTAAAAGGCCCTTTCTAGTTTTAGAATTCTCTGAGTTTGGGGGCGACTGCACAAGGGGCAGGGAAAGTTCCTTTGAGACTCCTTTGAGAATCCCAAACCACAGCCTTTGGGTGATCCTATTCTTCTCCTAAACTCAAATATCCTATGGCATTTCTTGCTCCTATCATCCCAAAGTTTCCTAGGCTCCATGATTTGTACCAATGGTGTCAAATTTAAATAGATACGGGAGTCATTCATTAAACCATACGTAAGAATCCCTGCCAGCCACATACTGACTTAGAAAGCCATAATCTCATGTTATCTATGTTCCATTGTATTTCATTAAATATTTCCCCATGACAATTTACTCTGTTTCAGGCCACACAGAGGAGTACTGTGAGCCATGTGTTAGATATCTCTCTGAGAAGACTTGTTGGGAGATTTTGATGGCATTCACTCTGGAATCCATGACTGAGCAGACCTGAAATTAGGACTGAGAATGGGATGGCCAGCCAGGTAAAATCCTAGGGCATGGCACATAGGAAACATTAACAGGAAAAAAAACCCAAACCCCAGCATTCCTATAGAATTCCCTTCTTAAAGAGGTTGTGGGCCTAGTGACAGATCTCAAAGTACACCATGATAAAATATAATGAGGGAGAAAGTATGAGGACCAGTGATGATCAGCCTTTCAGGAATGGCTAAGAACCAACAAATCAGCCTCATTGTTTCCTTCTCTCTTTGTAGCTCTAGGGCCTTACACAGTGCCTAGCACAATGTAGGGCAGGGATTAAGTTCTGTAGGTGAGAACCCACAGCTCAGTTCCCCTACCTTCCAGTTGGTTTTCCCTTTCTGGTAACAAATTCCAGGATGGTGGGGGTGGGGAGAACACATGACTCCCTTGTAAACACCCAGCCATGAAGCAGCAGCTGCAGAGTTCCTCACGAAGGGCACGAGTCAAGGTGGTCAGGGGGTGGGCATGCTGGCTGTATTTAGCCGGAACTATCTGGAACTGTCGGCTCCCTAGTCCCACTGGGGTATGAGCCAAAGGAGATGCCACTGGGCACTGCCTGAGAGGACAGGAAGCAGGAGCCAGTTTTTTTATTTCCTATGTCTTCTGTGGACTTGGGGGGAGGGGGAGGTCAAAGGGGATGCCCTTTGCCTGCTGCAGATTTATTCCTTCCAATGAGTTCAGTAGTCCCAGAACCCCTTCCTCTCTTGGCAATCGCAAGGGATGTTTCATAGTCAAAATCATGTAGACCAAGAGCTCCCCAAAATGGGAATCATGTCTGAACCATGAGGCTGGGAATTTCTCCAGAGTAGGGACCACCTCTCTTCTTCCATCAGCCCAAGAGGTTTCAGGGGAGGGATGATATCTCTACTATGAGACTCTAAGCTTCGAGGGACATGGCCCTGATTTCTTCCCTTTTTCCTCCTTACAGTAGAGAGACTCAGCACACAGCAGGAACTTGATACATGCTGATGATTATCTCAGATCTCAGCTCCTTCAAAGAGCTTGGAATATATCCTACCCTTTAAGAAGACCCTGTAGTACAGTCTCCCTGACACATTCTGTACCACATTTCTGTGACACACAGAAAAAGCTCCAAGCTTGCTCAGACTTCTTAGTCAATGGAATGCACACTAGACTTAGAGGATCTGCGTTTTAATCACTGCTCTACCTCTTTCCTTTCCAACACAGGGATCCTGGACCCTTAACCTCTCTGGGCCTCGGGTTTCTTCTTCTATAAAATGAGGAAGCTGTATTAGATTAACTCCTAAAGACCCTAAATATGTATCTGTGACTATTATCTTCTAGTTCCCACCCCAATCCCTACATACCAGCCTAATGAAAAGCCACTGGCCCAAGTCAGGTAGATGTCTTGGTCCTACCCAGGTCTGGTCATCTTTTTGTCTTCCTTTTGTTTGAACATAATCAGTGCTGATACTTTTCCAGTCACTGTGTATATTCTAGCCTGTATGTGCATAATTTTAAGGAGACTGTACCAAGATGACAGGCAGGTGAGAAAGCATTTTATGACCATTCCTAGGCACTGCAAACAAAGTCTCCTCCCCCACCTTGTCAGCCAGCCAAATCCCTGCCCAGCAAGGAGGGTTTAAGACTAAGCTCTCTGCTGGGACCCCCTGAAGGCCTAGATGAATGGATAAGAGCATTGCTAGAATGAGTGAAACATAACCAGTCGTGTTGGGGCCTGTACAGGGCCCCTGAGGGGTAGTAACAGCCCCTCTACCTCTTTCCACATCAGGGCACTAGACCATAGCCTATGGGCTAGGCAATTATCACCCTCACCCTGGCTCCACACAGCCTGCTCCCTTCCCACAGGCTTCTGAAGAAAATGATTTGGAGGCCAGTCATGGGACTGAGAGCGAAGGATCCTGTCCAAAGGGGAAACAGTCTTTCTGGGAAGACGCTGCTTCTGGGTGTGAATGCCCCTGCCATGGAGGCTGGAAGGAAAACTAGAATGGCCAACTTTTTCTCTAACAGCACAAGGTAAACCAGTCCCTGGTGTTCCCCAATATGCCTACCTGTACAATGTCCAGCACCATGCCTGCAGCAACGGTCCCAAAGCCAGCCAGGAGAAAAGGGAAAAGCACCTGGAGCCCAATGGAGAAGGAGGTCTCCTTGAGGGGAGAGGCCGGCTCGGGGCCACGGTCGGTGCTGACATCATCACTCTCATTGCTCTGGCTCCCATTCTCTAGGAGGGCATCCTCTTCTCGAACCCCTTTGGCATTGGCCCGTGACTCGATCACGACCACCTCCACTCCTGCCCCATCTGGACCCAGGAACTCTGAGGTGCTAGCTAGTGGCTCCCGTCCAGGGATATCGGCTGGGGAGGGCAGCTCAGAAGGGCCAGTCCCATTCAGCTGGTGGTCTTTTGGCTCTGGCTTGGAGGACATGACAAGGGAGAATGGGAATTTCTCTCTCTCCCTTTTAACTCCGGAGAGACCTCGGTCTCAGGGAGAACCCAGGCTCATTAGCCGTCTCCCACAGCTCTTTGCTCCCACCAGATGTTGTGAAGATTGTTCCACCAACAGACAACCCCATCAAGCACTGAGGCCACAATCGGGAAGGAAAACAAGAAACACACCCCACTGGACTCAGCAGCCAACCACTAGGGGTGTGAATGCCTTATTCCCAAACTGGAAGAGCGGTCCAGTCCCCTCCTTATCTGGGGGTGGGAGACAACCACTGTTCCTTATCTTCTTTGGTTCTCAGCAGGTGCGCTCACCCCACATCACTTGATTCCCTAGAACAAGGCAAGCTGATCAGTACTAGGAGAATCTACCAAACCTGAGGCTGTCCTGCAAGGGGATCCCAGTGGTTATTCTTTTAGGAAAACAACTTGGGTTTGAGTCTTTCAAAACACAGGCTTGGCCTGGGCTCTGGCTCCTCCAAAGTCTTCTTGCTGATGGCACGTTCAGATTTCTGATGCTGCTGAAGTTATACTGGTCCCAGGGCAGGATCACAGCTTCCCCTTGCCTCTGCTCTCTCCTCTGGCTGTCCCCTTACTTTCCTAAGAAGACTGTGTGCCTCTCCAAATCTCTAATTATTATTTAAAGTCACAGGAACCTATGCTGAACACCTTAAGGGGGAAGAAGGGAAAAAAATTAAAACATTCATGGAGAGCTTTCTCTCCAAAGTAGATTTAGTTGCAATCTTATTTCCTTCCTTCTGATTATTTAGGTACTCCAATTCTGTACTTCATATGAATAGAAATTTGAGGAGTTACCTTTTTCATCTCCTCAAATAGTAACCAATTCACCTGGTAGGTCCTGCTAGGGACCTGGTCCTGGACTGTAGAACTATGCTCAGACTTTGGCTGGGCAGACAGTTCAGAACACTCTGGATACCTTCTTAGCAACTAGAGGTGGACAGGAACAAATTCAAACAGCCCCCCTGATTGTTTCATGGCAATTTAAGACACTAGAAGTCTTCACTCTCAAAATGGATGTATTTCACACACCCTATCCTATAGCCACCCCATAAGTGGAAAAGGGGCAGCAGCTTCCATCACCCACATGGCAGTGTGAGATAATAAGACCTCCAGGAGACATTTGAGACAAAAGAACAGTAAGACTGATAACGAAGGGCATCGTGTTCTCCTCAGTTTTCAGAAGTGGCTCTGAAGCCCCTCTAAGACCCTGGCCACATAAACAGCAAAGGTTACAGAAGGCCATGGAAGAAAAGGGCAAGGCTGTCCGTCAGAAAGCCAAGGGACAGGCTCAACTCTACTCATTCTTGTCCTTGAGAACCAACAGTTGCAAAGAAAAGTACAGTCAACTCTCCATTAACCATGTAGTGAAGGAAGGCTGGGGAGATTCTCTTTACATGGATTCTTCAAGCCCTCCCCCAGCCCTCTCCTCCAGGGTTTAGGAGCTCGCAGAGAGAAGACGCCTGAGTGGGTCCATGCTGATTACTGGAAACTGATCAAGCATAGAGAAATATACAAACACCAAAAACGGCGGCAGCTCCTGGTAACTCTAGGGGTTCTGGTCTGTCCTGTCCAGAGATCAGCCCCAGGCAAGAAGTCCCTCTCCATACTTCTCCAGAAGAGAGCCAATTCAATGGGGCTGTGTGTTGAGGGGGCAGTTCTCATGGTCCCTAACAACCCCAAACACAACCAGCTCCTCAACTCTAGCCTGTTGGGAGATGGAGCAAACCCAAGTAACAGAGCTAGCAGCATTACTGATAAAATCTCCTCTACCCAGCCCTCCAGCCCTCGAGTACAGGAGGGGGCCCTAGAGCAGGAGAAAAAAGGGCTGAAATGGGGGGGAGGTCAGGACCACAGTTCAGGGCCCAGACGTATGGGGGGGAGTCAGGGAGAGGTAACAGTAAATTCCCTCCCCCCAAATTCTTCCGCAAGCTGATTACATTCTTGCAACTCGCCCCCCCCCCCCACAATCCCCGGTACTTAACAGTAGTTATCTGCCCCCCACCCTCGGCCCAGGAGAAAGATGATGGGCACCTGGGGCCGGCGGTCTCGGGGGGGTGCAGGGTACCCCCTCTTCTCATAGCTCCTCCTCCTCCGCAGTCGTCCTCCGCGGGCCCCCCGCGCCCCCCACCCGCCCGCCAAGGCGAGTGTCCAGCCCCGGCGCCGGGCTCGCTACATCTCGCCCCCGCGTCACACGGAGGCCGCCGCTCCGCTTCCACGAGGGGGAGGTGGAGCAGGCAGGATATACCTCCCCGAGCCGGGCGCGGAGGGGGGGGACCCAGGCTGGAGGGCTGGGAGGGGGGGCCGCGCTCCCAGGCCCCCAATAGCAGCTCCACCCGCGGCCCCGGCCCCGACTGGTTGGCCGCCGGTGGCAGACGTGATCTAGGGTGGCCCGGCCTCCCCGCCCCACCAAAAATAGAACGCCGACGGACGGCCGGAGCAGCCAACCCGGGGCCGGGGAGGGGGCGGGGCGGGCGGCGGCCCCGCCCCCTCCGGGTGCTTTTGTGCTGTTGGAGACCCGGCTGGGGAGGAAGGGAGGAGGGACGGAGGCCGCGGAGAGGCGGGGAGGGGAAATCGTGACTTCGTGGCGGGGGCCTGCCGGGGTCCCGGCCCCCTGAGGCCTCGCGGCCCTCCGCTCCCGCCGGCGTGGGGCCCTGCTTCTCGGGGAGCGCCCTTGCGCCGGTGTCCGCGTCTACGAGCGGGGCCGAGCCCGAGGAAAGGGCGCAGTTGTGGCTCGGCTCCCTCCCCCCGAGAGCCGGAGAAGATACCTGGCCGCGGGGCTCTGCCTTCGGACGGGCATCCGCCCCTGCCGTCCTCGCTGCCCTTCCACCTTTGCCGGAAGCCTCCGGGATCTCTCCGGGCGAGTGGCCGGAGCTGGCGCGCATCCGCCCTAATAAAGCCTCGGACCAGAAGGCGAGGGCGACGGCCGGGAGAGGAGGAGGACGGGTCCAGCTCCCAGATTCAGCACCTGAGCGGGAGGGGCGGGGCGGGGCCGGGCCGGGGAGGTAACGAGCGCTGGCCGGGACGTGACTGGCTCGACCTTTGGGGACCCCTCTGCCAGGAATGCAGTCCACGTGACTTTCCCTGACGTCCCCCGGGGGCCCCTTGGTTTTCCGTGCCCCGGTCCCCCCTCTTCCGCCCGCACACCCATCCCACCACGGCCCCTTCTTTTTTAGGATGTTTTTGACCCACCCTTCCCCCTCCCCACCTTCCTTCCATCCCTGGGTTTCTCTATTTTCCTCAGTGGAACTTCTGATAGACATTTCCTTCCTTTCTTTTCTTTACTCTTGGGAAGTGGCTCTGGGGGCTCCCCGCCATGACGTCATTCCAGCCCTGGGTGGAAAGGGCGCAGCTGCCCAAACCCGCAGCGTGTGTACGCGAACCCAGCGAGATAAGCAGCCGGGGCTCGGTAGGTGCTGTTGGACAAGGACGAAGATGACTTCGGCACCTGTGGAAACACGCACAGGAACAGAAATAATAAAGCAGTGTACACGAGGGCACTTCACCTACATTATCTCACTAAACCATGCACAAACGGGCACACCCCGGGATTCCAGCGGTGCCCAGCCGTGTCACCTGTAGCTCTCCACCCCAAACCCTGTGAACGGAAATGGGGGATGGATGAAAACCAAAAGTCCCCAGACTCCGCCGCCCCAATTCTTTTACTAACTCATTCTTTAATCCCTGCCTTTCCACCCCACCCCACCCCCAGATGGGTCACAATCCCAGTAAGATGTTAGTGGAAAAACAAAACAAAATAGTAGATTTAGTTTCAGGAGACCTGAGTTCAAATCCTGTTTGTGTCATTAGATACCTGTTAGTCTCATTCACTCCTCTGAACCTCATTACTTATCTGTAAAGTGGGGATCATAAAATATATTCTACTTATCTCAGTGAAGAAATCACTTTCTAAACACTAAAGCACCGTGTAAATGTTATCTCTTACTTGTAGGTGGTGGGCTAGTAGGTTTTTCCGACTGTTATCTCTGGAGAAAGTCAAAGGCAGTAATTGTTTCTAGCACGTTAAACCTTTGACCCACAGACCCACCTGGAATCAGATGCTAAGAAGGGTGAAAGGGACCCAGTTTCCTGTTAGCCTATTCAGTTATGATCTCAGAAAGGGGACGTTTTCCCCTTCCATCCTTCCACTCACCCTGTTTTGCAGAAATAACTCCACTCCAGAGGGTAGAAGCAAGGATGTGGGGGGTCAGGAGGCCACAGATGTAAAAGGAGCAAACCAGGAGCAGGTTACAAGAGGAATGCTTCTGAAGAAGATTCCAGCCTAACCTAGGATTGACTTTCTCTGTTTGTCTCTCTGTTTCTGTCTCTCTCTCTGTCTCTGTCTCTCTCTCTATTCTCATGACTGCTTTCCCCTTGTTCTGCCCTTAAAGATGGAGAATAACATGTCACCATCTTTTCTGAGTCTGAAAGACTGTTTTGTCCCTCTAGACTTTCTTTGCTCCTCTGGGATGAATAATTCTCATCTTTGTTTTTTGTTTTTTATTTTATGTGGGCTGTATGATTCTTCAAGACTTTCCTCCAAAGCAGCATTTCTTCTCTGCATCCTCTCATTCTTCCTCTTTAACTCCAGAGCTCAGAATAGACCTCAGAATGGGAATCTAAGATTGAGCTGGGAAGCATAGTCTTCTGCTTCTTACTGAGAAGTGAGTCCCTTTAGCCAAAATCCTAAGAAAACTCAGTGGGAGCATCCACCCTGGCTGTATTTCTCTAGAGAGAAAAGGAGATGCAAAAGCTAAAGCCCCTAGAATATCTTTTCTGTCATTTTCTGCCTAAAGGATCGGGCTGATCTGGCCTGAGTAGGTTAGCCCACCCTCTCTCAATTCCAGCTCTTTATGGTCCTCACTACCTTCTTATAAGCCCAGTTGCTGCCCAGCAATGCAAGTTCTTATGGCTGATCCATGAGCCTTGGAAGTGAATATTAAAAAAGCCAAATGCTTTGAAGATGAGCCCCTATCCCTTTGACGGGCATGTCATGGTCATGGGACTGGCCTGACATCAATGGGAAATAACCTACCTTTTGTTTATGAAGAGGAATGATACCCCCTCTTATTTTTCCCCTCACAGTGAACCCTCCCATACTATTACCCTCCCAGAAGTCAACTTCCTTCCTGCTGGCCAGAGTTGAGGGGACATCCTCTCCCAGCTGTGGATAGTCATGATTCATGCTGTTTTGGGAGTGGGGGAGGGGAGTGTCTATACCAGTAGCTCTGTCCCCTCCTCTACCAAGGAACACCAGGCCAGAGGCTACCCTCTCCCTCAGCACTTAGACCATCTATCCTAGGACCCTTGGGGACAGTGGTTTCCTAAGGACCATTTCCTGCTTTTCAGGCTGTGGGTATTTCAGATTCTCTAGGTCTGGTAGTACTAAGGACAGCTGAGAGACCTATTTGTGACCAAAAATATGAAATGGGAAGGTACATTTGGAACATAGACTTTGGATTATTCTTGTCAAAGGGTCAGATCAGAAATAGAGCCACATTCTGGAAAGAGGACTTCTGCAATATTTTTCAATCCTCTACTTAGATCTCCTGATTCTGAATCTCAGGCTCTATTTCCTTCCTCTACCACTTACAAAGTTAACACTGGCAGCAGCAGCAATCTTCAAAGAAATTAATTCTTTTTGTCTTGGCAAAGGAAGATAATCAGTTTGGTACTGGTTCCTTTAGCCATGAGCAGTTAATTTTTAAAAACCTAAAGCTCTCCCAGGGCTGGGGCTGGTGGTTCTAGCTTGGATGGAAGGAAGTCAGGTTGAATATAAAATTCAGAGCAGTGTTCTAATGGCAAGTTCAGCATGTCCCAAGCTGAGCTCATCATTCCTCCCAAACAGGTCCCCCTACTCCCAGCCACAAACAGAGAAAGGAAGCTATCATAATTACTCAGGCTTGAAACTGTGGAGTCATCATCCACTTATTTCTCTCTTTCATCTTCTGTATCCAATTGCTGTGTCACACAGTACTATTTTAACTTTGAGGTGTCTCTTGTATAATTGTCAGCCAATTAACATTCATTAAGTGTCTATTGTGAGGAATTCATTCATTGTGCCAGGCTTTGGTAGAGATACAAAACACAAGAACACACACAAACACACACACATACCTTTAAAATAATTTTGATTTTTATTGATGTATTAGAGATGAAAAAAAATTTCAATTTTACCAATAGAAACTTTCCTTTTAAACAAGGAAATAGAGTTAAGAAAAAGAAAACAAAACAAAAATTGATCTGACGATCAATGTTTTATTTTGCATCCACAGTCTCCTACTTCTTACTGAGAAGAGGGAAGTCAGACACCTATTCCTTAAAAACTATTTTTGTTTTACAAATCTGTGATCTAGTAATCTATAATGTCTTCCTGTCACTTAAAGAATGAAACCTAAACTTCTTTGTCTCTTTCCCTCTACAATATAGCCCCACCCTACCATATTTTTATGTATCTATAATCACATTTATATGTATTTTAACCACTGGTGCTGATAACAACTCATGCACACCTACAACCCAATCCATGAACAAGTATGACTCTTTTTTTATGTACTTCCATAAATCCCCCAGATGGGGTCCCACCAATATCCTAAGGGTCTTCCAAAAAAATATCTTGACATTATGTAACAATCTAAAAGGTAAGTTGTTCATTTGTTAAATTCCTCTTTACAATGCATTTTTTATTCATTTATTTTTACCATAATTTCTCCCAGGATTCTTCCCCTGTGCTACTCTGATGGCAAGTAATGTAACACATAATATTTTAAAGGAAAAAAAGAAAAAGAGGAAGAAGAAAAAAAATCAGCAAGGTCAATCAATACATTAAAAAAATTTTCAGGAAAAAAATATATGCAATGTACCACACCTGTGGATCCTCCTCCTCTGCAAAGGAGATGGGGTAGTGTTGATAAATATTTAACAGCCGCTATAAAAAAACAAGCAAACATGCACAATACACTTTTAGTGTCTGTATTAACTGTTTTCTCTATTTTCTCAAGTCTAGACAATTAAAATAACCAAGCACTAATTTATAGCATTTGCTAACTGTCCAAGTGTAAATCTGCACACTGAAAATTTAACAATAGATTCTCCTAAGCTTATCTGAGCTGGCTCTACCACATCTCTGGCTGTGAGTGTCTTCTCATGTCTCTTCTTTGGAGCTATTCCTGCTGTTTGTTAATTTTACAACATTCACTTTTTAATTGTTTTGCAGTTCTTTCCATTTATATTTTATAGTTGTAAATATTAGTTGGGTTTTTTTTTTGCTCTGCTTACTTCACTCTGTATCAGATTGTGAAAATCTATGATCTTGGTATTTATCATATTTATCATTTTATATGGCATATAATATTTTTCCATTATATTCATGTACCGTAATTTATTTAATCATTCCTCAAAAAATAAGCTGCTACTTTGCTTCTATAGCCAACATTTTCAATACATGACTGCCTCTTTTCCTTTTTTAGACATGTGATATCTTTTGTTGATACCTTTTATGCAACTTCAGCATGTGCTTATAAACTCTAAAATATGCCTATTTCTGCATGTCATGCTTTAAAAAAATTTTTCAAGTATTAATTTTTTAAATATTCATTTAAAAATTTTTTTGAGTTTCAAATTGTCTCCTTCTCTCCTGCCGCATTCTTCCCATCCATTGAGAAGGCAAGCATATGATATTAATTATCCATGGAAGTCATGCAAAACATATTTCCATATTAGTCATTTTGCAAATAAAGGGATAAAAAGCAAGACACATAAAGTAAAAAAAGTATGCTTCAATCCACACCCAGAGTTCACTTAAAAAAAATTTTTTTTTGAGGGAATTGGGGTTAAGTGACTTACCCACGGTCACACAGTTAGGCAGATTTGAATTCAGGTCCTCCTGACTTCAGGGTTGTCTCTATCCACTGTGTCACCTAGCTATCCCTCACCATAGTTTTGCATTGCTTGTTGGGTGACCAACAATCTTTAATTTTTCAGATTGTGATTTTCCGTGATTCACAGTTCTACGCTATTACTGGAAGAACAATGATGATTTAAAAATGGGATTTCCTTTCAGAGAGAAACTTACCGTCATGGAAAGTGCATCACTGCCCCTTTCCCCTTTTCTAATGCCGTGAAGACTCCTGCTCTAGGCTGGTTGCACCAGACAGTTGGGCAGCTGCAGTCCCTCAGTAGAAAAAGCCAGATGGAGGCCACAATCTTGTAGCTTCAGTGCTACAAAGCTCTGAACTGTTGATGCTGGGCCAAAGAACTAAGGAATAGAGGGAGTTGGACAGTACACCAGGAAACTCTCTGTGTGTGTGTGTGTGTGTGTGTGTGTGTGTGTGTGTGTGTGTAGGTAATGTGCAGCATTCCACCAAGCCCGAGGGAAAAAGCACAGCATTCAGCTGGGGCCATTTCTGACAACCCAAAAGTCAGTTAGGGCAAAGACCTAGGCTGGTGAACCATGGATTTCCCAGTAGGGAAGAAGTCTGAGACCCTTTGAGATCCAGTACTCAAGGTAGCCACAATGAGAAGGGAGAGAGTTAGAAAGTAAATGATAGAGAAAATAAGGGGAGAAAGGGAGGGAGACAGACTGACATTACCGAAGGTTTCAGGAAAAAAAAAGCCCAAAGACCTTGAACATAAACAGATATCAATCAATAGGAAAAACAGTGACAATAGAAGGAAATATGGCCTCCAGATCTAGTAAATGAGTATGAAAAAACTGCAAAAGGAAAGAAAACGATCCAACACTTGATGAGACAGAGGACCCTGAGGAATTTGAGGAGAACATAGAACCAAATAATGCTGTGTCTGAGTGATTCAATAGACAAATGAGAATTATGAAAGCAGAATTTATGTCCTGCGTAGCAAAAATAAGAGGCAGAATTAAAAAAAAAACCTAAAATCTTCAGTGATAAGCTCACCAAAGGAACAAAAGAGAGAAGGATAGTTTGGGAATGCAAATACACAGAAATGAAGGATAGTCTAGAATAAGAGAAGCAACGAACAATAACATTAAAAGAGAGTACACTCACTATGTAAGCAAAACATAATGGTCTTAGAACGAGGAATTGTAGAGATACTTTAAGGATCACAAGTCTCCCAGAAGAACACGACAGGACAAAAAACCTTAACACTCTAATGTAGGAATTATTAGAAGAGAATTACCCAAAACTCATGAACATAGAAAATGAAATACCAGTTGAAAGAATTCAAAGATCACCTCCAGAAAAAAACAAGACTGTAAACTCCAAGACACATAGTGGTTAAATTTAACAATTTAATTCAGAAACAAGTTCTGTAAGAGATCAAAGGAAAGATCTTAAAATACAAAGAAAAGAACATTCATATAATGCAAAACTTTTTGACACCCACTAGAAAATGCAAAAGGGAATAGAATAATGTGTTCTGAAGATCAGTGGAGCTAGGGTGCAGTCCAGGGTGACCTCTCCTGCAAATCTGAGCTTAACTATAAAGGACAAAAGATGGATATTCAATAATAGAGAAAAAGCTGAAACACTTTTAGAAAGAAAACTAGAACTGAAGAGATTATTTGTTTCTCAAACACCCCAAGAACAGAAATGCAGGAGGAGTGAATAAGTACACTAGGTAAAGACAGTAACAATCATACAGTGACAACAGAGAAAGCAATAAGAAACTTCTATCTAAATAAACACAAGGAAACAGAGATGAAAGTGGAAATCTGGCATAAGTAATAGTGAAGAGGAAGGTGTGTTCCTTATGGCCAATTATGGCCAGAACTTTGGAGACATCCTGCATGCAGGTGAATCAATAATTGTTTTGTGGGACTACAATATTGGAGGGCACATGGAAAGATGGGACAGGGGAACAGAGAGGAGTGAGAGATGTGCCAGGGTCAGATCAAGTACAGAATGTGACTCAAGTGATCTCAGAAAAAGAAGATCCTACAGGAGTGGGTGAAGATGAGGAGGAAAGATTGCTCCCTGCCATCCAGCATCATTCTGTCTCTTTTCACATTCCCCTCATTGTTCCTGGTTTTGCCTTCAGCAGACAAACAGAGCCAATCTCACGTCTTCCCCAGGCCAGTCATAGATATGCAAAGACAACTATCACATCTTCCTTGAGTCTTCTCGTCTCCAGGTGAAGCATGCTCTGTTCCTTCAATTCATCATTATACGCTTTATACTCAAGACCCTTCACCATCTTGCTTGCCCTCCTCTAGACTTTCTCCTATCCTTAAGTTGTGGTGTCCAGAACTGACCACAGTACTGCAGATGAGATCTGTCCAGAACAGAGGATATACTCTCAAAGGAACTCTCAGCTCCCTATTCCTGAACAAAGTCTCATGAGCTTTTTTTGGCTATTACATCCCACAGTTGACTAGGATTAAGCTGCTTGAAATCATTCCAACCCCGCCCCCCCCGATATTTTTTAAAGTGAAATTTCATTAAAAATAAGAGTATAGCATTATTTTCCAAATGTAATCCAGACCTCTCCTCCCCACTTAATTCTTAACCCTGTTAAACAAATAGATTGCCCAAAGTATAGGTACTCATTGTTCAAATCTTTTGCTATTCTTTTAATTGTATATTATTGTTTGGACAATAGGCATTTTTCATCCACTTGGTGTTTCCTATGTGTATTGTTAGACCAAACGCTTTTGTGGATTATGGTTCCCATTTAGGATGTTGCAGT
Source organism: Potorous gilbertii (assembly GCA_028658325.1). Lineage (NCBI taxonomy): Eukaryota > Metazoa > Chordata > Mammalia > Diprotodontia > Potoroidae > Potorous > Potorous gilbertii. The sequence continues at coordinate 600,116,426 of CM053770.1, read as the reverse complement.
GTTCCAAAATTCAATACAATTAGCACAATTGATCTGCAAAGAGGAACCTCTGGAGGATGTCGCTATATATAGTGAAATCTCTCTTCCATTCATACTGGACGTCCTCCATGATGGTGGCAAACACCATTTGGAAATACACATGTCCCTGTTTTATGTCTTATTTGATATTAGTAAATGAAACATCATCAAAGTTAGTGCTATTGTTATGCCTAATAAAAAATGATGTATGATCTCAATATATTCATGGTATATATCTTGCTGGAGGAACCCCTTTAAGATAATCTTTTATTCTACCAAATCAAATGCTTTCTGTAGTTAACAAATGGTAGTCACAGCGGGACACTGTATTCTCTATATCCTTTTCAGCCAACTGACAATAAAACTGTACTGTAAAATACTGTTTGTGAAAGCACACTTACTCTTTTCTTAAATTTTCATCATGGACGTCCTTGGTGTCCATATCAATTATTCTCATAAAGATTTTGCAGAAATGAAAGAGTAGCCCTGTTGGACTACACAGAGATTAGTGGTATCTTCTTGATTGTCTCTTTTGAACAGCCCTAATGTCCTTTATTTAACCCTTGCCATAATTTTGTAGATCTGCTTTCAGATAACCCTCAACACCCTAAGAAATGTATTATTTTGAGCATGGATCTCCCCTGGTCTATGCTTGGTCTACTTTAGCTGATTTTCTTATCTTTATTTTTAGTATCATTTGTATTTCCCCATGCAGAATACCAGGGGTTGTGACATTAGAATCTATATATAGATGGCATTGATGGAAAAAGTACCTTGTTGAATATATTTAGTGGATAGCTTTTTTTCCCATTCTCTCTCTCTCTCTTTCTCTCTCTCTTTCCGTTTCTAGTTTTGATTTTAAAAAAATTTTGGATGATCCTAAGCAGGATCCCAAGAGGATATAATTTTTCCTCTATCATTTGTCATTGTTTTATGAGGTAATACTATTTTCTTCCAGCATCTTCTTTCATAAGATTTGCAAGTGAATCTATATTCTAAACTAGTGATATCTTTGACTGCCATAAGGCAACTTGCTAAGGAGTTTTAAGTATTTACTGACTGAGTTGCTTTCTAAATTCTTTCCATCTTCTCATTATGGTATTTTTTCCCTTTCAGTTGAACTCCTTTTATAAATGCTAATAGTCTGTTAATGTCTGTTCTTTGATCCATTTCTAATTTTTCTGTATGGATGGTTTGTCCTGCTCTGACTATTTATCTTGACAAAGAGGTGACATTGGGTCCTCAAAGGCTCTGGGAAGCTCTCTTTAGTTCTACATATGTTAGAAAGGCTTTGAAAATAGCTGGGACAACAGTAGGTGTATGATATCCAAGTACCAGACCAGCTATAGGCCTCACTAGTATGGTGTCTCAATGATGAATTCTTAGTCATGGCAACCCATGAAACAAAGAAAAATATAAAATGGCCCTCAGTCTTATATAGCCCCCTCTGCTTCTTCAATAATTGTGGCAGAATGGAGAATAAGGGAACAGAGTGTACCAAGAATGACTTTTTAAAGTTCTCTATGAAGATTAACTACTCTAAACATGAGATCGTTTCAGTGACAGAGACAAACATTGAAATTCTTGCTATAGATGGAAGCAAAGAACATTAGAAAATTGGAGCTAATTGGAAGAATGGTTCACAAAGATGATTTTGTTGCCCGTCCAAAGGCAACAAGAAACGTAATTTCACAGCAAGATACATATCATGAATATATTGAAATCATACATAATTTTTTTATTAGGCATGACAATAGAACTAACTTTGATGATGTTTCATTTATTAATATCAAATTTCATAATTTTATCATCTCAACCTGAAGTGATCATGATAAATATTTTTAAATTAATTTTTAGTATGCCTTTTGAATTTACTTGTCCAGAGTCATACAGTCTTATTTCAGAGGCAAGACCTGAACCCAGGTCTTTCCAGGTCTATGGAGAGCTTTTTATTCACTGCACTGTCTTGCTCCCCTTCATTATAATAAAGATACAAAGTTAAGCCAAAATTCTGCTGGTAACTTACATTGCATTCTTCTCTCTTTGTGCCATATCCTTCCCCATCCCTGCTGAAAGTAGGAAGATATATTTGATTATCTCTTTTCTCGGGCCATTACTAGTTTTTTGTTACTTAGAATTCAGCTTTCTTTCAGAGATCTTCTCATTAATACTGTTGTAGTCATTTGGTTCTTGTTACATTTGCATCATTCCGTACAAGTCTTCTGATGCTCCACTGAATTCCTTCTTCATTTCTTGTTTCACATAACATTCCATTATATTCTTATGCCAAAGTTTGTTTGGCCATTCCTCAGTTAATGTAACATAGTTGGCTACTAACTGACTTCCACTGACCACTGTTGAACCAACATAATTTAGATTCATGTATAGCATTTCCCCTCGGTTACTCCCGTAACTTGCAGTCAGGCTTGTTGATTAGGTCCCAGGTTGGCAGGAGAAAAAGACAACTACAACTGCTGCCACAACTACCATGACTACTACAACTTTGATTACAACAATTACTACCATTCACTCCTCTCCTCCTCCTTTTCCTCCTTCCCCTCCAACTTTCAGGTGGCCTTTTACTCCTAATACTATAGCTTATGAGCCCTCACCAGTGTGTTTTCCTTTAATAATCAGCTAGTAGATAATATTTAGTTCTTAGCAAAGGCATTTCTTAAATGCCTTTTGGCATAGTGGAAAAAAAAACCCCAACAGTGGTCAGAAAACATTTCTGTCATAAACCTATGATGAATTTTCTCAAAAATGCAATTAGCATCCATGGGAAGAGTGGGCTGAAACTTGAGTACAATGGTAGTGAGACATACATATAGGCAAAGGCAACTCACCAATCCTGGTACTGCAGGGGTCTGGAAGTCTTTTACCTCTTTGTAGAATTTTTATTCAGTCTGCTTCGGTTCATTGCCTCTGCTGGATGGGTGCCTTAGTTGAATCTTTTCAGTGTACTCCTTTCCATAGTTTTTTTTTTCTGCTGCCAGAGTATCTGTTCCTCAAATTTCCTTCCTTTTGAAAGCAACTTTCTTTCTTATTTTTTTGGAAGTGACTTTCCATTTCCTTGTTTGTCTGTAGGCATGCTTTTGCTTCTTCAGGTATGTCTCAAACTCTCTCAATGAATTCTTGAACTACTGGATAGAGTGTCCCCCATTCTATCGTTAAACTCCATAGCCAATCTGAAGAGGAAAGGAGAGAAAAATCCTCAAATCCTAATTTCTCCTGCAAAAATTTCTTTCATACAGTACTCCTGAGTTTGGAATCTCTTCTGCTCTAGAACTGCTGAAATTCATCTAGGGCTCGGCTATTTAAAACCCATAAAGTTGTGGCTAATTTATTTATTCAGCCAATTGAGTTATTCTATTAAACTCAAAGAAATGTTTGAACTGTATAACCTCCTTTCCTCGTATAAATCATATAACCTCCTTTCCTCGAATAAAATGATCACATAGTGTTAAAAATTTGTTAATGCATTAAAACCTCATCCTTTCTGACTGTGTCAACTGAGAAGGGGTATAGGGTGAGTTCAGGGAAGGCTAACACCTTTGGTGTGAGGGACTGGAGCCCTCTTCAGGACTGCTTTCCACCTTTGGTGTCCATCTAATCCACCCAATTCTCAACTGAGTCTCAAGAAAGCTGTAACATACCAAGTAGCTACACCCCAATAAACCATTTTGGCAGACAGCCTAAACCAAGTGGAGGATAACTGACAGACCTCAAACCCTTTGGTGAGTTAGAGGGTATCTACCCCAAGCATATGAAGACTTCCCCTGGCAGAGTGGGCAAACGAGAACAATTTGTTCCGATGGCCATAAGGCAGCTGAAGCAGGTGCTGTGGAGTACTTAGAGCCTGGTTAGACATAGAAGACACCAAGATCATTCACTGGATCCTGAGCCATCCCCAGTTGTCTTGATTTCGTCTTGTCACTGGACTGTGATGATTTTAGAAGAGAGAGGCCAATGACTCTGTGAAACTCTGCCTCATTTAAATTCAATTTATATGCTAATCAACTGAGTTAATGGTAAAAATTACATTTCTCCCTCCCTCTCTCTCTCTCTCTCTCTCTCTCTCTCTCTCTCTCTCTCTCACACACACACACACACACACACACACACACACACACACACACACACACTTTACTGTCTGTACGTTAAAATCCAATCAGTTTTAATATGAGTATTGAATTGAATTTTTAAAACTAAACATTCATTTACATCTTTTGTTTTTATATCAGCTTAAATTTTCATTGTATTTGTCCCTCTCTCAGAGAGCCATCCCACACAAGAAAGAATATATTTAAAAGAAAAAAAGAGTGAAAAAGGAAAAAAAAGCAGAAAAAAATCAATATGTTAAAAAAATAAAAAATTATATGCAATATTCAACACTAGTGAGTCTTTTTATTTCTGCAAAGGAACTGGGGTATGTGATTTTTCATTTCTTTTGGTGTCATGTTTTTTCTTTATAATTTTACAACATATAATTTTAATTTGTTTATGGTTATTGCTCTTTCCATTTACATTGTTGCAGTCATTTTAAAATGTTGCTTTCTTGAGTCTGCTTACTTCACTCTGTATCAGTTCATGTCTTTCTATGCTTCCCTAGTGATCATATTCATCATTTATTGTAGGAGAATAATATTCCATTACATTCATATATCAGATATCATATATATTGTTTAGGTATTCCCCAATTGTTGAGCATTTACTTTATTTCCAGTTCATTGCTACCCCAAAAAGTGTTGCTATAGATATTTTGGTGTATACTGTGACTTTCTTTTCACTAATGACCCCTGTGGGATATAGGGCATGGAATTTTCTAATAGGTTCATTTGCCCTGACCAAAGGGAGAAAAATTCACCATTCTCTAAACACATAATATTAACACACTTTGAAAGTGGTATATTGGGAATGCAAATATGAGCTTATCTATACTATGATAACACTAATTAAAGCAATGAAAATTGGTTAATATGACATATCTAGATTTTTAGAACTTGGTTTTGAATTGGAAATGCAGAGAAAATTAGCTGTTATTTGGGCATATTTTGGTTTCTTTGTTTCTGAATCTAGTTTAGCTAAAGAATGAAAACTCTTCAAGGGAAGAGATTATTTCCTTGTATCTCTAAGTGACTTGAACATAATATGTGCTCAATAAATGTTTGTTGAATTGAATTGCAGCAGTTTTAGATATTGTAAAAAGCTTCTCTTAATGTAGGAGAATCACTCACTCAATTTGTAGGTGGAAGTAGCTGTCTTCAAAGGACCAATTTCTATATATGAAAAGGATATATGCAGTGGGGTACTGCTAAATGCCTGGCAAGGGGTAGGGGGGCTAAAAATGTATGCAGAACTTTTAAGTTTAATCTTCATTGTTAATACTTTGCTAGTTCTAGACAATCAAAGAAACAATAAATCAAGCAACCTTGATTTGTAGTTGGCTAATTTTCAAAGGTGTAAATGCCTGTACTAAAAGTTTAATGCTTTTTAGATGGCTCCAACACACCCCTGGATATATGTAGTATAATAATAATATTACTATATATATATATGTGTGTTATCTCATAGTATCTACTCTCCATTTATATTTTTACATGATGATTTTCCCAGGCAAACTATCTTGAAATAATAAATGAGTTATCCTTTGAAATAAAGCTACAAATAAGATCCTAATTAATGAATCTGATAATAACTGTCCTATGTTTGTAGCTTGATGTATTATATAGTTAAGTCACTGTGTAATGTTTATGTGGCTTAACTGAGAATTTGAAATATTAATATAATTTTTCCATAGTCAAAAATAATTTTATATCCTCTTCTATCTTATTCAAAGCACCTGGTGCTGATTCTATTCCAGTTGAGATTTACAAGGTAGGGGGACCATTGCTCATACAAAAGCTGACTGAAATTTTCCAGGTGATATGGCATGTGGAAATTATCCTCTAGGAGTTCAAGGATGTCTCCATTGTCCATCTCTATAAAGGTAAAGGGAATAGATTGTCCTTTGACAGTCACAGGGGGATCTCTCTCTTAGTCACTGCTGGCAAAATTCTTACTAGAGTCCTCCTTAATAGGCTGATCCTTCACCTGGCAGATGGTCATATACCTGAGAGCCAGTGTGGCTTCAGAAAGGGCTGATGAACAGTTGATATGATATTTGCTGCCCAACAACTCCAGGAGAAATGCCAGGAGCAGAACAGAGGTCTGCACACAGCATTTGTAGATCTGACCAAGGCCTTTGACACTGTTAGTCGTGAGGGCTTATGGAAAATTATGTCAAAATTTGGTTGTCTGGAGAAGTTCATCAATATTGTACATCAATTTCATGATGGCATGTTTGCCCAGGTTCTGAATAGTGGACAAAGCTCTCATGCCTTCCCAGTCATTAATGGAGTGAAACAGGACTGTGTGCTTGTTCCCATGCTTTTTAGCATGATGTTTTCAGCCATGTTGACAAATGCTTTTAATGAGGATGAACACAGCATCAAGGTCAACTACTGCACTGATGGTAAGTTCTTCAGTTTGAAAAGGCTACAAGCCAGGACCAAAGTGGAGGGAGTGTTGGTGCATGATTTTCTGTTTTCAGATGATTGTGCACTCAATGCAGCCTCTGAAACTGAGATGCAACAAAGTATGGATCAATTCTCTGCTGCCTGTGCTAATTATGGCCAAATAATTAACACCAAGGAAACACAGGTGCTCTATCAGCCACCACCACACCATCCATATGTGGAACCATCAGTTACAACAAATGGAAAAGTTTTAAATGCTGTGGATAAGTTCACTTACCTTGGTAGTGGACTTTCCAGGAATGTACACATTGACAATGAGGTTGATGCGGTCATTGCCAGAGCTAAATCAGTGTTTTGGAGGCTCTGAAGAAAAGTTTGGGAGAGAAGAGGTATTAGACTGACTACCAAACTGAAGGTCTACAGAGCCTTTGTGCTGACCTCATTGTTATATGCTTGTGAAACAAGGACAGTCTACCAGTGCCATGCCAGAAAACTGAATCGCTTCCATTTGAACTGTCTTAGGAAAATTCTGAGGATCACCTGGCAGGATAAGGTATCAGATATGGTCCTTGCTTGAGCTGAACTGCCAAGTATTCAAACTATGCTTCAGAGAGTACAACTCTGATGAGCTGGTCATGTTGTTTGAATGCAAAATGTATCCTTGCCAAAAAGACTATTTTATGGAGAATTCACATGGGGCAGGTGATCACATGGTGTCCAGAAGAAACAATACGAGGACACTCTCAAGGTCTCTCTCAAGAACTATGAATTTGACTGTGCAACATGGGAGACACTGGCACAGGACTGCTCAGCATAGTGTGTCCACATCAGAAAGGGTGCTGTGCTTTTTGAGCAAAGCAGAATTGAGACAGCACAAAGTAAACATGGGATGCACACATTTGGGATATCCACCCCAAATATTCACACAGACCCTCTGTGTCCAACCTGTGGTAGAGCATTCCAAGCTCATATAAGTCTGATCAGCCACAGTTGGACACACTGAAACTTCACTTTATCATGATGATGTCATTTGGTCCTCTTCGAAAACGAAGGACAACAACAACCAACCAATATTAAGAATAAGGAAATTTTATACAAATAGGCTAAATTTTAGTGCTGACAAGATTTTACTTTTTTGTCCAGAGTTGGGAAATTGTTTTCATTCATCATAACCTGGCTTATTGGACATTTCAAGTTGATGTCCCATAGGCATCTTGAAATTAAACATTTTCAAAACTTATTCTCTTTCTTTCCAAATTTCTTTTCCGACCTTCCCTATTTTTACTAACGTGGGTACCGTCCAGGCATCCACATTTGTAGTTGGGGAGAACGCAAAACATGTATAAATGTGGACATACAAGATTGTGGCTGTTAGTCCTTTGTTCTTGAAGAGGATGAATGACATCACCTTTGTGATGTCATGACTTTGCAGAACTGAATTTAAGATACATACAGAACAGATGGAAGGTAACTCCAGAGGGGAAGACTAGCAGCTAGGGTAAAGGTCTGGGAAGGGTTGATAGGGGAAACCAGGAAAGATCTCTGTGCAAACTTGAGCTGAACCTTGAAGGAAGCAAGATTCTTTTTTTATGAATTAATTTTAGTTTTCAACATTCACTTCCATAAGTTTTAAATTTTTTCCACCTCCCTTCCTTCCCCACTCCCTAAGACAGTGTGCAACTCGATATAGGCTCTACATATACATTCTTGTTAAACATGTTTTCACGTTAGTCATGTTGTACAGAAGAATTAGAACAAATGGGAGGAACCATGAGAAAGAAAAAACAAAACAAACATAACAACGAAGAAAACAGTCTGTATCATTCTGCATTCCAACTCCATAGTTCTTTTTCTGAACGTGGATGGCGTTTTGCATCATGAGTCCTTTGAGGTTGTTTTAGGTCTTTGCATTGCTGAGAAGAGCTAAGTCTATCAAAGCCAATCATAACACAATGTGGCTATTACTGTGTACAATGTTCTTCTGGTTCTGCTCATTTCATTCTGTATCAATTCATAGAAGTCTTTCCAGCTTTTTCTAAAGTCTGCCTTATCATCATTTCTAAAAGCACAATTAGTAGTCCATTACATTCATATACCACATCTTGTTCAGCCATTCCCCAATGGATGGGCATCCCCTCAATTTCTAGTTCTTGGCCACTACAAAAGGAGCTGCTGTAAATATTTTTGTACCTCTGGGTCCTTTTCTCATTTTGATGATATCTTTGGGATATAAACCTAGAAATGATATTGCTGGGTCAAAGGGAATGCACAGTTTTATAGCCCTTTGGGCACATGTCTAAATTGTTCTCCAGAATGGTTGGATCAATTCACAACTCCACCAACAATGAATGTGTTTCAATTTTTCCACATATTCTCCAGCATTTATAATTTTCCTGTTTTGTCATGTTAGCCAATCTGATAGGTGTGATGTGGTACTTAAGAACTATTTTGAGTTGCATTTCTCTAGACAATTTTTTATATGACTATAGATAGCTTTAATTTCTTCATCTGAAAACTGCCTATTCATATCCTTTGACCATTTATCAATTGGGGAATGACTTATATTGTTATAAATTTGACTCAGTTCTCTATATATTTTAGAAATGAGGTTTTTATCAGAGACACTGGTTGTAAAAATTCTTTCCTAATTTTCTGCTTCTCTCTAATCTTGATTGTATTGAGTATGCAAAAAGTTTTCAATTTAATTTAATCAAAATTGTTCATTTTGTCTCATAGTGTTCTCTATCTCTCATTTGGTCATAAGTCTGACAGGTAAACTATTCCTTGATCCCCTAATTTGTTTATAGTATCAGCCTTTATACCTAGATTGTGTACCCATTTGGATTTTATTGCGGTATACAGTGTCAATATGCCCAGTTTCCACCATACTATTTTCCAGTTTTCCCAGCAGTTTTTGTCAAATAGTGAATTCTTGTCCCAGAAGCTGGAGTCTTTGGGTTTAGCAAACAGTAGATTACTATCGTCATTGACTATTGTGTCTGGTGTACCTAACCTATTCCACTGAATCCACCACTCTGTTTCTTAGCCAGTACCAAGTAGTTTTGATGATTGCTTTATAATACAATTTAAGACATGGTATGGCTAGGCCACCTTCCCTAGCATTTCTTTTCATTAATTTCCTTAACATTTTGGACCTTTTGTTCTTCAGATGAATTTTGTTATTTTTCCTAGCTCTATAAAATAATTTTTGGTAGTTTGATTGGTATGGTACTGAATAAGTAATTTAATTTCCTTAGAATTGTCATTTGTATTATATTAGTGTGACCTACCCACAAGCAACTGATGTTTTTCTAATTATTTAGATCTTACTTTATTTGTGTGAAAAGTGCTTTGTAATTGTGTTCATCTAGTTCCTGGGTTTGTTTTGGCAGGTGGACTCCCAAACATTTTATAATGTCTAAAGTAATTTTAAATAGAATTTCTCTTTCTCTTGTTGTTGGGCTTTGTTAGTAATATATAGAAATGCCAGTGATTTATATGGATTTATTTAGGAAGCAAGGTTCTAAGAGGCTGTGGTGAGGGGAAGAGCATTATATGTATAGGAGGATAAAGAGCCCATGCAAAAACACAGAGATGGGAGATGGAGTATCAGGAAGGAGGAAATATAATTAAGCCAGTGTAGCGGGATCAGGGGGTACATGGAATAAAGTGTAAGAGGACTGGAAAAAGAAGAAGGTATCAGGCTGTGAAGAGCTTTAAATACTAAACAAATGACTTTATATTTAATCTTGGAGGTAATGGGGAGCCACTTGAGTTTGTGGAATGGGGACAGTGTATGTGACATTATCAGACCTACACCTGTGTGGCTGGATTGGAAGAGGTAGACTTAAGGCAGGGAGACAATGTAGAAGTCTATTGCAGGTAAGAAGAGATGAGGGCTTAAAACAGGGTGGTGACTGTGGAAGTGAAGAGAAGAGGATATATACAAAAGCTGGTGTAGTAGTAGAAATGACATTATTTGGTAACTGATTGGATATTTGGGATAAGAGGAATAAAGGACAACATCAAGGTTGTGAACCAGGGTAACTGGGAAGATGGTGGTGCTCTCAATGGTAATATGGGCGTTTAGAAGAGGGGAGAATTTTGGGGGAAAAATAGTGAGTTCTGTTTTAAACCCACTGAGTTTGAGATGTCTCGAGGGCATCTATTTCAAATATCCATTTCAAGAAACAGGGATAAGATGGGAATGCACTCCAGAAGTGGTGGATAACTTGTATGAAACATTAGAGATAGAATAGATATATAAGAAACAGGATGATGATCAGTTTGACTGGAGCACAGAATGAATGGTGGTGGGATGGTGGGGACGAGTAATGTATAATAAGGCGGCAAAGGTAGGTAGGGGCTACGTTGTGTAGAACTTTAAATAACAAACAAAGGACTTGATATTTGATCCTTATGAGTTCTTACCCTGTCTTAAATGGGGACTAATTCACTGATTCCAAAAGTTAGCATGCTGTGATCATATAGTTCATTAAATGTAGAATAAAAATTTTAAAAATAACTAGACCAATTTTACCTTCATATAGACATCTGCATATAGATATTTATTAGATTTCTTCTTGGAAGACTTCCCAGGTCTTCAGAGGTGACCGGGTAGGGTGGGTATACTGACCATACTCATTCTTTTTTAAAAAAATTTATTATTTCCCATTTATATATAAACAAGTTTTAACAATCATTTTAGTTTCCTTCCTTGTATCATATATATGTATTACATATATGCAAATTTCCCCAATGACATTTAACAACCATTTTTTAAAACTTAGAATTCCAAATTCTTTCCCTCCCTCCTGACCCTCTCTCCTCCTTAAGAAGCCTAGCAATTTGATATAAATTATAAAGGTGAAGTCATGCAAAACATATTTCCCTATTAGCCATATTGCAAAAGAAAACACAAACAAAATGAAAGGATAAAACAAAGAGAATAAAAAGTATGCTCTAATTTGCATTCAGAATTCATAAGTTCTTTCTCCGGAGGTGGGATAGCATTTTTTGTTATGGGTTTTTGGACTTGCCTTGGGTCATTGGATCAGAGCAGCTGTCTTTCACAGTTGATCATCCTGACAATATTATGGTTAATTTATGCAATGTTCTCCTTGTTCTGCTAATTTTACTTTGAATCAGTTCACATAAGTCTTCCCAGGTTTTTCTGAAACTGTCCTCTTGTCATTTCGTATATAGCCCATGTATAGCCCATTCCATCATAATCATTTACCAAAACTTGTTCAGTTATTCCCCAAATGATGGGCATCCCCTCAATTTCTAATTCTTTGCCACCACAAAAAGAGCTGCTATAAATATTTTTGTACAAACAGGTCCTTTTGCTTTTCCTTTGATTCTTTGCAATACAGATCTAGTAGTGGTATCGTTGGATCAATGGGCATGCAGTTTTAGAGCCCTTTGGGTGTAGTTCCAGATTGTTCTCCAGAATAGTTGGGCTAGTTCACTTCACCAACAGTGCATTAGTGTTCCAATTTTTACAAGCTCCCTCCAGTGTTCATTGTTTTTCTTTTCCATCATGTTAGCCAGTCTGATAAATGTGAAATGGCATCTCAGAGTTATTTTAATTTTCATTTCTCTAATCAGTAGTGATTTTTTTCATGTGACATTTGTTTTGATAGCTTTGATTTCTTCAGCAAATTATATATCCTTTGATAATTTTTCGCTTGGGAGTTGGCTCTCATTTTCATAAATTTAGCTCACTTTCATATATATTTGAGAAATGAGGCCTTTATCAGAGAAATTTGCTGTAAACATGTTTTCCTGGTTTTCTATTTTCCTTCTAATTTTGGTTGCATTAGTTTTTTTTTGTACAATAGCTTTTAAATTTCATGTAATCAAAATTATCCATTATATCCTGTGATACTCTCTATATCTTATTTGGTAATAAACTCTTCTTCCCTGATACATAGACCTGATACATTTTTCCATGCTCCCCTTGTTTGCTTATATCATCTTTTGTGTCTAAATAATTTATCAATTTTGACCTTATCTTGGCATAAGGTGTGAGATACTAGTTTCTGCCTAGCTTCTGCCAAACTGTTTTCCAGGTTTCCTGGCAATTTTTGTCAAATGTTGAGTTCTTGTGCCAAAAGCTTGGATTTTTGGGTTTATCAAACACTAGATTACTACGGTCATTTGCTACTGTGTGTGGTGTACCTAATCTACCACTCTGTTTCTTAGCCAAACAATCTCTGGCTGTGGGGAATCAGTGGAATAGATTAGGTATACAATCCACGGTAATGACCCTGGGCAAATCACTTAACTCTCTTTGCCTCAGTTTCCTCATGAGCTAGAAAAGGTAATGGCAAACCACTCTGGCATCTTTGCCAAGAAAACCTCAAGTGGGGTCACAAAGAGTTTGACACAACTACCACGACTAAACTGCTTTGTAATATAGTCTGGAATCTGGAAGTGTGAGGCTGCCTTCCCTCACATTTTTTGTGTCACTGATTGCCTTGATAATCTTGACCTTTTGTTCTTCTAGGTGAATTTTGTTACTATTTTTTCTAGCTCTGTGAAATAAGTCTTTAGTAGTTTAATTGATATGGCAATGAATCACTAAATTAACTTAGGTAGAATGATCATTTTTGTTATATTGCCTAGGCCTACCCATGAGCAATTTATATTTCTAGAATTATTTAGATCTGTATTTTTGTGAAAAGTGTTTTGTAATTGTGTTCATATAATCCTTGGGTTTATATTGGCAGGTAAACTCCCAATTGTTGTTACTTTAAATGGAATTTCTCTATCTCTTGCTGCTGGGTTTTGTTGGTAGTATGTAGAAATGCACATTGATTAGGAGGGTTTATTTTATATTGTGTAACTTTGCTGAAGTTGTTTAAACTAGTTTTTTAGTTGTTCCCTAGGATTTTCTGGTATACATCGTATTGTCCTCAAAGAGTGATAACGTTTTCTCACTGTTATTTTTATTCCTTCAGTTCTTTTTGTCTATTGGGACAGCTAGCATTTCTAGTACCTTACTGAGCAATAGTGTTAATGGATATCCTTGCTTCACTTCTGATCTTAATGGAAAGGCTTCAAATTTATTCCTGTTGAAAGATAATACTTGCTCTTGGTTTTAGATAAATATTATTTATTTTGATAAGTTCTTTTGATTCCTATACTTTCTAGTGTTTTTAATAGGAATGGATATTGGATTTTATCAAATGCTTTTTCTGCATCTATTGATGTAATCATAAGATTTTTGTTGTTTTTGCTATTGATATGGTTAATTATGTTGATGACTTTTCCTAATATTGAATCAGCCCTGCATTCCTGGTATAAATCCCTGGTCATAGTATGTCTTCTTTATGATATATTGCTGTAATTTCCTTGCTAGTATTTTATTTAAAAATTTTTCCTGATATTTATTAAGGAAATGGGTCTAGTTATCTTTGTTTTTGCTCTTCCTGGTTTAGGTATCAAAATCATTTTTATGCCATAAAAAGGAATTTGGTAGGACTCTGTCTTTGCCTATTTTTTCAAATGGTTTGTATAGTATCAGAATTGTTCCTAAAATGTTTGGTAGAATTCATTTGTAAATCCATTTGGTTCTGGGGATTTTTTCTTAGGACATCTCATTGATGGTTTCTTCAATTTTTCTTTCTAAGATGGGGTTATTTAAGTATTCTATTATTTCCTGTTAATCTGGGCTTATATTTTTGTAAATATTCATCCATTTCACCTAGATTATCAGTTTGACACATAATTGGGTAAATACCTATTAATTGCTTTAATTTCATCTTTGTTACTAGTACATTTGCCCTTTTCATTTTTGATACTGGTAATTTTGTTTTTTTAAATAAAATTAACCAATAGTTTATGTATTCTATTGTTTTTTTTTCATAAAACCAGCTGCTAGTTTTGCTTATTAGTTCAGTAGAATTTTTTCTGACTTTCAATTTTATTAATCTTTGATATTGCGGTATTCCATTTTGGTGTTTAATTGGGAATTTTAAATTTCTTTTTTCTAACTTTTTTAGTTGCACGCTCAATTCATTGATTTGCTCTTTTTCTCATGAATTCTTTAAAAAATTTTTTTAGTTTATTATTTATTTATTTATTCTTAACATTGTTTTCTTTTTAAATTTTGAGTTCCAAATTCTTTCTCTCCTCCACCATTATCCCCTGCCTCAGTCACTGAGATGGCAACTAATATGATATCAATTATACATGTGAAATCATTCTAACATATTTCCACATTGTCCATATTTCCACAGAAAAATAAAGTGAAAAAATTATACTTCAATTTGCACTCAGACTTCTTCATTTTTTCATTGAGTCCTTTTGAATTGTCTTGGAACATTGCATTGATCTGAGTAGCCAAGTCTTTCACAGCTGATCATCATTACAACTTGGCTATCATTCTGCACAATGATCTCCTGGTTCTTCTCACTTCACTTTGTCAATTTATATAGGTCTTTTATTTGATGACCTCAAGAATCACAGAATCTTGGAGTTGAAAAGAAAAATAGGTTATCTAGTCCAACTTTTTTTTTTCACTTTTGTGGTCAGTTTCCCTGCCACCAATCTCTTCCCACTCTAATCCATCCTCCACTTAGCTTTTGACCATATCACCCTGCCATTCAATAAATTCCTGTGTCTCCCAGTTACCTGCAGGATCAAAAATAAAATTCTCTGTTTGACTCTCAAAGCTCTTTGTAACCTAAATGTCTTCCTACCTTTCCAGTCTTCTTACCCCTTACTTTGCCCGAGGACACTGACCTGCTTCCTCACACTAGACCCTCCTCTGCCCAGCTCTGAATGTTTTTACTGGCTGTCCTCCATACCTGGAGTTCTCTCCTTCCTCGTCTCTGTCTCCTAGGATCCCTGGCTTTGTCAAGCCTCAGCTTATGTCTCACCATTGGCAAGAAGCCTTTCTTGGTCCTTCTTAACCTTAGTGCTTCCCTCTGGGATTGTCTCCAATTTCTCCTGTAAGGGTCTGGTTCTTACATAGTTGCTTTATTTTGTCTCCCCCTTTATAAAGATGGTGAGCCCCTTGAGAGCAGCGACTGGTTTTTGGTTTTTTTTTTTTGCCTTTCTTTGTATCCCCAGGCACAGTGCCTGGCATATGGTAGGTGCTTAACGTTAATTGACTGACTTTTAAAAAGAAACTAGAAAAAGCAAGATCTAGCATTGACTTCTTGGAAAGTCCTGGGGCTCATAAGCCTGTTAACTCTTGCTGCGAATAGATGAAGTTTCTTCCCCTGAGACTTCCCTACATCAATGAAATCAACAGATCTATTTCCTCTCCTGTCCCTAGGCCCCTACTCAGTCATAAAAAAGACATAATCTCCCTTTGAGCCATAATTTGCCTCCTTTCAGTTTCACCTACTGACCTCAGTTTGATCTGCAGCACATGAGCGAGTCACTTGTGTTGGATTTAAGTTCCCTGGAGGCAGCACTGTGTCTACCCCTTCTATCTGACTGCCCAGGACTAGAGGTAAGACTTCATGTACAGAGTGGGCATGTGGATGGTACTGACAGACTGACTTGGCTGCTTTCGCTGTCATCAACACAGGAACAAATTGAGACTGAGTAGATCGATCTCTTGAATGGGATCAAGCTCTCCTGCACCTTTATCCAATCTTCAAGGACTCCTAACTCTCCTGGTGCCTGTGTACTGCATAACCTCTTTTGTGTGTGTAAAGAACGCATAGAAGGTGGTAGCCTCCATGACACATCTAATCTTCATTCTGGGCAGTGGGATGGGTGGGTGGGAGTTACCTGATACAATTCCCCGGTCCTGATCAGGTCTCCATTGGCTCATGTCCTTTTGGGTCAGGTCTATGGCCAAATATTTCTATGTAAAAGCCCTCAGGAAGTCCGTGGGATTAGAATGTCTCGTGATCTCAGAGCCAGAATTTGTAGTTCCTTCTTCTCTTTCCTTTAAAAGCCTCTCACTCCTTGAGTGGGAGTTCAGAAAACATTCTTCCGAGGCCAGAGAGTGCTTTTCTCAAACTAGGCAGAGAGCAAGAGGTTTCTCCCTAGCAGCCCTTCTCATATGCCTTGTCAGCCTCATTCCCCTCAGGAACTGAATCCAAGACTTGACTGGATACGTGCTAAGCTGCAGAAGACAGACTTACACCTCCTACAAACAGAAATAAGAGGAGCCAGTAGGAAAGGGGAGAGTGGTGTGTGGAGACCCTGTTGGGGATACTGGGACAAAGGTAGGCCATAGGGAGGAAGAGGACAGCAGCCTTCTTTAGCCCTGAGCATTCCCATTGGTGCAGGCCTCGTGGATCTCATCTCACTCCCACCTCTGGCTGCCCAGGACTCTTTCAATGATAATAGAACCGGGGCTTCTACTCAAACCTCTTTGTGATGTGCCCCTATGTAATTGAAATCCGTATAATTAGAAAAATTATTGACGTCAAACCAATATTTTCTTCACCTTTGCTGCCTACCCTGGAAACTGGATCTTAGAGATCATTTTTTTCCCAGTGATTGTTAACCTGAGGTCCATATATCCCATAGATTTCCAAAGGTCTGAGAGCTTGGATGGGAAAAAAAATGACATCTTTATTTTCATGAATCAAAATTAAACACACTTCAATTAACTGAAAATATTGCTCTGAAAAGGGGTCCATGGGCTTCACCAGCCTGCCAAAAAGTTCCATGACACAAAGAAAGCTTATGAACCCTTGATCTAGTCTAACTTTCCCATTTCACAGATGAAGAAATTGAGGAACAGAGGGCTCAGCGACTTAACTAACACCTCACTGGGAGCAAGTGATGGAACCTGGGTTCTACCTCACTTTGGAATTTTCTACCCTACCTTAAAGGGTGAACTCCAAAGAAATGGTCCAAAGGGAGGTGTGTGTGTGTGTGTGTGTGTGTGTGTGTGTATGTGTGTGTGTGTGTGTGTGTGTGTGTGTATGTGTGTGTGTGTATGTATGTGCATGTATATGTGTGTCAGGATGAAAGGACTGAATTCCCTGGGACAGACAAGAGTAGAGAGTTGATGTGTTGATTTTATCTCTGGCTCCATTGGTGCTCTGAGGAGTTTCTGGCAATCCTATCCACTGACCCCAGGGAAGGTCTGTGCTTGGCTCAGATAGAGAGAGCTCCCCTTAGGCCAAGCCCCTCTACACTTCCCTTCATTCCTCTTACGACCCAGTGATCCACAAAGAGCAGCTCCCAAATCAGAACAAACAGCACAAGTCCTTGTAGACCCCCCACCTGGTTGTCATGGAAACAGATTCAAATATACTTGGGAGGGTAAAGTTAGGAGCTTCCTCTCTTCCCCTAACAGAGGCCAACATCCAACTTCCATCCATGTCTTATCATCTAAATTAGAATAGCCTAAGCCCCATTTCTTCTTCTCTCTAGACCCCGGAGTACCCCTCCCCCTGCCTTTGATCAGACTCAATCAGGTCATGGGGCTGGGCCAGGGCTGGGGCCCTGCTGGCTAGCAGCTCAGCAGAGAGGCTGGGGCCATAAGGGCACTTGGACCCTCCCCTCCGGGAGTACAAAGCAGGGTGGGGGGGAAGGTGAGGCTGTGCCAGGGGAATGTTTCTGCAGATTAGCACTGGCAGGGGTGCAGAGAGCAGGGGCAGCGGTGGAAGGAACAGGCCTGCAGGAGGGAGCAAAACTCCAGGCCAAGTGGGAGGGAAGAGAACAACCCAGGAGAGCTGGGGGCAGCCCAAGGACAGGAGGCCCTTCTCCCTCCCTTCCCCTAGAATCAGGCCTCACTCAGGTTCTGTTCTCAATGCCACTGCTTCCTCCCAGGGCTGCTTTCTGTTCCTACTGACCCTATGCTTTGGGTGTCCCCTGGCCAGAGCTGGGCCTTTGTTTCTCCAGTAAGTGACCAGAGGCAGCGACTGCATCAGCAGGGATTAAGCTGCTGGTACTGATCACTTTATTTCATGTCAAGTTGGTTTGTCTTGTTTCATATCTGGGTTCCTCTCAGCATAAGGGGGAGAAGAAGAGGGAAAGAGAGGGAGAGAGAGGGAAACAAAAAGGGGAGGAAAGTATATGAGAGGGCCAGAAACTGGGGATCTTAAGGTCAGAGCAACAGAGGAAAGGATGTAATAGAAGTAGTTGTGTATAGAAGGTTAAGTAATAAAGCCTACAAATGAAAATCTTCATTAGGAAAAAAATTGATTATGAACCCAATACCCCAGGCCTGAAAGTTAGTAATGGGACCTAGGAAAGTTGTGTTCCATGGGAACAAAGAGATCTTGGATATCAGGCTAAAGCTATCTACATTCATCCTCCCCCCCCAATCATGAACCCCTGCTTATGGACAAGTGTGGAATTGAGGCAGGAAGGCGGGCAGGGTGCTGCTTCATGGATTAGTCCAAAAGTCTCTGGCAAAATAATGTGTATTTCTACCCTCCCGGAGACTTTTTACTTTGGAGGAAGGTCTAGCATCTCCCAGGGCAGACAGTTGGAGATAAATCACCATCCTCTCACAGCTCATGTACAGCAGAATGAGGTTTGGGAATCTTCTCACTATCTGCGTTCTGGATCAATTCAAACAGAAACATCACCTGGGTCTCATAGGCTTGGATGGAGATCCTTTCATTTAAGCCATGGAAACTAAGAAAGAGAAATGGGGAGATGGGCCATATTACTGTAGTATCTCCTCTTATACAAGCAATATAGAACTCCCTTGAGACTACCTGTCTCTGTCCCTGCGGGAGCAGAAGGGGGACAGGACAGGAACAGTGTACAAGAGATTGTGATCACTTCTCAATGATTCCACTCTTAGAGTTTTCTTTTAAGCCTCAAGTTATATTTAGAAGACAAGTTCGTTTGTAATACTAAAGCTTTCCATCAAGGGAAACATTTTATAGTTACCTATCAATATTCACTGAAAACTATTTACAATTTGTATTATTTAACCAATTATGGAAAAGTCACATAAATATGCAAATGATTGTCACTGGGTTATCAAAATTTCAAGCATAAGCAGTATAAAGCCAGCCATAGTAAGATGAGGCACTTTAGTGGATAAGTATAAAAAGCCTCAAGAGAAATAGTTTTTAATATTCATCATGGTCTAGATTTCAGAAGTAATCTCATAGTACTTCAAGATGATCTCTGCTGTCCTGTCTCCTTTGCAGTTTGGTCTCCCATGGGATGACTTCCCTACATTCCTTAGGCACTAGATATATCCACCCTGAAAATCCCATTTCTCCTTCGACAGATCCTAAAGTCATGAAGAAAATAGTCAATTTTGCAGAAAGCTCAGGGAGTCTGTTTTAGACAAATATTCAAATTAAATTGCATGTTCCGAGTATACATTGACTGATGAGAGGAGACCTGTCAGAGGTGTGCAGGTGAGTCAGTGGGGTCTGTCATCCAGGGATTAATTTTCTGAATAACCTTTAGGTAGTTAACTGAGAGCTGATAATCATCTCTTAGAATTCATAGTATATTTCCTCCTAAGAACTCAAAGCATTTCCCCCTCTTTTGATCTTGTATTCACATCCCAGTGAAATGAGAACGAACAGAAACTTGTCATTTTGGTGAGACAGAGACTGAGATGCAGAGATTTTATATAATCTAGCTTTTAGTGGATTAAAACCAAGATTGATATTAGACCTCAAGAGTTTTGATTTTCTGGGTTCTTTCTACTCAACTTAGACTCTTGCATGAGTAAGACACTTTATTAGGACAAGGACCAGTTTTTATTCATTTTAATATTCCTTTTGTGATTAACACATAGAAGAATCATGAAGTTTATGTAAAATAATTCACCTTTCTGAATATTACTAACTTTAGGGAATCAGAGATGTAGATCTGAAAGGAATGACTTACCCAAGGTTAGTAGTGGCTAATCTGTGGTATGAACCCAGTTCTTCTGCCTCCAAATCCAGTATGTTAACTTTCCCACAGTACTCAATAAATGCTTGCTAAATAAATGCATCAGTAAATAATTTTCTTTCTAAGAGAATTTAGGTGTCAATGATAGAAAATCCTGGAAGGAGGAGGACCCTGGCACAGAAGGTAGTTGGGTTTATCCAGGTTTCCAGTTTTCCTTTATAAGACTTTATGTTCTTTTATTTTATAAAGGAGGTGGGGAAGTCAAGGGAAATACTGCCTGTCATCCCACTGCCTCATCCTGCTTCACTTACCTCTTAAAGTCCTCTAGAGTGAGAGGGACAGGGTTGAATCGATAGAGGCCTGTGGAAATGTTTGCATAGTGTCGGACATCAGTGTTGCCAATACAAATTCCTGAGGGTAGACAGACAAAAGGGACACAGTCAGGCAGGGACCTATCATAGGGCTATTCCTAGAAATTCTTAGGAACCTGTGGCAGGGCCAGATTCCTTTTCCATTCTTCCATCCCCTATTTTCACGTTTCATACAATTTCTCTCCAAATAGGGAGCTGTGATGTTGTTTATATATATATATATATATATACATAGATAGAGAGACTATTTCAACAGAATTGGTTTCCTTTGTAATCTGCTCTATTTTGTGTTATACATTTAAAAATATTATTTCGAAAGAGTTCCGAGGTATCATTAGTCATCAAGAAGATCTATTACACCAAAAAAGGTTAAGAACTCCAGTTCTACACTTGAGTCAAAGTGAACAATTTGCTATACTTGGTACCACATTCCCCCTTCTACTCTCTTCCCTCCTCCACCTTTTTCACATTTCTACCTTGAACCTTTGCTCTTCCCTATATCTAGACTCTACCCTTTGCAATTTCTCAGCTATTCCCTTTCCGTCCTTTAAAGCACAATTCAGATAGCACCTCTGTAAGGTTGTCTATTATGATGCCCTAGGAGGTAATGACCTTTTTTTCCTCATAATTCACCCTGTTCACATCTCTCTCTCTCTCTCTCTCTCTCTCTCTCTCTCTCTCTCTCTCTCTATCTGTCTCTCTCTCCCTCTCTCTCTTTCTGACCAATAATATTTTATTTTTCCCCAATTGCATGTGAAAATAATTTTTAATATCCATTTAAACAATTTTGAGTTCCAAATTCTCTCCCTCCCTTCCCCCTCTCTGAAATGATTGATATATGTTGTATAATCACATCTCTCTTATGCACTTACCATGTACCATTTACAAATTATGGTTCTCTCTAACTACAAGACTAGAAGCTCTGTGAGGACACAGAACTTGTCTTATGTAAACTTTAGATCTCTCTCAGGGCTAGGTATGGTGCTCTGTACAAAGTAGATATTTAAGAAATGTTCTGTCAAACAAAGCTACAGATTTTCCTTAAGATCATTAAAGTAAGGTGCTAGCTGGCAAAGTGGATAGCGTGCTGGACCTGGAGTTGGGGAGGCCTGAGTTCAAATCCAGCCTTAGACACTTACCACTTGTATGACCCTGGGTATATCACTTAATCTCTGTCTGTCTCAGTTTCTTCATCTGTAAAATGTGGACAGTAATAGTACCTCCTCCCAGGATTGTTGTGAAGGTCAAATTTATAAAGTGCTTTGCAAACCTTAAAGTTGTATACATTTTTTAAAATAGTCTTTAAAGTTATATAAACACTATTAGAAAATAATGAACACAGTGTCCTATTCCTCAGCCCTCAACTCTGGAGTCTCCTTCCTACTCGGAACTGTCGGAGAAAAGCTAAGTAGGCTTCATCCTCTCTAAATGTTGGGGAAGGAGGGAAAGAAAGGAGGGTTGGCAATCAGTTGAATATCTTAGATTTAGGACAAATCCATTTGCTATCTCAGCTGCAGTACTTTGTGTGGAACTCCCCTCAAAAATTCCTCTTTTGACAACCCTTTCTGAAGACCATTATTGCTAAGAGTTACAAAATCAACCCAGAAATGGGCAGGGAATTTCCTGGTAGTCTCATTCTTGGCATTCCCCTGGAGAAGGAGACCAACTCAGATGTGACTTCCTCCTTGAAATCTTCCCTCATCCCCAGTGGTCACATATCACTTCATTCTATATAGAATATTGTACTTTGATAAGTTTTTGTACTGGACTTAGGATTTCATTAACATAAGGAACTCAGTGAGGACGTTCCTCTTTATCATCTCAAATTTTCACATATTTGGCAGCTCAAAGTCTTACAGAGTTGCCTGGCACAATGAGAGCCTAAGTAACCTGCCAGATTTGTGAAGTGAATCAAATATGCCAGAGGTGAAACTCAGCCTAGGTTTTCCTGTGAAGCCTGCTTTCAATCCACTACACTGCATGTACAAAGTGCTCTAAAGTCTTCCAAGTGTATGACATGTCGTAATAATCCTATAAAGTGAATAGTATAGATATTCTTATCCTCATTTTACAGATGAGGAAACTGAGACCCAGAAAGTTCAAGTGATTTGAATATAAATAGCATCAGCTGTGAGATTTCCAAACCCTCTGCCATATTTTTTTCCCCTTAGAATAACCTGTATCTGTGTCCTTCTACTAGCTGTAAAGCTCTGTAGGGGAAGGGAACAAATCTGATAAAAAAGAGTTTGTATCTTCCCTAGAACCAAGCTCAGAGCTCTGTACACAGGAAGTAGGCACTTACTAAAGAAGTCCTCCCTTCATGTTAAATTTTGATGACACTTAGTGACCTAAGTGTCTTTGCTATGAATCATAGGGAGGAGGAAGATGGAAACATAGGTGGGGATGGTGGAGGTTTTGGATTTTGGTCAGTGTAAATGAAATAAGTTGGAGAGCCTTGTGCCTGGCTAGAGGATTTCAAACCTAGCTGTTAACTTTGTGGGAACAGAGACTCAGGCTGAGCAAAGACTGCTCCCTCACACAAACAAAACTAGTTCTCCTTCTCTCACGTCCAGAATGACTGCTGGGGTTTATTGTTTCTGTTTCTTTCCTATTCTTTCCTGTTTGCTTTCTTCCTTCCACTCTGATAGAAAATAGTTGCAGTTGAAAGATCCAGCTGGGCCAGGGGAGGAAGGGAGGAAAGCAGTCAGCTGTTTCCAGGCATGAACAGCTGGAGTGAGGGTAAGGGGAAAGGGAAGTCAGATAGGAAACCATTCCTGGTCACCTTTCCAAGTGAGTACCATTCCAAGTGACTACCCCTTGTGAAGTCATTACCTGGGACAACGTCAGAGACCTCTGGGAAGATATCTCTTATGGTCCTTCTGAGAAGCTGGTAGCCAAAGGCCTCATAGTCATAGGGGCTCAAGGGGAGGGGGTTAAAGGCATTGAGCACTTGATATTGGACGCGGTCATCAGCCACAATATTCTGGGTAATCTCTAGCACCTTTAGAAGGAAACAAAATGGAATTAGGACTTCTACCCAAGCACCCTGGAATCCAAACAATAGTGGTCCTTTAGCTTCTGAAAAACTGCATCAATCATTCAATCAATAACCATTTATTGAAAAAAAGACCCAACAACTATGAAATGCCAACTCTACCAGGAGCTTTGCAAAGACAAAAACTGAAATGGGCTTAGTTGTAAAAGAGCTTATAGTCTAACAGAATTGGAGTCCTGGGAGGTAGGTACCCAAGATCAACCAGGATTAGGTTTTTGTGCATGACTCAGCAGGCACTGTGCTAAGGGCTAGGAATACAGAGAGGCAAAAGAAGTGTCTTTAAGGTACTCAGTTTAATGGAGGAGACAACATGCAAACAACTATATACAAACAAGATATATATATATATATATATATATACATATATATACACACACATACATATATGCACACATATACATACATACACACGTATATATGTATGTGTGTATGTATAGGATCAACTGGGGGTAGTCTCAGAAGGAAGGCACAGCATTAAGGAGGATTCTAGGAGAAAGACTTCTTGTAGATTTGAGCTGGGACTTGAAGGACACTAGGAAAGCCAGGAGGCAGAGATGAGGAAGGAGAGAATTCTAGGTATGGGAAGGCAGCCAGTGAAAATACCCAGAAGAGCACCAGCTGATTACTTCCAGGGAATGGAAAAATTATTAGGTACTTATGAGTCATAACCTCAACAAGAAGGGCTAGAGCTTGGTGAGATGCAAGAAGTAACTCCTTCATATATAGCTACCACCAGGAGTAAGACCCAGGCAGCTGACTGGATCAATTTCCAGAGCCCTGATTTCATGACCACAAGAGGGGAATGGGAACCCAGAAGTCTTAGAATTATAGAGTTGGAAGAGACCTCACAAGTCATTCAGTATCTAAGGCTAGATTTGATCTCAGGTCTTCCGGACTCCAGGGCCATTGCTCTATTTATGGCACCACCCACCTGCCCTACCTTTATAAGATCTCTGACCCATAATTCAGCTTCTGCTTATAGATGCCCTATAATGGGAAATGGCTATGCTGCATGGCACCTGGATGGCCTGGCTGACTTAATGGCAAGAACAACTAACATTCATATAGCACTTACTATACGCCAAGCAATGTGCTAAATGCTTTACAATTATCCCATTTGATTTTTATAACAATACTGAAAGGTAGGTGCTATTTTTACCCCATTTTAAAGATGAGGAAACTGAGGCAAACAGGGGTTGAGTGACTTATTCCGAGTCTTATAAGCTGATAAGTCTCTGAGGCTGGATTTAAACTCAGCAAGGCCCTGGACTCTATCCATTGTGCCACCTTTGCTGCCCAATTGATTGAATGAGAAAGTTTTTGTAAAGTGCTTAGCAGAGTGCCTGTCACATAGTAGGTGTTTAATAAATGCTCGTCTCTTCCCTTTTCCCATCCTTGATCCACAAGTCTAGTCCCTTCTGCCTAGTAACTTGAAAAATGCTGGAGCCCTGTTAGTGACACTTTCTCCCATTCCTGTAACTTTCCTCCTTCCTTAGCAGCTACTCTTGACCTCATCCTATGTTAACCCACAACTGCTAGGTCATAGGGGGAAGGAAGTTTCATTTTCTGCATTTTTGTGCCTCAGTTTCCTTGCAGCTGCAAAATCAGGTTGAACCAGAAGACCTCTGAGATCCTTTCATATCTCTAAATCTACAATCTTCTCTTATCTTGACTAAGATCAGAGTGACCGAGCACCTAAACATTTAGGGGCAATGGTTTAGAAGCTGTTGAAGCAAATTTTGTCATGATGAAAGGAAAAGTGTCCTTTGAAGGGCAAGAGGGTTTCTAATCACTGATCTGAGTGACTGTTGTTGTTTTTCAGGCTGGACTTATTAGGGACATTATAGAGGGGATTTCTGCTCAGATATAGGTCAGATTAAATTATGTCTGAGGTCCTCTGCAATTTAAGCATTCTATGAATTCCAAATAGCGTTATTTGCAGATGAAGGCAAACAGCTGTTTCTGATCCCTCCTGAGAGTAGAATAAGGACAGAGATGATGGTGGAGTACGATGGGGATAGATTTTGGATCAGACACCCAGAATGACTTCTAATGGTTTTGAACCATTGGACTGGGTGATTGAGAGTGATTTTGTCATTTTCTTTTATGGGAGGAAGAAAGGAGAGAGTGGAGACAGTCTCACCTCTCTGAACTGGAGGGTGTGGAGGGTGTCTCACCTTGAGGAAGGGGGATAGGTATGATGAACTCTGAGGAACCTGTCCAGTTCATAGGTGTCTCATATTAGTGATTAAAGTCTCACACAGTCCTATTTCCCCTCCCTGGGGACCCTTGCTTCCTGTTTGTAACCAACTACATATAGAACCAGGAAAATGATCTCAGCAGTCAGGATAGGGACTGAGGGGGTCATAGACTAAGCAGACTTTCTTTGCTTCCTCTCCCTGTAACTATACAACTTGGTCTGAGGTTATCAGAGCTTGTAGCCCAAATCAGCCATGCTCTAAGGTGAGTGTGATGAGAGAAAACTTATAATATCTGGTCTCACGGAGTCCCAGAGAAGTGAGGTCTGTTGTGATCCTACTGGAACTATCATGGGATGGACCAGGGAGATGGTTTGGGGTGATCAATATCTCACTCATCCTTTTAGGGGCTGTACTAGGACTAGTGTACTTTGGTAATGGCTATGTTACTGACATAAGACTCTCTCTGAGAAAGGGTAGCAGTCACTAGAATGACTTGGATTCTCTCCAATGAGAAGGAATCTAATAACATTACCCCATCAATCTTCTTCGTAGAAGGTAGATGTCATGCCCATCTCCTGTAGTGAGCATGAGTAGTGCTGGGTCCTCATTGAATCCAAACCCAGTTGCCTCTTTTCTCTAGTCTATCTTCAAGGACTATCAGTCTAGTGCTAGAAGGGACCTTGAAGGTCATAGTTCAACCCATTCATAAGACTCCTAGAGATTAAGTGACACAAGGTAGCAAGTAGCCAGGAGTCCAGCCCAGATCTGTTAGCTGCCAATCATTCACATTTGCTGTTCTGCCACTTCTCAGCTCCTTCCTTTCAGTGCAGCTTCTCCTTAGCACCAATGGGATCTTGGACAAGTCACTTAAACTTTCAGCTTCAGTAGAGCAATTCAGATAAAGGAAGGGCATTGGCCTCTCCCTCTACAGAACTGCTATAGCTGTCCTAGAGTGCAGCACAGGAGTCATATAGCTTTGTAGTGGTCTCCAGTCGCACTATATACATGACATGATCTCCTTCCCTTGAACAGAGGACAAGGAGAAAAGAAATGGATTGGGACACAGGAGTCTTGGGTTCTAGACACCATTCTTTCCTTCTCCCACTAACACTGTGTGAGAATCAGGGAGATACAGTGGAAAGAGCCTTGAGTTTCAAGTCTGGGGACCTGAGGATGAATCTGGACTCCATCACTGACTAATTGTGTAACCTTGGGAAGACATTTTATCTCTCTAAGCCTTAATTTCCTCATGAATAAAATGAGGGAGTTGGAACAGATCATTTTGGAACTAACTTCAAGTTCCAAATCTATAAGACTATGATGAGTAGACAAGTCATATTCCCTTTATGGGCATTGGAAATCTATAAAATAGAGGGTTTAGAGAAGGTTCCTTAGGTCTTTTCCAAACCGGAATCTGTGATTCTATCCTTTAATTCTATCCTATAAGCGTCCTATAAGGGATAACATTTATAGACTCTTGAGACTTGGAAGGGACCTTATAATCCTATAGTCCCTTTTCTCACCCCATGAAAGAATTTCCTCTACAAACAGATATGTCAAATTCAAGCCAATAAAATCTTGAACTGGATTAAAATGTCACTTGAAAATTTTTAATAAAAACGAATAAAAGTATGATACAACACAGATAGGGGCAGCTAGGTGGTTTAGTAGATAGAGTACTGACCTTGGATTCCGGAGGACCTAAGTTTAAATCCTGACTCAGACTCATTAGCTATGTAACCCAAGGCAAGTCAATGAAGCCCAATTGCCTCAAAAAAAAATACAACATAGGTAATGTTAATTTGTGGTTTTCTGATTGAATATGTGGCCAGCAGAGCTCCAGATTCTATTTGAGTTTGACTCTACTGCTCTACAATATCATCAACAGGTCATCTGGTCTTTCCTTGTATACATCTAGTGATGGGGTGGGGTTTGCTCTCTTGAAAGAAGGCACATTCCATTTTCTGAATAGCTATAATAGGAAATTCATTCATATTCTGAGCCAAAGTCTGCTTCCCAGTAACCTCCACTCATACCTCTTTTGCACATCCTACCTCTTGAGCACACATAACGGGAGATGGATACTATAATGCTTACTGAATGATCTTGTATAAGACACTTGTCTCAGCTTTAGATTTCTTTTCTAGGGGCTTATGGTCTCCAAAATTCCTTCCTACTTATAGAATCTATGACTATGAACAATGCAAGATAAAGCTGAAAAGTAGGGATTCAATAGCATGAGCAATAATAGGGAGCTACTGTAGATTCTTGGGCAATCACATTATGAATGATTGTGTGAGATGATTCTAGTCATGTGGATATCCTTTGTTGCTACATTTCTAAAATGAGGGAGTTGGAACAGATCATTTTGGAAGTACCTTCAAGTTCCAAATCTATAAGCTATGATGGACAGACAAGTCATCCTCCCTTTCTGGGCATCGGTTCTTGGGCAATCACACTGAATGATTGTGTGAGATGATTGTAGCCATGTGGATATCCTTTGTTGCTACATTACTGTTTGTTGCTGTTTGTCCTCCATTTTCAAAGAGAACCAATGACATCATAGGTGATGTCTTGACTCATGCATGAATTGAATTTAAGGAAGAAAGTTGCCTTACTCTCTCTTCCAGCATCATTGAAGTCCAGTGGCAGGACAAAAGTCAAGATGGCTGGTAATGGTTCAGGATGCAATGGATGAACTTGGTGTCTTTGATGTCTAACTAGGCTCCAGGGATTCTACAATGTCTACTTCAGCTGCCTTCATGGCCATTGGAACAAATTGTTCTCATTTGTCCATTCTACCTGGGGAAGTCTTCAAAGCATTTATGTACTGCTAAAGACTTGTGAAGTGCTATACCTATGTTATCACATTCAGTCCTCACAACAGCACTTTTGAGGCAGGTGAAGTTATTAACCCCCTTTTACAGATAAAAAAACTGAAGTAATTAGAAAAGATCTGGGACAGGTCTTACTGATGCCAAGTCCAATGCCCCCCTCCACTGTACTACCTAATTGCCCAATTTTGTAATGCAATTCCCCATACACCTATATGGGAGTGCTTTATATAGTGGTGCTGGTTTGGGGAAAGGATGTGACTAATCAATGAGCTTCAGCATTGACTGAGGGGCATTTTAGACAATGACTGCCTTTGACAGGTACCTCCATGTGTGAGTGTGTGTGCATGTGTGTGCGTGTGTGCGTGTGTGTGTGTGTGTGTGTATGTTGGGAGAGGTGTGGGGGTGAGGAAGAGCCTCACGTGAGGATTCCAGAGGGTTTCATACAGATGATCTTAGGAAGGAAGGCCACCATGGCCTAGGCATAGAGGAGAGGGAAGACAGCCAAATCCAGTGAGATATTTCCATGGTCATGAGGGAAAGGCCCCAGCTGGGTGGAAAACATGCCCTTGGAAAGGGCTGGAATGATGCTAGGGTGGGAGAGAATGAGTGGAAAGAATCTAAATTTGGGGAATGCTGGGATTTCCTGAGATAATGGCTACCCCTTAGGGAGAAGTCAGGAGATTGGGGTCCCTGCTCCAGCTAGATTGCTCTCTGGTACATGACTCTAGGCAAAAGGCTGAACCTAACAAACAAACATTAGATGGGAAAATGCCTTCAACTGTTTGAATGGGAGTCCCTTGAGGGCAGCTGATAACAGTTTTTTTGCCTTTCTATGTATTATCAGCCCTTAATACCCTGCCTCTTACATAGTAGATGCTTAATGATTTATTTATTTATTTATTGCCTGATTTAGAAGGAAGGATGCTGGAGAAATTCACATAGAATTAAAAACACAGTTCACAGTTGTAGATGGTGCTTTGGGGTTACAGAACACTCATCCTTCTCTCATTTGATTCTTATGACAATTTTTCGCCATAATATCATTACCCCCATTTTACAGGTGAGGAAACTGAGGCTCAGATTAAACAAATTTCCCAAAGTCACACAGGTGGTAAATGGCAAAGTCAGGAACAGAATTCTGGATTTTTGATTCCACCTGCTCCCTGCTACACCATGCTGACTCAAGGATCACAGTATTAGATCTAGAAGAGACACCATCAAGCCCAACCTCATCATTTTACAAAGGAGAAAATTAAATTCCAGAGATATGTAACTTCCCCAAGGTCACATCAGTAGTAAGTATCTGAGACAAAACCAGGTCATCTGGTTCCAAACTCGTAACACTTTGCATTGTGTGGTGATGTCTCTCATGATACTTTGTAATGGTGACTCATATTTCTTAACAGATTCAAGGTTTTGTTTTATTTTGTTTTGTTTGGCCCAGTCTATGATTTTACAGGCATAGGGAAATGCTGATGAGAAAACTCATTCTACCAACAGAGAATGGCAGCTGCTCTGAAACTTTCAGATTATACCTTCCATCTATGTATATATATATATACACACACACACATATGTATATGACACACTTAGGACATACCATGTAACATGCATGTATATAACACATGTGCACACATATAGAGGTAACACATGTGCATATGTAATCCTATAAAGGTGTGTGTTGTTCTTCATTCATTGTTTTATCTGACTCTCTGTGACCTCATTTGGGGTTTTCTTGGCAGAGATATGAGAGTAGTTTGCCCTTTCCTTCTCCAGTTCTTTTGATACATGAAGAAACGAGGCAAACAGGGTTAAGTGACTTGTCCAGGGTTACACAGCTAGTAAGCATCTGAGGCTGGATTTGAACTAATGTCCTCCTGACTTTAGTGACAGTGTTTTGTCCACTGAATCACATAGGTGTCCGATTGTTTTTCATAGTAGTTCAACTAGAATTCTAATACATAATATAATAATAGGAGTATATTATTTTTTTCATGTTAGTGTATACTTCCTCTGTCTCCTCCACTTCTGCCCAGACTTGACTCTTCTGTCATTTGATTTCTGAATGCACTATTCACATGAACCTGCCCTGTACAAGATAACCAATGACCTCCTAATTGCCCAATCCAATTCATCTTCCTTGACTGTTCCACATTTTCAATTTCCCTTTCTTCTTGATACCATAAGCTTGCTCTGGCTCCTGTGACTGCACTTTTTACTGGTTCTCCTGATCACGCCTGCTGGAACACTGTGGCTGATTTACTAGTGCCTTTACTTGACTCTCTCCCTTCAGGTGTGAGACATCCTATAAAGCTTTGTCTTTGACCTTCTTTTCTTCCTGCATTTTCTTTTGTAATGTCATTAACTTGAATGATCACCTCTATGTTGATGACTCTCAGATCGAGATATCCAGCTTCCATTTCTCCCATAGGCACAGAGAATCTCCTACCTCAAATTATGTGTAGTTTTAGAATGTGTTATAATATTTGCTATTATGTTGCCTTTTTTCTTTTTTATCAGTAGCAGCATTTTCTCCTCTGCACGGTCTTCCTCAGGCTGATGTTAAAATAACACCGTATTGTTGAATGAGGAATGAAGGTTGTATTGTCCGAGCTGGTACGACACTACTCCAGGGTGAGGCAGCCCAAGGAGACTCATGGAAGCTGACTTAATATTTGCCTGCGCAAGGGCAAGCCATTTTAAGTGAACCACTTCTTTTTACAGATAAGAAAACTAAAGTTGAGAGAGAAATGACTACTACTACTTAATTGGGAAAATAGACAACGACCACTAGCCGAGAATCCCAAAGGTATTGGAGCCAAGTCACATAACAACTCACATTTCTATGTTTTAAGGCAGGGTGGGGATACTGCAGGTTTGAGGCCATATGTGGCCCTCTAGGTCCTTGTGTGCAACCTTTTGACCGAATCCAAGTTTTATAGAACAAATCCTTTTATTAAGAAGATTTGTTCTGTGAAGTTTGGAGTTAGTCAGAGGACCACACTTGAGGATCTAGAGAGTCACATGTGGCCTTAAGGCTGCAGGTTCCCCACCCTTGTTTTAGTTCTTTCCTCACAAAAATCTTGTAAAGTCATAAATGAGAATATTACCCGTATTTTATAGATGAAAAAAATTGCAGCTTAGAAAAGTAAAAGTCCTAGGATCATAAGAGTTTAGAGCTGTAAGGACCTCGGAGATCATCCAGTACAACTCCCTATTTTTATTGATGAGACCCACAGATGATAACTGAAGTGCTAAGACTCCAATGCAAGACTTTTGCTCTTTATTCTATGTTCTTTCTACCATGCCACCCTGATTCACTTATTAAGGACCCAAAGTAAACATTGATACCGCTCTTGAGGAAGGTTTATTTGGGGAACCTGTTGTAACCACCTTATTTCTGATTAAACAAGCCCTGAGATGAGAGTGACAAACTCTGGGTCATGAGAGTCATACACCTTTGCTACTCCCCCAAAAACTTCCAGATCATACCTCAGAGACGGTCTGGCCAGGTTGAATCCGAAAATTGACTATTGCCTGGGCGGTTCTGGGGAGGACATTCGTCTGAGGAGAAAAAAAATGATACGTGTAACACACGTACTACAGTTTGAACCAGTTCCAGACCCCTATAGCCCCAGACAGGCTCCCTTTACTCAGCTGAACAAAGAATGACTGTTGAAAAGGCAGGGAGATATTGGAAATCTCCTATTAGTCAAGTTCCTGGAAAAATCAAGTTATAGAACTGGCAGAGGATGTTAAAGTTTATACTTTGGGTCTGTTTTTCTTTCCATTTTGGGTGTTGGCTTAGATAGGTGCTGAGCAAAGGCACACTTGCTCATTTTCAGGGCTACAGACAAAATTCAGTGTGGTCTATGATACAGGTATCAATCCTGTCTTTTCTCTGGGACTCAGTTTCTACATCTATCTAATGGGGACGTCAGACGGATGGTCTCCAAGGTTTCTTTCTGGCCTTGTGATTCTGATTCCTGCCTCTTAGTTCTAGTTCCAAATCTTCTCTCGGTCTTAAATGAAATTACTGAAAAAGTCTCTAGCCATAGAGTTTCTTTCATCTAGATTAATCATAGATTGAAAGGTCTTAACAGGTCGTTTGGGCCAAACCCTCATTTTACATAAAAAAGAAATTGGGAGGGATGGGAAACGACTTATCCAAGGTCACCAAGTAACTTAGTGTTGGAGAACCCCTAGTGCATGGCTCTTTCATGACATCATCACCAGTTGAAGCTGGAATAAACTTCAGAGATCATCTAGTCGAATCTTATTTTACAGGTAGAAACGGAGGCCCAGAGAGAGGTGACATGTACAAAAGTGCCCAACTAGCCAAAGACAGAATGAAGAATTGTATTCAAGTCTCAGGTCCCTGAGTCTTGGGCTCTTTCCAACTGATTCATTTGTTTAGTCCTATCAGATATTAGACCCTTATGACTCTTTTTTGGGGTTTTCTTGGCAAGGATACTAAAGTGGTTTGCTACTTCCTTATCCATCTCATTCTACAGATGAGGACACTGAGGCAAACAGGGTTAAGTGACTTGTCCAGGGTCATATAGTGAGGAAGTGTCTAAAGGTTAGATTTGAACTCACTCCTTCCTGGCTCCAAGCCAAGTGCTCTATCCACTACACTACCTGGCTGCCCCAGGATCTTTCCATTTCACCTTAAGGAGACTCTGGGCATTTCAGAGGTACCCCATTTCAAGATAGATAAAATGCCAACATGTTTCCTAGAAGAGTGTAATACTCACTGGCATGCTGACACATCAGCATAACTTAGTTTCTTATATCAGTGAATGTCATGTGGGGGAAGTGCACATGAGATATTTAAGTGTGGATGGGGAAAAAACATAAGAAAGGTCTGGAGCTTTATTGAAGACTGAGGGTGGGAAGGGAATAGGGTGACTTTTGGTCTGATTTCATAGATGCATATGAACCACCAGAGTAGACAAATTCTACTTGACACAAGAGTAATGAACCATGGCCTGTAATGGGTGGAAACTACAAGCAAGTCATTTTCAGTTCAATATAAAGGAGTTTCTCACATTTTCAGCTATCTAAAGATTGAATGGAGGTAGTGAGCTCCTTACCATGGGAGATGTTTGAGCAGAGGTTGGATGCCCACTAGTTAGATATGGAGCAGAGGTGGGGAATGGGGCTAGATGGTTTCTGATTCTAAAAGTCAAGGTGATTCTGGTACAGTATAAAGAACACTACCTAACAATGATGATAACGACAATGACTAGTATTTATGGAGTATTTTAAGGTTTACATCTATTTACATTATTAACATCTATCAGCTCATTTGATCTTATTATCTCCTTTTACAGATGAGGAAACTGAGCTAGGCAGAGGTTAAGTGACTTTCCCAGGGTCACACAGCTAGTAAGTGACTAATAACTCTGCTTCATTTAAATCCAATTCACATGCAAGTCAAGACATCACCCCTTGATGTCACTGGTCCTCTTTGAGAACAGAAAAGATCATATTGGAATTCAGGTCCTCCTAACTACAGGCTTAGGGCTCTCTCCATTGCACCACCCAGTGGCCAAGGTGTAGAAAAGGCCAAAGAATCTAGTTTCAAATGCCAGGTTGGCCACTTACCAGTGTGAAATTTGGAAAAAGTTATTTAAGTCATAGTTTCCTGATGTGTAAAATCAGGAGATTGGACTAGATCATCTTTAAGACCCCTTCCAGCTCTCAAATTTAGTTTCTCTAATTCTGAATATATGAGAAGATACGCCGTGTTTTGTTTAAGGTGCCTTCCTTCCCATTCCACGATTCTCCCCTGATGATGCTTGTATCAGAGAGAGGTTGCTGATAGCCTTCTGTGAGGACTGCTTCATCCACCTCTGAAGAGACTGTTTTCTCTGCAGCAGGCCAAGGACATTAAAATGACTTGTTCTTTGGAAATTCAGGTGCTGTTTCTATTCTGGCCACTGAGCAGCACCCTTGGTTTGCTGAATGACTGCTGTCTCTGTGCCCGGAACTCTGGAAAGGCAGCAGTCAGCACCTCTGTCCTGCTTTGGAGAGTCTCAAGTCCCTTCCCTGGCTGGACATCACTTGGTCCCTGGGATCTCTGCATGAGGGTCGTCTCCACTGTGAGGAGGAAGCTATCATTTCCAAGTTTAAAACCTGCCTATTCCCTTCCATGACAGGAAAGCTTGGAATCAAGGGTGGGATGACTATCATTCATGGGCCAAGAAGGTCAGTTTAGAATGGAGGAGTTGACTGAGGCTGGGAGGGGAGAGAAGTGACTTTCCCAAGACATGTAGCAAGTTTGTGGCAGAGATAAGACTCAAACCCAAGTCTCCTAACTCCCAGTCTAGTTATACTCATTCCACAATTCCACTATATTCCCTAGGAGGGCAATGACCCCCAAACCCTCTCCATCTGCAGTGGAAAAAGCCTTGGAATGGGCATGAGAAGGTGGGATTACTCTGGGTAAGTCATTGAAATCAGCTGAATTCCTTCATCTGTCAAATGATTGTCCATTGTTCCCTCTGTATAGCTAATAAATAATAAATAAACAAATAGAAAAATAAATAAATAAATGGAATAAAAAACTGACTAAATAAAATGGGGCTGTCAGTTTCGCCAAGCTTATGTAGGATCATAGGATGAGAGGTAGGCTTGTAGGCAGGTTCATTGAATTAGAATAGGAAGAAGTCCTAGAGCTGGATGTGGGGGTGTTCAGAGGGTCTAATATCAAAGATACTTTTATTTTGGGGAAGTAAAACAGGCATATTATCCTGCTTTGTAAACAGCTTGGGATTGGACAATACACTTTGCCAAAGGGGATGGTGAAAATTGCCTTCCTTTCCAAGACACATAGGTTGACTCTGCCCTAGGTTAGTAACTCACATCTAAGGCACATTTATCAATATGGACAAATAACTAGTTAAGAACCATGCTGAATCACATTCAAGGGACACAGGATGGGTTAGCATTTCCAGAGGCACTGGAGGTATGCTAATGGATTAACCCACGAGGCTATGGGAATGGTGTTGACCCATTTTGTCTGAAGGGTGCCAGAGAGGGGAAAGGGACCTATGTGGAACCCAGGAGAGAATTTCTTCAGTCTCCTGGATGGGGAGCGGAGTCAAGGATCAGGAGGTTCCTGGGGGTGTTACCTTGATCCCTGAGTTGAACATGGTGAGTGCCGTAGTGGTTCGGATTATTGCATTAGTGGTGGGATTTTTCTCAAGTACTCTGAAATAGGAGGGATTGAGGTTAGATATAAGGAAGAACTGTCCAACAGGGAAGAGGAATAAATGTTCTCTGAACCAGAGAAATCTTAAAGACTGAAGGGCTGCTATTCACATGGGCTACAAGCAGTGCCCTTTTGGAAGGAGGGGGCAGGTCAGTTTGGGGCTATTTGGATAGGACCTGCTTAAATAAGAGTGGAAGACTGGGGGAAAGGGATAAGAACTCTTTACCTGCTCATAATGGGTCCAAATAACCACAGGTTGGACAGGATGACATTCATTGGGAAGCCAAACTAAGAGGGGAAAGAGCCAGGTTAGCAGAATTTCCAGAGGTTGGCACGTGAGGGTCAGCGTGTCTGAGGTCAGGAACTCCCAGTAATCTAGGTTTATACAAACAATGCCTATTGGGGCCCCTGTGATCAGGACCTGGCTGGGCTTTGTTGGCTTTGTGAACGCTGGGAAATAATAAGTGTGAGACTATGATTACTCATCTGGGTTTGTCTGTCTGGTTAATGGACACAATCAGACCAACTACCCATGGGGCACACAGTAAGCTTGCATTGGTGGGTGTGGAGAAGGAATACCTCCCACATGAGGGTTCTGGATCAACCTAACATTATGGTATTGGTGTGGAAGGTGGGGTGGGTAGGCTTAGTCCTGGACAAGGATGAAGGGAAGACACATGATATAACCATCCTTTCCTCAGCAGGGAGTTCCTCCCCATCCCCTATTATAGTCCTATGGCCTCCCCAGACTCATACCTGTCCTGCAAGCTGCTCCAACATGCTCTTCTCAGTCCCATATCCAAACATATTAGGCATTGGTGTTTGTTCCAGCCTGAAAAAGCCATGGTTCTCTCAGACATGCTCAGAGTGACAGTATGGGGGCACAGATAGGGTGTTGGACTAGAAGTCAGGAACACTTCCCCACTCTTGCCTCAGACCCTATCTAGGTGACCATGGGCAAGTCACTTAACTGCTCTCAGTCTCAGTTTTTTCACCTGTAAATGGAGGTAATAATGTTACCTGCCTCACAGTAGTGATTTGGGGATCAAATGAGATAATGTCCTCAAGTATTTGGATATAGCACAAGAATAAAAACAGAAAGTCTTGCATAGTAAACAGCTCTTGTTACCAAATTTCTCTTGGCTCTGATGTTAAACTTGCCTCTTCATTTCTTTTTATCTGTTCTCTCCTATCCCTTTGATCTGGTTTCTGATCATCTGCTTTGGATAACCTGATCCACCTAACCTTGTCTACCCGGCTTGCCATGACCCCAAATGAATGGATCACATTCTCAATTTCTTTTCTATCACCTGGCATGACCTATGGCTTAGTCTTCCCAGGCCTGAAATGAGGAAGGTACAAGGCAGGGAAGGACCACTCACCGGCTGACAGCTGCTGCAAGGATGCCAATGCTAGTCTCCTTTGGTGGAGCCGATGAATGGCCTGGAGCAGATTCTACCTGTAACATGAGGTTCATGCTACCTTTCTCTGATACTGAAATCCTGGCAGGACAGAATCAAATTCAGTAGACACTTATTAAATGACAACTATGTGTATGGCACTGTGCTAGGCACCGGGGAACTCTAAAGTTTAGATCAGATAAAAACCCCAACATTGAGGAGTTTGCAGTCTAGTAGGTGAATGTGACATATGCATAAATAACTCCAATTACAAAATAGCATTTAAGTGAGAGGTTCAAGCTAAGTTCTAT
Source organism: Potorous gilbertii (assembly GCA_028658325.1). Taxonomy (NCBI): domain Eukaryota; kingdom Metazoa; phylum Chordata; class Mammalia; order Diprotodontia; family Potoroidae; genus Potorous; species Potorous gilbertii. Next base: position 600,078,696 of record CM053770.1, on the reverse strand, counting down.
GGTGAAGTCTGGGTAAAGAGTGCAGAAGATTGTTGCTAACTGGGGAGGAAGATGAGGGCAGACTTCCTCAAGGAAATGGCAAGTCAAACTACCGCCCACCTCTTAGCCATCATCCCTCTTCAGATCCTAATGAAGACAGCCCAGGACCCGGAACACAAGAGCCTTAGGGAATAGAAATGCTTCCAGCCCAGTGTCCTCAGCCATCATGCTGGGAATCAAATTCTGTAGATACGTGGCCTGGCAATTGCTCCTGCAACCACAGCCACTGAAGACCCAGAATAGAAAGTTCTTCCCACCCAAGTCCTTGGCACTGTCAAATGGTTCAACACCAGGAAGTGACAGGATGTTATTACTAGAAATGGTGTCAAATAGTAAGCATCAACATCTGTTTGCTACTGCACCCTAAGGACCATGGGACTTTCCCAGCTGACTTGCAGCTGAAACCTTCCACATATTATCTCACTCATTGGAATGTGGGCTCTTTAAGAATAGGGACTGCCTTACCTTGCTATTTGTCCCCTCAAGGCCTATCACACTGCTTTGCACATAGTAAACAATAAATACTTATTCATTCATTTGTTGAGTTGGGCTTTAAAAAATGGACAGGAACAATGTAAGCAGAAAGAATGAAAAAAAATAAAAGACCAAACTGAAGCTGTGTAAAATGACCCAGTTTGGCCCAAGAGAAGGACTGAGAAAATGCATGCCTTTCCCTTCTTTGCGGATGGGGACAACAGATGTTGAACAGAACAGATGATCAGATTTGGTTGATGTGTTGAATGTTTGGTTCTCCTTTTTTCTCTCCTTTTAATTCTCTCTCATAGTGGATGGCTTGATGGGTTGTAAAAAAAATAGAAATTTAAAGTAAATTAAGACTCCTTTCAATAAAGAGTGGATGGAGAGTCAACAGGCAATGGAGGCAGCAGAACGGGCTAGTTATTGGGAGTGTTCTAGACCCACAAAGCAGAATCAACAAAGTTCTGCAAGTGGGAATGCATAGGGTGGGGGCAGGTACAGACAGCAGTCTAGTCTGGCTAGAGCATTATGTACATGAGGAGGAGTGGCATGAGAGGGTTGAAAAGATAGGGTGGTACCTGATTGTAGAGGGCTTGGAATGTCAGGCTAAGAAAATTGAAATTTACTCAGTAAACAACAGGGTATTATTGAAAGGTTTTGGACAGAGAAATGAGCTCCTTCTAAAGTTCTGATTGGGTGGCAGCCACACATGTGCTGCTGAGAACAATGAGATGAAATGGAAAGTCTGGAGCTATTGGACTTAGGGAGGGAAGGGCAGGGGGGAGCTAAAAGAAGATATACCAGCATGGCCTAAACCTACTGGGCTCCAGGGGCAGAAGGAGATAGATAGATGGGACCCCTCCAAGATAAGGTTCTGTGAGGACCAGCCCAGTGGGAAAAGTGAGAAGTTAGGGTAATTTTACTCACATTGCAAAGGGTTGCTTGATGTTAGGCACAAAACCATCCAGGATAGAGCCTCCCTCGTCTATGATAAAGGACAGCCGGACACCACGTGATTCCAATAGGGCTGCAATCTTCTTTGCTCCATGATTCCCAGAAACCTGCATGTATCACAGACCCATGTTCCTTCCCAATCTGGTCTCCAGAGTGTGTATAAGTGTGTGTAAGAAGAGGGAGGGTACACACAACCAACTGTCCCAGATCCAAATCTTTCAGCACCCTCTTTATCTTGCAGAGAATGGAAGCTAGGCTTTAGAATATTCTGCCTCATACCCAACCCTTCCTGTGGGAAGGAAGCATGATGTTCTTACAACTGAAGGACAAATAGAATTGGCTTAAGATCTAAGACCTTAGGGAATCCAACACTAAGGAGCCATCTTGAGTCCTTGGGGATTCTGTTAATGAATTACCTCCTCATCATGACCAAGGGAGATGTAGAAAGACCTCTGAGGGACATAGTTTCTTCTCAGCAGCAGTTCCAAGGCCTGCAGGATTGCCTGAAGGAGATAAGCACAGATCAAGGACAGGGAGGCTGCGAGGAGGAGCTACGGGGAAAAGTGAAACCAGGAGAGTAATGCAATTCAGAATCCCAGGTCAGATTTCCTCAGGATTAGGATTTGGAGATGAGAAAAGCTCTCGAAAGGATGGACAAATTCACATCATGTCACAACATTTGGGACAATTTCTAGAGAACAAAGCTGCTGGAAGTGAGAACCCTTTGGACTTCCCCCATTCTCTGGAAAAATAAAAGATTCTCAACATTGGGTAAATGCTTGAATGCCCCCTCCCCTCCATGCCCCTTCTGGGTATTGTGAGGCAAACCATAACAGAGTTCTTGTTGTCCAGTGTGCCCCGGCCATAGATGAAGCCATCACGCTCCAAGCCAGAGAAGGGTGGCACCTCCCAGCCATCATCAGGAGCAGGTACAACATCCATGTGAGCAAGTAGCATGTAGGGCTCCAACTTGGGATCTGATCCACGGATGGTGAACAGGTGGCTATATTCTTCCACAACCTCATGCTGGATGAAATGTGTGGAGAATATGGAAGGAAAGACTAGGGGGAAAGGAGAACGAGGGAGAGATAGAGGTAGGGTGAGGGGGAGAGAAAATGGCAGACAGAAAGAGAAAGGGGAGAGAGACAGAGAGTGAGAAAGAGTGAAAGAGAGTGAACAAGCAAGAGAGAGAGCATAACTTTTTGTTCTTGACCACCATACTCCATAGCATACCCTCCTTTTAAACTTTAGCTCAGGGTACTCACCTCTGGGAAGGCTTCCGGGACTAATCAAACCCATTTTCTTTTTAAATTTAATTTTCAGTTCTAAATTCTCTTTCCCTCCCACTTCCCCTACCTATTAAGAAGGCAAAAAAAAAAAAAAAAAGAAAGAAAGAAAAAAACCTACTAAAATATGTACAGACATGCAAAAAAGTTCCATAATAACCATGTTCCAAAGAAAAAAAGCAAGAAAAAGAAAGAAATAGAAGAAAATATACTTCAATCTGCACTTTGAGTCCATTAGTACCCTATCTGGAAGTAGATAGCATGTTTTGTTATGAGTGTTTTGGTATTATGCTTGGCCATTGTGTTAATAGGAGTTACTAAGTCTTTCAAAGTTGATTATCTTGACAATACTGTTACTACTAGATAAACTGTTCTCCTGGCTCTTATCAACTGACTTTTAATCAGTTTATACAAGTCTTTCCATGTTTCTCTGAAACCATTCCCTTCCTCATTTCTAATAGCACAATAGTATTCCACCATAACTTGCGCCTCAATTGATAGGTATCCTCTGTTTCCAATTCTTTGCTACCACAAAAACCTGCTATAAATGCTTTTATACATATAGGACTTCTTTCTTTGATCTCTTCAGGATATGGTAGTGGTCTTGATGAGGTCAGAGGGCATGCAATTTAATAGCTTTTTTGGCATAGCTCCAAATTGCTTTCCAGAATGGTTGGACTAGCTTACATTTCTACCAACAGTGGGGGATGTATTTTCCCACATCCCTTCTAGTATTTGTCATTCTCCTCTTCTGTCATCTTAGTCAATCTGAAGAATGAGAGATAGTACTTCAGAGTTGTTTTAAATGTACATTTCTCTAATTATTAGTGATTTAGAGCATTTTTTCATCTGGCTTTTGATAGCTTTGATTTCTTTTCCTGAAAATTACCTATTCATGTTTTTTGATCATTTTTCTTTTAAAAAATTTTAAAAATTATTTTGTTTTCAGTGTTCTACAATCACTTTCATATATCTTAGATTTTTTTTCTCCTTCCTCCCCTCTTTCCCCTCTACCTCCCCATTCCCTCCCTGAGAGGGCATACAATTTTATATAGGTTCTACAAATACATTCCTATTAAATGAATTTTCACCTTAATCATGTTGCATAGAAGAATTAAAATGAATGGAAGAAATAATCAAACAAAAAAAACCCCAAAACATAATACAAAAGAAAATGGTTTGTTTCATTCTGCGATCAAATTCTGTAGTTCTTTCTCAGGATGTGGAAGGCATTTTGCCTCGAGTCCATTGGGAAATTCTTGGTCATTTTTCAACTGAAGAATGGCTTATATTCTTGTTAATTTGACTCATTTTCCTATATATTTTAGAAATTAGACCTTTATCAGAGAAACTTGCTGCAAAAATTCTGTACCCCCTCCACCCATTTCCTGTTTTTCTTCTAATTTAAGCTGCATTTGGTTTTGTTTGCATAAACCCTTTTGATTTTATGTAATTAAAATCAACCATTTTACTGTCTATGAACCTCTCTATCTCATGAACTCTTCCTTTATCCATAGATCTGACAGGCAATTTCTTCTATATTCCAAGAATTTGCTTATGATACTATTCCTTATGTCTAAATCACGTGTCCATTTTGAGCTTCTCTTGGTATGTAGTGTGAGATTTTGATCTATGCCTACTTTCTGCCACATTACAAAAATTTCCCAAAAATTTTGGTCAAACAATGAGTTCTTGTCCCATTAGTTAGGATCTTTGTTTTTTTTCCAAACACTTTTGCTTCAGTATATTGTGTACCTAATCTTTTTCACTGATCAATCTCTCTCTTTCTAATACAATACTACATTGTTTTGATTATAGCTTCGTAATATAGTTTGAGATCTGGTACTGCCAGTTCCCTTTCTTCTTCTTCCTTTAAAAAAATTTGATTCTCTTGATGCTTGTTTCTCCAGATGAATTTTGTTACAATTCTTTTACCAGTTCCATAAACTAGTTCTTTGATAATTTAATTGGCATGGTTCTGAATAAGTAAATTAATTTAGGTAGTACTGATACTTGTATGTGGCAGGTTATTGTTCAATCATGTTCAACTTTTCATGACCCCATGGATCATATTGTCCATGAGGTTTTCTTGGCAAAAATACTGCAATATTTTGCCATTTTTTTTCTCCAGTGGATTGGAGCAAAAAGAAGTTATGTGACTTGCCTGGGGTCACACAGCTTATAAGTGTCAGAGGCTGGACTCCAGTCTCAGAGCTCTATCTACTAAGCTATCTGTCTCCTGTGTGACAAGCAGATCCCCTTAAGTATTTTATATTATCTATGGTTATTTCAAGTGGAATTTCTTCCTGCTGGATTTTTTTGGTAACATACGGAAATGTTGATGTTTTTGGGTGAGGTATATCCTGAAACCTTGCTAAAAGTTCTTAATGGCTTTGATTAATTTTTTGTTTGACTCTCTATGATTTTCTAAGTAAACCATCATATCATCTATAAAGAGTGGGAGTTTCATTTTTTCAATGCCTATGTTAATTCTTTCAATATCTTTTTCTTCTCTTATTGCTATAGCTAACATTTTTATAATATTGAATAATAGTGGTGATAACAGACATCCTTGCTCTACCATGCCTTGTCTTATTAGAAAGGATTTTAGCTTATCCCCATAACAGATAATGCTTACTCTTTGTTCTAAATCAGCAGTGGGGAACCTGTGGCCTTGAGGCCACATGTATACCTCTAGGTCCTCAAGTGCAGCCCTTTGATTGAATCCAAACTTCACAGAACAAAGGGGTGGGATCTAAAAGTGATATGTGGCCTTGAGACTGCAGGTTCCCCAACTCTATTAATTTAGATAGATATTATTTATAATTTCAAAGGAAACTGTTTATTCCTGTGCTTTTCAACATTTTTTTAAAAGGATGGTGTATTTTGTCAAGAGTTTTTTCTGCACTAACTAAAAAAATCATATTATTTTTTGGTTGATAATAGTCAATTTTACTTATATTTTTCTAATATTGAACCAGTCTGCATTTGTGATAATAAATTCACCCTGATCATAGTATATGACCTGTGACACGCTGATGTAATCTCCTTGCTAGTATTTTTTTTTGGGTCAACATTCATTAGAGTAATTGATCTATAGTTTTCTTCTTCTGTTTTGACATTCCCTAATTCAAGAAGGTATCAAGACCATATTTGTGTCATAAAAGGAAATTGGTAGGATTTCTTTTTTTTAAATTTATCTTTTTAAACAGTTTGTACAGCATTAGAATTATTCTTTAAGTTTGACAGAATTCACTTGTTAATCCATTTAGTCCTGGTTTTTCTTAGGGAATTCATTTATGATTTGTTCAATTTCTTTTTTCTAAGATAGAGTTACTTAAGTATTCTATTTCCTGTTCTGTAGGTCTGGGAAATTCATAATTTTGTAAAATTCATGTATTTCATTAAGATTGTCAGTTTTATTGGCATATTGATGGGCAAAATAGCTTCTAATAATTGCTTTTATTTCAACTTTGTTATTGTAGATTCACTTTTTTCATTTTTTGATGTTAGTAATTTGATTTCCCTCTTTTAAAATATCAAATTAGCCAATAGTTTATCCATTTTATTGCTTTTTTCTAAAAAACAAAACACCAAGATGCTTTATTAGTTCAATGTTTTTATATTTTACTTTCAATTTTGTTAATTTCTTTTCTGATTGTCAGGGTTTCTAGTTTGGTGTTTAACTGGGGATTTTTAATTTGTTAGCTGCATGCTCAAGTTTCTCTCTCTCTCTCTCTCGTACATTTTATACATTTTCCACTAAGTTCTGCTTTGGCTACATCTCATAGATTTTGGTATGTTATCTCATTGTTGTCATTTTTTAATAAAATTATTGATGGTTTCTAGGATTTGTTTTTTGAACCACCTATTCTTTAAAATGAAGTTATTTACTTTCTAATTAATTTTTAATCAGTGCTGCAAAGACTCTTTATTTAATGTGATTTTTATTGCATTATAATATGAAAAGATACATTTAATTTCAACTTTTCTGCCTTTGTTTGTAGATTTTTATGTCTATGGTCAATTGTTTTGAAGACAACATACATAGTGGAGAAACAGGTATACTCCTTTCTAATCTCATTCAATATTTTTCAGAGGTTCATCATATTTAACTTTTCTAAAATTCTTTTCATCTCCTTAACTTCTTTCTTGTTTATTTTATGGTTAAATTTATCTAAATATATGGGTAAATTGAGGGCCCCCCACAATATTATAATTTTATAGTTTCCTCCTGTAAGCCATTTAACTTTTCCTTTAAGAATTTAGATATTATGCTTTTATGCATATGTATTCAGTATTAAAATTAAATTAATTCATTACTATGGTATCTTGTAGTGAAATGTAGTTTGCCTGTTTGTCCCTTTTAATTAGGTCTATTTTTATTTTTGCTTTATCTGAGATCATGATCTCCACCCTTGCCTTCCATAACAGATTCTGCCTGAGCTCCTTATTATAACTCTGTGTCTATCTTTCTCTTTCAAATGTGTTTCTTGTAAACAATATTTTATTGGATTCTGGTTTCTAATCCATTCTAATATCATCTTCCATTTTGTGGATGAGTTTGTTAACTGTGTATGTTCCTCCATTCTATTTTATTAAACATACTCCTCCCCCTTATCCTGATCCTTCAAGAGTCTGTTTTGTATCTTATCACTGCCTCTCCTAATCTACCTTCCCTCTTGTTCTATCCCCCTCTCTCTTTTTCTGAACCCTTTCCCTGTTGGGTAAGCTGAATTTCTATACTGAATTCTATGTGTGTGTATTGTCCCTCTCTGAACCAGTTTAGATGAGAGTGGGGTTCAAATGTTGCTCACTCTCCTTTTCCACTTTGCTGCCTCTATTGAATAAATTCTTCCTTTCAAGCCCTATTTATGTGACCCAATTTTCCCCAATTTTTTCAGTTTCTCTTTCCCCTTCTCCCCCACCTTCCATTTTCTTTTGAGATCCTCTAAACATACTAGATTTGCTCTGATACATTCTGAGGGGTTACACGTATCAATTCCAAGTCCATTTTCCAACTTGTTAGCATACTCTTTGACTTTACATCTTTTTCTTTTTAATTGTGAAACAATATTTCTGATAAAGAATATCTGTCAGAGTTCTCCTATTAAATCCCTGTATTTGATGGGATCAATTTATTATTATTATTTTAACATAAAGATGTAGGATTTTACATTTGGGAAGAGCCTTGAAGATTTTCTAGTCTAATACCCTCAATTTACAGATGAGGAAAGTGAGATTCAGTAAGAAGTGGTCTAGTATTCAAACTTAGGCCCTCTTACTCCAGATTTCCTGTTCTCTCTACCACACCACACTACTGTATTCAGAATCCCTGAAAGGAGGTTTGACCCTAATATATGCAAATCTAAGGAGTTCAGAGCATTGTTTCAGGATCTTTTCTTGAGCTTTAAGGCAGTTCTCTAGGATACAGAAATCTCAAAGGATGTTTTTTGTAAAAACTAGGTCATATAGAAACTGCAGTGGCTTAGTGATCTCAATTTTCTCAGGACTCTGGACAGCGCCTGTCACAACCCAATCATCCCTGCCACATTCTATGGGATACTTGTTCATTGCCTTCCACAAATGAGACACAGAACCTGCTCAATGCTGTGGTTCCCTTGAATTACTGACCTACTGGTCTTTTTCTTTATTCTCTTAATTTTTATTCCCTACTCATTTTATTTTTCAGTTTTAATTTTCTCTCTTTTCCATCTATCAAATTAAAAAGAAAGATAGAAATAAAGAAAAGCAAAATCCTTCTAATAGACATGCATAGTCAAACAAAACGAATTCCTGTATTTGGCTTTCCAGTCTCCCTTGATCTTTCAAAGAAGAAGAAAGCAGGATTTCTATTTCTTTCCTTCATTCTCCCCTCCAATCTTTGCACCTAGACTAGAAGCAAGAAACTCTTTACAACCAGGGGAAACAGGGAGAATTAGTCCCATCAATTGATCTTGTAAATCTGGAAAAGAGGGTGTCTCCCCTTAGCATGAGGTATACCTCCAAGGAAATGGTGACACAACTAACTCACTATTCTAGAAACTTACACAGATACAACAAATGCTTTTGGGTTATGCATTTACCTTGTTTTGTTGGCTACCTCACAAGCAGATCTGGGGCAAAAAAATGGAAAAAAGTCTAACCATGTGATAAGCCTTCAAAAACTAAAAGGTTCAACTTCCAATCTTTCTGACCTCCCCCCCATAATGAACAGGAACAATTCCCACCAATCTAATCTCTCTCTATCTCCAAGGTAAAAAATTATGCAAAGAAAATGGACTCTTCTGGCCTAGTCAATAGTCCTGGAACAGGGACCTTGGGTAATTAGCTCTGAAAAGGGGCAGTATCCCAAGAGTAGTTGCCCTGTTCCCATCACCTTCACCTCTGGAGCTGTTTATGCTGTTACCTTTCCGAAGGTGTTCCCCAAACTCAATCATGGCTGTGGTGTTGATGTTCTCAGAGCTGAAAGACACTGTGGGTATCCGAATTGCTTCTGTTGGGAGTTAGAAGAACAAAAAACACAAGTTAAAACCCAGTGGTAGGATTTCAAGCTTTAAAAGTTTATTTTTAGTGATTTTTGTCCAGTTCCTTTATTTCAAAGATGAGGAAACTAGGACCTGGAACTTGGCAGTGATTGTTCAACAGCTTAGTTTCCAACCCAATATCTTCTAACTTGAACACACTTTCCATTAGACTATGCAGCCTTTTCTGTATAAACAACTAGCTCTCTGTGAACATACTTCCATGTTGATGATCCACAACCTCCCGAATGATACAAAGAGCTCTGTATTAGATGTTAAGAAGGCAGTATGGTGTGATATAGTGCAAAGGTTGCTAGATTGGGGGTCTGAGTACCTGGGTTCAAATCCTGGCTCTGACATCTATAAGCTATGAAATCCTGGGCAAATCAAGTCACTGGGCCTCGCTATTGTTCTCTGTAAAATGAGGAGGTTAGACTAATGATCTTAAGGTCCCTCCTGGCTCCAGATCTCTGATTCTGTGATCCTATGAAACAGAAGACTGGGGAGCTAATGAACCTTGGGTATTGGCTGTGAGATCAGCATAGATCTAAATCCCCACTTGTCCACTCAAGCACAGAATTAAATGGGACTCCCAAGGCCACAGATCCCAATCTGTTGTTGAGGGAAAAAGGTATTAACACTTTACTCTTTGTTTTGGGCACAAGTTGATCAGAAACAATTTTGTTTAACTTAACATTAACCTAATATCCAAGTATTTCTAGCTTGGAGAGAGAAGGAGATGTCTAAACTGATACAGTACTACTTCCCTTTTCCCAATACTCTCTAACGTGTCTCTATCCCAAAGTGATTTCAGATAAAGAAATCAAGAAGGAGGAGGGGGAGAAGGAGGAGGAGAAAGAGAAGGAGAAAGAAAAGGAGAAGCAAAAGGAAGAGGATTAGACATGAAAAAATCAAAATGTTAATGGGCTGACATTCCCGAATAGCCAAAGTCAGGATCTCATTCCAGGGATCAACCCCCTCACTGATTAAAAGGGACTCTATCCTTCAGATCAAAATACCTAGTCAAAATTTTTTTAGGAATAATAGTCCATTAATAAACATTTATTAACAATAAACATTTATTAAATACATACCATATGCCAGGTATTATGACAAATAATAGGGATACAAAAAAAGTTAAACAACAGTCTACTTTCAAGAAGTTCACATTCTAATGGGGTAAACAACATTTAAACAAATATATACAAAAAGGCTATAGACAGGATATACTGGAAATAATAAACAGAAGAAGGCACTAGAATGAAAGAGGCTTCCTTTAGGAGGTTGGATTTTAACTGGGTCTTGAAGGAAGTCAAAGAAGCTGGGAGGTGATGATGAGGAGGGAGAACAGGTTAGATAGCCAATCAGTGAAAACGCTTGGAGTGTCTTGTTTGAGCAAGAGCAAAGAGGCTAGAATCCCTTTTCCTTTTGTGGGAAAAAAGGAAGTTCTGTTTCCACAGAGTTATGATCTAGCACAGTCAAGTAGAGGTCAGAAACTTGTGCGCAGGTTTGATGAGCTGTTTTAGGGAAAGACTATCAGAGAGAGGAACATGAAGTCACATGACCAGGGGATGGTGGGGTGCTGAGTCCTAAATTCAGAACAGTATAAGAAGCTTCCATTAGTCTGAACAAGTTGTAGTCTTCCTGTAATCTCTTACTGGGAAGCTACCTGTTCATAATGAACATAGAAGGCACTTCCTCCTCTGAATTCTATTTTAATAAATTTTCCTTGATATCCTTTTGTGTCTCAAGCGCATCTCCAACTCTTTGAATGGAATAGAGAATTTTCTAGGGTGAATTTGCTTCAGGTATTGACAAACCACAGGGTCCACACAAACTATTTCTTTATGAAAAAGACTTTTTATCTTTGTCATTGACTTTTCCAAGGAGGGCAAATCTGGAAAAGATTTTAGATCAGAGATCATATTTTTGAAACATTTTCAGTTTTGCTAAAATAGAGGTTTTCCATATGCTTCTGCATGATAAGAAGGGATTCTTGGCTATGTATAATCATGAAAATATGCTGACTGTGTCCACTACAAAGTTCTATTACCTAATCTCAATCAAGCCCTTATTGAAGCAAGGTAATCTTTTCACAGCTCCCTAATTGACTCACTCTCCAAAGCAGCTCTTCCAAACCTTTTTCTCCCTTCTAGAACCTTCCATGGCTCTCTCCCTACCCTCTCAGCTGGGAACTGAACCTCATATTTTAATGAAAAAAAAATGTAGGCCTTTGGAAGAGAGCTTCTTCTTCAACCCTGTTCTTCATCTTGATGGGGTACAGACTCTGGAAATCTCCTTGAATCCTCCCATTTAATCTGGTTTTTCATAGCCAAATCTATTACCCTTAGCCTACCCTGGCCCTCCAGTGTTCTTTACCTCCAGATTGCCTCTGGCTGATTCCTATCCTAGATTACTCCCCACTCAAGCCCTCCATAGTCTGATACCTCTCAATGGCCTCTAGCTGTTTCCTACCCTTGACTACATCACCAGTTATCCCCATTTCATCAAGACTAGACCACTCCCAGATCCCTCCCACAGTCTTTCTGTATAAAAAGTTCCATCTCACCTTCGTGAAGGTGCTGAGATTCAATCCAGTTCAGATTCAGTCTTGTCAATAGATTTGCTTGTCAATAGAAGTGTCACGAATGGTGAAGCTTCTTAAGAGTCAACCCAATATGTTGAATCTTTAATAAACTTTGTTTTATTTTGTTGAAAGAAGGCTTGAGTTGAATTCATTTGGTATGACCCGGCATGTCAGTATTTTGGGGTCACGAGCACCCCAAACCTCAACACTATGGTTCCTTGACCTCAACAATCTCACATCACTCACATGCCTTCTGCCACCATTTCCTCTTTCACTCTTGTCTCACATGAACTGGAGGCCCTCCTCTTTATGAAGACAAATCTTTATGCACAAAGTTTCCCACTCTTCTCCCACTGCATCTTATCTAGCTAATTGCCCCTTTCATCATTTCCACCCTTTCACTTATATTTGATTTCTCCTCATCTACTGGCTGCAGCCTTGCTCCTACAAATATGTCCTTGCCTCTCCCATCTTCAAACACCCCTCCCTTGATCTGCTTATTCCCATTAATTATGATCTCATAGGACTCCTCTCTTCTAGTTAAACTTCTTGAGAAAGCTGATTGCAATAGGTGTCTCCACTTCCTTTCCTCTCAATTCTCTTTTTAATTCATTACAGTCTAACTTCAGTCTCATTGTCCAATCAAAACCGCTGTCTCCAAAGTTACCAGTGATTTCTTAATTGCCAAATACAATGGCTTTTCTTAATCTTCATCCCTCTCTGAAGCTTTAGGTGGTCCTTGGCCCCACCAATTCAATAAACTCTAGTGGTTCTCCATGACCTCTAGGATCAGATAGAAAATCTTGTCTTCCAAAGCCCTTCATAACCTGACCCCTTCTTACCATTCTAGTCTTCTTACACCTTACTTTCCTCCATCTACTTTGTGATCCAGTGACATTGGCCTCTTTGCTCACATGACTCTCCATCTTGTGATTCTGGGCATTTTCACTGGCTCTCTCCCTGGCCTGGAACAATTTCCCTCCTCATCTCTTCCTCCATGCTTCCCTGTTTTTTTTTCAAGTCTCAGTTAAAGTTTTCTCTTTTGCCAAAAGTCCTTTTCAAGGGAAAAATAGAATGGGGCAAATTATCTTACATAAAAGAGATATAAAAAAGCTTTTGTCTGTTGAAAACTAAAAATAAATAAATAATTTTTTTAAAAAAGCCCTTTTCAGTCCTTTAATCTTTTTATCTTCCCTCTAAGGAAGGCACTTATCTGTCTATATCTTGTCTGTACATAGTTGTTTGCATGTTGTCTTCTCCATTAGTCTATTTCTTTTTTTTTTTGAAGGTGTATCCATGTTTATTTCTCTCAAAGTGCATCCATGCATGGAAGCCAGTCTGGAACTGTGCTCACCTTGGAGCTAGGGTGCACAGTTTATATAATTTTATATATCCTTTTTCCTCTTAATTTATTTTTAGTTTTCTATATTCATTTCCACAAGATTTTGAGTTCCAAATTTTTGCCCCATGTCTCCCCTCTGCCCACTCCAAGACAGCATGCATTCTGATTATGCCTTCTCCCAGTCTGCCCTCTCTTCTATCACACCCTTCCTTCTATCATACTCCTCCCTTCCCTTATCCTCAACTCCTCTATTTTCTTGCAGGGCAAGATAGATTTCCATACCCCATTACCTGTATGTCTTATTTCCCAGTTACATATAAAAACAATTTTTAACATTCGTTTTTAAAACTTTGAGTTCAACTTCTCTCCCTTCCTTCCTCCCTCCCCACCCATCCCCACTAAGTTTAGGCAAACAATTTGATATGTTATACATGTGTAGTTATACAAGAGACTTCCATAAAAGTCATGTTGTGAAAGACTATATTTCCCTCCATCCTATTCTGCTCATTTATTCTATTCTCTCTTTTAACCATTTCTCCTCAAAAGAGTTTACTTCTAATTACCCCTCCTTCCACTTTCATTTGTCCTTCCTTCTATCATCTCCCCACAATCCCACTAATCCCCTTCTCCCTTACTTTCCTGTAGTGTAAGATAGATTTTCATAGTAAATTGAGTGTGCAAGTTATTCTCTCCTTAAGCCAAATGTGATGAGATTAAGGTTCACTTTTTCCCTCTCACCTCATCCCTTTTCTCCTCTATTGAAAAAGCTTTTTCTTGCCTCTTTTATGAGAGATAATTTGCCCACTTCTATTTCTTCCTTTCTCCTCCCAATATACTCCTCTCTCACCCTTTAATTTTATTTTTTTATATGCCCTCTCTTCCTATTCAACTCACTCTGTGCCCTGTCTATATGTATATAATCCCTCCAAATACCCAAATACTGAGAAAAGTCTCAAGAGTTACAAATATTATCTTTCCACGTAGGAATGTAAACAGTTCAACTTTAGTAAATCCCTTATGATTTCTCTTTCCTGTTTAATTTTTCATGCTTCTCTTGATTCTTGTGTTTGAAAGTCAAATTTTGTATTCAGCTCTGGTCTTTTCATCAAGAATGCTTGAAAGTCCTCTATTTCATTGAATGACCATTTTTCCCCTCTAAGTACTATACTCAGTTTTGCTGGGTAGGTGATTCTTGGTTTTAATTCCAGCTCTTTTGACCTCTGGAATATCATATTCCAAGTCCTTTGATCCCTTAGTGTAGAAGTTGCTAGATTTTGTGTAATCCTCATTGCATTTCCATGATAATCAAATTGTTTCTTTCAGGCTGCTTGCATGTTTTCTCCTCGACCTGGGAGCTCTGGAATTTGGTTACAATATTCCTAGGAGTTTTCCTTTTGGGAATCTCTTTTAAGAACCAATAAGAGAATTTTTTCAATATATATTTTACCCTCTGGTTCTAGAATATCAGGGCAGTTGTCCTTGATAATTTCTTGAAAGATGATGTCTAAGTTCTTTTTTTGATCATGGCTTTCAGGTAGTCCCATAATTTTAAATTGTCTCTCCTGGATCTACTTTCCAGGTTGTTTTTCCAATGACATATTTCACATTGTCTGCTATTTTTTCATTCCCTTGCTTTTGTTTTATAATTTCTTGATTTTTCATAGAGTCATTAGCTTCCATTTGCTCCATTCTAATCTTTAAA
>CM053770.1:600044230-600063285 GCA_028658325.1 Potorous gilbertii | reverse complement strand
TTGACCTGTTTTTCATGCTTTTCTTTCATCTCTCTCATTTCTCTTACCAGTTTTTCCTCAACCTGTCTAACTTAATTTTCAAAATCCTTTTTGAGCTCTTCCATGGCCTGAGCCCACTGGATATGTATTTCAGATTTTTGGGATACAGAGGCCTTGACTCCTATGTCTTCACCTGATGGTAAGCATTAGTCTTCCTCATCAGAGAGGAAGGGCAGAATCATTTGTTCACCAAGAAAGTAACCTTCCATGGTCTTATTTTTTTTTCTCCCTTTTCTGGGCATTTCCCCAGCCAGTTACTTGACTTCTGAGATTCCTCTTCACCCCATCTTGCCTCCAGATTCGCCCAGCTAGTGCTTGGGGTCTGAGATTCAAATGCTGCTCCCCAGCCTCAGGGCTTTCGGCGGCAGGCCTGGCTGCTATTCAATGGGAGCTTAAGTTCTGGTTCTCAGGTGGGAGCAAGGTCACCTCCCAGGCTCAGTTCCCTTAGGGGGTTTATGCAGAGACCTTCCATAATGGAGCCCAGCTCCTGCCTGCTCTGGGAGCCTCTGGCTGCCCGCTACCTCTGCTGCTGCCTCCCGAGGGGGCCTGAGTCATGGAGACACCCTGCTCCCCTCTCAGCCCATCCAGACGTCTTTCTCACTGACCTGTGTGTCTGTGGGTGGAGGGACCTTCATAGCTGCTGTAGATTCCAGCCCTGAAGCCTGCTCGGATCTGCTGGATCTGTTCCTCTCTGTGCCACACAGCCAGGGCAGTGCTGGGCTCCGCTCCCGTCTGGTGCATGACGGACCTTTGGGATTGGTTTTTCAGGGCTCTCTGAAACAGAAATTTCCTTCACCCCGTTGCTCTGCAGCTTCTACTGTTCCAGAATTTGTTGAGAGTTCTTTTTATAGGTAATTATGGGCTGCAGATTTGGAGCTAGCATATGTGAGTCTTTCTACTCCACCATCTTGGCTCTGGGTTATTATTTTTAAAGGTATTATGTTCTTCAGCATTTTGGGGGGTTCTTCTTTAGCAAGCTATTGACTCATTTTTCATGATTTTCTTCATCACTCTCATTTCTCTTCCTAATTTTTGCTCTACTTCTCTTACTTCACTTTCAAAATCCTTTTTGAGCTCTTCCATGGCCTGAGACCAATTCATATTTTTCTTGGAGGCTTTGAATGGAGGAGCTTTGACTTTGTTATCTTCTGTTTGCTTGTTTTGATTTTCCTTGTCACCAAAGTAAGATTCTATGGTCTGATTATTTTTCTGGTTTTTGTTCATTTGCCCAGCCATTTACTTGACTTTTGAGTTCTTTGTCAAGGTAGACCCCTGCTTTCAGTGAGGGTGGCGGAGTGTACTATAAGCAGCTTGATCCACCCCCTACCAATCTGTGGACCTAGGGCTCTAGAAACAGTTGCTGCTGCTGCCTCTGCTGCTGCTGTGACTACCCTATATATACTTTCAATGATGTCACCCCATCGTTTCACCTCTGGACAGAGGAAATACCTCTTTTATCAGACTACCCCCTGGATTTGGGCTATCTAGACAAACACAAGGGACTTCCCTACTTTAGATTAAATTACTTGCAAGCTTGGTGAGGGTGGGGGGAAATGACCAGGATAAGGACAGACAATGCAATCTCATTATCAGTAATGTCCTTCTGAAGAAAAACTGAACATGTATTAGGAAATAGAGATATTGCAAAAAAAGGTAAAAGATACAAATAGTAAATATATCTTCTATAGACCATAACACAACAAAAACTGTCTTCCTGGCATAGGGTAAGTACTTAAACATGCTAGCAGACTGATTGACATGTCTGACAAGTGGTTATTCAACCACTGCCTGAAGTCTTCCTAAGGAAGAGTATGTTATTTCACGAGACAATTCATTCCACTGTTCAAATATTCTAATTGTTATTGTTTATCCTTATATAAAACTTAAATCTATCACTTTGCATGGCCATTGCTACTAGTTTTGACTTTTGGGGCTAAGCAGAGCGAGTCTAATGCCTTTTATTGTTTACAATTCTTCCCATACTTGAAGGCAGGTATAATGTGGCCTCTGAATTTTCTTATCCTTGAATGATATGGTCTTAAGTTTCTTATTGTCTTTGATATCATCATCTTATGGATATGCCCCAATTTATCTATATCCATCCTAAAATGAAGCATCTAGAACTGAATACAGTGTTCTGTTCAGGGTCTGACCAGGGTAGAATACAGCAGAGTACTCCTGATTCTAGATACTGCTTCTCTTAATGCAGCTTAGGATAACAATACTCTTCTTGGCTTCCATGTTAACACCCTTGACTCATACTGAGCTTGTAAAAATTGTAAACTATTAAAGCTCCCAGAAACTGTTGTTTTGCCACACATTCCTCCTCCTGTACTTTTGAAATTGATTTTTTTGAACCAGTGTGTAGAACTTTGCATTTATTCCTATCTTTAAGCCCAACTCAATGAATATGACAAGAATTTTGGCTATAGCAAATACTAAAAGAATGCTTACTAAAGATTTCTATAGCTATAACCAGTCTTTCTTTCCCTCAGTAATTGCTCTAAATTCTTTCCTCCATCCTTAAATCCCTAAATACTATTTATTCCCAACTCCCAGGGGATAATTGGTCCTTCTAGTTCACTGATCCAGTCATAAAACTCTGTGATAGAAGCTCCTGCAACTCCAGTTCCTCACTAATCCCAAGACTTCTCAGCTCCATCAAATGATAGTATCGTGGAAAGGGCAATAAATTTTGTGTCACAAGATAGGGATTCATATTTCTGCTTTGGTACTATTTGTGGTGCAATGAGTAAGTCATTCCTTTGTCTGAGCTGCAGTTTTCTCATCTATGAGATTAGGGGGATTGTATTAGTTGACTTTTACCATTCTTTCCAGTTCTAAAGCCTGTAAACAATATCATTTATAATTCTTTGATTCTGAGTAGAATTTTTTTTTTACCTCTATACCACTTTTCAACCAATTAATGTGCCATAAGTATTAACTGAACTCTTCTGATTTTCTAGGCAGCTTAGAACAATATTAGTTTCTGTAGCAGAAAGGATAATACATTGAGGAAGTGGATCACTTGGGTTCAAATTTCAGCTACAGTGGTTACTAAAAATTGCTTTCACTTTTCCAGTGCTTTATAATCCCAGCATCAGCTGACTTTTCTATACCACTTGATAGTTAACAAAACGCTTTATATTCACTATCTTATTTAGGTTTCATAATATCTCTGAGTTAGGTGGTACAGATGGTATTATCCACCTTTAATAGATAAGGACACAGAGGCACAGAGAAGTTAAAGTCACACAAATAGTAAGCAGTAGAGGCAGCATTTGAACTCAAATTCTGAGTCTCAAAATCTAGATCTTTTAAAGGCTCCCTACAACTTAGTTCCAATATGCCTTCTCAATCTTACTTCATGCTACTCCTTTTCATGTATTCCATAATCTAGACTGAATCCTGGTCTAATTTTGTTCTTTGTGTCCTCTGTGCATTCTCAAAGGCTGCT
Source organism: Potorous gilbertii (assembly GCA_028658325.1). Lineage (NCBI taxonomy): Eukaryota > Metazoa > Chordata > Mammalia > Diprotodontia > Potoroidae > Potorous > Potorous gilbertii. The sequence goes on along the minus strand of CM053770.1, from coordinate 600,059,789 downwards.
CTTCAAACCTAGAACCCATTCTTATTTTGCCTCCCTCTAACTATTGAAATCCTCCATTTTCTTCTAATCAAATGATATATCATCGTGTCTGACATGTAATAAATGCTTGTTCCCTTTCTGCTTCTCCTTCCACCAAGGTGCAGCTTAAATGCTATCCCCGGTATCATATATTCCCTTATCTTACTGGCTGAAAATGAGTTTTTTCTTCATATTTTCTTATAGAACTTTATTTGGATTTCTCATTTCCTTTTAAAGGTTGGGGTCCCAGGGAGGGGTGTGTGTGTGAGATTACTCTTCTAAATGGCAAAGAGTATCTCCTATGCATCTGAGCTCCTACCACTATGAGGTTTATGAGCCCCCACATGTGAGCTTCCCTTTCATAATCTGCTAGTAGATAGAATTACCTTAAAGCAAAGGCATTTACTAAGATGGTTTAGTAAGAACAGTAGCTACACAACATTCCTCCCAAAGTACAATATGCAGATCCTCAAATATATATGACATCCATTGGAAGAAAAGACACACCAACTTGGATAACAATGGTAATGAAGTACACATGCAAGAACATGTGTGGTCAAGAAATCCTGAGTCTATGGTTCTGCAGAACCTCTTCTTGTGGGAACCCTGATATTGTTCTTCCTGAGGACTTTGTTTTTGTTGGGCAGATCACTCAGCTATGTTCCTTTGCACGGGTCAAATATCATCTGCTATGGACATTCTCCCTCGTACCCTTGGTTAACTATTTTCTCTGTGGTTAGGGGTCATGCTTCTTGGAATTGCTTCCTCCTGGAGTCACTGTGACTTTGGTTTTATGTGTGAGAGGAAAGATGTTTCTCTGTACACTCAACTGTACCTTGGACTGTCTTGAACCAATAAACTCTTGAACTTCTGGATGGGGTGTTTCCTGTTGTGTGACTGTTTCTATTGTTAGGTTGGGGAGGAGAGAGAAATCACTTCTTTCCCCCTCTGCTGCCCTCCAGAGTAGGCACAGTGATCATACTCCCTGAAACTGTTCCCAACATATATTCATCTGAATGGACTCAAACTGACCTCACTGGAAAGGTTTTATCTTTCAAGGGTTGCCCAGGGGCGTGGTCATTTGCAGGGCACTGGTCAGGTTTTCTTTCTAATTCATTCAAGTTGGCACTTCATAAAAGTACCACAGGTTGTGAATATTTATAGTTAAAACATTTTGCTGGCATTTTATTCTGGTTAAACCTTCTGACTACTTCAGAAATGGGATAACTGAGTGTCTCCAATCACACAGTGTATCAGGGGCACAAAAAAAGATTCAGAATGCTTATACTCGATTGTGGTCTAGTTCTTTACTTCCTTTTGCTCAAAATCAAAGAATTATAAATTATAAGTTGGAAGAGATTTCAGAACTTGTCAAACCTGGGTTTCCCATTGCATCCTGGGCCATCTCCAGTCATCCTGATGACTATCAGGCCACTGGATCCAGATGGCTCAGGTGAAGAAGTGAGGTTGGTGACCTTGTACAGCCCTCCCTCACTCAAATCAAAGTCAACTGCAAGTCATGTCATCATCTTGATGTCATGGTCCTCTGAGAATGAAAGACAAACACAAAAGCTCAAACCTGTTTTATAGATGAGGTAACTGAAAGAAAGAAACAACTTGTTCAAGGTCTATACAAAGAAAGTAGTAAGTGGCAGAGATGCAATATAAACCCAAGTTTTCTCACTCCAAATTCAGCATTCTTTCCACTGCATCGTGCTGTGACTACATAGTTTAAGCTATATGACTAAATAGTTTAACATAAATCATGCCTGACTGGCAGTGAACACCCTGCCCTACCTCCCTAGGCAATTGCTTAGTTCCTTCAAGTTTCATATACAATCATAGTGGCTAACTGATATGTGTATCTCTGCTCAGACAAGGAGTTGGGTATGAAAATGCCCCAAGTGTGTTTATGTTGGCAGTATCTTTTAATCCTTTACTGAGCCCTACAGAAGGAAGTAGAGCAAAGTTTAATTTGGTGATATGGAAAGTCAAGCACTGTTAACTTCTGGCCCCCTCCAGACTCAACTCCTCTTTCCTCTTAGGGATCAGAGAAGGAGGAGAAATTCATTAACTTCAATGAGGTTTGGTTTTCTAAGTATTCTGAAAAGCCATCACATGAATTTATAAATCACCTTTAAATGTGATTATTACTAAAAGATCAATTAGTATAATGAATATTGGTTTACAGGGGGTTGGGGTGGGGAGGTGTATGGAGTGGATTTAGCCAGAACTACATCATTATTGGGAGGTTAATTCTTTTCTTATGAGATGTTGGAGTAGAATTTTGCACTACTTTATCCATGACCATGACTCCATCTTGTTGATCATATATTCTTGAGAACTGGCAAACTTTTTTAAAATTTAATTTTTAGTCATTTGGGAAATGGATAAACAAGTTTGGGTAAACAAGTTGTGCTATTTGATTGTGATGGAACTGCTGCTGTGCTAAAAGAAATGATGAGCTTGTGGATTTTAGAAAAACATGGAAAAACTTGAATGAACTAATGAAAAGTGAAACAAGGAAGAGAATGTTGTATATAACGACAGCAACATTGTTCTAGAGCATTAAAAAAGTTCAAGAAATATGATTTCTGGGTAATATTCTAATGAGGGGTGGGGGATATAACTTTGATTATGTCATTTAGTTGTAAATTGTGCAACCTTGGGCAATCTAATCAAAGAATTTATCCCCACCCATATCTGATTATGAGGAGATAGTTAATTCAATCTATTATCAGCAAAGTCTTTGAACTGAGACAGAACTGAAATGAGGACTTTAGAAAAAAAGGGGGAACTGTGGATCTTCCCAAATCATTGGTTATTAATAATCATTTCTCTCAGTTTGAAGAACAATTCTGAATGACTAAGTTATTCTGAGTAACGTAAATACTCAAATCATGCGTAGTTGTGTGTGTATGTATATGTGTGTATGTGTACCTATCTGTGTCAAATGGTGGTCTCTAGGGAGGAAGGGAAACAGTTTGAAACTTAAAATGTAACAAAAATAAAATTAAAGAATAAATTTAATTTTTTATTTTTAGTTCCACATTCTCACCCTCTCTCAGCATCCTCCCGCACCAATGAAGAAGGCTCAAGAAATAGGACACCCATATATACATGGGATATTTTATATATATATACACATATATATACATATATACGTATATATATATATATATATATATACGTATATATGTATATATATATATGTACAAATATTTTTGTACATATGAGTCTTTTTCCTTTATCCTCTGATATCCCTAGGGCATAGACCTAGTAGTGGTATTGCTGGGTCAAAGGGTCTGAGAATTAGTATACTTCATAATGTGACTTTTTATAAATGAATATATTCTTAGTGCCATAAAGTTCACTGACCATCATATAAATATATTTTCTGATAAGTCAGACTGCATGTGTTTCAAGGTCAATGAAGTTTCAAAGTTTCTGGTACAATTTTCTAAGTCCCTCCCACTTCAATTTTCAAGACCCTGCCTAGGAAGCATAAATAGCTAGTGACCTTTCTACCTACTTTAACAGCTATCTGCCTCATCTTTTGTTGGTTCGCTTTTAAGACTGAAGATAATAGACAAATTCAAAGTCCAAATCAATCAGGTCCCTCCCTCTTCCCCTATCTAATTTCCCATCTCTGTCTTCCATAAACTGGAAGGCTGAATTATTGTCCTTTGATTACAAAACCACTTCATTTTATTAAACTTTGCCAGGGAAGACTTCAGAAGGCAGGCCCATGATCTTTAGATCCAGACCTCTAGTTATCAGTTCATTCCTCACCCCGTCTCCCCTCAACTATCTGCCAATTTCTCACAAAGTATGGTTGCACAGAATTAGGAGGTATATCTAGCAGATGGGTTGTTTGAGAGGGAGGCTGCCCAGCTAAGTGTGGAGCATTCCAATTTCCAGGGAAGTAGTTTCTGCACAGAAGCAATCATTTAATTAAATGGTGCTTTCAAAAATCTTAAATCTCAAAGTTAGAAGGGAACTCAAAGACTACCTCACTCAGCCCATATTTTAACAAAAATCAGTTCTATCACATATCCAGCAAATGGCCATCCAGCCATCATAGATCCTTTAACCTATGCCTTTTTAATATCCTCTCCACCCCACCTTTACAACCCACTGACCTGAGGAAGATCTAACCTTTAGTCTTAATTTGGCATCCAAATCAGATTGCCCAGGACCCACTATACTGATTGGTAAATCAGAACTTGGCAGCTGTTCATGCCCAGCAAGTATCTTTCAGCATTAGCAATGTTATACTGCATCTCTCTCTGTATGTGTGTGTATACACACATATATATATATACACATACAAATATATACATATGTGTGTATATATATATATGTATATACATGTCACACACAAAATAGTGATATTATATAGATCACCACATAAGTAGATAGGTAGATGGATAGATAGATAAAGCAATGGATAGAGTGCCAGGCCTGGAGTCAAGAAAATTCATCTTACCAAGTTCAAATCTGGCTTCAGACCCTTACAAGCTGTGTGCCTCTGAGCAAGTCACTTAACTCTGTTTGCCTCAGTTTCCTCATCTCTAAAATGAGCTGGAGAAGGAAATGGCAAGCCATTCGTGTCTTTGTCAAGAAAATCCCAAATGGGGTCACAAAGAGTCTGACACAACTGAAATTACTGAACAATATCAACAATATAGAGGATCACAGATCCAGAGCTGGTTCTTGGAGACCAGCTAGTCCTACTCTCTCATTTTACAGATGAAGAAACTGAGGTCAGGGAAGTTAAGGAACTTAGCCAAGGTCATAGAGCTAGTCAATGTAGAGTTGGGATTTGAACAGGTTTTTGGCTCCTGAGCCAGTGTACTTTCTACTACACCAAGTTGGCTATCCTAAAATAGAAAACACATTGTGCTGAGACTTGAAATCAAATTCAAGCTCTCATATTAGTTGTGTGACCCTATCCAAGTTACTTTAGTTCTCTGAGACTTAGTTTCCTCATTATAAAATAAGAATAATAATATCTATTCTATTTGACTCCCAGGACTGGTGTAAGGAATCTCTTTGATACACCTTAAAGGCATCATAGAAATACGTGCTATTTTTGTGCCCAGTTTAGCACACATCTTCCTGTCACTGTTCGGTTTATCTTTTTTGGGGAACCTGGAGAGTTTTGCTTTCCTCAGGTAATAAAAAAACACAGAATTCTGGAAATTCTAGAATAGAGTAGATGCAATCCTGAGTTTTCCCTTTCTCTTGGTGCACATCTTGCATTAGAGTGGCAGTACACTGAGAACCATTAAGGCTTAGTTCTAGCCATGAGCATCCAATTTTTTTTTCCAACTTCAACTCCTTTCTTAGAATTAAGGACCACATATCTCCTTATGATCCCTGGAGTTCTGTGAAGGCAAAAGAAGGACAAAGCTAGAGGCAATGGGTGGAAGTTACAAAAAGACAAACTGAGGCTTCATCTAACACTTCCTAACAATGAGAACTATGCAAAGGTGCATTTGGCTGCTTGGGAGGTAGCAGATTCCTTTCGGATTAAGATCTTCCTGTAATGACTGGACAGCCACTGGCTGAGTACATGGTAGAGTTGGTTTTTGTTGAAATATGCATTGAATGAGGTGGCCTTTGAAGTCTCATCCAACTTTTGAGGTGCTAGATTTTGAGAACATGATTGGGGGCCCAGATAGTATCTCTAATAACTTCCCTATGGAGCAGGGTGACTGGGATTTTTAAAGTATTATATGCTTCTCCCTGTCAAAGATGTTCCTTATAGTTTCTAGTGATCATAGCAGTTTGGTACCCTTTGCAAGATAAGAGGATGTGGCTATTGAGTGGGGCTACTTCCTCTTTGCCACTGACATCATTTCCCTCTTAGCCCACCCTGCTGCATAACGGTATCTACCTAGGACAGTCACACCATACCATGCCATACCATACTATGGGAGTTTGACATCTTTGGAGAAGAAAGAGAGGCTGTGGACAAGGGGCATCTCAGATCCCTGCCCAGTTCCTCAATAACAAAGGGTGACTAAGATGATACCTGGGAGGTGGGCCAGGGAAGGGCAGTGGCAGGAGACAGAATGGCCAGGCACTTAGGGGGAGGGTGTGGAGCTAAGGATGAGAGAACAATATGAAGGTTGGAGTGCAGTAGGGAAGAGCTAGACAAAAAGGGACCAGAAGTTCTTTGGCTGGGGCTTATTTCACTGATGCAAGGAGATTTCTGGGCATCAGAAGAAAGTGGAGTTGAGTGAGCAGCAGTGGACTGCGAAGAGTCCCAAGATGAGATGGGAGTTCAAGTTCTGATTTTATGTGACTCCGAGCAAATTACCTATCCTTTTGGTAAAAAATAGAGATAAATGATAACTGGATATTTGGGTCAATTTCCTTACACTGCTGGTGGGAAAAAAAATCAAATAACAATTCTGAGTCTTTTGAGGGAGGGAGGAGGCAATCCAGGCTAAGTGACTTGCCCTGGGTCATAGAGTTAGTAAGTGTCTGAGGTCACATTTGAACTCAGATCCAATTTTGAGTCTTTAAAAAAATACACAAATGTAGATTATTAATGACACAAAGCAAGACAAGGACTAACTATACAACAATGACAACGAACTATTTCTGCCTTTAAGAGATTATAATCAGTTGGAGGGTGTGAGATTGGTACACAAATAAGTAGAAGTTAGAAAATGACTGAGACTAGAAATCAGAGTGGGTAGGGACATACAAGGATGGAAAGGTTGCTGTTTCTTGTGGAGATGAAAGAATTATTAACTTTTCAAGGTCTTTGGATCTTGCCACTACATACATTTTTTGTATAATAATTATTTGTGTATAGGTTATATCTATCTCCTCTCTCCCTATTCCTTTCTCCTCCCTACCCCACAGCAGACTGGGAGATCCTTGAGGGTGTGGAATGCATCAGTTTTTCATTTTAATGCCCTTAAAGTTTAATAAAGTGGGGTTTTTTTTTTTGCAAGTGTTTAATTTTTGTACAATACTAACGCAACTACTACACTTAGGGAAGAGGGGCAAATGGAATGCCTGGAGGGTCGGGGGGTGGGGAGGGAGATAAGGAAGATTTCCAGGGAATCTGTAGGAAACAGCAGGAAAATCCAAGGGAAGAAGGCCTTGGGGCCAGAGAAGGTGACTGGGATCTGTCTATTGGTAGCAAAGCCAGGGAGTCTACCCTTGAGAGATGGGTGCCGGCAGGGGACGGGAGGGGACATCACCTTTCAACGCCTCTTTCATTGCTGTCAGTTCAGCTTTGGTGAACTCCGCAGGGATCCTGGACGCTCCTGTGCGCCCCCAGCCTCGCAGCTCCTCCGGACCGGATAAAGTGGCGGTGCGGAGCAGCAACACAGCCACTAGGGCTAGCACCGTCCCCATCACGCCCATGGCCAGCACCCGGACTCCCGCATTGGCAGGCCCGCGTTGGGCCGCTTGGGCAGCAGCACCACGATGCGACATCTCCAATGGGTTCCAGCAACTACCAGCTGAAGTTTGGACTCTAGCGACCAGACACTGAACTCGGTCGGCCTCGAATCATTCTGGCAACACGCCTACTCCTGACTCTGACCAATAGCAGAGAGCGGGGAGTATCGGTGCAGCCAATTACGAAGCCCCCTGCTTTGAAAGGGTTTTGGGGAGTTGTGGTTTCCCTCCCCGGGGAAAGACAGATGAGTGTAGAGGTGAAGGAGGTGGTGTCTGGAAGCTTAACAGAGGTAAGGACTCCTCCACTAAGTCCTTGTACCATGCTTCAAACTGACATAAAAGCGACCCTTAGCTCAGGAAAGATAGGTCAACAAAGCCTAAGAAAGGCTTCTCGTGTGTCCTGTTCTTCCAGGAAAATTACTGTTAGAGAGGCTTTCGTCCACAGTCAGAATACCCGCAGGGTGATGGTTTAAAAAAAGATTCAGTACTTCTTAAATCTGAGAGAATGCTCATACTCCTTAGTATGGGAATAACTGTGCTCCTGAGTTTAAAGAGGGCTCCTTAATACAGAGGGTCAATGTATGAAGGTATGACCTTGTTTGTTCCTCCCCCTCCTACTGCAAGCCAGTATATCTGGTTTCTTTTTGAGTCCAAACAAAAATGGTCTCTCCCTTTCAAAATGCTTTCCCACCCCATCGTCACTGGTTTATCTGGTTTATTCTTCCAATTTAAGATTCACTTTCAGCCAGTCAGCAATCAGCAGATCAGTGACCTTCAACCATGTCTATATTTAACCTTTGCGAATTAGTTAACACCAGTCAAAGTCCGAGAGGGAGTTGAAACTACCACCAAATAGCTTTCTCTATTACCGAAAATAGGAATAATTTAACATGACACATACCCTGCGTCTCCATCCGTCACCCCCGACAATTCCAAATGTATTCTTTTCTTTACAGCATACCATTGGGAGGATAGTTTTCTTTATACCTTCTGGGCAATTGTGTGACTAGGTAAATGAAGTCTGTCGATGAGGATTTGCTTGTTTCCTTCTCATGTTTTTATAAAGGATACTCTCAATGTGAATACAAATGATTATTATAAAAGATTTTTTTAAGAGATAAGAAAGCAGGCTTATAGGTTGACAATTGCTGATGCCATCAATCTCTGTTCCTTTTAAAATAATAAATAATTAATATTTTCCATTCTATTGGAATTATCCCTGTTTGAGGTGCTTCAAAAGTCTATCTTTGAGTGACTTAAAGTTATGTCAAACTTCAGCATAAACTTTCTCTGCCATTCTTTCTAACTTTATCTTTTGAAGTGCCATTTGTACTTTTTATAGACTCTTGGATACAAATGTTTTAGAGTATAGATATGGTAGGGACCCCACTGCTATTAATGATGAGAACAGATTACTTATGTAAACACTGGTAAGTCTGTCCCATTTTGTATCAATTTGTTGTCCTTTGAATTTCATTTAGAAGTACTCCCAGAATTTCACTTAGTCAGATTTCATGTCAAGTTTTCTTTTACATTGTTTTCCCTTGTTTTGTAAGGCATAGTTGGTAGTCTTCCTCTCTAAAGTTTTGTAATTATCTGGATATTGGCTAAGGTGGTTTGTGGGCTCCTGAATAGAGATGCAAATCTATAGTCTCAAGGTTTGAGAAAACCCAGAGAGGCAATTCTCTGAGATTAGCAAAATATGGTCCTTGGACCATTGAGGTCCCTCGACCCTTTTGAGGATTCACAAGATCAAAACTATTTTCATAACAATACTAAGATGTTATTTGCCTATTGAAATATTTCTTCCTTTTCCAACTACATATCTTTGTGAGGCTGAATTTTATTCATATACAGGATGTTTTAAAAGTTGTATCTCTAAATCTTTTGAGACACCCTATATGTCAAAGAAAACAACATATAGCAACAGGCTGAATGCAGAAGCCCATATAAAATATAGTTATCTTCTATTAAGCCAGATTTAAGAGACTCGAAAGAGTTACCCAAATGTTACTTTTTTCACTAAATTTTTTTTGGGAAAGAGTATTTTTCCTAAAAATATGTTAGAATGAAATAAATTTATTATTTTTATTTTAAACGAATCAGTCAACAGATATTTTAAAATGTATTAATTTTAATTTATAACATGATAAATGTTAATTGATACAACCCATATAAAGAAAACCTCTTTGATGTCCTCAATAGCTTTGGCAAAGTATGCATCAACCTCATTGTCTATGTGGTCATCCCTGGAAAGCATACTACCAAGGTAAGTGAATTTATCTACAGCATTCAAAATTTCTCCATTTGCTGTAACCAATGTATTCCATGTATAGATGGTGTGATTGCTGGCTAGTGGAGAACCTCAGTTTTCTTGGTGTTAATTGGTAGGACAGAATAAGCACACATAGCAGGGAATCAATACATACTTTGTTGCACCTAGCCTCACAGGCTTCACTGAGTGCACAATCATCTGTAAAAAATAAGTAATGTACCAACTCTCCTTCCACTTTGATCTTGGCTTATAGCCTTTTCAAGTTAAATAATTTATTGTCAATGAGGTAGCTGACCTTGATGCTGTTTTCATGCTCATTGAAGACATCCAACAGCATCACAGAAAACATCATGCTAAAAAGTATGGGAGCAAGCACATAGCCCTGCTTCACTCATTTGGGGATTAGGAAAGTTCAAGAGCATCGTCTATTGGTTGGTTGATTAGTTTTTGTCCTTTGTTCTTGAAGAGGATCAAAATGACATCGCGATGGTAGAGTCAAGTTACAGTGTGTCTGATCAGACAAATATGAGCTTGGAATGTTCTGTCGCAGGTTGGGCACATATAGGTCATGTGAATTTTTTGGTTAGATTCTCTAAATTTGCACATCTCATGTTTCTTTTTAGCTACTTCAATACTGCTTTTCTCATAGAGCACAGAACCTTCTTTAATGAAGGCATGCCATGCTGGGCAATCCTGTGCCAGTGTCTTTAGAACTTCTACAAGCATGCTGTCACACAACTGTCATACAATACTGATGAACTTCTCTGGGTAACCAAATTTTGCCATGATTTTCCATAAACCCTCATGACTGACAGTATTAAAGACTGTGGTTAGATTGATAAATATTGTATACAGAACTCTGTTCTGCTCCTGGCATAACTCCTGGAGTTGTCAGGAAGCAAACACCATATCAACCCCTTTTGAAGCCATGGGATCTTGGTAGATGATCATCTTCTAGGGGAAGGATCAGCCTATTAAGAAGGACTCTGGCAAGAATATTGCCAGCAATGACTAAGAGAGAGACTCTGGACAACCTATTTCTTTTTCCTTTATAGAGATAGACAATGGAGGCATCCTTGAACTCTTGGGGAATAATCTCCTTTTGCCATATAACCTGCAAAATTTCAGCTAGCTTTTCTAGGAATCTTGTCTTATAAATCTCACCTGAAATAGAATTAGCACTTATCACTTTGCCACATGAAAGGAGTTTAATGACATTATAAACCTATTCTTCAGTTAGAAGTTTGGCTAGAGAAGGATTCAACCTGAGGTGTACAGTCAGAGACTTCAGCATTGATTGATGATGTTCTGGCTGAGAACACTATGGAAGTGCTCAGCCAGCCCTCCAAGATCATGTCCTTGTCATTAATCAATATGGCTCCATCAGCTCTGAGCAACTGAAATGCTCTTTGGTCCAATAATAACCTTTAGGGCATCATAAAAATGTTTTGGATTGTTACTATTAGTATAAAACTGAATTTCATCTGCCTTCTTACTGAGCCAAGCATCCTGTATCTTTACAAATTTCACTTGCACTTACTTTTGATGGAGTCAAATGCTACCTTCTTAGAGAGGGACAAACTGTTCTGTTGATAAATCCTGTAGAGTTCTCATTTTTCATTAAGCAGCTTTTGAATTTCCCCATCATTTTGGTCAAGCCAATCTTGATGTTTTCCAGTGTTCTGGTCCACATGAGTAAAAAGATGCTATAAACCAAATTTCTGAAAACTGCCTACTCCTTTTCTGCTCCACTGTTGTTGATGCTGTATTGACTCAGTTTTCACTCCAAATTAGGAATGAACTGTTCTTGTTAGAAAAACTCTAATCAGTTGACGTTAAGTGTTCAGTAGTTGTCTTGCTTTGGGACTGTTGCTTCTCTTAATTGTGAGTAGTTAGATTGAAGAGGATAAGTCTATGATCAGTTCAGCATTCTGAACCATATATTGCCTTCATCACTTTCATCTCCTGTCTCTTCTCTTTACAATAGCATCGTCTGTTAAATGTCAATGTTTGCTGGGAGGGGGGCATCCATGAAATTTTATTGTATTTAGGTCAATGGAAGACAGTATTGGTGATAAGAAGGTCACAAGAAGCATTAGTCTTCAGTAGTGAATGACCATTGCTGTTGCTCTTTCCAACCTCATTCCTCCCAAGGACTCCCTGACACAATAGGGAGTTGAAGTCTCCCAGAATTACAATCTTGTCTTTTTTAGCTCATTGATGATGAGAGTCTCTGTATCTTCATAAATTTTTTCTTTGACCTCATCAGGGTTTGTCATGATGGGAGTATATGCACTGATGATGGTGGCATATTGCTTTCCTGCAAGTAGTGATCACATGTTTATGAGCCTGTTGTTTATTCCTTTTGGGAAGCACACAAGCTTGTTGACTAGATTAGTCTTGATTGCAAAATCTAGTTCAGCTTCACAGCACTCCCCATCACTATGACCACTCCAGAAAAATTGTGTCTAGTGTGTCTTCACTCACTGCTTCATCATTTGCCTGTCACCACAGGAATTTGAAGTAAGCACAAATGATAAAATGAAATGAATGATGTCTTTTGACTTGTACATAAGTTGGATCTAAGTGAGGCAGAGTTTTATGAAATCATAGGCTTCACTGTCTCTTCCAGAGCCATTGAAATCCAGTGGCAAGACAAAGTCAAGATGCCTCGTGATGGCTTTGGTTGCAGTGAATGACCTTGGTGACTTTGACGTCTCACCAGACTCTAAGCACTCCTCAATGTTGGTTTCAGTTGCCTTCATGGTTGTTGGAACAAATTGTTCTCAGCTTCTCATCCTGCTAGGGAAGTCTTCACACTCCCTCTAACTCAACGAAAGGTTTGTGACCCCTCAGTTACAACCTGGGTTAGCCTGACTGCTGAAATGATTTACTGAGGTATGGCTGTTACACAGCTTCTTGGAGCAACAGGTGAGAGCTGGGTGAATCAGGTGGATACCAAAGGTGGAAGAGCAGCCCTGAAAGGGACTCAGCAGCCCTCATGTCAAAGGTGCTAGTCCTGCCTGAATACTCCTACACTCCAAGAAGACAGCACTAACAAGGATGGGAAGATGCCTTGAAGAGGAAGAAAATTGTAGCTTCTAGGAGCTAGAAATGAAGGTTGTGCACATTCAGACAGGGGGGACCAAGGGCATTATGGCAGAAAATGGAATAATGGAAAAGCAGGAGTAGAGGGCCAGATTAATTAAAATGAAGGGAAATATTATAAAATAAGACTAGAGAAGAGATCTATGTGATGGAGAACTTTAAATTCCAGGCTGAGAATTTTGTATTTCATCTTAGGTAGAAGTTCTTAACTTGAAGTGTGTGAACATAATTTTTTTTCTTTTTTTACTGTTGGAGCACTTTGCATCTAGCATCCATCCTACAAGATATAAAAAACTGTTGATGATGAAGAAAGGCAAATACCATGATGCAGTCATTTTCAGGTTAAACGCTTTTGCCACATTGAGCAGGGTATAATGGCTGATTCTGGGGGCAATAATGAACACAGAGGGTAAGGAAGGAAAAATTAATATTGTGATGCCTCACTATGTGCAAGGCTCATATTTCTGCCCATTCTCAATGCAAAGAAAACATTGAGAACTAGGGTTAAATGACTTGCCTTGTTTTGGATGCATGTTGTGATTAGAAGTTGGGGCTCACATTTATTTGACATCTGAGGCCCACTGGCCTTTGCCAAAGGATAGTTGAGAATCTTCATGACAGATTGAAGAAGGAATATAATTTCCATGGACAGTAAGTGGCTCTTAATGCCTAAAATGCTTTTAAAATTTTTTTCCAAATTTATTTATTTATTTTCAATTTTCAACAATCACTTCCGTAAGTTTTAAATTTTCTTCCCCTCCATCTCGCATCCCTCCCCAAGATGGCATACAATCTTATATGAACTCTACACATACATTCCCATTAAACACTTTTTCACATTAGCCATGTTGCATAAAAGAATTAAAACAAATGGGAGAAAGCATGAGAACAACTAAAGAAAACCAATGATAACAAAAGAGAAAATAGTCTGCTTCATTCTGTGTTCCAACTCCATAGTTCTTTCTCTGGCATTGTGCATCATGTGTCCTTTGGAAATGTTTTAGGTCCTTGCATTACCGTGAAGGGCTAAATCTATCAAAAACAGTCTTCATATACTGTGGCTGTTACTATGTATAATATTCTCTTGGTTCTGTTCACTTCACTCAGCATCAGTTCATATAAGTCTATCCTAGTATTTCTGAAGTCCTCCTGTTCATGATTTTTTATAACACAATAGTATTCCATTACATTCATATACCATAACTTCTTCAGTCATTCCCCAATTGATGGACATTACCTTGATTTCCAATTCTTGGCCACCACAAAAAGCTCTGTTATAAATAATTTTACACATATGGGTCCTTTTCCAATTTTTATGATCTCTTTGGGACACAGCCCTAGAAGCAGTATTGCTGGGTCAAAGAGTATGCACATTTTTGTAGCCCTTTAGGCATAGTTCCAAATTGCTCTCCAGAATGGTTGGATCAGTTCATAGCCTCACCAACAATGAATTAGTGTTCCAACTCTCCCACATCTTCTCCAGCATTTATCATTTTCCTGTTTTATCATGTTAACCGATTTGATAGGTGTGATGTAGTACCCCAGAATTGTTTTGATTTGCATCTCTCTAATCTATAGTTGTTTCGAGGATTTTTTCAAATGACTATAGATAGCTTTAATTTCTTCCTCTGAAAACTGTCTGTTCATATCCTTTGACCATTTTCCAATTGGGGAATGACTTGTATTCTTGTAAATTTGACTCAGTTTTCTATATATTTTAGAAATGACTCCTTTATTGCAGACACTGGCTATAAAAATTCTTTCCCATTTTTCTGCTTCCCTCCTAATTTTTGTTGTAATGCCTTTGTGCAAAATCTTTTCAATTTAATGTAATCAAAATTATCCATTTTGCACATCATAATGTTCTCTATCTCTTGTTTGGTCATCAATTTCTCCATTCTCCACAGATCTGACAAATAAACTATTCTTTGCTTACCTAATTTATTTATAGTATCAGCCTTTATACCTAGATTGTGTATCCATTTGGACTTTTTTCTGGTATACAGTGTCAGGCATTGGTCTATGCCCAGTTTTCGCCACACTATTTTCTAGTTTTCCCAGAAGTTATTGTCAAACAGTGAGTTCTTATCCCAGAAGCTGGGATTGACTACTGTGTCATGTGTACCCAGTCTATTCCACTGATCTACCCCTCTATTTCTTAGCCAGTACCAAGTGGTTTTGATGATTGCTGCTTTAAATACAATTTAAGATCTGGTATGGATAGGTCACCTTCTCTAACATTTCTTTTTATTAATTCCCTTGATATTCTGGACTTTTTGTTCTTCCAGATGAATTTTGATATTATGTTTTCTAGCTCTATGAAACAGTTTTTTGGTAGTTTGATTGGTATGGCACTGATGGCACTGAATAAGTAAATTAATTTACTTAGAATTGTCATTTTATTATATTAGCATGGCCTACCCACAAGCAACTGATGTTTTTCCAGTTATTTAGATCTAACTTTATTTGTGAGAAAAGTGTTTTGTAATTGTGTTCATATAGTTCCTGGGTTTGTTTTGGCAGGTAGACTTCCAAATATTTTATAGTGTCTATAGTAATTTTAAATGGGATTTCTCTCTCTTTTTAAAATTGTATTTATTTTTAGATTTTGACATTCATTTTCACAAAATTTTGAGTTCCAAATTTTCTCCCCATCTCTCCCCTCCCCCACCCCCTAATACCTTGCATTCTGATTACCTCTTCCTTCAATGTACCCTCCCTTCTATCACA
>CM053770.1:600021833-600043730 GCA_028658325.1 Potorous gilbertii | reverse complement strand
GTTCTAGAATATTAGGGCAGTTTTCCTTGATAATTTCATGGAAGATAATGTCTAGGCTCCTTTTTTGATCATGGCTTTCGGGTAGTCCCATAATTTTTAAATTGTCTCTCCTGGATCTATCTTCCAGGTCAGTTGTTTTTCCAATGAGTTGTTTCACATTATCTTCTATTTTTTCAGACTTTTGGTTTTGTTTTCTAACTTCTTGGTTTATCTCATAGTCATTAGCTTCCCTGAACTCAATCCTCTCTTTTAAAGAACTATTTTATTCAGTGAGCTTTTGAACCTTCTTTTCCATTTGGTTAATTCTGCTTTTTAAAGCCTCCTTCTCCTCATTGGCTTTTTGGACCTCTCTTTCCAATTGAGTTAGTCTGTTTTTAAAGTTGTTATTTTCCTCAGCATTTTTTTTGTTCTCCTTTATCAGGCTGCTGACATGTTTTTCAAGCTCTTCTATGGCCTGAGCTGATTTCATATTCATTTTGGAGGTACTGGGGGCAGAGACCTTGACTTCCTCTGACAGTATGCCTTGTTCTTCCTCCTCCAAAAGGATGGAAGGAGACATCTGTTCACCAAGAAAGTAACCTTCTTTGGTCTTATATTTTTTACCTTTATTGGGCATTTTTCCAGTCAGTTACTTGACTTCTGAATCCTTTGTCAAGAGGTACTAGAAATGTTAGCTTTAACAATAAGAGAAGAAAAAGAAATAGAAGGAATTGGAGTAGGTAAAGAATGAACAAAGAATAAGTTATCATTGTTTGCAGAAAATATGATGTTATACTTAGAAAATCCTAGAGAATCAAGTAAAAAACTTCTTGAAATAATAAACTACATTAGGAAATTGCAGGATACAAAATAAACCTACACAATTCATCAGCATTTCTATAAATTACTAACAAAGTCCAATAGCAAGAGAGAGAAAGAGAAATCCCAGGGCAGAGCCAGATGGCAAAGTAGAAAGATGCATATACTCCAGCACTTCCCCCACAGCCCACAAAATACCTGTAAAAAATGACTCTCAACAAATTCTAGAGCAGCAGAAGCCACAGAGCAACAGTGAAAGAGGTTCCCACCCAAAGGTAACCTGGAAGGCTGACAGGAAAGTTCTATCTTATGGGACCCTGAGCGGAGTGGAGTCCAACCCTTGTGTCTCTTTCTGTGTGTACTTCTCCTTCCTCTAGCCCTAGCTCCCTCCTATTCCATCTTCTTGATCTGTTTTCCCCCTCCCTTGTCTTTATGTCCATCCTTCTGTTTTTTCCTCTTCTACTTCGTGTCTCTGTTTTTCTCTATTTCCTTTCTTTGTTCTTCCCCCCTTCCATGATTCTTTTTCACTCCCAAGGGCCTATATAATGAAACTAGATTTTTTAAAAATAGAATTGTATTGCTGTCTTTTGTTTTTATGTTGTTTTTATATCATCCGTATTTCTCTTTCTCCTCTCTCTGTATGAGAACCATAATAAAGAATGAAAAAGAAAAAAAAACACTCTCAATAAATCAAGACATTGTAAAAATCTGACATTTTATGCATCGTTCCACACCCATGGTACCCATTCTCTGTAATGAAGTGGGATGTCCATGTTCACAATTCCTCTTGAGGACTAAACTTAGTCATTATAATTTTGCAGTATCCAGGTTTTGTTGTCTTCATATTCTTTCTATTTACATTGTTGTAGTCATTTTGTATATTGTTTTCTTGAAATTATCTTTAAGAATGTACTTATTGGACCTGTTTCCCATTTTCTGTTTCTAATGTAAAAATGAGAGGAGTTGCTGTTTATTTATCCACGGCCCTAGGTTGATCCTTTCCTTCCCCCATCCCCTTTCTTTTCTTGCATAGAAAAAAGGTTTCATAACTTCTTTCTCTTCTTCTCCTCTCAAATAGCACACTTTCTCACAGACTCAGGTCAACAGCACATTTGCATAATATATTGATCTCCTATGAATATGGAATGGCAATGCATATGATTCCTATATTTTTAGTTACAGTTAACAGGATCAGTCCATGACTGACTGTATGAGAATTACTCTTTGCTTTGGGTGGCAGCCATTACTTTTGTAGGACTTGCTCTGAGAAAAGTGTTTTGATTTGCCAAATGTTGGAAGCCTTTGCTCTGAACAAACAGCCACATTCTGGGCTGAATGCTGCTATTCTGGGATTTCTGCCACTCCCTTTGCCTAGGAGACTGAAGCAAGGCTCTCCTTCTGCAGGACAAGCATTACATTTGGCTTTTCCTGCTTGGGGTAAGTTCATTTCAGCTCCCTCTCCATTAGCTATGTGGATATCCTCTGATATTGGCCATTCTCTACTAACATTCAGCCCAGCTGAGTTATATTATAAGGAGCCAGGTTTAAGTGTGGGTTTAGAGGAAAGGGCACTGATTAGGAATTAGAATGCCTAGGGTTCTCACTTCCCAACACTGGATTTCATTTTTCTTGTCTTTGACCTGGGGAGGGGGGTGGTTTGAGATGGTTGGATTGGGTGACCTTTGAGGCTCCTCTTTCAACTCTAAATTCTCTGAAAACATATAGTTGTGGGATAAAACCACTTTTATTCAGGTAAGATTTGTTTAGTTTTTTAAATTAAAAAGATATTTTGTCAAACTGGGGGGGAGTAAACTTTTGTAAGAAATGATCTCTATTCCTTAAAGTACTGAAGTGCCTTCTATATATCTAAGAATAGGGGGGAAAAAACCTGTCCAGGAGAGTTTAGGATATCTATTCCAGATTTTCCCATAATGTTTGAATGTAAACATCTTGCCACAAAAGAGACTGAGGAAGAACATAAAATTATTACCTAATGGCAGGGGCAAGGTGTTTTAACAAGCAACTCCAATATATACAGGATATGCTTTCAAGTTTAATCTGCATTAATAATATTTTCTCCATCTTTTAAGTCTATCTACACAATCAACCAACAAATTAAGTCAAGCCCTTATTTGTAGCATTTGCCAATCTCTGAGATATGAGGTAAATGCTCACACTTAAAATTTAACAGTTGGCTCTTGGTGGAATGAGCTGGTTCCAGCATACCCTTACAAGACCCTCTTAATTAGATTGGTTTTCATGGTTGGACAACATCTTCTTTCATAGAGGACTATATCATTTGTGGGAAAAGGCTGAGAGTAAGGGTACTGAGGCAACAGGGAAAAGACTTTTTAAATAGATATGCTTCAACTAAATTGGCTTTAACATTATGAATTCTGGGAGGGAGCTGAAATGAACTTACCCAAGCAGGAAAGGCCAAATATAGTGCTTTTCCTGCAGAAGGAGAGCCTGCTTCAGGTAAACTCTGTTGTAGAATCTCTTTGCTGATCCTATCTTACCACCTACCATTCAAGCATAGGACTTAGGTAGAAGGGCATTTTTGTGGTTGGTTTCAGATCTGTGCTGTCCTTTCTCTACATAGAAGAGATTAATCCCGTGGCTATGCTAGGGTCTCCCTTTTCTCTTCATCTGTATCTCAAAATCTTTCTACTCTATGGAAGTGAATGTTAAAAACTAAAAATAAATCAATTTTTTTAAAAAGAAAATACCTTTCACATAGTATGGTTAACACATATGGAGCCTATAATTTTGTTTGACATAGGCATCCTGATTTGGGATTGCTCTAAGTCTTTAAAAGGGTCACCTTCAGCTTGCTTACCTCTGAGTTCAGAATTATTTTCTGACTCCCATAAATACATGATTCTCTGGCTTGATGAGAATAAATAAGTTCATACAAGCACAAGTATAGCCTGATTCTGTTTGTTCCTTGATTAAACATTTGTTTAAGGTGAACTCCATTCTGTTTGTTTATTGAACAGGCCTTCGGTAAAGGGGGAAATCGATTCTGTTTATTTCTTTGGACCAAACCTACAGTAAGTGGTTGACATGTGTAAAGATAGTTTCCAACATTCATTTTGTAAAGTTTTGAGTTCCAGTTTTTTCTCCCTGCCTCCTCTCTCTCCTCCCTAAGACCTCAAGCAATCTGATATGGGTTATACATGTACAATCATGTTCAACATATTTCCATGTTAGTCATGTTGTGACACAAGAACATGATTCTTTATAACAAAACTCACACCCTTTTCTCTATTGCCATGACCACCACTCTATTTCAGACTTTCATGACTTCTTGCAACGACCTCCTAATTTGACTTCTGGTTTTCAGTCTATCACTTCTCCAACATGCATGTGTATGAAAGAATAATTTTCCTAAAGCTAAGGTCTAACTGTTCCACTTCTCTAAATATCTCAGTTGCCTCTAAAGAAAAAATACAAGTTCCTCAGTTTCTCAAGACTTCCACAGACCACCTCTAGCTAACTTTTTCAGATTTATTTAATCTCCTTAAAAAACTTTCCATTCCATCAGAACTGACCCACTTTTTGCATTTTAACCTTTGGATTCCATCTCTTGCCTCTGCACCTTGGCACAGTCTGTGACACATGCCTAGAATAAAATCTCACTTGATTTCTACTTCTTAGGATCACTAGCTTTATTTAAAGTTCAACTCAGATGACACCTCCTTTGGGAAGCCTTTCCTGATCTTTTCCAGTTGTTTACTCTCTCTTCCTTAAATTACATACATGTATTTATTTAACTTTGATTCTTATAAACAGAATCTGAATTGCTTGAGGGCAATTTTGCTGTCTGCAATTTAATACTTGTTGGAATGGAATTATTTCCCTGTTGATTCTTGCCTTTCAAGGTGCAGCCATCCACACTGTCCTTTGTTTAGGTATGGGCTGACACCAAGTGTGAAATTTCATTGACACGATTAATTTGTTGATAACTTATAAATTCCTTATTTAGCTGATCCATTGATACCAAATTGATAAAGATCCCTAGTAGTTCATACACTAGAATATTAATCTCCTTGAAGCATGGAATTTCAAAAGGAGGACAGAGACCATTGAAACTAGAACATGGAGGGTTGCTGAGGAGCAAAGGAGATTGGGATTAGGTTTCCTAGAATGAGAGTATCACCTCACAGGATCATAAATCTATACCTAGAAGAAATTTTAGGGTTCATCTAATCTAGCCCCCTAATTTTATGGATGAGAAAACCCATGACCTCCAGAGACTGTGAAATGTGTTCTCCAAGATCACAAGGTAGCGACAGGGGTTTATTTTGTCAAGGGAATTCTGTACTGGATTAAGGAGACAACATCAATACCTCATAAGGGCCCAGGACAATACCTAGACAGGGCTATCAGACAGGCAGGTTTTAAAAATTGATTTTTTGAGGAGCAAGGGACCTTAGGGATTATCTAGTTCAGTGGAATCAAACACTAGCAGAAAAGAAGGTTACTAATCTGTACGTAGGGATCCCTACTAGCTGCTTATTAACTTAATTTTAAAATATAATGTTACTCTTTATTATATTTTAATTACAAAGTTAAATATTTCCCAATTATATTTCAACCTGGTTCTGGCAACAGTGGGAAGCATTGTAGGCTGCATTCGCTTCTGGCCACGTTTGACACCTTTGATCCAGTCCAGGGAGTCCTTGAACAAAAATCTCTGCAAAGGACTGGTATCACCCATCCTCTGTTGAAACATTTCCAATGACAGGGAAAGACCCCACTCCAGCAAAGGCCTGCTACAGTTTTAGACTATTCAAATTGTTAGGAAGGATTATTAGGAGCTGAAATCTGGCTCCTTGTAAATTTTACCACTTGTGCCTAATTCTGCCTCCTGTGATCAAGCAAAGCTAATCTAATCCCTCTTCCCCACATGTAAGGGATTGATTTTATACTGGTCTAGTAATACTACCTTGCCCTATCCCTCTTGGGTGTGAAAAACAGGATTCAGAGTTTCCCCCAGCCTTCTTCCAAAGTTCAGTTTTTCTTCAGAAGGACATTACTGATGATGAGATTTTACCGAGTTCTTATCCTGGTCAAACCCCATCCAAGCTTGCAAGTAATTTCATCAAAGGGAGGGAAGATTGCTGGAGACAGATTGTTTTGTCTAAAGAGCCCAAATCCTGGGGGTGGTCTGATAAAAGAGGTAAACTGGTGATGGAGTGACATCAGCCTTTGTTGAAAGGGTATAATAAACTGTGCACCAGAACCCTGAAATGAGCCCACTTACAGATTGGCTCCCCAGTTCTGGACTGCAGTTCCCATGCATGTGTGAGGGAAATAAAAACACAGATATTACCTAAATCCTGTTTTGTCTTTTTTAGACCAAACTCAGGAGGCTGACATGGGACAGGACTGAAATCAATAGTTTGTCCATGGCTACATGGCAGGACCAAGATTTCTCATCCCCATTCCCCACTTTCTCTGTTCCTCATTCACTCATTTACGCTCACCAACCCATGAAGGAAGAAGCAAGTTTGGAAGGAAGAGTGGAGACTGTGACTCCAAGACATTTCTTTTAGTTCTTACTCAGATCAAGATCTGAGTCTCTCACTGACTTGGTAGGTGATGATGGGCTTGTCTCTTAACCTCTCTGAGTATCTGTTCCCCATCCGTGAAATGGGAAGAAAAGCACTTGTTCTATATATCTCAGAGTTACAAAAATCAAATGAGATAATGCATATAAAACACTTCATTATTTCCTAAACAATATATAAATGTAAGTAATTAGCATTTGTCATAATCCTTGAGGCCCAGAGAGATAGTGGGACTTCCTTAGGACCACATACACAAGGTGGGTTGGAACCAGGATCAAGCATCTTGATTTGGCTCAGTGTTCCATCCATGGCTGTTTAGGAAGAGTAGAAGAAAGTCGAGCTCTTCTGGGCTGATCTGTTACTAGCACATGGTCATTGAGGTTTATTCCCAAGGCACAGACAAATGAATTGCATACTTTTTCCCCATGGTGGTCCTCTATGATTTTTGGCATTACTGGTAACCACTTGGGGCCATCACCACCAAGGGTGCCCTGCAGTCCCATTCTTCTCCCAGGGTTTGCCTTC
Source organism: Potorous gilbertii (assembly GCA_028658325.1). Classification (NCBI taxonomy): domain Eukaryota; kingdom Metazoa; phylum Chordata; class Mammalia; order Diprotodontia; family Potoroidae; genus Potorous; species Potorous gilbertii. The sequence continues at coordinate 600,036,831 of CM053770.1, read as the reverse complement.
CTCATTGCTACACTGATATGATGACACACAACTGGGATAGACTATATAGGTAACAGCAGTGATGGCAAGTGCTGGTCTCTCCAGGAATAAATAGCCTTGAGGGTGTCCTGTGGGCTATTCTTTTGTCCTGCCCATACTCAAGGGAATTTGGTCCAAGTAACAGAATTCCTTATTAGGGCTCTTTGACTCTTTCCTTTCAAGCCCCATCTACCATTTATACCATGACCATTTTAACTTTTGCAAAGCCTACCTTGTTTGAGCGTTGTCCATGCATTCAGCCTTCCCAGGGAAACCAATCTAATTTATGTCCATTTGTTCACATTTTAAAAAAATTTATTACCAAAAAGAACAAAAGAAGAATGATGATTAAATTAAATAAATTATACAAACATCTGTGATCTCAAGACTCCTGAACTAGGGAGGGGAAGGGGCAGTATCTCACAGATCAGCATCAATAGAAACATTCAGAAGCTTTAAATTCTGGATTGTTGCTCTTTCTTTCCCTTTTCTCTCTTTCTGAATCACTCCCAGAAGGGCCATCAGTGGAAATTCAGTTACATTCTTGCCACTAATGTTCCAGTTCAGGGAATTTTCACAACTAGGTCTGCATAGCTCTCCTCAGGAGCAGGCAGGCTTTTCATTGACTTCATTTACCATTGACTGAAAGTGGTAGGTGGCTGGAGAGACTTGGCTGAGCACCATAAGATGTATCTGAAGGTGTAAATTACTTAGCTTTCTCCAGAAGTCTGGAAGGCCTGTTCCTTCCTTGTTTATCCCTAGATCATTCTGCATCAATCATCTGTTTTGGTTCTTGAAGTTTCCATTTACTTTGCGGTGGTCTTGGACTTTCATTCCTAGATAAATCCTTTAGGTCTCTAGGAGGTCTCTTCATTAGGGATGAAGAGGCTCATCCTGATCCTACTTTAATTGATCTTTCAGGGAGATGGGATGAATAGGTACTGTCCAGAGAATGTGGCACTTTGAGTTCCAGGTGTGATGAATCCTCAGACAATAGCATCCTTTGCCTCCTGAGTTTAAATTTTTTTGGACAGCATAATGGTATAGTTGATTCCTGCCAAGTCTCTCTGACCCAAGGTTGTGCTGGGTATATTCTATCATTCTTTCCTCTTAACAGTAGATTTTCTAGTCAGTTGGTTCACTAGATACAGAAGGACACGTACACTCCCATTTCAGTGAATCAATGGTAGAGACACGTGTTGAGGTTGATGGTGAGGGAAGATTTCACTCAAGTCCAAATGAGTTTTTTCCAGGCTGGGCCAGCCCAACCTTTGGAGCAGGGCTCACTGAAGCAAAGCAACCGTGGAGAGAAATTTGGGGGTGGGGTAGGGTAGTGAGGGGTAAGAGCAAGAATCAGAGGGACTTTTGCATGGGACTGTTTGGACGGCATCACTGGAAACTTTATGAAAATGGCTAATATCAATGGTGACCTCTTTATTTCTGAGACAGTAGTATACTACAAGGCCTTCTTTTTGACAATGTCCTTTGCTCAGAAGTGCTGTGTTAATGGGGCATGCTGAGGGACAAAGGGCTTCTGGGTAGAAATATTTGTCCCCAAATGAGGTAATGACCCCAGATGTTATAGCATGGCTATGTCCCTCTCTCTGTTCCATTTTTTTAAAGGCTCTGGATATACCTAGAAGATGGCTAGAAGTGCAGTGACCACATGTAGGCCTGATCATTGATCCCACTACTGATCTACATGGAAGTTTTGATGTGCTGTGTTTCTAACCTGGTCAGTCGCCTATCCTTAGGTTCCTACTTCCAAGAGCTCACCCTATTGGTGCATGACAGTGCTGACATCAATCTGCTTAGCCTACTATAATTCAGAACTGCCAAGTTCAGGAGATCTCCCAGCAGCAGGTATTACAGGCTTGTGTCACCATACTCAGCCTTATCCCTAGAGAACTAGGGATATCACACTAGGGTTGTGATAGTGCTTGCATGTTTACAGTTCAATGTGGGTAGGGGGAAGAGAGAGGAAGAGTTTGTTTCATTGCCATGGGAAATTCCTTTTGGCCATGAAGATCAGTCTCTACCCTCTAATATATAACCCTGAGGAGTTGCCCAAGACCCTCAGAGGTAAATAGCTTGTCTAGGATCACACTGCAAGGGTGCCCTGTTCTTGGAGGGCATTCTCTCCCCCAGGAAGGGATGAATGTGGCCTCTTGGCTCCAGGCCCCTAGGTCAACCACTTGGCTTGCTTCCTAGAAGGGAGCAGGCTCTGGCTTTGCTGGGGGGGTGATGGTTGTGGAAAACATGAAAAGGGTTAAAATGACAAGCTCTTCCCTGTTGTTTCAGGGAGACTGCAACTCCTTTAGGCAGAGAAAGCACCTTGCCCATAGGATCTGAAGGACCATCAGGTGTCATTGCTGGAATCCAGCCTGATACCAGGTTGTGCTAGGTTGGTACCAGCCTCCCTCAATCTCAGGTACAGATTCAGAGCTCTGTACTTTGTGTGTTTTTGATGTTGGAGTTTTTGCAACTCAGTACTACACATTCTTGGCACCCAGCATCCAAGATGGGACTCAGCAAGGGCACTCTGATCTGAAACTGTTTTTAGCCCCTGGTCATTCCTCAAGGGCAGGCAGTGATATACTGCCCAGGGGCAGTTACCTTGGCAAATGTGAGGCAATGGAGGGAATAAACGTAGTCCTTGAAAATGGACTGCTGAATTCAAGGAAGACAGCAAAAGTGGCTCCAGAGGAGGGAATGAAGGCACAGAAATGGCCAGTGGACAGAGTCAGAGCAATTGGTCCTGGAAGGAGGTGAAGCCACAAAGTATCAGTCAAACTCAGTGAAGAAAGTTCCCGCCTTCCATGGCCCAAGTCCCAGTGCTATTAGGAGGCCTGGAACCTACTGGCATCCAAGTGTGGTGGTGATTGGCTTCAGGGTTTGCAACCTTTGGCTTTAAGTCAGAATTTTACATTTTTCCTTCTATCTTGGTTTACCCTAAATTCTAGGAAGTTGAGAGGCCTTTCCAACTGCCTAAGGCCATGAATGTCTTTTTAGTGTCAGTCAGAACTTTGAGGAGCTAACGGATGGCTGAGAAGGCTGACTCTCCAAGTCTCTGCTCCTGCCATGCCTGAGAGCTCTGTGCCGCAATGGTTGGGTCCTTCTGGAGGGTCCAAGCCAAAGAAAGAGGAAGAGGATGGAGAAGGTGAAGACAGGAAGCTTGGTGTATGTGCTTTCCTGTACCCAGCCATGCCTCTGTTGGTTGGTCTCTGACACAATCCTAGGCTCAAAGGGTTAGACGCTCCTTCATGGAAGGTCCTGGGGAATGGGAGATGCTGGAGATGGAGAGGGTTCCCGCTGAAGCCTTATAGTGCTGTTAATGTCTCAGAGTGGAACATGCTCCCAAATATCTCCTGTAGGGGAGGCAGAAAGGAGAGGGCATTGTGCTTGTTGGTCAGAAGAGAGGACTGAGACTGAGAGTGGACCCTAAGGGTTGGAGTCAGTCATTAGGGTTGAGAAGCAAGAGTCGTTAGGGTTGGGAAGGCATATGTCCTGTTTCTTCCACAAGTTTAGGGCTCTTTGATATGAGCGCATCTCTGCATCTTAGTTTTCTTCATCTATGAAATGAGGAGAATTATCTGACCTTTGAGGAATTCTGGAAGATTAGATCACCTTTTCTGTCACCTTGATTTCTTTCCTCCCTCATTTCTAAGCTCAGAGTTTGCCCTCAAAAGCAAATAGACTCAAAGCCCTGTCTAGGCACAAAATCCCATAGAAAACAGGCATGAAGGGGAGGGAAATAGGAATAAGAAATGTGATTTCTATTTGATTTCCTTTGGGCCCATCACCATGATTTGTTTTTCTAGTTGGAGCTTCCGTGTGAGCATTTTCTTTCAAGAAACTGACTTGAAAGTACTCTATTATGGACATGGAATTTTCCTGACCTCTGAGTTGCTAGAGAATTTTTCTCTCAAGGTTATTGTGTGTTCTCTCTCTCTCCCTCCCCTCTCTCCCTCTCTCTCTCCCTCTAGATACATATATGTTAATTTATATATGTCTCTCTACCCTCATTTCCCATCATCATGCCTTTGCCCTGCTCATCCCCCCATGCCTGAAATGCTTTGCCCTTTTTCTTCAGCATCTTAATACCCCTAGCTTCCTTCCAAGCTTTGCTCCTGTCCCACATTCTGCCAGGCCCTTCCTGGTCCCCCAAGTTGCTAATGCCTAACCCATACAGATCACTTTCCTACATTCTCTATATAGCTGTGACACACCTAATTATTCACATATTATCTCCATCATTAGAATATGTACTCCCTGAAGAGGATCTTCTTCTTCTTCTTTTTTTTGGTCTTGCTTTGTATTCCTAGCACTTAGCACAATGCCTGGCACATAGTATGCTTTTTAAAAAATGCCTGTTGACTGTAAGCTCTTTGAGGGCAGGTCCTGTGTTGTTTGTCCTTGCTTCCTAGGGCCTGGCTTATAGTTAGTGCTTTATAAATATTGATGGTTTGATTTGGAAAACAGGGATGGGGAAAAGGAAGAAAGATCCATTATTAAAAGATGAGAATGAGAATTCTTCTCTATGACCAAACCTCCTCCCTTGACCTCCCCACCCCGATCCTACTGTGACTGCGGATTGGGAGTTTTATTTCTGAGGGACATCTGTATAATCCTCTTCCTTCCCCCAATCTCATTCCCAGCTCACCTGTTCCAGATCACGGTAGTTAGATCCACCATCATCTGAATCATACATAGAAAGTTCAGTGTTCTCTGGAGCCTATGAGGAAGGAAGGAAGCTAGTGTGGGATGCGTGCCATTTAAACTGAATTTGAAGGCAGGACATTGTACTGACCAAAGTATCCTGTCTATTTTCCAGCCACTTATGATATGCCCCCCTCCCACATAGCCACTTTTTCTCTCAATATAATCTTTTTACTTCCCCCCAGAATATAGAATAACACACACCCTTCCTTGCCCTTCTCTGTCATCAGTCAGATGTCAACAGGCCTGCCTTCCTCTATGGGCTGTGTTACTGGCATGAAATGAGCATGAGGCTCAAGGGATTTATAGCTTAATCCATGATCCCTTCTGTCAGCAATGACCTTCCCCCTCAGCCCTCCCATGCCACTGTTTTGCAATTCTCTAATGCACTTACCAGGAAGTACCCAGCATTGTACATGCACATCATAACTGTTTAATAAATGTTTGTTAAATGAATGAATGGATCTAGTACCACCTCCCTATTTTGTAGACAAGGAAACTGAGGCCCAGAGTGGCTGTAATTTTCTGTAGGGGCAACTGGTGCTGTGGAAAGAATCCTGGGCCTGGAGTCAGGAAGACCTGAATTCACATCTCACCTGAGCCGCTGACCAGTTGGAGGATCTTGGACAAGACATTTAATCTTTCTTTCCTTCAATTTTCTCATCTATAAACTGGGGATAATAGTAGAGCCCACCTGTCAGAGTTGTTGTGAGGATCAAGTGAGATGATGTTTATAAAGTTCTTAGCACAATGCCTGGCACATAGTAGGCACTATATATCTTGCTTATTTCCCTTTCCCTTTTCCTAGGATATACCTGTAGTAAGTTGCAGGGCAGGGATTTAAACTTAAGCTTTCTGACCCAAAATTCAGTGCCCTTTCCACTAACACAACTGAACCCACTTCATTGCTCAAAAAGGTGTTTTATTTTAGGGAGAAAATTCACCTCCCTCTGACCTGGGATAATTCAACTAGGTTCAAGATACCAGGCTGCCTTAGGATAGCCAGCCTAGTTCTTGCTAACCCTATTTATGCACTTCCCTCTTTCCCTTTCCCTTTGCTATCTTTAGGGTAGGAGTCAAAAGCCCTATTTATTTTCTCAGGCAGCTTTTCAGTGTGACTACGGATGGTTTCACCTTCACCCATCTCTTAAGGCAAAGAGCGAATAGTTGCTCTAAGGCCAGATTAGCCCTTACTTAGATCTAAGGAAGGCAGTGGCAGTTGTATTGACATTTGAAGTAAAAGTAAGGCCCTGGAGCTGAGGGCAAGGGCTAAGTGGGGAGGGGGACGAGAAAACACCTTGAAGAGAGCCTTATCATGGACTCCTAAACTGAGAAAGTCCAGCCCTGCCCCACTAATCTTCCCAACATTCAGGATTTTTGAGTGGTGCTGATTTTCATATGCATGCCATTCACTAAGCCATCTGTTTAAGGTCAAAATTCCAAAGGAGAAATCTTTTCCCCTATCTGGACAAACCCTGCTTCTCCTCCACCCTTGTGGAGTTTTCCTTCTCTATAGAGCACCAACAAGTCAACCTGTATTATTTGAATGTTTTTCTTGATCCAATGGGGCAGCTAGGTGATGCAGGTAGATAGAATACTGAGCCCGGAGTCAGGAAGACCTGTGTTCAAATTCAGCTTCAGACACTTACTAGCTATATGACTCTGGGCAAGTCATTTCACCCTGTTTGCCTCAGTTTCCTCATTTGTAAAATGAGCTGGAGAAGGAAAGAGCAAACCAGTCCAGTTTCTTTGCCAAGAAAACCCTAAAAAGAGGTCATGTAGAATTGGGTATAACTAAAAAAATGATTAAACAGCAGTGACTTGATCCAAAGGTCCTGATTCTATGGGACAGCAAGTCTTGGTGAAGATTTGAATTTAAACTCTGGTGCTGTGTGACACTGGGCAAACCACTTAACCTTCTCTGAAGTTCAATTTCCTCATCTGGGAAATGGAGAAATCAGTCCTGATACTAACTACCTTATGAACTTGTGTAAGAAAAACTTTTTGTACACCTTCAAGGGTTGGCACAGCCTCTGCACTTTTATCCTGACTATGTCTTGCTCATATACAGTTGTTTTCACATTGTCTCCTCCATTAGACTGAGAATTCATTTGCCTTTTTTTATATCCCTAGCACTTAGCACCATGCTTGGCACTGCGCCAGTATTAGAAGGCACTTAATATTTACTGACTGACTACAGGGGTATAAGCTATTATTATATCAGAATTGCCTGGTGCAACTTGAGAAAGTGACTTCTTGGCAGGATTCTGGAGGACTCACGATGGAATGTGCTACCCTCCTCCTAACAGACAGGAGATAGACTCAGTGCTAATTGAGACAGAATAATTTTTGGATATTGTCAAATGAGGGAATTTGTTTGGCTTGACTGTCCATGTTTATAACCGGGCTTTTGCTTTTCTTTCTTCCTCTCATCAAGGTGGCAGGTGGGGGTAGGAGAGAGAGAGAGGGAGGGAAGTTAGATTTTTGTTGATTGAAAAACAATTTAATTAAAAATAAAGAGAAAAAAGAAAGCAACTGGTTGGAATCTCTGCCTAAGAGTGTTTCCGAGGCTCCTGACTTACTTGTAAGTTATATAACTCTTGTCTCCACCCTTTTCCTCAATACTTTTGTCTGGAGGGGGAGGCCCTCCTGAGGAGAATGGAGGAGAGAAAGAGGGCACATTTCATCTCTGGGTCTCAGTTTTTTCATCTGTAAAATGAGTTGGACTTTACAGCTTCCCAGGTTCCTTTCTAGCTCTACCATTCTATGATCTTATTTTGACTACTGGTGAGGACAGAGAAAGCATCCCTTTTATCACTGTTCACTCATTCATTGTACCCTGCTTCCCTCCCCCAACTCCCACATGGGATACTCTGACTGTCTGGGATCATACCTCCCTTAAGTTTTGTCCTGTGACCACTGCTCTACTGCTGGCTTGGGCAAAAAGGACAGCGTCGTGGATGCTGGGAAAGATGTGACTTCGTTCTAGGGTCCCGTCCTCAAAGATACCTCCATGATGAATGTCATTATACACTTGGGCTGGAAAGGGGAAAAACATTATCTGTCAAGGAGATATCTGCCTCTTGGGGGCTGGTAAAAGGAGAAGGAGTTAGGGGAGAAGTAGAAGGAGAAAGTGAGGAGAGAAATGTTATGTTTAAGAGCCTCTCTTGTTTCATCTGTAAGTCTGTAAGACTTAGTCTGGTTACTTCAGAACCTTGTTGGGAAAAGAGAGAGGGCTCTGCAAAATGTAAGACCCTGTATGAATGAAAGTCATGATCATCTTAAGCCTTGGGAATCAAACATCTCACTTGTCATGTTGCAATGCTAGTCTGAGCAGCAGAGGGCATTATGAACACGTGGAAAAGCTTGAGACACCAGCAAAAGGAAACCATTTAATATGGAGGAATCATCTCCTTTGGTGATGATGTCCAGATGTTGAAACCTTCTTGTTAGGGGAATGGGGGAGGTAGTCCTGTGCTTTAAATAAATGCTCATGGTCTCCACTAGATTTTAAACTCCCTGAGGGAAGGCTCTGTCTTTTACCTTTTTGTCTCCCCAGAGCTTAGCACAGTTCGTGGCTCATAGTAGGTGCTTCATACATTTTGATTGCTTGATTCATATTGTCCCTCACACCTGAAAGGCTCTCCTTTCTTACCACTATCTTTGAGAAACTCTGGCTTCCTTTTGGACTCCTCTCAAGAACCAGCATGTACAGAGGTCTTTCTTGGGCCTTTCCACATGTTGTCTTCTATGCTAAGCTTACTTTGTAACAGCCTTTCCTCACTTCAATCCAATTCACTTGCAAGTCATGACATCACCTTCTGATGTCATGGTTCTCTTCAAGAATGTAGCTGCCCCACTGGGGACCCAACTGTCCAGTTCCAATTGGGCAACACAGCTTGATCCATCCTTCCTTCCTTCCTTCCTTCCTTCCTTCCTTCCTTCCTTCCTTCCTCTCCCTCCCTCTTTACCTATGGGTAAGGAATATAAAGTTTGATTGCTGAAATCTTGCAAGCTATCGGGGTTTATGGGCTAGATTTCTTTTTTAAAGACAATGCCTTAAACCTAAATCACTTGACTCTCACTGATTGGCCAGCATTAGATCCTAGGCCAAGCCCCACTTGGTCATCCTCTGGGTTTTGATGGCTCAGAGTGAATGTAAATAGCAATTTTTTTCTGTTTTGGCCAGAACCCCTAAGGGTCTTCCTCTCCTATATTAATTTTTTTTTCACTAGATAGAAGAGACCATTTTTTCCCCCTCGTTTCTTAGCCAGTCTTAATCATTGAATGGGTGTTGCCTCAGACAAACTTTGCTTAAAAAGACCAAGATCTCCCACTGTATCCTGGGCCATTTCTGGTCTCCTGATCTATATCATGCTACTATACTCAGATAGCTCAGGGGAAGAGAGTGAGGCTGGTGACTTTGCACAGCCCTGCCTCACTCAAATCCAGTTTATTTGCAAGTCATCACCTTCCTGAGGTCATGGTCCTTTTCAAGAATGAAGGAAAACAACCTTGTAACTACTCTATATCTTGAATATATCTTTTTTATTTTGTACATGGTGTTTCTCCCATTAGATTGTAAGTTCTTGTTTTGCTTTTCCCTTTGTATCTCCAATGTCTTGTAGAATACTTGGCACACAGTGATTAATAAATGCTTGTTGACAGACTGTCTCTTGCTCTCCACCTTTTTTCTCTCTTCCTCTCTGCTGATGGGAACTGTTTTTGTGATCACTTTTGGCACGGTTCCAGACCCAGCCCTTACTCTGACATGACTGTTCCCGGGATGTTTCTAGTCTTGTTTTCCCTTGATGATTTCCAGGTATGTAATAACCTAAAGACTACCTGGTGGCTCTGTTTTCCCTGCCTAGCCTCTTGTAACTGTCCCTGAATGTTACCCTCCTCTTACCTTGAATATTCACCAAGAAGACCTTCACACCAATCTTCTCATAGGTGGAGGAGAGCTGGGGCCAGAAGCATTGGGTCAGGAGAAGGGGGTGGGGAGTGAGGGGAGAGAGAGAGACAAAAGGAGAAGAATGTTCTGAGTGTATCCCACAGGTGACCCACAAACCATACTTCAGCTAGACTGAACAAATCAGTCACACCAAGGGTTGGGTGTAGCCAAGGATAAAAATAGCAGCAGACACACAGCACTTCTCCTTGGAGAGCTGACTGAGTGCTTTGGAAAGCAGGATGGAATCTTGGCTCTGACCATTAGATGGGCACTTCAGGATAATTATAGCTCCTTGGATTTTCCTCCTCCCTGACCCTTGGGGAGCGTGGAAGCAGCAATTCTACCTCTCTCACAGAAGGAAAGACTCAGAGAAGGCAAGCTTTGTCTCCAAGGCTATACAGGGACAGGGATCAGGAGGGCCTTGGTTACTTTGATTTGCTCACTCTACTTACATGGCAGGATGAGGCATGTGAGGTGTTATGGTTTAGTGAAAAGAATACTGGATTTGGAGTCAAGAGGACCCAATTCTGTAGGTCACTACCTATGTGACTAAGAGTCTCCTCATCTGTAAAATGAAGGGATTAGGCCTTTAGAGTCTCTTTCTGGACCTTTCCACGTTCTGGATGATATTGTGAGGGAGACTCATAGATGCTTAAGGGACGAATTTATTGCAGGAAGTCTTTGGCTTTGTGTCTATTTCTCCTTTTTCTCCCTCCCTCATCCCCCAGTCAAGCTCTTCCACAGACTCTCTCCTCCCCCTAGTCACCTCTATAGTTTACCTCTGACTTTGATCTTTAAGAGGTAGTTAGACATGCTATCAGAAGAAGATAAGCTTACCAGCAATTCTCCTCTGACCTACCCATTTGGATTGTGGAAAGGGGAGTTGAATTACTATATTCCTTGATTTCTCAGTTTAATGACCAGAATTTACCCACTACTCCAACTGGCAGTCTAGGGATGGATGGGAGCAGCAGTTAGCAGGTATGGCCAAATTTCTTCTGATGGATTTTAGAGCCTTAGAGGGGTGGCAGTGGGGGAACAGGACACCACCTGCCCTTTTTCTAGAAGGTAGGTACAAAGATCTGAGTTCCTTGCCAAAAGGTGAAGCCTCGGGAGAAGTGTTTTATGTTCAGTTTATTTTAGAGAGATTGCTCACCTTGAGCAGATTTAGAGATGTGAAGAACTGCTCTACTTTTCTCCCTCTGCTAGGGCAACCTTTAACATTGGTTCAGTTTCTCCAAACTAGGGAACTTAGAAAAGGTGTTAGGAAGAAAAAGGGGGGTTGGTGGTCTCTTTCTTTTCTTTCCATTTAGGCTTTACCTTTGCCAATGCTTTGATGCCCATAAGGTCAATGAAACTGACCCCACTCATGTCCAGGATGATGGTGTGGAAGGAGATGAAGGGTGGAGCACTGGCCAGAGAGTCTTCAGGTTTACTGGATGATGTGAAGTGGGCCGGTGGCTCATCTTTGGAGGGTGTGGGGGTCTCTGGCATGAAGGTGATATAGGAGATCCCAGTCCCATTGGCACCTGTCTGATTGTTGTTGGTATCAGTGGGGGAAACGACTTCAAAGTCTTGCTGGAGTTCCTGCAAGGAGACAGTCTGGGGGCAAGTACAAGGGGGGGATGGTTCAGAGTGGACCCTTGCAGGGTCTGACTTGCCTTGGACAACTCAGCTAGAGAAATCCATTTCTCTAGATCAAGGTTTTTTCTTAGTCTTTTTTGTGTTCTTTTGGCAGTCTGGTGAACTTTATAGACCAGAATCGTATGTTTAATGCATAAAATAAAAGACATAGGATTACACAGGAAACAAGTTATATTAAAATAAATTTATCATAATATTAAAAAATCCCAAGGTTAAGACTCCATATTAAGCTCCACAGAGTTGGATTATTGATATAATATGGCACAGAGACAGAGGGTGATGGGGGAGGGAGAGAGAAAGAAAGGGAAGGAGAGAGAGGGAGGGAGGGGGAGAAAGAGAGAGAGAGAGAGAGAGAGAGAGAGAGAGAGAGAGAGAGAGAGCGCGAGCTGATGAGGTATATGTGTGTGTGTGTGTGTGTGTGTGTGTGTGTGTGTGTGTGTGAATAGGGTGTTATCTTTGGTTCAGCTCACCTTTTTTTTTAAGAACAGGGATTTCTTCTGTTTTGTGGGCACCTTGCGTTCCTTTTCCTGGTTCTTTAGGTATTTCTGCTTGGCCAGGAGCACTTTCTGAGGATCCACACCTATCTGTTGGGAGAGAACCAGTAGCTACATTGAACTCTCTCATTCCCTGCTCCAGTCCAGTGCCCTTCCAGTGAATTTCTTCTCTCCAGGTTCAAGGGCACTGTGCTGTATCATACCTTGGAAATGACCTTCTGTCTAAAGATTTCCGAGTTGGCAAAGTAGAGTGGAGAGCAGTAAGTCAGGATTTTAATTCCTTCTACTTCCTGGACCTGCCACAAGGAGACTGGGTTTAGGAGGCAGAAGTGTCTTTGTATTATTTTTTGTAATCTCTGACTTAGGAGGATATGAGGCCAGGGAGAGGGAGTATTAAGGAATGGGAGGACACTGCTGCTTACCCCATTGTAGGTCTTAGGGTTCACATAGATGTCTGTATCCACAACCTGGGCCAAGGCAGAGCCGTTACGACTGGATAAAGAATAAAAAAAGAAAAACAAGTGCTCAATATAGAATTCAAAGGATGTTGCTAAGACCAGAAGGAGGGCAAGAGAGGAAACTACTTCTTTCCTGGTCGTGAGGTGGGGGTTCTGTCTAGGTGGAATTACATGGTGATGTATAGTCTAGGAGAAGAGTGTAACTAGGGGGAGCAGGCAAGGAGCCCTTTATTCCAGACAGGTTCTCAAAGAGGGGTTGAAGACATGGGGACATGCATGAAGTCCTAACATGTATGCGGTACCAGTATCACAACTTTCTGCTTCTGAGTTGCTAGAGAAGGGAAGGTTTTCTTGAGTTTTAATATCTACTCTTCCCTGCTCAGCGTCTGGGAGTGGTGCTAGTTGGTACAACATTGCTTGGGGGCAGGGTAGGGCAAGTCAAGTGCTTGTAACTTTTCTAGGGGTAGGAAAGAAGCCTGAGCCCCTGGGCCCTCCAATCAGTGTTATGGCCTCCTCAGGATGTGTCTGGGCTGTGGTGGAAAGTTATCCTATCTGCCAGACTCCTTATCTCTGATGCTTGCCAGATTTCCTCTACTTTTGTAAAGGTAGAGGGCTATTAACTGTGTTCTCAGGGATGGTCAGTGGTAACATATTTTTCCCGAGAGATAGGGCTCCTCATGCACCCTATGTCAACACCTTTTGCTAAATATGCTAGATCAGGTCTTGCAATGGCCCCGGGTAACCCCTTGAGCCATGGACGTACCTGCTCTTGGTAAGAGGAAAGGAAGGGGCTGTGTCCAATACAGGCATTAGTGATGGACATCATAGAGGCTTGGCATCAGTTACCCCAAGGTTCTCCTTAAGACGAGGTTAGTTTGAGGGATGGTTCAGGGTGGGTAGTAGAGTACTCACAATTGGGTCTGGAAGACAACCACTAGGATGGAGAAGGAGACACCCACTGCTACACCATAGGGCAGTCCGAGGAAAAAGGAGGAGAGGAAACTCACAACCCAGACACACTATGAGGAGAGACAATAAAGTTGCCCTAAGTCTAGGGTTCTGAGGCCAATCCAGGGAGAAGACCCCTTCTTCTAGGGAGACTTCCTAGGGTCAAACCTACCCCTTCCCTTCAATAAATTGATGCAATTTTATAGTTACAAATATTAATTTCTTCTTCTATTAGACTAGATAGAAGCTCTCCAGGGACCAAAAATGTGTATTTGAAGTGTGAATCCTAAGTTCTACAGATGGCACCTGGTTGATACTTGTCAAATCAAAGGACTGGCTACTGAGGAAAGATGTTGGGATATGAATTCCTGTAGTTTCTTGATGAAGAAGACTCTTTAGAGTTCTTGGAGCTCATTGTATTACTACCTGATCTATTTCTCTGATGGGGGTCTTGTGTAAATCCAATAAGACTGTGATTTTGAAAAGCATAATGTGGTAGACAATTTTAAAGGGTTGGGATGCGCCCAGAAATAATCTTGAAAAGCAGCATGGCTTCAGCCAGGGCGTTGGATCTGGAGACACAAAGTCTGCTTCTGGGTCCCATCTTTTCCATTTACTCACTACCAGCATTACTGAACCTCTGTGCGTCTTCTCATTTGTGAAATGGCGACTCATAGAATCTGTTTCTCATGGTTGTTTCAAAGGTCACATGAGAGGGGAAATGTAAAATGCTCTATAAATGTAGGTTATAACTGTTACAGGGGAGGCAGGGAGTGTGTTGGGACTCCTGATTTTCCTGTCTTCACTTTGTCTCACTGTGTCTGGGCCTAAAAATGCCCTATTTGAACAGTAGGGTTTCCCATGGGCCTCTGGAGGATGAAAAGTTCTAAAGAGGGCAGATTTGGACTTTGGCCAGAAAGCAACATTAGGGATGGGAGGACCAGGAAGAAATGGGCCTTGGATGACTGAGAAGGCCAAGGAGGGGGTAGGAGGACACACTCACACAATCCAATTTGCTTTTCTTCCACAAGTAATAGGGGTCAGTGAGCTGCTTAAGAGAGTTCTTGAGGTTGACAGCAATTAGGGCCCCCAGCACAGACTGTAAGGAGAGCAAATAAGGACTCACATCAGTAGGACAGGGCCTCTTTCTCTTCTTTTATCCCTCTGGTCAAGGATGAGAGAGAGATAGAGAGGGAGGGAGGGAGAGGGAGGGGGACAGAGACAGAGAGAGACAGAGAGGGAGGGAGGGAGAGGGAGGGAGACAGAGACAGAGAGAGAGACAGAGAGGGAGAGAGGGAGAGAGGGAGACAGAGAGGGAGAGAGAGAGACAGAGAGGGAGAGAGGGAGAGGGAGAGGCAGAGAAGGAGAGAGGGAGAGGGAGGGAGACAGAGACAGAGAGAGACAGAGAGACAGAGAGGGAGAGGGAGGGAGAGAGAGAGGGAGAGAGGGAGAGGGAGGGAGACAGAGACAGAGAGAGAGACAGAGAAGGAGAGAGGGAGAGGGAGAGGGAGGGAGAGACAGAGAGGGAGAGAGGGAGAGGGAGGGAGACAGAGACAGAGAAGGAAAGAGAAAAAAGAGAGAGGCAGACAGAGACAGATAGACAGACAGACAGACAGAGAGAGACAGAAGAGACAGAGAAAGAGACAGGGGGGTGAGAGACAGAAAGATAGAGAGACAGAGAAAGAGATGGGGGAGAGAGAGAGGTGGAGAGGGAGAGGGAGAGAGAGACAGAGGGGAGAGAGAGAGAGAGGTGGAGAGGGAGA
>CM053770.1:599954410-600021333 GCA_028658325.1 Potorous gilbertii | reverse complement strand
CAGAAGAGACAGAGAAAGAGACAGGGGGGTGAGAGACAGAAAGATAGAGAGACAGAGAAAGAGATGGGGGAGAGAGAGAGGTGGAGAGGGAGAGGGAGAGAGAGACAGAGGGGAGAGAGAGAGAGAGGTGGAGAGGGAGAGAGGGGGGAGAAGAGAAAAAAGAGAGAGGCAGACAGAGACAGATAGACAGACAGACAGAGAGACAGAAGAGACAGAGAAAGAGACAGGAGGGTGAGAGACAGAAAGATAGAGAGACAGACATAGAGAGGGGGGAGAGAGAGAGGTGGAGAGGGAGAGACAGAGAGAACGAGAAGAGACAGAAAGACATAGGTGGGTGAGAGAGAGAGACAGAGATAGAGAGAGACAGAGGGGGGAAGAGAAAGAGAGAGAGGCAGACAGAGATAGACAGAGAGACAGAAGAGACAGAGAAAGAGATGAGGGGGTGAGAGAAAGATGGGGGTAAGAGATGAGAGAGAGAGAGAGAGAGAGAGAGAGAGAGAGAGAGAGAGAGAGAGAGAGAGAGAGAGAGAGAGAGAGAAAGAGACAGGGGGTGAGAAAGACACAGAGAAGGGAAGGAAGGAGGGAGGGAGGGAGAGAGAGAGAGAAAGAGAGAGAGAGATGCAAGATACTCCCCTAGGAACTGAGGTTCAAACCCTATCTGTGTAGCTGTTACCATCTTTGTAAAATGAGGAGGGTCAACCAGTGATGTCTAAGCTTCCTTTCAGCTCTATGATCCTAGTATAGGCAAATACCCTATACCTGTGTCCCTTTGAGGGTGAGAACACCATGGGTGTTGTAGGCTGGCACCTACTCCTGAATAGTTCCATGCCTGTCCCTATCTTGGTTTTATGTGCCTTTCTCCTCCAAAAAATGACTCTTTGATTCATGCTTCAGACAGGGGTTTGGTCTGGGTCATTTCTATGGTCCCTTCTATCTCTAATACTTTGTGATCATGTGACTCTCCCCTCCTTTCGCTCAGCCTGCCCCAATTGTGCTCTTACCTTGGGTAAGGGGTAGAGATAGACCCCCAATGCCAGCATTGTGATCATCACCACCAAAGACACACACAGACTTGATACCTGTGAAGAGTAAACAAATTCTAGACACTGAGGGAGGGGGAAGGGTGAAGTGAGGGTCAGGGTTTTCTTTCTAGGGGATAACTGGGTCCCCTGTGTGAATCTGTCCTTGCCCTTCAGTGCCTCACTCAGAAGCAGTGGAGGGGGGTGGCAGTGGACAATATGGGGAACTATGGAAAAGGTGTCTGGGGACCCGTTTGACATCTAGTCCCTCTAGGGGTCTTTCCAATTGACTTCAGAGAGATATACTGCCCAGCATCCCCCCAGCTCACCTGGGATTTGCCCCCTGCTCCATCCACAGCCAGGGTGACTGAGAGAGCACAGCAAATGACATGAATTTTAAAGAAAGAGCCAAAAAAGTTACTGCAGCCCAGAGCAATCATTTCCTGTGGAAAAAGAGGAGTGCTTAGGAATTTGGGAGCCCATCTCCCCTGCAGATGGGAGTCAGGCTAGGTAGAGTTAGAGCATGGGTGGGGTGAGGAAGTGGGAGAACCTGAGGTAGAGAGACTCAACTGCTGACTCTGAGATCTGGCTACTTAATGGCAGCACCTATTCCCAACACTGGAAAGAACATAGATAATGGACTCAGAAGACTCTGAGTTCAAATCTTGACTCAGATACTTAATATCTCTGTGACTTTGGGCAAATCACTTAACCTCCTTGGGCCTCAGTCTCCTCATCTGTAAAACTATGGATTTGGACTAGATGACTCCTGAGGTCCCTTCTAGCTCTAGCACAATGATTTCATGAGCCCAGCACCAAGAGTAGAAGCTAGAGAATGTGAGATGGAGAGTCATAGCCCAGGGACACCAAAAATATAGCTAATAATAGTTAACATTTATCTATTGCTCTAAAGTTTGTAAAGCACTTCTTTTATGTTACCCAGTAGTATCCTCACAGCAACCCTGTTAGGTAGGGGCATTTTATCCTGTCCTGTGGGTTCTGTGCCTCAAAGGCATACTACCAGTGTCATCTTGAATAAGTTATATTGCTTATTTGAGCATCAGTTTCCTTAGAGGCAACATGGTGTAATGGGTAGAATGTTGGACTTGGGGTCAGAAAGACCTAGGCTCCAACCCTACCTCAGACATTTCCTAATTGTGAGCTTCAGTTTACTCATCTGTAAAGTAAAGGGGGTTGGATTTGACCTCTAAGGCCCCTTACAGCTTTAAGTCTGTTATCCTATGATTTGTAAAATAAGGGCTTCAGTCTAGATTTCTAAGGTCCTTTTTATCATTAAGTCTGATGAATCTCAGTGTTTCTACAAACAATGATAGTGTTAATCAAGCCCAAATTTCAATGCTATGGTCCCCAGTGTCTACATAGTAATAGCTGGTTGCTGGGGAACCCCCTCACCAGCTGTTGTCTTTGTATAGCATCTCCAATATTTTGCCCATGCTCTCTTCTTCTCTCCCTTTTCCCAAGACATATTTCATTTCCTTACCTCTCCTTGTATTACCTGGTTAGAATCCACATTATAGCCATGTTTGGCTCCCAGAGTCCTGCCAACAGCCAAGTTGATGACATACCCCACGATGGCCAGGGAGAAAGCTGTGCCGATCATGTCCTTCCACTGGGAGACCATGGGGGAGACTGGGGTGGGGAATCTGTCATGGAGTCAGAGGGAAGGGAGGATCAGGACCCAGTGTGTACTTGTGTATGGGAGGAGAAAGAAACAGGAATGTGGGAATCAGGAGTGGGCTAAGGCGTGGTCAAATTAGAACCACAGAACCAGAATTTGAGAAATTATGGGGACTTTAGAGATTATTTGGGACAAACCCACCATTTTGGGGAAGATGAGAACTCCTTTGTATCTGTCATCTCATCTGAAGCCAATATTATTATTTTTATTTAAAGATGAGAAAGCTGTGGGATCAGAGAGTCTTTAGAGAACTGCTCAAGGTCACACCATCACTAGGTTACAAAGGTGGAATTACAATCTGGAGCCTTTGATTCAAACATTTCCTTTGTCCTCCTCTCACACTCTGCTTCCCAGGGCTATGGGAATGTAATTGATGAACTTTTAATTCTCCACAGGCTTGCCGTTAGTAGGCACTCAATCTATGTGTAGAGTGATTAAAAAGGTGTTATCCTGGGATAGGGGCAAAGCAGAGATGTTTCCTCTTAACAGACTAGCCTTTATCTGATTTTCTCTCTAGTAAAGTTGTATATAAATATAAGTAAATAAGTTGCATACAAATATAAAATTGTATGTAAATGTGTTCCAATAAAATTATCATCTAGAGACACAGACTGAGGGTTGAGCTGAACTGGGCTAGGCTTGGGGGTGTGAATGTCCTAAAGAGGATCCCACTGGAATTGACTCATGGATACAGCCCTGGCCCATGCTGCAGAACCAAGGTTCTAGATTGGGGCTGGGCCTGGGTCTAGGTGGAAGAGTCAAACTCCCAGACAGTTTCCACTCACCCCTGTTGGATCTGTCCCACAATCTGCATATGGTACTTCTTGGGCATCTTACAACCCCCAGAGATAGCCGTTGCCACCACCACCTATTAAGGAAGGGAAAAATGGCACCTGAGTCAAGGCCAGGGCATTGAGTCTCTATCAGTCTTCTTTCTCTCATAAAAAGAACCCAGGCCTTTCCATTCCCAACTGCCTGACAGAGACTCCCCTGGGAAGGCTAGACATGGACCAAGACTGACTTTCCTGCCTGATTTCCTTTCTCACTCACTGCATGGAGGACAGCTTTATTGTCCCTATAACTAGGAGATCTTAAGATGATAGATCATATTGTACATGTCTAACCTATATCAGATTGCATGCTGTCTTGGGGAGGGGGAGAGCAGAGGGAAAAAATTTAGAACTCAGAATCTTATAGATGTGAATGTTGAAAACTAAAGACAAATACAGTTAAAAAAGAATAATTCCAAAAAAAAGAGGTGATAAATCATAGAATTAGACTCAGAAAGAATCTTAAAGATCATCTAAATAGAAAAGAGAACCACTAATCTGTACATGAGGATCCCCGTGGATCATATATTGATTCAGTTTTAAAATGAAGTATTATCTGTTTTATTGTCTTTTCTATTTATTTTGTTAAATATTTCCCAATTATGTTTTAATCTGGGTCACGCCACACCCAGGAGGGTGGTGGGTCACAGGTTACCTTTGGACCATGTGACTGATACTGCTGATCTAGCTGAACCCTATTATTTTATATTTGAAGTCCAGAGAAGGGAAGAGATTTCCCCAGGACAAGTGAGAAAGCCAGGGTTGGAATTCAGGCACCTTCAGTCTAAATCTAATACTCTCACCTCATGGGGATCTCTTAGCATCATATAATTTAATGCTGTAAGAGAACTTAGAGCTAATTTAATCTAACCCTTTTATTTTATAGATAAGGAAACTGAGGCCCAGAGAATCAGAATGGCTTTTTCCAGGTCACATAGGTAGGAAATAGTAGATCCAAGCCTTTGCCCGCAAGCTGACTTCCTCTGAATCCAATTCCACAATGCCCTCCTTCCCCATTGGCCATTCCAACCCCAGGCTTCCAACCCCAAACTCAATTTCCAATGGAGGTCCTTACCACAATCAATTCTGTGGGGATTGGGATACGGATCTTGTGCATGTAGCGGACATTGAGCTCTTTCACCAGCACCAGAAAGACAGCACTGATCAGGGCAAAGACAAGTGAAGCAATGTTTGTATGGGGCAGGTTTTTGCAGATGTCGATGAAGGTCTAAAGGGAGAACACGGACGTTAAGAGTTGAACAATCAGGATGAAGAGGTCATTACCTTCACTGGCTCCCTCCCTCTCCCTTCTATATGTCCACTTCTGGACACCCGGGCCAGGGTTCTGAGGTCACAACAATGTTTGAGGAAGGCCCAAGTGAAACAAAATTCAGCTCATCCCCACCTCCCTCCTCAACCCAGATCTGAGAGACTCTCTGGAATAGGAGATCAGTTCTCTTTCTCTGTCCCTGAGAGGAACAAGAGGAAACAGATTTTAAGTTACAACTAGAGGGGATGAGATTAGCTTTAGAGAACTTCGCTGGCAGGCACTGAAATAAGGAACCAAGGAAGGAAACAAGAATTAGAATTACAGATATGGAAAAAATCTTAGAGTTCATCTAGTCTAACTTTCCACTGAGCACAAGACCCTTCTAGCACAAGAATTCCTGATAGGTGATCAACCAGCGTTGGTTCAGACCAGCATGGGGAAACTGTGGCCTCAAGGCCATGTGAGAGTGTGGCCCTTTGACTGAATCCAAACTTCACAGATAAATCCTTTAATAAAAGCATTTGTTCTGTAAAACTTGGACTCAGTCAAAAGGCCACACCCAAGAACATAGAAGGCCACATGTGGCCTCCATGATGCAGGTTCCCCACCCCAGTTCAGACCACTTTCCAGGATAAGAATTGTTACATCCTGTAATCCTAGCTTTTAGCAAAGTGCCTTATATATTGTGGGCATTTAATGAATACTTATTAAATGAATGAATAAAGGGAACTCATTACTTTTTAAAAAGAACAAATGTGAAAGAGAAGGAAAGATTCTCAAGTGTCTCCTGTAGCCTTCGGGTGGTGTGTCTAGACTCACCAAGACAATGGCTCCGGGGCCCGTGTAGGACGGGATGGTCAGCCCGAAGATGTACTTGAGCACAGAGATGAGGATCTGCAGCCCAGCAGCGGTCATGAAACCTCTGATGAAGGACTCGGACAGGTAGATGGCCACAAAACCGAACTGCACAAAGCCTAGACTCATCTGGGATGGGGCAAAGGGGAAGGGGAGAGAAAGGTAGATGTCCGCTTGGGGCCATGCACAGACCAGCAGCAACCTTCCACAGTCCCACTGCCAAGGACAACAAAGGCTCACCCAGAATGGCACAGATGCATCCTTGAGTGGTTAGTGATGTTTTAATGCACATATCCAATCTCCCCAACTAGACTGTAAATTCCTTGAGGGTAGAGACTGTCTTGTATTTCTTAAGGTTTCTAGCACAGTTCCTTGCACAGAGTAGGCCTGGAACTGAGATGAGGCATTTTGTACATCCTAAGTAAGGTTTGAAGATTTCACCTGCCCCCCTCTCACCTCTCCCCCCATTCTATGAGCCATTGTCTACAAAAAGCTTCAGGTCTTCCCTGTAATCCTTATACTGGGAGAGTTCAGCTGAATGTATGTTTGATTTGGACTTAGAAAACTTGATGCTAGCTCTGCTATCACCTGTATAACCTTTGGGCCAGTCACTCTTTCTCTGGAGACTTGGTTTTCTTATCCAATACACAGAAGAGGCCATCTAGGTAATGTACAAAGTCACTTTCAATTCTAAAACCTAGGAACCTCAAAGTTTCTAGTTCTAAAATTCTATGATCGTAGATTGTACTTATCACACACAGGCACTTACATAGTTATGAGAAGTGGAACTTTGTATGATAAAAATATGCATTTAGAAAAAAAAGCATATAAAAAAGTGTTTCTTGAGGCTTTCTGTGTTATCTCTGGTACACCCTCAATACAATATAGATGATAGGAGCTAGGAGGGGCTTGGGAGTGGAGGAGGGACTAGGAGCCTCTAAGTGTATGAAGAAATAGAAAGGATTTCTGTGAGACTTATTATCTTGGAAGAGGAGGTAGTCAGACACTGGGTTAAGTGACAGGTTGAGATTTGGGGACCTTTTCCAGAGGTCTCTGAACAACCCCTTGTGGGGAATGTTAGAGATGTAGAGATCTCTGCTATAGATAGCAGGTTGGACTAGGTAACTTCTAAGGTTCTTAGAACTGGAATTCTCAGCCTCCAGTCTCAGAAACCATTCTCATTTAGTGGGATATGAATGAAATGATTTCTCAAGGTACCTTTCAGCCCCGTGGGAGAAGGCAAATTGCTAAATCTTCTTTAACAGTTTAGACATCCTCCCCCCCTTGCCCTTTCATCTATAGGAAATGGGTTTGGTGCAGAGACAAGGTGGAAAGAGTCTCTAGAAAGCTTAAGGGTTTTTGGTTTGAAGAGGCAACTTATTATGTCTCCCCTGAGGGATTGAATGCCCTGGATATCTGTCAGCAGTCTCCTTGGGCCCTTACTTCCTAGATCCAGGAGAAGCACAGTCTCCCTGGGTTACTTCTGCCCTGCACACTCACCTGGATGATGGCTGTTAGACAAGCCAATGTTGCTGACACATGGAGTCTCTCCTCTTCCATGGCTGCTATGTCCACGTAGCTTGTGTTGGTGACATTGTTAAAGACTTGGAATTTGGACTCTGGAGCCAGCTGCAGACAGATGTTACCCACCAGGACGCTGATAACAGCAAAGGTACCTGTGGTGCCCCACCCAGCCCGGCAAAAGACAGAGGTTTGGAACAATACCCACCATAACCAACAGTGGCCCCAGGATGGCTCCCCAACCCTCAGGGGGCCAATGGAACAGTTGAATAATTCTAATGGGAAAGATAGACTTGGATAGAGCTTTAGCTCCCTATGATTCCACATTCTTCTCTCCCTCCACCTCCACCTCACCATGCTTCAGTTTCCTCTCCAGTTAATAAAGAAAATTCCTTCACATTCGTACAACTCTTCATGTTTAGCCAAATACTTCCACGTATACTGTATCATGTTAGCCTTGGCACAACCTCATGAAGTTGGCACTATCATTATATTCTTCATTTTATAGAAAATGAGAATCAGACAGAAAGGTTCACTGAAGAACATTTAGGGTCATGCAGTAAATGAATGGAACTGGACTGGACTGGAAGTGACTTCAGAGATCATTTAATCCCAATCCAAAGCCTGGACCTCTACTTGAAGAATTCCCCACTCCCATCCCTACCCCAGAATGGAGAACTCATTCTCCATTAACTCATTACTCAGGTGTGAGGAAAGTTAGCCAATTTCATTTTCAGATGTCTCTAATTGTCAGAAATTTCCCCCTATATCTCTCTCCCAGCAACATCTACCCATTGTTCCCAGTTCTCCTGTCTAGGGTGAAGCAGAAGATAACAGAATTTCCCTCATGGGATCATGGGAGCATAGAGAGCTAGAGCTACAAGGAACTTCAGAAGTCATCTCATTCCCTACGATAGCCCTTAAGCTAATTCAAGATCATAAAAATATCTTTTCCGGGCTCAGGTTTCCCAGCTCTTTGAACCAGTCCTTAAATGATGATTTCCAAACTTTTTACCAGCCTGGTGAGCTTCCCTCTTTTGGGAGACATGGGACATACCACCCCAAATATTCACACTATCTGTGCCCAATCTGTGGTATAGCATTCTGAGCTCTTATTGGTCTGATCAGCCACAGTCAGACACACTGAAACTTCACTTTATCAAGGTGATGTCATTTTGGTCCTCTTCGAGAATGAAGGACAACAACCAACCAACCAGCCTGGTGAGTTTCCCTCTTTTGGATGACATGGGACACACCACCATCT
The DNA here is from genome assembly GCA_028658325.1 of Potorous gilbertii. Classification (NCBI taxonomy): domain Eukaryota; kingdom Metazoa; phylum Chordata; class Mammalia; order Diprotodontia; family Potoroidae; genus Potorous; species Potorous gilbertii. The sequence continues at coordinate 600,012,875 of CM053770.1, read as the reverse complement.
TTTAGATCCTTGAACTTACCCACAAGGAGAGTGGGGAGGGGGAATTGAGGGTCAGGAAGCCTCTTACCTGGCACCATCTGATGCACGCCTCCCAAGAAGAAGTAGGTCAGGAGAGGGAAGAAGGATGAGTAGAGGCCATTGACTGCAGGAAGGTTGGCCAACAGTGCAAAAGCCATGCCTGAAGAAGTTATGAGATTGTAAGTATAAAGCTGTGAAGGACCTTAAGGAATTGTCTCATCCAGCATCCTCACTTTACAGTTGAGGATGCTAAAGCCCAGAGAGGAGAACAAGGTCACACAAGAAGTCTGTGGAAGATCTTGGATTTGAAGCCTGGAGTTCTGGCTGTAAGGTTAGACTTAGACCTACTGCTCCATGATGATTTTTGACAATGAAGAACAGTCTTGTAACTTCAAAGGGATACTGATTCCAGCCAGGGAACATACAGTATAGAAAGTAATAACTGTTTACCCCAACCCTAAGGGGAATCCTAGCCAAAGCTCCTTAGTCTAGGGCCCTGAAGTCTAAGGAAGGCACACCTTAAGGTTTGGAATCATAGAAAGTTTTTAAATTTATTTTTAAACAGAGGATGTGATACATCAATCTAGCGCAGGGGGAACCTCTTACCTTGTGGGACCTGGATGGACCCCCCACTCAATCCCCCAAGCAGATCAGGCACAATGTAGCTCTTGATCTTGTATTTGGGGAGCCAGGAGAGGATAGGGAAAAACCCAAATACCACAGTTTTGACTCTGGCAGAGGAACATCTGGAAGAAAAGAGATGAGAACGTCATGGGAGGGTCTAGTAGGGAACAGCGTTGCCCTTGTCCATCAGGAACATCTTCAAGGATTGGGCTGAGAAGTTTAGCACATTCCTGTCCCTGTTCATATAGGCACTGAGTATGTAAATAATTGATTCATAGTGGACAGAAGGGGAATTCTTTAACCTATACCAACATTCTTGCAGTATTTGGGTTTAAAACTTTGAGTTTTGTTGTAGCCTGATACATAGTCCTCTTTTTCTCCTTGTACATATTTCTAGGCAAGATTGTATTTGAGTCACGTGAGCATTACTTAGATATCAGCCCTGGAGGAGACTCCACTGCCTGTCCAGTACTGGACCTTTGCTGACTTATACAACCTTTAAGTTGTGAAAACTTGGGGACAGACAGACAGACAGACAGACACACACACACCTGGATTCTTTTCCTAGTTAATATACTAACTTACATTGAGGGGTGGGTGGGGAAACTTTTCATTGATCAGTATAGGGTGGGGAGAGTTGATCCCTTCCCTGTTTGTGCAAGGCCTTGAGAACTTTTCACAGGAACTCTCCTGGCTGGGGAACAAGGACTTGAGAATGGAGGCTGACAGAAGGTGGATTGATGGGTGGGGGTGGAGGCATGTGTATTTGGGGGGGGGGGGTGTAACAATTTGCTTTCCAAGTTCCAGTTCAATGCAATCACATACTTGGGGATGAAATCAAGGCTCATTCTGGTGACTCATCCACCTGCTTCTTTTTTTATCATCACCTAATCTGACTCTTTGGTATTGCTTAACATAGTTTCCCCGATATTAGGTCCCCTGGATGTCACCCAAAACCTAAACCAATACAGCAAATGCTTTGTATCTTGCTAAATCTGGGAAGTCTCTTAAAGCCCTAGAAACTAGGAGAAATTGGTTTTTATAATTTGAGTCTCCCATCTAGGAATCAGTCAACTGGCAGGCATTGATTTGTAGGAGCTTAGAATTTAGGTCCTGGAGATCATCGAATTCAAATCCCTCATTTTACAGATGAGGAAATTGAGGCTCAGAGAGTTAAAGGGACGTAGCCAGGGTTTTACACAACTAATAAGCACATATTGGAAGTGGAATTTGAATCCAAGTCTTCCTGACTTCGTCTGGAATTCTATCCAGTACACAATAACGTATCTCTATTAAGTGGTTACTATATGCCAAACTGTATGCTAGTGTTAGGGATACAAAGGGACGCAATGAAACAGTCCTTGCTCTGAAGGGAGATAGTAGGTATACTTTTTAGTGTTCACAGAATAAATATAAGGTAGTTTAAGAAGGGAAAGTACGGTACCAGGAAATTAGAGGGAATACGATAAAACTTCTTATCAAAGTGTACTTCTGAAGTAATTAAGGGATTCTCTTAACCGGAGGAGGAAAGAATGCATTGTAAGGCTTCAGGATAGCCAATGAAAAGCCAGGGAGATACTAGAAAGAACCATAGATGATAGTAAGATTAGTAAATAATGAACCTAGAAGGGTAGGTTGGAGCCAGGTTTGGAAGGACTTTAATAGTCAAGTAGATGAACTTAAATTTTAAATAGGGAGCCATTGGAGTTTATTGAATAAAGGAATGACATGGTTAGACATATGCTTAAGACAAATCATCTTGGTAGCTGTGTGGAAAATGGATTAGAATGGAGAGAAACAAGCTAGGGGGAGAAATAATCCAGACAAGAAATAATGAGGAACTAAGATGGTAGCAGTGTGATTAGTGAGAATATGAATAAAAGGTGTGTTATGACAGGGAGAGAAATGGTGAGATTTGCATATGGGTTTGATTTGTGAGGGCGAGTAAAAAGTTAAAGATAATGTCAAAGTCTGGAAGGATGGTGGTGCTGTTGACAGAAGTATGGAAGTGTAGAAGACCAGTGGTATTACTGGTCAACAAAAAGGTCCTGCCTGGATTGCCTACCTCTCCTGGAGCAGATAGGCCCGCTTACTGTGTGAAGGCAAAGAGATGGGTTAAATAATGCAGAGCAAACCTTGAAGCTTCTCTGGAAATTTCACCCAGATATGGTGTCAATAGGCTTGTGCTAGGTGTCATTAGATACAGTTTTTATTTGACCTCTCCTGGGAAGAGCTAAAGTTATCAGTACGCTGGTAGATGTTTAATAACTGGTTCTCAAAAAAAAAAAAAGAAAAAGAAAAATGGATACATTTTAAAGTTGAATCTGCATTATTGACATTTTCTCCATCACTTTCTTAGGCCTAGATGATTAACAAAACAATAAATCAAGCCCTGATTTGTAGTGTTTGCTGATTGCTGAGGTATAAGCTGAAAATTTAACAAGCTCGGTGAGCATATGCTAACCTGGTACTTCAGGGCTGGTAAACGGTTAGCCTTATTTTCAAGTCTGCTTTAATACAGGTTAATCTCTATGTATCCTAAAAAGAGTTAGAAATTGATATTAAATATTGAAGATAGAAAATACTGAAGGCAGAAAATTGAAGATAGAAAATCTAGAACATAGATCCTTCTGAGTATTGACAGGGTAAGAAAAGAGGGTAGCAGAGAGGAGGTAGAGGGAGTGCTCTAAAATTATTCACTGCATCACGTGGCAAAGGGTGAGGAGTGGGATTGGATTCATCAGCCCTCTTTTCATTTCCCCACCCTGCTTCCCACCTTTCAGGACAATAGCCTTCCCTGTGTTCCTTCTGATCAGGTCCAGAACAGAGCAGGGTATAGGATTTCCTATTTCTTTGGATGCATAAGCTGGCAGTAGTCATCGGGCTGAAGGAGCTGTCAACTAGGAACCAGTTGTAGCACTGGTGTCAAACCTTAGAACCACAGTGGTTGAACCTCCCTTGAAAAGCAGGGTTGGGCCAGGGATTTTAGGCAGAGATTCAAGTGGATGATCCTCCCAGCCTGAACCAGTTCCACCTGCATCACAGCCCCAGTCATTGCCAGTGACCTCAATCCAAGAAACTGAATCAGCTGTTCTCTGTTTGGGGGGGGGGGAGTAGAGAGAGCCAACCCATGACAGGTATTGAGGACTACCCGCCATCTGGGTGGAGAGAGGACAGGGATTTGGGTCCTTAGTACTTTAGAATACTTCAAAGATGAGACTCCTGGGGCTGCTTATATGAGGTTTTTTTTCCACCCAGTTCCTTGCGTCTAGGACCCACTTCTACTTATTGATAGACACAGGTTAGATAAAGGAAGGATGAGGATGGGGCAGCCAGGAGGAAAAAGTGGATGAGGAACAGTGAGATCCTTGCTGTCACCCTTTTTATCCAACCCTCCTGCCCATTGCTTCATATCTATTTTTTGGGGACGGGAGGGAGAAGGAAGAGAGGAATATATGTATGGGAGCTCAGAGGGCGAAGGGTTCCCTCGGCTAGAGAAAGTTGTAGGATTGAGGTGGGATTCCTCCATTACTGATTCTGTAAATCCCAAGTCAAGCCATTCCTGATAGCTTTCCCCAAGGGAATAACTGAAAAGAGCCTAGGAAAGCTGAGGTGGAATGAGAATTCCATAAAGCAAGTTTAGAGATACCGGAATCCTAAGGTGGTAGAGTGTCCCAACCCTTTCTGCTTTTCTTCCAGGCAGCTCTCTGGGATTTTGACTCAATAACTAGTGAGGGGATGACCCTTCACATGGCACCATGGTTTCTGGATCCTAAATCAAGATTGACGCTCTTACCTGCCCAGGTTCTTTTCTCTTTGCCCCTCCTTGCTCCCATTCCTAAGAATGCTGGTCAGCGGACCATGGATTTCTGTTGGCAAGAGGGCTGGCAGGAGACGATTAGAGAAACACAGGTTGAGAGCTTGGCATCTTACCTGAAAGTATCACGAAGCTTTTTGCCCACTGGGTAAGATCTGTCCTTCTTCTCAAATTCCTCATCGAAAAGGGGGAGGGAATATGCAGCTCGGTCTATCACGTATCGTGGCCTGGGCTGGTTCATGTCTGGAACCTCTACAAGCCCTGGCGGAGACAGAGGAGGAGATGGTGAGCAGGCATTTCTCCTCAGTGCCAGCTGTGGTCTTCTCTCTCTTCTTGCTTTTTAGCTGAAGATTTGTCTTCTGGATTTCCCCCACCCCCTGAACCTGGGACTACCTCCCATTCAGGAAGGTGCCTCCCTCTTCTCTTTCAAACCCTTCCATAGAACTCACTCCCTCCCAGTGACTGATGAAGGAAACACGGAGCCTACTAGATATCTGGCACTCCACACTTGTGAAATCATAGCCTTCAGTAAAGACAAGGGAAGAAGGGTGGGAGGCAGGACAGATCTGAGTTCCTTACTCCTCAATCCCTGATTTCCAGCTTACCCTGCCTCCCCACGAACTCCCAAGTTACTACCTCTCTGAATCTTGTTTCACTTCTCACCTATGAGGGAAGGATCACACTCAGTCACTAAGTGGAGAAGAAATTGTGCAAATAAACTGCCTGGAGGCAGTTTCTAATATGCCTTCCGATGTGACCTCAGGAGGACCCTACCAGCCTGAGGTGTCAGAACTAGGCATCTAGGACTCTACCAACAGGTTTTCCTGGGACAATAGCTTGTTTGGGGAAACCTGGATGGGGCATGCCACCAGTTCTCACTCCTACAGTTCCCCGAGCCTAACCCTTTCCACTCCCTTCTGTACCACCTCTTTATCTCCTTGATCTTTTGATACTCCATGGGTACATGCTAGAGGAGGTGCCTTTTGGGGGTGCTTCCTCTCCTTAGTCCCTGACCAGGCAGAGAGCAGATGGCTATGGGGGTGGTGGTGGGGGGTAGTAGAGACTTGAAGAGATGAGCAAGATGTGGGGGGAGTAGAGGGGAAGGGGTAAGGGCAGGGTGTGGGTTAATGCTATGAGGAAGCCACAAGGGGATAAGTTGGGAGTTGGGGAAGGGGGAGCTGCGGAGGTTGGTAGTAGGAGGGGCTGGTTTGGAAAATCATTTGATTTGGGCCTGAAACCGAGTAGCTACATAGAAGGCGGGGGTTGCCTCTCCCTCCTTGGCTAAGAGCCACTTGTCCATTTACCCATGGTGAATATTGAAGAAACGCCAGGTGAGACTGGTTTTTTGTTTTTGTTTTGTGATTTTTTTTTTTGTTCACAATCAGTTCTCAGTTCAGAGGTGGTGGTTGTCAAAAAGGAATGAGTTGGTTGGAGTTGCATGGTTAGCCCTGAACTGTAAGTCCAAAAAATCTGGACTGTAGCCTTAGCTGTAGTACCAATTCACTATATGATCCCAGTCAAGGCACTATACTTTTTTGCAATTAGATTTCCTTGTATTTATGATGAGAGGATAGAAGTAGATCAATATTTCTTAGCAGCTGATCTATATCATATTTTTTGACCAGTCGTCATAGATCCCCACTTTTAAAAATCTTATAGACTTGGGAGAAAAAAAAGTAGGCCTGTATTCTCTTCTTCTTGCCCCTGATTCCCTTCTTTTTCTCAACTACTGATTGAAGCTTCAGAAGGTGAAAGTACCAGTGGGTGAAGGAGAATTCATTATTTTGCCAGGCCATGGTATGGTTTGGGTTATGAAACCCAAAAGTTTCTAAGGTCCTTCCCAGGTCCAATTTTCTCTGATGTCAAGGAAGGCTGCTGCTTGCGAAGCATGTAATCCTCAGACCCCAAAGCCACATGTTTCTTTTTTCATCCCTGGAATCTATAATTTGGATCACAGAAGTCTAAACTGGAAAGCACCTTACAACTGGAGGGCTCCAACTCCCTTATTCTGTGGATAGATCCAGGAGAAGGGAAATTACTTGCCCAAGGTCATACAGGTAGTAAATACTGGAGTTTGAACCTGGCCAACGGTCTTTACTTTGTACCACATTCCCTTATCACTAGGAATCTGGTAATCAAAGTGTTCTCCACAGACCAAGTGAAAGAATTCATACCGAAGTTTTTTGGAGGGCAAGGAGAAACAAGAAGGTGACAACCCGACCATACCATTAATAATAACTGCTAACCTTCATGGAGAGCAGTGAGGGGATTCAGTGCTATAGAGCACCAGTTCTGGAGTCAGAAAGACCTGAGTTAAAATCTGGCCTCAGATACTAGTTGTGTGACTCTGGGCAAGTCATTTAACTTTGTTTCCCTCAGTTCCTTCATCTGTAAAATGATCTGGAAAAGGACATGCAAACCACTCCATTATCCCTGCCAAGAAAACCCCAAATGGGGTCACAAAGAGTCAAACATGACTGAAACCGTGGAACATCAATGACATAGATACATTTTAGGGTTTGCAAAGCGCTTTATAAATATCTCATTTTATCCTCACAAAAATCCTGGGAGGTAGGTTCTGTTATTCCCATTTTACAGATGAGGAAAACAAGGCTGGCATAGGTTAAGTGACTAGCCCAAGGTCCAAGAGATAATAAATGCATGAGGTAGGATTAAGATAGAATTAAGATCTTCCTGATCCAAAGTCTAGCACTCTATCCACTAAACCACCCAGGATCATAGATTTAAAACTGTAATAGACTTTGGAGGACATTCTGGTCCAACGTCCTCTTTTTACGGAGGAGGAAAATGAAGCCTAGGGAGGGGAAATTATTTGGGCCAAGGTCACATAGTAAGGTACAGAGCTGGCTCCTTTTATTGGCTGCATCTTCCTTCTAAGTAGGGGAAAGGAGCAGAAATCAAAGTGAGAGGGGGGAAAATGGAAATGGGATGTCCTATGTATCCATTCACTTGAGAGAAATGAGGAGGTAGGAGGATGACTTCATAGACCTAGTCCTTTAAGGGGAGATTGGTTGTGTGATGAACAGTGGTGACTTGAAAAGCTATTAGAGTCTGAAATACTGAGAAAACATAGGGGTAGTTTTCCCACTCAGTCTCTTTGTCCTATCCTTCCAGATCTCAATGTTTTGATTTCCTAAAGAACCAAGAGGAATGGTATAGTTTACAAGAAGTAAGGTATTTTCCCTGAGATTCCATAGTAACTTATGGTCTTTGAATTTACTCCCATGCTATATGAGAATAGATTAAGTTACATGGGGCCTACTCTGGTGGTTCTAACCAGTCACTCTCACAATGACATCCCCAAAGGGGCTCAATGATGATGAGTTGAAAATAGATCAGATATGTGATATAATGTTAAGGGCTGGAGTTGGAGTCAGAAAGGTTTTGGCTTAAATCCTGATGTGATTGAGAAAGCTCCTTGACCTTTCTGTGTTTGTTTCCTACAAAAATGGGGGCAGGGGCAAGTTGTCCTTGTAGCCCTAGCTCACAGGGTTGCTGTGAAGTTCACACAAGACAGGATATCTTTGCCAACTTTAAATTGCTATATAAACATTAAGAGGTGTTTGGATTTACCTGCCAAGATGCTTCAGTGACTGGTGACTGTCTCTTGGAAGAAACCTTCTTAGTCTATTGAAAGACCAGAAAACTGATTTTTCTTTGCTTGCAATAAAAACTAGTCTTTATTTAAACACTAGAAGTTCTAGTCATCATTAAAATTAAACCTTCCCCTTCCCCAATCAAATTCCTCCTCCAGAGTTCCTATTTATTTCAATAACAACACCATCATCCTCCCTGTCACTCAGCCTTGAAACCTTAGAGTCATCACTGACCCCACCCTGTCCTCACCCCCACATCCAAACAGTCACCAAGACCTGTCAATAGTTCCTTCGTAATACCTTTTACGCATCTGTCCCTTCCTTTCCATTCCCATTACCACTCTCATCCAGGTCCTCATCACCTCTCACCTAGATTACTGTAATCACCTCCTAACTGGTCCATCTGCCTTCAATCTCTCTGGGTTCAAGTCATTGCTGCCAGATCAATCATAAAGCAACACTTTGTACACTTAACTCACTCCCTCAAAATATCTTCTTGTTGCCTACAGGATCAAGTCTGGACTCTTCAGTTTGGCAAAATCCTTCATGGTCGAGTCCCAACCTACCTTCTCAGCCTTATCTGTTCCCTATCTGGAGCCTTCCAGTCTAACCACATTCACCATTGCCCCCAAATAGCTTGTGAATGCATTCCTTCCTCCCAACCCTCACTCATGGAGTGTTCATGTTCTTTTTACTCTCTACCTTTCTAGGTCTGTCCCTTCCTTCAAAGCCCACATCACATTCAGCTACTTCTTTGAAGCTTCCTCTGACCTCTGCGGACCATAGCGATCTCCTTTCCTCTGGAGTGACCTCCTTTCTGCCTGTATCATTCATTTGGTTTTTAACTTATATTATGCTGTATTGTTTTTTTTTTATCTGTTCACATCTCATCTCCTTGACTAGTTTTTAAGTTCTTTAAAGGTAGAGATTGTGTAATGCTTTATATTGAAAAGTAATGAGATAGAGCAGAGACTTGGCAACATGAAAACCTGAATTCAAGTTCTTCCTTTATGTATGGCCTTGGGAAAGTCATTTTCCTCATCTGTAAAATAGGGGATTAGATCAGATGACCCTTGTGGTCCCTTCCAATTTTAAATCCATAATCATATGATTCTTCAGTGCCTACTATCCTGCACAGAGAATCATAAGATTTAGAGCTGAAAAAGAACCTAGAGGCCATCTCCAAACCATTCATTTTACATATGGAGAAACTGAGGCTCAGAGATGGTAAAGGATAGTCCTAATGTCATATTGGTAAAAAAGTAGCAGAGCTAGCGTTCTAATTTAGGTTTTCTGGTTTTAAATCTAGGACTCTTTCTCCAGTACCATTCTGCCTCCCTAAGAATATGCTTAATATGTACTTGTTGATTGAGCAAGTTTGGCTATTTTCCCCATGGGTTTCAGTCCTGAGGCAGGATGGTAATAGAGGAATGAACACTAGACTTGGGAGTCAAAAAGACCTGGTTTTGAGGCTGGTTCTACACTTACCACTTGGATGTCCTTAGGAAAATAATTTCAAAATGATGGAGCTGATCTCTAAAGTTCCTTCCAGTTCAAAAGCCTGTAACTTCATTCCCTCTCATCTGTAAAATGGGGACAAAAATAGTTATATTTCTCAGTTCACTGGGATTGACCTGAAGATACTATTACTATTGGCTCAGTTCAGTGAACCAAAGTTCTGCCCTGTTGCTTAGTCATTAGGCTTCTCAGCATCATGTTCCAACCTTGGCTGTTGCTGCCTTGGCCTTGGCCTTGGCCTTCTCTGATTACCATTCTGGCTCCTGGGTGGGTTTTAGGGATGTGAAAAGGAGGAGAGTCATGATGGAAAAGCATTCAAGAGAGTAACAGTAGGATGACTCATTCAAGTTGTGGTATATGACTGTGATGGAATACTGTTGTGTTGTTATAAGAAATGATGCAGGATGATTTCGAAAAAATCTGAGAAGATTCCTATGAACAGATGCAAAGTGAAGTGAGCGGAACCAGGAGAAGATGGTACACAGGAATAGTACTATTGTCATGAGGATCACCTGTGAATGACAGCTACTCTGATCAATGGAATAATCTAAGACAATTCCAAAGGACCAATGATAAAAGATATTATCCACTTCCAGGGAGAAAACTGATGATGTCTGAGTACAGATTGAAGTATAATTTTTTTTCACTTTTTTTGAGTCACATGGCAAGATTTGGAAATATGTTGTGCATAATTTTACATGTATAATTGATATAATTTTACTTATCTTCTCAATGGGGTAGGAGGGAGAGAGAGAATTAAGAATTCAAAATAAAAAAGAATTTTAAAAATAAATTTATTTTAAAAAAAGAATGACTCACTGTTGAATTCTTCTTCTATGGGGTCCCTTTGAGGACACAGGGAAAGCATATGCCCAAATGGCAACAGTAGCAGATTTTTCTAGCATTATAGGGACTAGAAAACATGCTTCTATGCCTTGCCACATATAATTTGTCTGAATTCTGCTTCTTCAATCAGGTTGGTATAGGAGGGAAGTATCTGAGTCCTTTTATAAGCTCAGTTTGTAATAGGGAATGAAAGAAGATGATGTGGTAGGAAGATGATTTGGAGAATGGTGTGGTAAGGTGGAAAGCATGCTTAATTCGTAGTCACAAGACCTGGGTTCAAATCCCAGCTTTGGTGTTTGTTTGCTAGGTAACCTTGGTCAAAACACTTAACATCTAGAGGCAGTGGTAGCGTGGAGTAGTATGCATGTGGAGTAGTATGGACTAGTGGGTAGTATGGAGTGGTAGGCCTAGAATCAGGAAGACCTGAGTTCAACTCTGATCTCAGGCACATAATAACTGTGTGACCCTGGGCAACTCACTTTAACCTTTGTCTGCCTCAGTTTCTTCAAGTGAAAAATGAGAATGTATTTCTCAGAATTGTTATGAGGATCAAGTGAGATAATATTCTAAAGCATTTAGCACAGTATCTAGCACATAGTAGGTGCTTAATAGACATTGGTTTCCTTTCTATTTTCCTCACTCCCTCTTTGGTTTTCATTTTCTCATTTATATAATGAAGGGTTGTATTCTACATAAAGTCCTTTCCCTCTCCAGATCTATGATGCTGTGATTCTTCCTGTTGGTAAACAGAGGTCCAGTGCTGCCTTCATTGGGAAGCACATTGTAGGTACTTAATAAATGTCTTTGACTGACTGGAGGAATTTCTATGGTTTAGAGGAACTATCTGATACCTTTATCCCAGCAGAAGAGTTAGACTTCCTGCATCTGGCTTCTGGTGTTAGTCCTGGGTGAGCTTGGGCATGGATTCTGTCCCCATTCCTCCAATCATGGCACTCTAGATCTATGACTGACAAAGTCCCAAACCCTCAATTCTAGGACCTGCCCCAAGAATCTAGTGGAGAGAGAACCTGTCATACTTCCTAATTAGAAGAGCAGGGTTTGAAATGGGGTGGGGTTTAGGAGGGGAGGATATTTCAGGCTATGGTAGGAGGGAAAGGCATTGTTTCTTGGGGGATATGGGTCCCAGAAAGGGTCCTCTCAAGGTGGGTGCAGGGTTGCTGCATGGGCCTTTGGGATAGGATCCCTAAAAAGTCAAACTGTGGGTGGGGAACCTTAGGAGGGAGGAAATAAGGGAGGTAGAGAGCTGTAGGAAACGTGAGGACTCAATCCTTAGTTAAACAAACATGCAGCCTGGAAGGGTGATGTCAGGATCTCTGAAAAAAGTCAAGTGCTCTATTATAATTGGTGTGTATCAATGAGACCTGCCGTAGATCAAACAGTCTCAGGTCCCTATAGGGTCCCCCAGCACCCAGGAATGAATAGCAGGTGCCAGGAACAAAGGGGAGATCCCTTCACCTACCTGAGCCTTGGGGAATGAAACTGAGGCTCCCCAAGGCTTGTGGAAGTTAAACAACAAAGGATGTGGGGGAGAATTTCAGACAGGGAAGAGTAGAGGGAGAAGGGCAAAATGGATAGGGAAGTGGAGGCCTCTGGGAACCTGAGTCTTCCACACCCTCAGCCCCTCCTTCACTCAGAGGGAGCAGATGTCAGAATGGGCTTGCAAAACTTGGTAGGGGAAGGAGTCTAGGATTGGGACAGGCCTGTTCCAGATTCTTTATACCAGGTGAATGATTGGGTATAAGGAGAAGGGTAAATTAGAAAATGACCATTACTGAGTGGAGGCAGGCTGTGGAATCTACTCCTACTCTCACTGAATATCTCTTCACTGACTCCCATTCTCCTCTACCCAGATTCCCTTTAACTGTTTAAAGTCCCAGATTTCTCACCTGGACTTCTGAATTCCTTGGGGATCAAACCAGAGCATTCATAGGACCATTGGTTTAGAACTACAAGCCTCCTTTGAGGGTATTTAGTCCAAACCCCCACCTTTTGCAGATGAGGAAATTGAGACCCAGAGAGGTTGTGAAACCAAGGTCATTATGGAGAAGTAACCATGGACTGGCGGCTGTCTTTACAAGCAAGAAGCTTGAGACTAACAAGCTGTGTGACAACAGTCAAGTCACCTAACCTGTACAAGCCACAACTTGGTAGGGGGAAGGGGTCCAGAGGAATGAGGTAAGACTATAGCATGGTTATGGCCAAATCACTCAGCCAGATAGTGCCCTGGGCAACTCTCTAAGATTATAAATTATAGGTAAGTTGACCATCTGTATCAGTGGAGAGACTTTTCACACTGGGAGTTCCTTATACCCATGAAGTCATGTCTGGACTGAAAAAAAGCTAAGTTGTTTTTAGTGGAGGAGAAAACCTACTTGGCTTCTTGTTTTCATTCTGGAGTTTTGTTCATTAGAAGCTTTGGCCAGCCACGGGCTTATCTGGTTTACTCTGGGGTACAGAGTAGTCTGACGTGGGATAGGACTTCCAGGCTCTCTTCTCGGCTTTGTCTCTGACTGTTGTGTGACCTTGGATAAGGTACCCAACCTCCCTTCCCTCCCCTCCTTCCACCTTATGTGTAATTTGGAAAAAGCTGTCCACTTCCCCTTATTTCATGCAAGCCTCTTTCCCAGTTTCCCAGGACAAGTGGGGGAAGGATGTGATAGGCTTGGGAGATATATAACAAGGCAGAATGGGAGATGAGCCAGGCACCCTTATGGAGTGTATAGAATCAGTTATAGAGGCCAAATCTGAGACTCACTACGGAATTTCGGCCCTTACAACCTCCCCACCCATAACCCAGTCAGGTGGGTTTCTCTTTATCAACCTTTGTCCCTTATCACTGGTTCCTCTGGCAGTAGCTATGTTTTGGGAAGAGGAAAAGTCACTTAGAGTTTCCCCTTGGCCCTGGTTATTGGGAGACTCCTTTACAGTCTGAGGGACCTGGAAGATCCAGCTGACCAGGAGTAGGCTGGGACAGGGGAGATTTAGGGTGAGGGGCTGGTTTGAGATAAAGTTCTCATCCCACCAAATGAGTAGGAGGGTAGAGGTAACTGGAATTTTACTAATGATTTCTCCTGCCTCCTTTTGTCTCCTCATCATGGCTTTCTGATTTTTGTTTCTTGTTGAATTTTTAGAGTTTGATTCTCTATACCTGTAGAATTTGAGTTTTTCCTTCTTTCCCATCTTCCTCTCACTTCTACCCCACCCTGGTTTCTCCAACCGGAGATCAAAGGAATTGCTGTTAGAATATCTTTTCCTGAAGACTTTCTTTTAAAATAAAATTAAATTTTTTTTCCATGAAATCTATTATTTTCCTTTCTGTTCCCTCCTGCCCCCCAACTGGAAAGAAAGGATAAAAAAAAATGACCCTTATAAAAATTTCAATAGTCAAGGAAAACAAATTTCTGCATTGGTCTCATCCAAAAAATATATCTCTTTCTTCATCTTGTTTCCTGAAGAATTTTGTGAACAGGGGTCTCAACTGTGTCTTTGATAGTTTCAAACTAATTCTACCCAGAGTCAGGGGTGTGGATGACCTCAGAATTAGTCTAAACCAAAAGGTCAGAGGACAAAGACTGCCCATTGCCTGGGATATGAATCAGCTGTTGAAGATCTCTTTCTCTCAAAAAGAGGGAATAGGAATTGGAGTCTAGTAGGAACAAATAGCACTAGTCTTGATATCAGGAAGCACTGAAGTCTGGTCATGCCACTGGGGTATGATACATTTGGGGAACAGGGTCCAATGCTTTAGCAAAGGAAGTGTCCAAGGAGGGACAAAGCCTTGCTTATTTGGCTATGCCATTCCTCAGAAGTTTGGCTCTACCAAGCTCCTGGCTGTTAACCTCTGGCCTCAAAGGGCTTGCCTCTCTAGTTTCTAATTCATGGGTCACGGGAGCATCCAAGAGCAGTCCAGTACAGTAGTCACTCTGCCAACCTCTTCTAAGATCTAGAAGGGACAGTTGTCTGTATTCCTCAAGGAATACAATCACCTAATTCTGCAACTTATGAAAAAGCTTAGGAGACAGAAAGTGGCTTGACCAAATGTCATATGACTGGCCTAAAGCAGAATTGGGATATGGACCCAAGCCTCTTCTCATCTCTTAGTTCTGTGCTCTTTCTACTACATCTGTTCCCTACTACACATTCTCCACTGGCTCTTGAAAGCCCTCAAGCAATTGTTCCTTGCGAAGATCCTGCCTTGCTGAGACCCCCAACTGGAATTCAGAACCCTTGGCTTCTACTCCTGACTATGTAGGCTATTGACTGATGTCTGGACCCCTGGAATTCTCCTTCTAATGGGGAAGTGGATCAGGCATTTCCTTGTCTGTCCTGACTTCTCGGAAATCATCTGCATGAGTTAGAAAACATCTACTTGCAATGGGACAGATTGTGGGGGTGGGGAGGAGGTTAGAGAGGAAAGATGCTAGGATCATTTGGGTTGGTTGGAGGTTAAAAATAATAACACCTAGCATTTATAGAGCACTTTGAGGTTCACAAATCACTTTATTCCCCACAACAACTCTGACAGGTAGGTGCTGTTATCATCCCCATTTTACAGATGAGGACACTGAAGCAGACAGTTTAGAAGACTTGGCCAGAGCCATACAGCTAGTAAGTTTCTGTTTCTTTGGTTGGATTAGAACTTGGGTCTTTCTGATTCAGGGTTGAATGCTCCCAAGAAAAAGGAAAGAAATAGAGTCTAGGCTCCAGGCAGAAATCCCTGAGAACGACCCAATAGTTATAGCTGTTTAGGTTCCCTTTCTCTTCTCTCCAAGAAGTTTTCAGAAAGTAAATTGGGAGCTCTCCTTTCTCCATGGGGAAATGAAGCCCTTCACACACTTCTAGCTTAAGCATCATGTAGAGTGTTAAGACTGGGAAGAAATCATAGAAGTCTAGCCTATTTTACTATAGTATAGTATGTATGGTAGAAGATCATTGAAACTTGGGACATTGAACTTGGGAATCACAGGACCTCAGTTTGTTTCCTGCTCTGCCCTTTACCATCTGTGTGACCTTGGGTAAGTCACTTCATGTTTGGTCCTCAGTTCTTTTATCTGGAAAATGAAAGAGTTGGACTGGATGACCTCTAAAGCTCTTTCCAACTCTATATGTCTATGATCCTATGACTTTACAGAGAAGGAAACTGAGAAAGGAAACTTCTCCCCTCAGAAGGGAGATACCTTGTTCAGCATCACTCAATTAGTTAAATTAGAGCTAAACCTATTCTTCCTCAAATGTTCTTTCCATTATCCTTCCTATCAACTGACCTACCAGGCAACAAACATTTATTAACCACCTACTATCTACTCCACACTGTCTTCATTCATAGGAGACTCACGCTGTTTTACCTAAACGGCTATAATCTAATATAAACAGAAACATAGCAATGACTAGAGTTACTGTAGAAAGGGGGTCCTTGGCCCAGAGCAATGAAATACGTTTGCCGACCTCTGCTGAGTAATCCGAGTGCTGATTATAGCAGAGGGCACTACCAGAGAAGAAGGGCACAGCACCCCCAGAGAATGGTGGGAGGGGATAGGGAAGCTGGCTCTGGGACAGTGACAGTGACTACAAACTACTTCTATCCCTCCTACCTGAGTTCAAGTTGGCATGGTCTGCCAGCCCATGCCCAGCCTCTCTCAGCCACCCCCCCCCCCCGCAATTGTCCTGTCTCCTTCCCATCTCCAGTGCCTTTTGTACAGGCCCTTGGAGGATACCCCCTGCCCCCCATCAAAGAGGGGTGGGTTGGGATGAGAGCTACTTACCAGTGAGGGAGCAGAATGGGGCAGGGCTCCAGGCAGCAGAGAGGTGTTCCAGGAGGTGTGTGAAAGGACTCTGCTCAAATATTCCAGGGAGGCGATTTATAAATAACCTCGCCCCCGGCCAGGAGAGCCAACCTCAACACCTGATTGGCTCTGAGGGAAAGTGGTTACGAACAGAATACCACAGCTCAGCCTGAGGAGATAGGAAAACGAGATAAGCAGAGAAGGTCCCAAGTGAACAACCCTGTTGTTGTTTCACCTGGGGAGAAGGCCTGTTTGATGGGAGCTTGGCACTTCCTAAATCCACCCCAGAGACAATAGGTCACATTCAGCTGGGGGGCCCGCCCCGGAGGCTCCCCCAGGGCGGCAGACCTAGGAGAGGGAGGGTGACAGAGGCAGGCTCCTTGGAGAGCCCCCCTCCTGCCCTGGGGCTGGGGTCACCAGGCCAGAAGGGCCTCTTGGACAATGGGGCCCATTGAGGCCAGAGGGTGTACGTGTGTGTAAGGTGGGGGGGCCTCCGCTGCTCTGCTTTGAAGATGGGGAAGCCGAGAGGAAGAGAGTTTGCTTTGGGTTTCCCGGTATCCAGAAGAAAAGGAAAGAAAAAACCCTAGGAGGCCCCAGGAGAGCCCTGGGGAAGCTTTGGGGCTGAGCTGAAGAGTTTGGAGACCAGGGTTCCAGGTTCGTTTTGCTTCTGACTTTAAGCTAGCCTCAAACTATCTGGTCCTTAATTTTTCCATTGGTAGAATGGATAGAATTACCCTTGTCCCTCTTGATTTTCCCAGAGGAGTTCAAAATGGAAGATGAAAGTATAATGGGAATGGAATTGAGACATCAGGATTTAAAGAAATGCAAATTATTATATATAGAATATTCTTGAGATAAATTGACCTTCTAACATGGAGCCTCTGGACTCTGCTGTTCCTGTAAGGGGGTTAGAATTAATGACCCTCTGAGCCACAGTGTTAGTCAGGGGAATGTGTTTTCCTCACTGTAGCTAGCGTTGCCTATTATTATTTAGCTTAGAGAGTTGTGAGGAAAGCTTAAGATATTATATAGAATCATAGGTTTAGTGCCAGAAGGGACCCCAGAAGCCTTTGCATCTGACACCTCATTTTATAGATGCAAACACTGAGGCCTAGTGAGATTAATTGATTTGCCCAGAGTAACTACCTAGTAAAGGACTGAAGGAGGATTTGAATTCAGACCTTCCTGATTCCCCATTCAGCATGCTAGCCATTACACCACCAAGTTGTGAGTAATTATTAGCATTAAATCCCTGATTTGGAGTGTTAGAAGACTCTAGAGGAAGGCACATATTCTAAGGGACTCAGGTGGGGGGGGAGGAGGAGAAGATACAGGTGATACTGTCTCTACTTCTTAGGTGAGAGACACATAGATTGACACTCAGACCCAAGTCATGTCTACTGATCCCAGGCAGAAGGATAAGGTACCACTCTTGTTCCACCATGTCCTTAGAACTAGACTGGCTGTTGGTAGAAGGGGGAAGGCTCTTGATGGATGTCATGGAACACCAGAGGACCCTCTCGACTTCACCCCACTGCCTGATAACTGGGTAGGGGTCTAGGGTGAAATTTTAAGGGAGAAGTAGATGGAAAACAGATATCTGGAAAGATCTCAACATAGAATTTGCTTCCTACAAAGTTATGGTAGGAGTCTAAATGCAGGTAATGAGGGTGATAGGGGGAAGAAATGAAGAGGGAGAGGAAATTCACTAGAAATAGATGCAGACTAAAGAAAGACACCTCAGGCTTAACCGGGCTTAATTTTTTTCTTTTTCTTGACAGGAACATAAGGAAGATGCCAAAAGATGTAGAATAATATCTGTATTCAGCTAGGCACTTGACAGACTCTCTCTGATCCAACTTTTCTCTAGCACATCCTACACCTAGCTGTCCAAGTAAAATTCCTAAAGCTGAAGCCCTGGCATCAAACTACCGATGCAATAAACTCCAGTGGCTCCCTAATGTATCTAGCGTCAAGTAAAAATCTTTTATTTGGCCTTTAAAACACTTCCCTATATGTCTCCAGCCTACCTTTTCCAGGTTCATAATACATTACTCCCTTTCATGAGCTCACCTTTCCAGCCAAACAGATCACCTTGCTGTCTCTGGGATATAATTAATTCTCCATCTCCATGCCTAGAAGGCTCTTTCTTCTTCCTCCTACCTTCTACAACACCTTCAAAACCCAATTTAAGTGCCATCTTTTTCAAGAGGACTATCTAATGTCCCAGCTGTTAGTGGCTCATCTCCTGAAATCACTTTGTCTTTTACTTATCTGTGAACATGTCTCCTCCTGGTAGAATGTAAACTTCATGGAGGCAAAGATGGTCTCCCTTGTATCTTTGTTCCCAGAGACAAGCTGAGTGCCTGGACCATATTAAATGCTTAATAAATTTTGCTTATTGATTTATACTTTCTTTGTAAATAAAATGGAGAATAGATAGATATTAAATGGATTGAATGACCTTCAAAGTAGGAATCTGGACTGAGGTACTTAGTGGGAGTCTGAAGGGCTCTGTCCTTGGTCATATTCAATTGAATTGGTTTCAATACACATTTATTAAGCATTGTGTCTTAGACCCTAGGGCAGCTAGGTGGTGCAGTGGATAAATCTCCAAGCCTGGAGGCAGAAAGACTCTTCTTCATGAGTTCAAATGTGGCTCTCACTTACTAGCTGTGTGATCCTGGGCAAGTCACTTTACCCTGTTTGCCTCATTTTCCTCATCATAAAATGATCTGGAGAAGGAAATGGGAAACTACTACAGTATTTTTGCCAAGAAAACCGTAAAAGGGGTCATGAAGAGTCAGACATGACTGAAAATGACTAACAATGAATTAGATACTGAGGATACAAAGATGAACAAAAAAGAACACATTTACTGCTCTCAAGGAACTTACAATGTGTAGGTGGGAGAAGAAACGTATACAAATAATTATGAATTAGAATTTAATTAGGCACATGGGAGAGGTCAGAATTACACAGGGAAGTTCGGAGGGGAAGATCTTGCTTTGTTTTTATTTTTTTGGAGAGAAGATGATTTGTTTAGAATATGTTGAGTTTGGCAGGACATTTAGATGGAATATCCAATTCTGTCCAGCAAGGAGATAAACATGTGGGACTGGAGTGTGAGTGGAGTTTAAAATAACAACTTGGGTGTTATATGTATAGAGGGGTGGCGAGGTGGCACAGTGGATGGAGTGCCAGGTCAGAAGTCAGAAAGTTATCTTCATCAGTTCAAATTTGGCCTCAGGCACATTCTAGCTGTATGACCCTGGGCAAGTCACTTAACCCTATTGACCTTAGTTTCCTCATGTGTAAAATGAGCTAGAAGAGGAAATGGTAAACCACTCCAGTATCTCTGCCAAGAAAACCTCAAATGGGGTCATGGAGAGATGGATACAGCTGAAACAATTGCATGACAACTGTATAATTGATGATTAAAGCCATGAAACATGAATTAGATCAACAAGGGACAGATTTTAGAAAGAAAAGAAAGGATGGTCGAGGATAGAAGTTATTTACATTTAGGGAGGAAGGAGGAAGAGAATGAGGAAAAATAAAAGGAGGAGAGTGCTGTGTCATGGAAACTATGAATGAAACTCCCTGGTCATGTTGAACTCCACACCCCAATCCTCGTATTAGGATCATAGAGTTATAGATCTAGAACCAGAAGGGAACACGGAATCTATCTGGTTCAGCCCCCTTGTATTGCAGAGGAGGAGGTTGTTAAGTGACTTGCTCGAAGTCACACAGGGAGTAAGCAGCAGCACTCCAATGCTAGTACTTTTTGTTCTACTACTTGGCACTTTTCTTATAGCTTATTATTTTTAATTTTTAATCATAGTCATTTAAAAAAATTCTGTGTGTATCTTACCCTTACTGAATCGTAAGCTCTTTGAGGGTGGTACTGTTCAGTTGTTTCACTCATGTCGGACTTTTTGTGACCCATTTGGAGTTTTCTTGGCAGAGATACTGGAGTGGTTTGCTATTTCTATCTCCAGATCATTTTACAGATGAGGAAACTGAGGCAAACAGGGTTAAGTGACTTGCCTAAGGTCACACAGCTAATAATTGTCTGAGACTGGATTTGAACTCACGAAGATGAGTTTATCCAGGTCTGGGACTTTATTCACTGTGACACCTAGCTGACCATCTTTGAGGGTAGACGTTTTCTTATGTTTCTTTGTATCCCCTTCAGATTAGCAAGTCTCCTCATGCATGGTAGGTGCTCAGTAGAGATAGGATGAAAGTTCTGTTTATCCTCTTTTTTTCACTATTAATCCAGGCAAAACGAAAATGCTCAGAGAGTTCTGAACTTGGAAGACTAAAGACTGAGGGTCTAATCCTGACCCTGATATTTCTTTACCAGGTGACCATGGGCAAGTCATTTAACTTGTCAGTTTCAGTTTCATCATCTGCAAAATGGAGATAATGATGTCAGTAGTTCTGATCTTTATAGGCGGTTATGGAGGTCAGATGAGATAATGTATATAAAGCTCTTTGCAAGTATTAAAATGAGAGGTAGTATTGTGTAGTGGCTTGAGAGGTGGCCTAGGAGTCAGGGATCACATTTTGTATCAGACACACATTGACTATGTGACCTTGGGTCAGTCATTTAAATTCTCAGGAGCCCAGGTAAGTGTCTACAGGTGTAAGTTACAGGGAAGCAGCTGTTCTGCTTCAAAAGAAGGAGTTCCCTCACCAGGCTTTCCTTCAACTGGTGAAATCACAGGTCTGGTCTAAAAATAAAGGGTTGTTTAATTGCCAGCTCTTATTGTCATTATTTGTTAGCTGCCCAGAGATAGAGAGACAGAGAGCCAGCCAGCCAGAAACAGAGAGAAAGTAATACACACACACACACACACACACACACACACACAGATACACACGCAAACACACACACACAGACACAGACACACACACACACACACAGAAAGAGACACACACACATACACACGCAAACACACACACACAGACACACACACAGACACAGACACACACACACAGATACACACGCAAACACACACACACAGACACAGACACACACACACACAGATACACACGCAAACACACACACACAGACACACACACACACACACACACACACACACACAAAGAGACAGTGTTCTCCTTCCCTACCTCATGCCCTGATAAGGTCCTATTTGGTTAGTTTCCCTGCTCCCAAGGTCAGAAAAGGGCCTGAAAGACTAGTGAGCGCTCTGAGCCATAAATCCCAGACACTTCTATCTAACCCTCTAGAATGACTCCAGGTGCTTTTCTCTGTCTAGGCTCTTCCTAGACTTTCTCTGGGCTTCTTTTACATTGTTTTTTTTCTTGTTTTTCATTACTCTCTGTCACCTATCCAGCCACACTCCCTCCACTCCATTCCAGAGGGGGTGGAGGAATTACATACTTGTCCTCTGACCTCCAGCCAGGTGGGGACAGACTTTATAACAGTGGTTTCAGATTCTCCACAGGGATCAGTAAGATCACAGATTTAGAGGTGAAAGGAACTTTAGGTGTCATCTAGTCCGATGTTCAAATAGAAAGGGAGTGGAGACACTGAACTGTAGATAAGTATCCCTGGTAACTGCCCATTGACTTAGAACACCACACATGAATAGTATCTATTTTATTGTATTTTTATTTATCTTGTTCAATATTTCCCAATTATATTCATGTTGAGGACCTTATGTAGTTTACTGACCCAGTGTTCAACCACTCTGATCTAATCCAAGCCTCTCATTTATAGATGAAGAAACTAACAGGTAGATTATTTGACTTCCCTAAAGTCACACAGCTAGGAAATGGAACATCTGGGACAAGAACCCAGGGCCTTGGACCCCAAATCTAGCCTTTTCCCCATGCCTACTTGCCTCCTAAAATGAAGAACCTACTTATGATGACTTGGATTTGAACTGAGATCCTTGTTGTCACAATGCAGAGTGACTGTCTATAAAGGAAAAAGCCTTTGCTTATCACAGTGAGCATCAAAGCCAAAGTGTTAGTTCGTATCAGTCTGGAAAAGTAACCTTATTCCTCACAGCATCTTTAAAGAGGATGGCATGGGAGTAACAGAGTTGGCCGTAGAGTCAGCGAAGGACCTTAGAAGTCACAGGATCACAAATTTACAGCTTGAAGTCTGGAAGGGACCTTGAAGATTGTTTAGTCTAAACTCTTCATTTTACAGATGAGGGAAACTGAGTCAGGGAGGTGAAGTAAGTGACTTACTTCAGATCATACAGGTCTTAAATAAATCACAGAGCTGGGATTTGAATGTAGGTCCTCAAGCTCCAAAGTCAACACTCTTTCCATTGCACCAAACAAATCTGCACAGAATAAGACCACCATCAAAGACTTGGAAATGACTGTATAGAGAAGATAGAGGGAGACTTAGGAATTCTACATGCTTAGAGTTCCAGCTTGGTCTAACAGAAAAGTAGTGACTGGATCTGGAGTCAGAGAACTGAGGTTCAAATCCCAGCCCTGCTTCTTTCTCATTAGCATGTGTAACCATAGGTAGGTTAAGTACCTTCTTTAAGCCTCTGTTTCTTTGTCTAAAACCAGGAAAATAATCCCTGCATTCTCTATCTCGCAGAGTTGTTTCTGGATCAGATGAGATAATGTGTCTCAAGTGCTTTTTTGAAGGTTCTGTAAATGTCAGTGGTTGTTACCTGGCCTGAGTTTCTTCATATGTAAGATGATCTACTTGGTCGATCTCTAAAGCCCTTAACATCTAATGCTCCCCTGAAACCCTCTCGCCAATGCTGACCATGAGTTTCGGGATTCTGCAGATTACAGAGATGAAGTCATGTCATTTCTAGGTAACCTGCTGACACATTTCTGCTCAGAGACCTGAGTACCAATAGAGAAATCAAAGCAGAGAGTTGAGAAAACTAAGGGATATATCTCTAAGAAGATGATTAACCTTGCCACTTGCCTGGCTCCCCTGGGGCCTTCTGGCTTGACCATTACCTGTTTGCTTCCTGCATGTGCCTTTGTCTGGGGCCCCTGCCAAGGGTGTGGGCATGAGCTGATATCATGTCTCAGGCTTAGCAGCCTAGTGACTTGGGCAAACACCTCTAGGCTGAAGACAATGTAGCCTCTGCCACTCTGCCCTGTGGCAATAGAACACAATCTGGCCCTGGGGTGTGGGTTTCAGGAGGACATAGGAGTCTGGCTGAATGACCTGGTTGAGGAGCCAACCAAGGTAGCTAACTCAGGAAAAGTCCCTATCCCTATGAGACCCAGGCACTTGGGGCCTCAAATGTGAGTTTTCTGCTCCAATCTGGGGAGAGGAAGATCAAAGTGGGTAAGACAGTGCCAACTGTGGGGTTGGCTCCTTCAGCCTTCACTATGCCTCAAGGAACAAGGAAGCTATGCCCTATTAGGCATAGGATATTAGGGGGCATAGGATAGAATCTGTTAAGGGTGAAACTTTTTTCCTGTCCTTCTACACCTGGCACTGTGATGCTCTGCAGTGGGGACACTAAAAAGACAGCTGACCAAAAGGAGATGTCACAGTATATTTCACATCAGGGCACAATACTAAAACAAATTAGGGCTTGCCACCACAGTCTTAAGGATCTCTAGTGCATATAGTCAGTCCATAGACAGCAAGAACTTATTAAGCTCTTACTATGTGCCAGACACTACTAAGTACCAAAGATAAAAAGAAAGGCAAAAACATAGTTCTTATCATCAAGGAATCTGCATTCTAATAGGTGAGACAACAGCAAACAATTATGTACATACATACACATACACAAAACATATATATATACATACAGTGAAATAGAAGTAAATTATAATTTAAACAGAGAAAATATGGCTCCTCAGAAGCAGACTTGGTTTTGCTCAGTTATTAATCAACAACAGAATGCGGTATCATTTATTTAAGCAGGTGCTGTGCTCAGTGCTGGGAATACAAAGAAAATAGGGGAAGACAATGCATGAAATGAAGTAGAAAAGGTTCTTGAGGGTGTCATGATTTAGACCTGCAGTCAGGGAGGGAAATGGTCTGAGGAGATGAGAGTTTGATTTCATCTTCCGGCATCCCAGGTGGGGAATGATTGCAACAAATACCACTATAATCATACTAAGGTTAAAAACACACTTCCTTCCAACAATTTTATAAGCAAGATAAAGCTAGTTATTATTCCCCATTTTACTGATGAGGAAACCAAGACTTAGAGCAACTAAGTGACTTTCCTGTGATCACACATCTTGAAGTATCCAAGACTCATCAGGTCCCCCTCTCCCTAGTTTTCCTGATACATACTCCACCTTTCCAAATTCAACCCATCCTTTAGGGTCAAAGCAAATCTCTTTCTCTCTGGAACTTTCTCCGATCATTTTTGCCTTCATTGAAATTCCCCTACCCACGCACACTTTCCTGATGTCCTAAAGAATTGAGAGTCTGAATCACATGGTTTAATCCCTAAAGATCGTCTTGTATTACCCCTAAATTCTCAAGAGCTGGAAAGGACCTCAAAGGTCATTTAGTCTAACTTCATCTCTTTACAGATGAGAAAACTAATGCCTAGAGACATTATGGTCAAGGTAGAAATCGAACCCAGGTGTTGGACCTCAGAGCTATGCTTTCCAATCTGCTGTGGCTGTTTCACTATTCTGGGTATGTATGAGGCAGAGGGGGTTCATGCATATTTTTAGTCTCTAGGAAAGTATCCTGATCAGAACAATATTGACATTTCCCTTAGTTCTATAATAACTGGTTTCTGCCTGTAGGCAAGAGGGCAAGTTATCCATCATTCCCTAGTTTTAATATCACTTGGCTTAGATTTTCCTATAGCATGCTATTTCACTATTCCCTTTGCATTCAATACATTTTACCTTGTGTTTTACCTAATTGTGCATGTCTCATCTCCTCCCTATTAGACTGTAAGCACCTTTAGGGCAGGAACTCTGCCATTTTCATATTTGTATGCCCAATGCCTTGTGAATAGTAGGTATTTGCGAAAAGTTTATTGTTGAAATTGTTTTTCCCTGGGCCAAACATTGCTTCTTAGAGATAGGGATATGCCATGGATCATGCAGTTTCTTGTCTTTGCCCAGTTCTGGGAGCACGTGGTAGGAAGGGGGTCCAGGAATGTGGGGCATGGAGCCTAGGAAGACACGAGTTATGTGGGCACATGAAATCTCTAGAAAGAGGAAATACTATTCTGCTCAGAACCAGAATTTGGTGGAATGGGTGTGGGTGCCACGTAGCAATGTACTTTGCCTAGAAAATGTCAAGAATGGGAACATAGGTGGGGGATGGGAGTTAGTTGCAGATTATTAATATGACTATTTTCCTCCTTGCTCAAATTCTGATTTTGGCGTTTTGAATATTGTGGAAAATAAACTGGGGTACAGGGAGGACTTTTTACTATGGCAAAAAAAGGGGATATCTGAGTCTTCCATTTCCAAGGTGGAAGGAGATGGAATGGCCTATAATAGTCCTGAAGGACTCTGAAGCTCCATTCTCGGTTCCCTGGCTATATTCTGGTACAGCTTCTATGACCCACAATATACCTTCATGGCCTAGATGAGTACTTCTTAAACCTTGTAGGGTGTTATGAAAATTTGGCAACGATCAAAGATTTCTGAATAAGCAATGACCAAAAATTAATTTAAAATCAAATTCATAATGAATCTTAGGTTTCTGGCAGTACTTGCTGGTGATGCATCCAGTAACTTCCTTGAAGTCTTGGTTCAGAGCACAAAGCATGTGCACCTTGCACTGCGCATGCCCTCAGATCATACTTTAATGTTAAAGAAAAGGGATCCCCAAGTGAAAAAAGTTTAAGAAGCCCTGGTCTAGAGTGTATAAGAGGTATAACTCTAATTCTGTTCCAGCTATTGACTCATTGTGTGACTTTAAGTTAGACATATTTCTTCTTCGGGCCTTCGGGAAACAGGCAAGATTCTGTCTGCCTATCTCTTTACCCCTTATTTTATCTTTCTCAATAGCATCCAACACTTGGCAAGTTTTCTCTTCTCCCTATCTCTTCACTCTGCAGTTCTAAATCCTATCCATCTTTCAGGCACCAGGCCAAGTCCCATCTTTGCTCCAAAACTTTCCCTGGCCATTGTATCATTTATCTATTAATTTTTAATAAACAGAATAGTTTTTATTACTGTGTTCTTGCCAGTGAACACAACAGAAATCAATGAAAATTCAGAAGGGTAGATGTGAGGGTCTCACAAAAATAGAAATGTTGATTAATTTGGCACATTGTCATACAGTTAAATTTTTGTGCTGGCTTCAATTTTTTCTGTCCTTTGAATAGTCATAACTCACATCACATTTCACTAAAAATCTCCATATGAAAACTAGATTAGAAGAGCTTTTGAAATAGTTTAAATAATATCTTACTACAGGAATAAACTGACTTTTGGGGGTCTAAAAGGATTTGTATTTAAAGATACTTCAGTCAGCAGGGGGTCTTTAGGCATTAGGCAGCTGAAGCAGGATCTTTGGCATCTTGAGAACCTTTCATACAGGTTGAAACCAGCCTCAGGTTGGAATTGCCTAATTGCCTTCTTCAGGCTATAGAATTGCCAGACATAGTGCACAAAGTGAGGGTTGGTGTGGGTAGGTGGTCAGGACGTATACTTGTTCCCTTGATTGCTTGGTATATCAGCTTGAGGTAAATGGATATGTGTGTGTGTGTGTGTGTGTGTGTGTGTGTGTGTGTGTGGTGTGTACACATGGGTGTGTTTGCATGTGTGTTTACATGTGTGGACCCTGCATCCCCTCTCTACCCACCCTGCCCCCTATATATGTAATATAATTGCATGTATTTGTATATGTATTGCATACACACACACACATATATAATGCTATTTTAGTTCCTCCTAAACCTTCTTACTTCCCTTTCCTCGACTTCTAAAAGATTTGAGAGTCTGAATCACCCAGTTTAGTACTTAAAGATTGTCATGTACTGCCCCTTGTTTGTCCCCATTCTGCTAAGACTATTTGTTCCCCAGAGACCATGTTGCATGTGTCTGTGGCCATAGTGCCTAGCATAGCACTTCCCAAGCAATAGACTCCTAAAAAAAATGTGTATTTGATTCTTCATTTGTCCCCTTACTCATTTTTCTGACTTCTTGTTGCCTCCGGAGGGTTGAGGACCCTCCAGTCACATACTGGCCATTTTTCAGGGCTAGGAGATCCAGTTGGTGTAAAGGAAAGAGTATTCACTTTGGAGGCTGGACTCAAATCCTGGCTCTGAGGCTTCTGGTGTGACCCTAAGCAAGTCACTTAAGCTCTATGGGCCTCACTTTCCTTACTTGTAAAAGAAGGGGGTTGGATTAGATGACTTTTTAAGGGAATTTCTAGCTCTTGACAATCTACGATCCTTCTTATACTTGACTTGCTAAGTGTGGGGCAGTAGAGCTGTTTGCAAACGTGCTGAACTGAATCTCTATTACTGAGTGCTGCTCCTCCTCCACTCAGTGTTGGCACTCTGCCCAGAGACCAGAAAAATGCTTTGTAAAGCCTCTTTTCCCAAGCATATTCAGCAGGGAGAAAACTCACTAGCATTATCTAAACCTAATCCTCCCCCACCCCCCGATCATGGCCTCTTCTGGATGATAGCAATTCTCCTACTTGATGTGGACTCCAAGTCAGTCTACTCAGCAGTGGAACAACCAATATATCTCTGGAAGGATCAGAAGAGGATAGGGTGGGGGTGGGAAAGAGTTTTTACCCCCTTGTAAAATAAGTAGGGAGACCTAGGACATCTAGGGGGATGGTAATGCTTCAGTCCCCCTCCTCTTTTATGAATCCATCTATCAGCCCCCAGTCACTGGGATGGATTCTGCCATGTACCTACCCCTGCATTTGGTGCATGGATTGTCTCTACCATTTGGGATGAGTGTGCTCCCTCGATAGAGGTTATGGATCTCCACTAGAGGAACTGAACTATCCACCTCAGGATCAGAATCGTAACTGTGAGCTTGTGACTTCCTGGGCAGAGACAGAATCCTCTTCATGGTTTGTCCTGAGGCAGATGCTGGGCTCAAAGCAGGAGAGGAAGCAGAGATGCTTTTCTCCTAGGGGCCATGCCTCTGAGTCACAGGATTTCATTGACTCCCTTGGATGATTCCAGCTCCAGTCTCAATCCCATTTCTTGAATAAGTGGCACAGGGTGTGAAGTACTGGAGTTAGAGGGACTTGAGTTTGAATCTTACCTTAGACTTTCACAGGTTGTATGGCCCTGGGCAAATAATTTCTCCTTTAAGAGCCTCCGTTTCCTCACCTGTAAAAAAATGGGGCTAGTAATAGCACCTCTACCTCACGGATTATGTTTATGGTAAGGATCAAATATGACAATTTGTGGAAAATGTTTTGTACATCTTAAGATGCTTTATATAAAGGCCAGCTTTTACTATTGATATGATGGTGACCGTACAAGGTGCAGTGTCAATACAGGTACAAAGGAGGGGCTCCGTTTTGTCTCTTATTTTTCCCACCCAATCCAAACTTACCTTTTCCATATCCTCTGTCTTGTCTCTGTCCCAGCCCCAGATCCAACCCCAGTTTCAACCTGCTGTTTCTGTATCCTCTGCAAGGCCCTTAAAACCTCAAGGTCACTGTCAATCCCAGCCCTAAACACCGTGGCCCTCCTTGGACCCTGCTAGAGACCACAGAAAAAGGGTGAGGGATGAACTAAGGGCAATAGGTGCTGGTTGTACTAGAGTCTGCTAATCTCTTCTCTGACTCAATTCCCTGCTTTTCAACCCATCTGGTTCTTTATTTCCTACTCTGTGGATCAGAAGACTTTTAAAGGGGCAAGAGAAAAGTCTGTAGGGTTCTTCAGTGGGATCATAGGACTTAGAACTAGAATGGGAGATCTTCTAGTAAGAGGCAGAGCAGGGACTTGATTCCAAACCCAGGGTTGGTTGATTTGATGTTTTTTTTTTTTTTCCCATGCTGCCCTGTTGCTTCTCACGGCAGAAAATGTTGAGGAAAAGGGTGTTGGTAGGACAGCCTCATGTGAAGTTTGCAGAATTGGACAGCTGAGGCATCCAGCTCAATGGACACCTTAGTCAGAGTCATTTCTCAAGACTCCTGGGATTGGTGAGTGGAATTCCCCATTGGGGCAAAGGGGGAAGGGGAGCAAGTATTTATTAAGCCTCTTCTAGGTGCCAGGCATTGTGCTAAAGACTTTATAGATATTAGGTCAATAGATTCTCACAACAACCCTGAGAGGCAGGTGCTATTAGGATCCTCATTTTACAATTGAAGAAACTGAGGCAGACAGAAGTTAAGAGACTTTCCTAGGGTCTATTAAGTAGCTAAGGCTGAATTTGAACTCAGATTGTCCTGACTGTAGGTCCAGCACTACATCCACAAAGCTGATTGTATTGTATTGATGTAAATAGAGCAGTCCTGGGGTTGAAGGCCCCAGAAAACAATTTTTAGAAAGCTTAATGACCTGGGGAAATTATTGGTAGGAGCCTGTAGGTAGGGTTGACTTTCACCCAATACAAAAGGGGGTCACCAGGGCTAGGGAGCAGTATTCAGGAGCAACCTGGAGTCTTAAGGGACAATTCAATGAGGATTGTTCCTGTCAGATCTTTGAGGGCCGGCTCCAGCTGGGCTGGGCACAGAAGGCACTTTGTTCCCCGGCGAGCTGCTTGAATTTTTTATTAATCTCATCCTTTTGGTGCATTGGGTAAGATTCCTGCTGCCAACACCTCCAGAGGAAAGGCAGGATGCCAGGGCCTGCAGTGCTAGGCTGTGTAATGATTGAACCCCTTAACAATTCTGGAATTACAGGGCTGGGACTTGAAGGAAGCTGAAGCATCATCTAAGCCAGTACATTCATTTGACAGATGAGAAAAACTGGGTACAGTGCCCAACTAATGTCATATAGTGGTAGAGATAGGATTTGAACCCAGGGCCTCTGACCAAATCTGAGGCTTATTTTAAAAAAAATCTATTTTTTAAAAAAACAAAAATTTACCTTCTTTCCTCCAGACTTCCTCTCTTCCCCCAATTATAAAAGAAAGAAAAAAAAAACTCCCCTGCCTCCGAATAACAGGTGTACATGATCAAGCAAATCAAATTCTTGCATTGGCTATATAAAAATAATCTCAATTTGTACCCTGAATCCCTCACTTGTGTATCAAGATGTGAGTAATAACATGGATCTTCTGGACCTGTGCTCAGTCATTGCACTGATGACAGTTCTCAAAATTTTTTAAGTTTTTTGTATTTACAATGTTGCTATTAAAGATATTATTCTCTTGGCTCTGTTCATTTCACTTTGCAATAGTTCATGTAAGTCTTCCCAGATGTTTCTGAAAACATCCTGACTGTCATTTCCTAAGCACAATAGTATCCTATCACTATTATATACCACAACTTGCCCCCAATTGATGGGACCCCCCTTGATGTCCAATTCTTTGCCATTACATAAAGAACTGCAATAAATATTTTTGTACATGTTGGCCCTTTTCCTTTTTCTTTGATCTCTTTGGTATACGGATCTAGAATATTGCAGGGTCAAAGGATATGTTCAGTTTTATACCCCTTTTGGTATAGTTCCAAATTGCTCTCCAGAACGGTTGGACTCATTCTCAACTCCACAAACAATGCATTAGTGTCCCAATTTTTCCATATCCCCTCCAGCATTTGTCATTTTCCTTTTTTGTCATCTTAGACAATTTGATAGGTATGAGTCAGTACTTCAGAGCTGTTTTAATTTGCATTTCTCTATTTAGCAATGATTTAGAGCATTTTATCATGTGACTGCTGATAGCTTTGATTTCTTTTTCTGAAAATTGCCTGTTCATATCCTTTGACCATTTATTAATCAAGGAATGGCTCTTATTTTTTTCATAAATTTGTTCTCTAATTTATATAATTAATTTGTACATGTATTTCAGAAATGAGGTCTTTATTACAGAGGCTTAATCCCTCTCTTCTCCCTCTGTTTTCCTTCTAATTTTGACTGTTAGTTATGTTAGTTCAATCTTTTTTATTTCATATAATCAAAATTATCTATTTTACTTCCCATGGTACTTTCTATCTCTTATTTGGTCATAAACTCTTCTTTTATTCATAGATCTCACAGGTACATTTCTTCATGCTCCCCTAATTTGCTTTTGATGTCACTCTTTATGTCAAAATCATGAACCCATTTTGGCCTTATCTTGGTATATGGTTTGAGATGCTGGTCTACGTCTAGTTTCTTCCAAACTGCTTTCTAGTTTTTCCAAATAATTTTCATCAGATGGTGAGTTCTTATGCCAAAAGCTTAGATTTGGGGGTTTATCAAATACTAGATTATTATGGCTACTGTGTTTTACTATCTACATGTATCTAATCTAGTCTGGTGATCTACTGCTCTGTTTCTGAGTTGTTACCAGATTGTTTTAATGATTAATGCTTTATAATATACTTTGAAGTCTGGAACTGCTAGGCTTTATTTTTTCATTTTTAAAAATTGATTTCCTTAATATTCTTGACCCTTTGTTCTTCCAGATGGATCTTGTTATTATTTTTTCTAGCTTTATAAAATAATTCTTTGGTAGTTTGATTAGTATGCCACTGAATAAGTAAATTAATTTAGGTAGAATTGTCCTTTTTATTATATTGTCTCAGCCTACCCATGAGCAATTAATATTTCTCCAATTATTTAGATCTGTCTTTATTTCTATGAAAAGTGTTTTGTAATTGTGTTCATATAGTTCCTAGGTTTTTCTTGGGCAGGTAAACTCTCAAGTATTTTATATTGTCTGTGATTATTTTAAATTGAATTTTCCTATCACTTCCTGTTGGGTTTATTGGTCTTACATAGAAATGCTGATGATTTATATGGGTTTATTTCATGTCCTGCAACTTTCAATTTTATTAATCTCTCCTTTGATTTTCAGGATTTCCATTTTGATATTTAATTGGAGATTTTTAATTTGTTCTTTTTCTGGGTTTTTTTAAAATTTCATGCTCAATTCATTGAACTACTCTTTCCTCTATTTATGGAAGAATAAGCTGGAAGAATGTCTCACTGATATTTTGTTGACTGTCAATCTGGATTAATATTTGAGACATTATTTTGAATTGTTTGGAGGGGAATATTGGGAGAAATTAGCTGGTTGCTTCCTCTATTTTGCCATATTCCATGTTTTCTTTAATCCTACTACTTTTTGCTTCTCTTCGAGACTGTTTTTCACTTCTGTGTATTTGCATTCCCAATCTACTGTTCTCTCTTTTGTTTCTTTGGTGAGGTTTGTTATTGAAGATTACTTTTTTGACTTTATTATTTTTGCTTTGTAGGCCATCAATTCTGCTTTCAGAATTTTTATTTCTTTTTAAAATGAGTCAGAAATATATTGCTATGGTTCCATTGTCTCCTGGGAATCCACAGGTTCCTTCTCTTCATCAGATGTTGATTATTTTCTTTTGTCTTTCAACATTTATTCATAGATGTCTGGACTCTTTTACTTAATCTGGAGGTCATATACCCTTCTGTTATTAATATCTTCCCTGCTGTTTTATCTGCTTAGGCTCAAGGTCTCTAACTGAATTTTCTTCCTTTTAAGAGCTTTGGAAATTTCAGTTTTCCATCCCAATTAATGAGTATTCCCTCAGTTTTTAGTTCTGCCTTTTTTTCATGGCACTGTGTGAACCTCTGCCATACAAGGTAGGACTTGACTACATACTATTATATATGACACCATGTGGGAACTCCCTCCACCAACGAAGATGACAATCCTTCTGTGACTAGGTAGTTAATTATTAGATAGTTAATTGAAGTTCAGAGAGGTTAAGCTATTTACCCATGACCGAAATTAATTGTCACAGGGAACAGATTCTAACCACTAAGCATCCCTGTGTTTAATACTCTCATAAATAGCGTCCTCTAATAGTTTCCTATGTTAGCCTGGCCTCCTTAACTAGATTGCCTTCTCTCACCGCCTCTGTAGGCCCCCTTCTCCTATTGGTATGTTCTTTCTGGAGTCTCTGTCTTGAGGAAGGGGCCCAGATTAGCAATTTTCTTCATTCACCACCACCTGCATTTTCACTTCCCTTTGGTGAATTGTCTTTCCCCATTAAAATTTAAGCTCCTTGAGGAGAGGGAGTGTCTTCCATTTTGTTTATATTTGTATTTCCAGTCCTTAACACCGTGCCAGGCACATAGTAAGTGTTTAATAAATGTTTATTGACTTGACTTGATTGTGAGCTGTTTGACAACCAGAACTGGGGTTTAGACTTGTATCTCCCAGAGCACCTAGCACATGTAGCTGCTCTGTGAGTGTTTGCCTCTGTGTTTTTAACTGATAGAGAAAGCGTATATAAGGATTGTCATTGTATTTGAGTCTTCTCACAGGCAGCTGAAGTACCATAATTTGTAGACTAATTGCATATTTCTGTATCACATGCCTTTTATCTAGCTTCTATGGCTTTGGTGACAATATGTCCACTGTATGACTTATCCTGCTAGGTGTTATCCAGCTGGGTGTTTTGGGATAACATTCCCCACCCCTAATACAACTAAAGTTGCTTCTAAATACGTAAATACATTTCCTTCTTACATAATCAGCTCAGAGTACAGAAAGTAGGACAGAGGTTTGGAATTTCCTATAATTCTAGAGATGAGAAGTCAGTGGGATATAGAAGAAAGAATGCTGGGTTTAAACTTAGAACTTGACTTCTGGATTTGAATTTTCTCTCCCATATTTTTTCTTAATTGAACTTGTAATTTCATTAGCATAGGAAACTATTAGTGAGGAAACTTCTTGTACCACTGCAGGGCCCAGAGTGGGATTCAAGTATTTTAATTCCCCTATTCTTTTAGTTCCAACACACTTCTCTAAGAAGAAGGGCTTGCCTTTGAAAATACGTGGGCATGCCTTGGTTCACTCCATGCATTTTCTCTAGAGAAGAGCAATTGGGGGCCAGGGTGGGGAGAGGGAGATTCTCAGGAAAAGCAGACTGGGGTTGAACTTGAATTTATTGACCTCGGATGATAATGGCTAATTTTAGCCACCCTAGAAACCTGGGTGGAGTTCAGGATAACACAGCTAATTGGGGAATCTTGCAGCCCCACCAGTAACACAGACACAATGCTCTGGGTCTGGCACAAGTGTTCTCAGTGTATCTGGCAACATGGTCAGCCACAGATGGACTCAAGGGCCTCATGTCCTATGAGCTTCAAAAGAAACATGGCATGAGAGGGGTTAGAAAGGATTCATTAGACTAGTTAGGTTTGGCTCCACAGGGCAGAATTGGCATAAACAAGGGGAATATTGTAGAGAGAGAAATTTCAATTTAGCATAAAGAATGACTTCCTAGCAATCAATGCTGTCTAAAAATAGAGTTTTGGAACAGCTAGATGTTACAGTGGATAGAGTGGCATGCCTGGAGTCAAAAAGACTCATTTTCCTGATTTCAAATCCAGTCTCAGATACTTAAGAGTTCTATGACCCTGGGCAAGTCACTTAACTATGTTTGCCTCAGTTTCCTTATCTGTAAAATGAACTGGAGAAGGAAATGGCCAATTACTCCAGTATCTTTGCCAAGAAAACCCCAAATAGAGTCATGAGGAGTCAATGCAACTGAAATGATTGAACAATAAGAACAATGAAAGAAGAATGGTTTGCCTTGGGAGAGAGTAGGACTTCTTTTTACTGGAAGCCTTCCAATAAAGGTTGGATGGGAAGTTGCTGAGCATGGCTAGAGGAGCCTCTTCTTCAGGCATGGGTTAGACTAGATGATTTCTAATGTCCCTTCCAGCTTTGGGACACAAGGACTTCCCAGTGGAAAGGGGTATTTAACCAATGACCAAAGTAAATGTAGGTTAGCAAATTGCCAAGCACATTGTAAGCACTTAATAAATACTTGTTGGTTAAAAGAGAAATTGTGGGATTTGTTTCTTGGGTGAGTTCTTTAAGTATCAAATAGAGATCTACCTGATACAATCAGTATGGACCTCCTGGAGGCAAGGAGATGAAACAGTCTATAGATTTAAGGCTAGAAAGATCCTTAGTTCAATTTCTTTGTTTTACAGAGGAAGAAGCTGAGGCAGAAAGATGAAGGGGCTTCCCTAAGCTCACATGGCTAGTAAAGGGTCAGAGAAAGGAATTGAACATGACCCCTCTGACTCCAAATCTCAATGATTTGATGTGAAAGTTGTCAAATTCCCACCACTCAAGCTCTAAGTGAAAGTGAATTTCTTGTATGACCTTGGGCCAGTCCTTTCCCTAAAATCTCACTGTCCTTCATTTATAAAAGGAAAGAATTAGACTAGATGAGGGTTTTTAACCCTTTTGTGTCATGGACCCTTTTAGTTGTCCGATGAAGCTTATGAACTCGTTCTCAGAACAATATTTTAACTGAGTAAAAGAAAATGAGATTGCAAAGGAAATCCATTATGTTGAAGTACAGTTATTGAAATATTAAACAAACAACTTCATGGATTCCAGCTTAAGAACCCCTGGAGTAAGTGATTTTTATCAGTCGTCCAGCTGAAAGGGTCCTTAAAGATCCTCTTGTCCAATGCTGTTTTTTTACAGACAAAGAAAATGAGGCCCTGAGAGATGATGAGACTTACCCAAAGTCACGTAGCTAGTGAGGAAGGAAAGCAGGAGTAAGGCTAAGGTCAAGGATTACAAATCTCTTGATTTTTTTCTATCATACTGCTCACTCTGAAGGGAAGGCCTCCATAGTATGGTCTGTTCCATCTCCTAGAAGAAGTCTGTGACTCATTTATTTTAAATAAATATTTATGAACAGCCTTTATTAAGTGGTGATAATAGAGCATATACTTATCACTTGCTTCAAACAACTCCTGGGATTCAGCCTTGGTAGCCATATTGGGTTTTTGTGCTATTGATACAAGGAGAAAGTGGGACTTCTGGGGTCAAGCCCTTGTTAGCACATGTACAGGGTGGTGGTTTCCAGCAGGGAGGATTAAGGCTGACCAGGAAATTAGTCCCATCAGTGACTAGACACCCAACCTGGCAAGTCATGGGACACCCTGGCTGATGTCCTGGCTTTTCCTTATTTCAGCTGCTGAGCCATAGGCTTCTCCTTATTAGTCCTACTCCCAAGCAAATGCAGGAGAGGCATCTGACCCTCTATATAAGCAGCAAAGAATAAAATAGAGGATAGAGCCCTGAGATTTAGGAAGACCTGAGTTTGAATCGTCAAACACTTAATCTCTCTGTGACTTGGGAAAATTTAACCTTTCATGCTCAGTTTTCTCCTCTGTAAAATGATCTGGAGAAGAAAATGGGAAATCACTCCAGTGTCTCTGCCAATAGAGTCCCAGAGTCGGACAAGACTGAGACTACTTGATAACAATAACACTCATAGCTCATAATAACAGAGAAGAAATGGGGAGTCAGATATTTCAGAGAGGTGGGTAGATGAAATATTCATCAAGAACTTATGTGTGAGGCACTGGGCTAACCTATGCAGATACAAAAATAAAAGCAAGCTAGGTGGTCCCCACTATGAAGGAACTTATGTAATGGTACTTCTGTTCACAACCAACAATTCCACTTGAATTCAAGGCCAACCCTAGACTCCATTGTACAAAAGGGAAAGACAACACATGAAGGGAAAGATGTGAGGGCTAGAGATGGCCTGGAAGTATTGTGGAAACCCGGAACTAAGAAAGATGAGGTCTCAGGACAATTATAAGAGCAGAATCCAATTTTCAGGTGAGAAGGGAATGGTGGCTCCCATCCAGAAAACAGGACTGGAGAGGGTTGGAGTTCATTGTTTAAATGGTTATATTTGAACAGAAGTTCATTCACAGTAAAGTTATTTCAGCCTGATTATTTGCACCTAATTTTTTTGCATTTCTTCCTTTGTAAAAGAATTTCTGGTATCATCAGACCAGGGTAGACCTGTCTGGGTGGGGGAGGAGATTGCAGGTGAAGGGAAAGACTGAGGTCCCACTCGGCCTGCCTAGCTGACCCCCAAAATCAATTTGATCTACTATGATTCTTACTTCTTTTCTTATCTAGAATGTCTGAATATCACCCAAAAGGCAATGGAGAAGCACATGGTAGATGGGAGCAGGCTGTAACACATTTTAAATGAGGAATTATCAAGGAGAAGTGGGGTAAAGGATGCCATAAAAAATGGATAATGGGAAAAAACCCATGTGTGATTGGTTACATGACAAGAGTGAGGGATGGTGTTGTTGCTGTTTGGTGGTGTCCCACTCTTCATGACCTTATTTGGGGTTTTCTTCGCAAAGATACTGGAGGGGTTTGCCATCTCCTTCTTTAGCTCATTTTTACGGATGTGGAATCGGAGACACAGTAACTTGCTCGGGGTCACACAGGTAGTAAGTGTCTGAGGCTGGACTTGAACTCAGGAAGATGAGTCTTCCTGACTTCCATATATACAATAGGACAACCTAGCTGTCCAGGTAAAGAAATGATCCTGTGCTCTATCCACCAATCCACCTAGCTATCCTAGGGGAATGATGACTGATAAACAAACAAACTACAAAATTAGCTTCTTTGGTGTAAAGAGGACTCAAGGAAAATGTTCCCAACAATTGGGGTGGACCTTCCATGGCAAACTTCATGAGAGGAAATAGGATCATAGCTTTAAACCTAGAAGGGACCTTTGAGGCTAGTTAAATCCTAAGTCCTCATTTTACCGACCCAACTGAGTTGAATGAAGGAAATTGAAAGAAACAGGACCTCAGAGATGCTGACTGACTTCTCAGAGGTCACAGACCTTAGTTCTTTGACCCTACATTGAGCAGTCTTTTAACTGTATTACATATATTAACTTCCCTTAAAAAATATTCTCAATTTAACAAATAGCAAATAAAATGGGAATGCTCATATGCATAGAACAGAAAAAAGAAGACTGTACATGACTGGATCTCTGTTATATACAGCTTATTGTTTTTTAAACATGTAATTCAACCTGTAGCTTTCTAAGATGCCTAACTTGTCTGTAATTCTTTCTGTCCAGCCTTCTTTTCTTTTCCTGCATTTAAAAATATAAAAAGATGTCTCAATGACTCAACTATCTTTTCTATCCTTTTTTTTGCTGCTCTATCCCTAATTCCCTCACCCTCTTTTTCTGACCTCTGTGGTTGGTGAAAGATGATATGACTGAAGAAATAAAGGTTTGATCTTCCGAGCATATCAATTTATTAAGCAATGCCTGCCAATTGCCTAACATATCAGGACTAGCTTAGGCCTGGACCCCAAATACAGGGGTAAATAGAATTTCATACATTAAAAATAATAAGGCCAATTAATTAAAAGGAAATAATACAACATTAGGTAACGTGATTTCTAACTTGATGAAAGATTAGGGACTTTCCAAGCTGAGAGGGGGAAAGAGTGAGCAAATGCAATTCCCTGAATTCAGGAAAAAAGAGAGGTCCGTAAACAACCAAAGAAACAAGGAAACAATAACTGATTGATTAATATGGGGCCAGTTTTTAGATAAGACATTTGTGTTGCTTGAGATATACAATAGTGAAAAAACTCCTTGCATCAGCCTTGGAATCTGACCAAGTTTCTTGTCAGCATAGCCTATGTCCTTAGTTAAAGTATCTCTGAGCAACAGGTAGAGGTCGTCCAGCTTTCTAGCCGTGCAGGGCTAGGTTCGCAATAAGGTTTTCTCTCACTTCCCACAATTGAATAGAGTTTTCTCACAAGACAGAAAATGGACTAAATGTATAATAGAATAGAAAAGGAACTGAATTAACTCCAGAATTGAGTTATAAGATGGAGGCAATGTGGTTCACTCAATTCCTGTAATTCTTGCTGTCCTAAGCCCTTCAATTCACTCACTTTCCCCATGGGAAAGAGGAAAGAAAAATAAAGCCCTTGTAATAAACACGTTGCAAATATTGTTACCTTTTTTCTGACTAAAGGAAATACTACTAATAATGAAAATGACAGTTTGTATTTCAACGGCAATTTGAAGTTTATAATGTGCTTTCTTCACAATACCTCTGTAAGATAGCCCAGCTGACATCTGACCTTCTTTGCTGAGGGCTCAGAGGTCCATGCTTATAAACTGTTTCTGGACATTGTCCTTTGGAAATTCTCTCTATAGCCACAGGAGGATGACAAGGAACAGGCAAAGGAAGAAAAAGTGGGTGAGAGGACAATATCCCACAATAAGGGATGACCTAAGTGATTGTATGATGTGGCAGGTGAAATACTGTTACCCAATGCCTTCTCCTCACCTCCACCTCCCTTTCTGAACCCTTTCCCTTTCCCTTCAAACCCCACCTTCCCCAGTCCCATCTGATATATAAATTAGTTCTAAGGTATTAGGGACTTAGCCTGTTACCCTTCCCAGAGGAATCTATATTTTATAAGTTAATAGCAGAGATGATCCCAAAGGAATGAATTTCTCATAATAGAATTTCAGGCATCCATGAGGGGGCAAATTTTAGGAGCTGGGAAACGGTTCTGGTGCTCTTAAAATTGCAATCAACAGTTCTACTTGCATTCAAAGTCAGTTTTGGACTCTAGCATAGAAATAAGAAAACTAAGGGGTGTGAGGAAAGCATGTGTATGTGTGTGTGTGTGTATGTCAGGAATATAAACCACAAGGGTGATCTAAAGATTTGCCTGAATTTTGCAGGGCCAACACAACTTTGACTTCTAAAATGCTTTCCATATTGTCCAGTCTCTATAGTTCTATATTTTTTTTATTATGTGTATACATATATTGTTTTACATCTTAGAATTTACTTCAAGGACTATCCTCCCTTACTCTGAGGCATGTAAATAGATGAATACTGCTTGCTATAGGATATGTATATACATATGCATATGTACGTATGTGTGTATGTAATATACATGTTTATGTAGCATCATGTTAATTAAGGATTTTATCTCCTTTTTAGGAATATTTTTATATGGGAATTTTGTTCCCTCTCCCTTATGGCAGCTGAGTTAGCATAGCACGTGGAGGATCCAGGAAGTTCCTCTGTAGGCCTTTGATTCCTCACTTGATAGAAAAACCCAAGGCCATTCTCTTGGCATTTACCAGATAGCAGACATGTGTCCCATATTATTTGTCCCTTGCATTTTGCTTCCATCTCTAAAACCAGATGAAGATATTTTTCCTTCTTTGCCTAATAATAGCTTCATAGAAAACACACACACACAAACATATACACAAGCACACACACATTTTCTTCATGTCCTTCAGTCTTCTCATCTTCCCTTCTGGGCCCAGATAGCTCCATGATACCTAGCTCCATAGATGTAACTGTGCATGTCCTACTTCTTAGGTGATCTTGAATGCATTAGAGAACATTCCACTTTCATACTCTCAACCAATTATGGCACTCAAGATGCCAAAGCATAAAGCTATGAAAGTGGAGGTAGAAGCTAATGCTTTGTTTTGCCAATCACCATTCTAGGACACCCCACTTCCCCACTCCCAAGGAATGAGCATCTCTAACATATGTCGAGGAAGATACCTTTCTTATTAAAAGGGAAAGCTGAGAAGTCTCCTTGGGAGCTGCCATGCCATTGTCCCAATCTGGGCAGTATCCTGCTTCCATCTCCAACCCTCCTGAGGCCTTGTTAGCTGTACAGAAAATTCCTTAACCCATCTTTTTTGAGGACAGTTAAATCTCATGCTTGGGTTTCCTTTTTTCCCCCCTCCCTAATGTGGGAGCTGAGTTACCACATAATCCTTCATTTGAAGAGGCGTTTGCCATCAAATGAAAGAATTGAAACATGTAAGAGAAACTGATTTAGTATCTTCTTAATTTTTAAATTCCTCAGACTCAAAGAACCCTCATACTGACTGCGTCAGTGAAAAGCCTGAATTTACTGAGTTAGGGTTAGTAGCCTAGTAGTTCCAGGAATAGCAGCCCCAAGGGAGAGAGAGTATCTGGGGACTTGGTTCATTCCTACTCCTTCTCTACTGGGTAAGTGTAAGTAGTGTAGATTTCCCCGTAACGGGTCATTATACCTATGTTCCATCACTCTTGGAAAAATCCATTCCCCTTCTGTGCCCAGGGCTTTGGGCAGCCCCCTAAGGTCTATCTAGGGCTTTTAGTGGTCCTGCAGGTCTTCAGGTACAGGAGAAGAGAACTCACTTGTTCAAGGTGCTGCATTGATTTTTCTAGGCCTGGTTCTGCTGTTGGGTTCATCCTAGTAATCTCTCTGCCACGACATTGAGCCTCTCTGTTAGTTTGTGCATGAGGGTAGAAAGCAGGCTGAGTGAAAGGAAAGCCCAGACATTACCGTAGGAGAGTTGCCAATAAATCCCATAAGGAACAGAGCAGAGGTGGTCTGGGATGAAGGGACTTAATCGTGGGACAGGAGATTGGTACTCTAGGGAGACCTCCTGCTGGATGTAGTGGAGGACTTGAGCTCAAAGAGATAACAACGAAGTCAACCTCATAGAGTTGTCATAGCCATCAAACGAGGTGCCGACGTAAAGAGCTTTGCAAATGTTGGACCACTATATGAATGTCAGTTATTATTGTTTTATGAGTCTTTTATGAAGTTCAAGTAGAAATGACCGTGATAAGTCACTCTCCTGCTACAATTCTTTTATGTTTAGTGTTCAGAGAACTATCGATCAAATAAACAAAATGGTTTTTTTGTGATTGAATAAAACTGTTGGGATTCAGGCTCATCCTCTATAGATTCAGTAAGAGTACCTTTAGGACTACTTTATTAGCAGACTGGATGATGGGGAAGATAAATACTTCCTCCTATTCTCATGTGATTTTGACTTCTTTGGCTAGATCTCTATATTTTAAGAGCTTATCATTTCATCTAAGAGGAGGGTTGTGAGTGTTCATAAAATCTACTAAAATACTGCTCTTATATTTCTGTGGGTTAAAGTTATGTCCAAGTGATTCTGAGTGATATTATTTAGCTTGTAATTATGTTCTGGGACCCATAGAGTTTATTTTACCTACTTTAGAGGTCAGTGTTGTCTGTGCTGAAGCATAGTATGGAGTATTAACATTTCTTTTTTATTTTATTTATTCTTTAAAAATACTTTACTTTCCCCCAATTACATGTAAAAACAATTTTGAACATTCTTTTTAAGTTTTCAATTCCAAATTCTAACCCTCCCTTCTTCCCTCTCTGAGATAGTAAGCAATCTGATATGGATTAGTATTCATATTTCTAATTTTTGTCTGCTGTGTCTAGTTTTCTTGGGGTACCAGAGTGTGGAGGTACATTACGAGTCCTATTGTCCTCTCGGTCAATTTGATCATCGCATAGTTTCCAAGAAGAGCTGACCTGCTTCCCTGTAGAATCTTGGCTATTTCTTTGGTTATAAAGTATACTTTATAGCATCACCCTTAACTTAATGCGCTAAGTTAGGAAGGAAAGAAACAAACATTTATTAAGCTCCTGCTATATGCTGGGCAGTAGGTTAAGCACTTTGCAAATATCTTATTTCATCCTTACAACAACCCTATGATGTAGGTGTTATCATTCTCATTTTGACATCTGAGGCACACAGAAGTTAAGAGAATTGCCCAGGGTCATTCAGATAGCAAGT
Source organism: Potorous gilbertii (assembly GCA_028658325.1). NCBI lineage: Eukaryota > Metazoa > Chordata > Mammalia > Diprotodontia > Potoroidae > Potorous > Potorous gilbertii. The sequence continues at coordinate 599,970,128 of CM053770.1, read as the reverse complement.
ATCTGAGGCCAGATCTGAACTTGGGGTCTTCTTGACTCCAGGCCCAGCACTCTATCCACTGAGCCACCAAGCTGCCGTATCAATTTGGTACCATCAGAGCCTCGTTCCCCAATCTTTTGAAAATCTTGCCAGTCCTTCATAGGCACCATCATGCTATTAGGGCATATCACCCTACAGTGTTGTGTTAGATCCAGCTCAGACAGATTCTCAAGAGCTGATGGTTAGCATTTACACTTTAGAAATCCAACACTATAAATCAGGGTTTGATTTATTGTTTTTTGATTGTCTAGATGTAAGGAAAGGATGAAGAATATTTGAATAATGTATATTTATCTTAAAAGAATTATATACATACATAATACACATATATGTGTGTACATATAATATATATGTATAGATACACATATATATGTATATACCAATTGTTAAGCATTTATCAGTATTATTACCCTTTCTGGCAAGTCCACACTTTTCTACCTCTCCTCCTCTTCCTCCATGTTGAAGATAACGGGTTTGGGCTTTGAAGAGATTATTATATTTACTATCTTCTTTTCCATCTCATCTTTTTTGATGGGGTTCAGATAGAAATTATCCCAAGACAAGTCGCTGTCCTGCAGTGCGGTGTAATGGAAAGGTGATCTGGGCTCTTGGAGTCAAAACTTCCAGAATCACAAAGCCTTGGGGTAGACCTCCTGCTTTTGACACTCATTATATATGTGATTTTGGGGCAAGTCACTTAACCTTCCCTGGACTTGTGTTCTCATCTGCAAAATGATGGGGTTTGGTCCTTCCCAGTGTTCAATCTCCATTCACATATTTTGTGTTGTATGGACTGCTGCACAGAAGGAGTAAGCAGCTGTTTCTTGAAGTCGAATAAAAGTATTAGGCTGTAAAAGCTCATCTGCTGAAGGCATTGGAGTGACAATTCTAACAGCAGAGAGGACAACAGGGGTAATCTAGACCTCCCCTATTACCATCTGATTCGTATCTCCTCTCCTGGGTTGTTTGTTACTATAATTATTAATAGAAATATTCACAATAATTCATCATCATCATATTGAAGGTCTGGGGCTTTGGCCTCATGAGAGCTCCCGTGTTGGATAATGGCAGCTTATGGGTGCGTCTTCCAAATGAATTGAGAAAAGAAAAAGAGTTGAATACTCAAAGGCTTGCCCCTTTGGGCCCACCTTTTTTCATCTGCCCAGTTTGGTTCTGTGGAAAATCAGGTTTGATGAAAGAACGTGCTCCGTTAATATTACTTCAGTCTAGGTGAGCTCCTAGTTGAGAGCCTGAAAAGGTTATTGTGAACGTAGGGCTGTGTGTAAAGACTGAGCTCCATCTTTGGAGCAGACCCAGGGAATTTTGTCCTCAGCTCCTATTTGTTGTTGCTCAGTCTGTCAGACTCTTCCTGACCCCGTATGGAGTTTTCTTGGCAAAGATACTGGAGTGCTTTGCCATGTCCTTCTCCAGCTCATTTTACAGATGTGGAAACTGAGGTCAATAGGGTGGAGTGACTTGCCCAGGTTCACATAGCTAGTGAATATCTGAGGCCAGATTTGAATTCAGGTCTTCCCGACCTGCTAGGTGTGCAGTGGATAAAGTGCTGGCCCTGTAGTCAGGATCACCTTGAATTCAGACCCTTATTAGCTGTGTGACTCTGGGCAAGTCCCTTAACTCTATTTGCCTTAGTTTTCTCATCTGTAAAACGAGCTGGAGAAGGATATGGCAAACCACTCCAGTGTCTGTGCCAAGAAAACCAAAACTGGGTCCTGAAGGGCGAGACGTGACTGAATAATAAGAACAATATGAGAAATCACATATGAGTCAGTGTGAGATAACGTGTAGGAGAGAGAAAATGACCTGTATTTTAACATGAAAGTGTGGGCCAGGCCTCCTTTAAGTCTGCTTCCCTCGTGGCCTTAGGCTAAATTGATCTAGGCAAATAGAACTTGGGACTGAGCGACCTTGGACCTTTGGACCAAACTCATTGGTCTAGTATTCCAATTCCAGGTTTACTCCCAGTCCATCAAGAAGTCTCTTATTGACATGGGAAGACTGTGGTGTTGACCTCTGGGAGTCCTTTTAAGTTTCTTAACTGGTTATGTCTAATTTCACTGCCTTTCACTACAGCAAAAACAAAGGACTATAAGATGCAAATATGACAGGTCCCATTATCTCACAATCAAAATAATTCAACCTGACATGAAAGTAACTCCTGATATTCACAAAAGACAACCCCATTCTATATAGACCAGAACTGGTATGGGGAATGGGTGTTATTTCTTAGCCAAAACCTACATGCTGTCTTACCTCACTGGGAGCTCACACTGGAATTTATGAGTCATAGTGACCCGTTCATTATTCCCCAAGTTGATTGTTCCCCAATAGAGCAGGAACTAAGGTGAGGTAAGCAGGGTTTTCTTCCAGGTGCCACTTAAGATAGAAGCTTCTCATTTTAGAGGGTTCAGGTGAAAAGCCAACCTGTTCCTTTGACTTGGGAGAGGAGTTATTTGTCCATTAATGGGGGATGATATAGAACATGAAATGCCACTTCCTCCTCCACACAGCCATAACCCTCTCTTGCAGGTCCCTTGCATAGGGCTGACGTAGCTGTGAACTCCCACTGTTCTCTGACAGGGAGGTTGGAGCTAGGGCAATGCTCTTGGTGCCTCCTACTCAAGCAGAGTCCAGGAGGCTTGAGGTTGATAATCCACATACATGTATAACTTACATCAGGTTGCCTGCTGTCTTGGGGGGGGCGGGGAGGGAGGAAGAGAGCTCAAAATCTTACAAAGATGAATGTTAAAAACTATTAAGTTAAAATACTAAAAATACTATTAAGTTAAAAAAATACTAAAATAAAAAATTGGTAATCCGGTAACCCCCTTCATAGATAATTATGTTCTTGGTGCCTACTTGGATCCCTCATCAATTCAGATCCATAGTTCTGAGCCCCCAACATATGAATCTCTATTATATCAAATCAGATGCCCCATGAATTTAAAGCAACTAGTATTTAGAGAAACTAAAATAAGAAAATGAATCAGGTGCAAAATGTTAATTTCCCCCAAACTAATTCCCTTGTCTTCCCAGAAATGTAGACAAGGAATATATCAGTTTAAATTCATGGTGTGACTGTTGAAAGATAGTTTATCTGCCTATTCCCTTCCTCTTACATTTTAACCAGCAGCCATCTAGTATTGTAAGTTTTCAAAAATGGTGGCTGGATTTGTGTTAGACTTATCACCTGTGTCACTTGAGGCAGTAACAGACTTAGAATCCACATCAGAGGCTCTGTTACCGCACCTGTTCCATGTGACTGCTAGCTCAGCTTTTCCAATTCATGTTGACAATCAGTCTTAATTTCCATAAGCCTTGGAGTCTTATGTCCTATTTTGGAGCTAGGGGAAAGCTGAAAGTGTGCTAGAAAGAACTTATTACGGGCAGAAGCAGTCTCCACCTCTTATTACGTTACTACAGTGTCAATCCAATATTTACCCAGTATTTACTCAATACAAGATATTATGCTAGGTTCTGGGAGTCACAACTCTTGTCATAGAACAGGAACAGGAGTCTATTTGAGGACAGAAGATTTAGATGTAAGGCAATCTTAGGAATCATCACTTTAGAGCTTAAAGGAACTTGGTCAGCAAGTCCAAATATTTTTTTCTCTCTCTCTCCCTCAATTTCTCTCTGTCTCTGTCTCTTTCTCTGTCTCCCTTTTTTCTCTGTCTCTGTCTTTCACTCTCTCTGTCTGACTCACTCTAATGAGTTCAAAACACAAGTAAGCCAGACTAGGCTTTTAGATTTAGGATGTATTAAAAGATAAGATTGGAGGGGGACAAGTTATAGAAAGACCTTGAAATCCAGGGAAAGGTACAACATATAGACTTGTTAGTATGAGCAGTGGGGAACCATTAAATATTCTTTCCATTACACAGGATAACAAGGAACCAGTATATTCCCTTGCCTAATCATACCTAATACCCTGAGAGAGGAGATCATTGTGATAACCTTATCTCGGACAATCATTTAGGCTTTGTTGGAGTAGGAGGAAGGGAGGTATTTTATTTAAATGGTCCACCCTGTTGATGCTTAGCTCATTCTTGAAAGTGTTGTGTCAGGTAGTGTCTATTTCTTCTTCAGTCTAGTTTTTTATTTTTGTTTTTTTTCCGTGAGGTAGTCAGCATTAAATGACTTACCCAGACTTAACACAGCTAATGTTAAGTGTCTGAGACAGAATTTGAACTCAGGTCCTTCTGACTCCAGGCCCTATGCTCTATCCACTGTGCTACTTAGCTGCCCCAAATCTGTTCTTTAAATTTTTTAAATTTACTTCATTAAATATTTTCCAATTACATTAAAATTTTTTAACAATTATTTTTCAAAAGTTTTGAGTTTCAAATTCTCTTTCTCCCTCCTTCTTGAGAAGGCAAAAGATTTGATATTAGTTATACATGTGAACTCACGCAAAATGAATTTCGATATCAGCCATGTTGCAAAAAAAGACAAAAACAAAACAAGAAAAATAAAGAAAGCTGAAAAATTTTGCTTTGATCTTCATTGAGACTCCATCAGCTCTGTCTCTGGAGATGGATAGCATTTTTCATCATGGGTCCTTTAGAATTATCTTGGATTATTGTCTTGATCAGCGTAGCTAAGTCTTTCACAGTTGAGCATCCTTCAAATATTGCTGTGTATAATCTTCTGATTCTGCTAACTTTATTTTGCATCCATTCCTATAAGTCTTCCCATGTTTTTCTGAAAACATTCTGCTCAGCATTTCCTATAGAACAATAATATTCCACCACAATTCTGTACTACAACTTGTTTAACCATTCCCCAATGGATAGGCATCCCCTTGATCTCTAATTCTTTGCCGCTACAGAAAGAACTGCTATATTTTTGTACAAATAAGTCTTTTTCTCTTTTCTTTGATCTCTTTGAGATAGAGACTTAATAGTAGTATTACTGGGTCCAGTGGCATGCTCAGTTTTATAGTCTTTTGGACACAATTCCAGATTGTTCTCCAGAACGGTTGGACTTGTTCACAACTCCACCAACAGTGTATTAATGCCCCAATTTTTCCACATCCTCTCCAGCCTTTTCCTTTTCTGTCATGCTGGCCATTCTGATAGATGTGAGGTGGTATTTCAGAGTTCTTTCAATTTGCATTTCTCTAATCAATAATGGCTTAGAGCATTTTTCCATATGACCGTTGATAGTTTTGATTTATTTTTCTGAAAACTGCCTGTTCATATCCTTGTTTGGAGGGGAAGGGAATATTGGGAGAGCTCGGCTAAGTGCTCCTCTACTTCACCATCTTGGTTCCCTCCAGTCTATTCTTAGTCCTTCCTCAGTTGAGTTCCAGATACCTCTTTGAATTCCTGAGACTGGAGGATGTGACTGATGGAGTCATCTAGGAGCAGTCAGAGCCAAGGGAAAATCCTACCCTCAGGGTCCTTTGGCAACTCCAGCTGGGAGCACCTGTAACAGCAACTTCTCCCTGGGTTTTTCACTAACCGGCTCATTATTTTCATCTCCAACCTCTTAGAAAGGCTTATTGCAGGCACTCAGAGAGTCAGTTTGTTTGTAGAGCCCTGGGAGTGAATCCCACCTGGTGATAAGAATGGTAATTGAATGAATAAAGAACCACAGCAGGAGACAAGGCAATCTGGCGACTTTCAGCCTTGAAACCGGGAAGTAACCTCTCAATTGGTTCTGTAGTTCCTTCTCAAGGGCTCTGTCAGAGATAGCAACCAATGTTCAAGTTATGATCCAGGGAGAAAATTTGAGGAAGAGCTTAGAAAAGGGTGGAGAAGATGAGGTGGGGGTAGGGGAATGATGAGAATCACTTGGCTTCAGACTTAAAGAAGACAACAATTAAGTGCTTGACTGTGCAAGAGATGAGTTTAAACTTCAGGGAGGTCAGACGAGATAGAACTTCCTGATCAGTCAATGAAGAAGGCAGAAGAACCTTTTCTCCTTGATACTTTTAAGAACATTGGAGATATCCCATACACACTTCTACTTCTGGAGTGGAGCTGTTTGGCAGAAGGGAGCTAGGGATAACGCAGAGGTATGATTAGTGGAAGGGCTGAGTTCCTTGAGAGATTCCTTGCAGGGTTCAGGTTTTTCCCTAATAAAGTAGCCTCTGTGGATGGTGAGTTGGAGTGATGTGCCCATAGTTTCATCTGGAGGGGTCGGACATAGAATCCAAACCCACACAATTGCTGAGATGATCCGGATTTCAAGGAGTTTCTGGTGTCTTGGAGGTTTTGGAGGGTTCCCTGCCCCTTCCCTCACACAAAAAGAGATAAGAGATTGAGCAGTCCCTTCTGGCAGCATCGAAAGTCTTAAAGAGGAGGGAAACTCAAAGACCTTCTAGTCCCCTTCCCCCAATTCTGCAGGAGAAGAATAGAAGGACTGTGGAGGAAGGGAGGAGGAGACAAGCATTTACGAAGCACTGCTTTGTGCCAGGCGCTGCACTAAGCGTTTTACAAATGTTTTCTCATCTGATTCTTGAAACAACTTTGGGAGGGAAGCGCTGTAATTATCCCCATTTTACAGCTTGGGAAACTGGGGCAGAAGTGAAGTGACTTGCCCAGGGTCCCATAGCTAGTAAAGGATCTGAGGTGAAATTTGAACTTGAGTCCAGGCCCAGAGCTCTTTTCATTGCGTCACCTAGCTGTCTGACATGACTTGAGTTATTCCAGGTTACGCAGGAAGTAAGTAGCAGAGGTGGGTTGTGAACTCAGGCCCTTGGGCTCCTGAATGCCATGTTATCTCCAAGACATTCCCATTTCCAAATAAGTCTCCTTTATCAAGGCAACAGCTCCCTGGATTTCTTACAAAGCCTACGAAGGCTGTGCTGAACAGAACCTCCAGAAGGATGACTGCTTTGGCAAAGCTCCAGTTTCGAATTATGAAACTCCATGGTACTTATGGGCAGGCCCTGGCAATGGTCCAGCTCAGGTTTAGATGGATTCCAGAGCTTCCTTGGGTCTTTCTTCCCCATCAGAAATCCTCTGCTTATTCTAATTTTTAATTTCATGACAAGGGATTAGAACTTGGAACTTCTATTTTCGGTGTGGCTTTCTGTTGTATCTTGGTGGCAAAGATGGTGTGTCAACTTCTCCTTCTGCCCAGGCAAAAAAGGGGAGATGAGGAAAGCATATATCGGTCTTGAGAAGACCGGGAGACACGTGAACACTCTTCAGATTTCTGAAGATTATTAGGCACTTGACTATGCCATCAATAATATGGTGATAATTGCTTATATTTATATAGCCCTCTGTAAACATTCTCACCTTTGAACCTCAGCCATTCTGTGATGTAATAACTATTGTTTGTTACTCCTGTTTTGGAGATGAGGAAACTGAGAATTTGAGAGGTATTAAAATCCCTAGTTTCTTTCCTTCAGGGTTTAGCTCAAGCATTACCTTCTGTATGAGACCTTTGTTCATCCTCCCTTCCTCCATCATTTCGTATAATTATACCAGTGATAACTAGCATTTAGTAGTGCTTTAAAAATATCATTTCATTCTATCCTCACAATGACCTTGTAAGGTAGATACTATTATGCACATTGGACAGAGGGGAAGCTGAGGCAAACAGGTTAAATAATCTGCCTATATATATGTATGTAGATTAAATGTGTATATAATCTACATATATGTATGTATGCACACAATACACACATATACACCATATATAACTATCTATATATGCCATATACATTTATATGTATATATATACACATACCATATATATAACTATCTATATATATCATATTTATGTATGTATGTGTATGTGTGTATACACATGGCAATCAGGTTTAAGTGACTAAATAACTTGCCCAAGGTCACACAGCTAGTAAGTGTCTGAGGCTGAATTTGAACTCAAGTCTTCTTGATTCTGTTTTTGAACTTAATAGGGTACCTGGTACACACACACACACACACACACACACACACACATTATATATTATATATACATGTACATATATGTATATGTGTATATACATATATATATACACACATACACATACATATACACACACATATATATAGCAATCAGGGTTAAGTGACTTAGCTAGGGTTACACACCTAGTAAGTGACTGAGGCTGAATATGAACTCAGATTCTCTTGACTCCAGAGCTGGTGGCGGAGCAGGGTCTCAGTTCCAACCTCTAGCCCAGTCTGAAATTTTCAGTAGAATAACAAGGGTGGGAATCCCAGACCCAAGGTGGATTTGCAATTCTGTCATTTTGAACTAGAAGAACTTTCCTGAACTGGATGATACTGGTTGAGTCTAGTTGTAGTCTATTGGAACTCTAACAGGCTCAAGTCCACACATATGGTATTCAGATCCAAACCCAGATCAGAAGCTTGCAGAAGTCAGAGTAGAAGGTCAGAAAATAGATTTTGACCTGGATCACACCACTTTGGAAACATTGAAAGATTGCAGGTCCCCAGCCTGACCTATTCCTGGGATTCTGCAAAAACTCAGTGCCCTAAGAAAATAGCAGCAGGACCAATATTACCTGCAGAAATGCATAAAACCCATCCCTGACATAAAGTCTGAAGTCAGGTATTAAGCTGAAGGAATGACTAAACAAACAAAGAAGATACTCACTATAAAAAAGTATTCTGGTGACAAGAGCACTCAAAATACAAACCCAGAAGAAGAGAAAGTCAGCCATGCACTTAAAAGTAAAGCCTCCCTGAAAACACAGTGGGGCACAAGTTCAACTAAAACTCCTGCAGAAGATGAAACAAGAGTTAAAAATGCTTTTATAAATGAAATGAGAGTGCTAGAGGGAAAAATTGTAAAAGAAGTGAGAGCTATGCAAGAAGGTATTGGAAAGGGAACTGGCAGCCTGGAAAAGAGGTACAGAACCTTAGTCAGGCAACAAACTTCCTGAAAATTGGAATGAACCAGAGAGGAGTTAATGATTCTACAAATTAGCACAAAATAGTGAAAACAAAGTGAAAATAATGGGAGAATCACCAACAGGCTATTGTAATAGTCCAAGAATGGAATAATAAAGACTTGTACCAGGGTGGTGGCCACATCAGAGGAGAGAAGGGGGCTTATTGGAGAGATGTTACAAAGGTAAAATCAACAGGTCCTGGAAACAAATTGAATATGAAAGGTAAGAAATAGTGAGTAGTTGAGTATGACACCTAAATTATCAGCCTAGGGGAGGAAGATGATGGTGCTCTTGTCAGTAATTGGAAGTTTGGGAGTGTGGTGTAATTTGTTGGGAAAGATATTGAGTTCAGTTTTTGAGATGGTGAATTTATGATGTCTACTGGACCTCCAATTTGGGTTTTCTGAAGTGCAAATGGAGATGCAAGATCTATGGTCAGTAGAGAAGCTTGAGCAGGATGGGTAGATTTGAGTCATCAGCATAGAAATGATGAGATCGATGAAATCTGATGAGATCACCAAATAAAGCAGCATAGAGCAGAGGTGTCCAACTTGAATACCAAGGTCATAATTATGTCCTCAAAACTCCCCAGTTCTTCCTAAACCAGATTAAAATGTAATTAGAAAATGTTTAGCAAAATAAATAAAATTACAAAACAACATAGATAATGTTAATTTGTAGTTTTCTAGGTTAATTGTGCAGGTGGGTAAGGATTCCATTCAGTTTTAATTCTATACCACTGGGATAGAGAGAAAAGAGATGAGAGCCCTGTGACACACCTATGAGAATCCAGGAAAAGGAGACTGAGGAGTGGTCAGGAGAACCAGGAGAGAGTCATGTCTCAAAAACCTGAGAGTAGAGAGTATCAAGGAGAAGAAAGTGATCAAGAGTAGTAGAGGTGAAGAAGAATGTGGATTGAGAAAGAGCCATTAGATCAGGCAATTAAAGGATCATTGACAAGGCTGGAGGGAGTAGTTTTAGTGAAATGAAGTCAGAAGCTGAATTGTTACAGAATAAAAGGAAAATGGGAGGAGAAAAAGTAGAGGCATCTATTATGGATGACTTTCTTAAGGAGTTTGACCACAACAGGTAAAGAGTTAGTGGGACTGGAAGGATCAAATGAGGGATTTTTGAAGCTGGTGTATATATGGGATTTTTGTTGGCAGTAGGGAAGGAGCCAGTAGATGGGAAGACATTAAAGGGAAGAGATTGAGTGAAGATAGCTGAGAGAGTAATCTGTTAAAGGAAATGGGATGGAATGGGATCATTGGTGCAGGAAGAGGGGTTAGACTTAGTAAGGAGTAAGTCCATCTCTTTGGGTGAGGCAGGAGTGAAGGAGGAGAAAAGGGATACATCAGAGGGAAAAAAGGGAGAGGAATTATAGGGGAAATAATCTCACAAACACAAGTAGAAATCTACACCAACTACAGAAGGTATACATATATACATACATACATACATACATACATACATATATATATATATTCTTAGATTTAGGGAATATAGGGAAATTAGAAATTAGGAAAATAGAAATAGAGAAGTTTGGAAGAGGAGTGATTTGGGAGAGGAAGGGAATATAATAAATTCTGTTGTGGCCATATGGAATTGCAAAATCTTTAGTCATTTATTTTATTTTTAATTTATGGAATAAAACAAGCATTTTCATAACATCCCTCAGAATGGTTATTATGAAGGTCAAGTGAATGAATGTAGATAAGATTTGAAAATGAGAATTGCTAATATTATTTTTTCTCTCCACACCTGGCCACCACTTAGTACAATTTAAGTCAGTAACTGAGCCCTTGAGGGAACCAAATCTTTGGCACCTTTGACATTTGCCACTGTCTCTGTAAGGAACTGTTCTAAACCTGGAATCCTAAACTATTATTCGTTTCATTTCCTTGGAGCTAATAAACCAAGAAGACCCTCATCTGTTCTCTCCCCACCCTTTCTCCTCTACATTTAAAAGGATCTTCAAATGAGTCTCAGAGGTTGAATCTAGACCTGTTTCCTGGCTGCCTGTTCAGTCCCTTGGCTGCAAGATATTTGGAACTGAATGCTATCTCACAGGTAACCGGAGAAGTAGCAGCAGGTGAAGCTCTTTGGTACAGTAGCAAGGAGCGTCCTGGCATCAGGTCTGCCCTAGTGATGAGCGGAAAGCTTTTGTGCTCGTAGGTGGAGAGCCTGTAATGGGTTTCAGGAGAGAGTTTCAATATTTGCCACAAACAGAGGGACAAAAGATGTGGAGGGTTATTGTGGGGTCCCCAAAGAGGAGCTAATCCTCGAGCAAGCAGCCAGTCAGGGGGGCTCAAGTGCTGGGTTGGGCTGGGCTGGAGGGGGGCGGGACTTGCTCCCTATTATGAGCAATTGTTGGGGGGATAATAGCTCTGGGGTTAGGACACAGGTGGAGGGAGGAGGTACAGTGCACCTGGCCTGAGAGGTCAAAAAAACAGGCGTCATTCCCTCCCCATTCCACCCCCAAATTCACAGTTCCCTTAAGGTGGTTTAGAACAATAGACACATTTCTCTATTATCCAGGGGTTGGCTAGCCCAGTGTGTAGATCATCTAGGTGTTCCCTCCTCTACTTCTCCTCACTCCTGCTGCCTAAATCCAGTTTACTTTTAGAGGGTTAGCCAAGGAAAGCTTCCCTGATTAATATATTGTTAGCACGCAGATAGAGAGCAGTGATTTTGTTGCTGGCAGGAATGCAGAACAAAAACTTTCTACCTCCATCTTGTCTCTACCCAAGTTTTGTTACATGATGTTCCTGAAGTGATTTGTATAGACATAGGTGGTGTCCAGGTTAATGGGATTAGAAAAGAATTTTTACAATCTAACAGAATAATTGAATTCAAAGAGTGATAGCTGAGGCAGAAGAAAAGCAGTTTAAAAGACAATGTCTAAATGACTTCTCTGGGGACTGGCTATCTATATATAGCTGAGGCTGTAAGTCTGAAACATAAGAATTTAAATAGCCTAAGGTGCTAGAAGCTAAAGGAATTAAGAAATTTCCTTATAGGGAAAAGGTAACATAGCAGCTATAATTTAGTGGAGAACAAGAAAACAGAAATTTAGCAAAGAAATCAAGGTATTAGAGTATATCTAGAAACAATAATAGACCAGCAAAGGAACTCAGCCTGGTAACATTGGGGGCTTTCCAGACAAGACAGCAATAGTATTTGGAGAAATGTCTCCAGCAGGGACATTGATCTAGGATCATGAATTGCCCAAGCTATGCATGTTCCCTAGGCGTGTGACCCACCTGTATGTATGTTCTCAATCAATGCTCACAGTGTGTACACTCTCTTCACTCATGTTTCCTCTCTCCCTGGAGGTACCTGTGGCAGACGATACCCCATGTGTATGGGATAGATTTTCTTTTTCACTTATTTTGCTAAGGTACTTAATTAAGTGTTTTTTTGCTTTGAACTCTGGTTCTATCTGCCAGGCATCTACTCGGATCAAATGAGATCATCATTGTAAAGTACTTAGCATAATGCCTGGCACATAGAAAGTACTGTATAAGTGTGAGCTAGGTGATTTAGTCGATAGAGTGCTGAGCCTGGAATCAGGAAGATGTGAGTTCAAATCTGACCTTAGATGTTTCTTATCTGTGTGACCCTGGGAAAGTCACTTAACCTCTGTTTGCCTTATTCCACTGAAGAAGGAAATGGCAAATCACTCCAGTTTCTTTTCCAAGAAATCCCCATGGACAGCATTGGAGTGCTATGGTCCACAGGGTCACAAAGACCTGGATGTGACTGAACAACAAATTATTTTTATTACTCTTACTTTCTGTGTGACACCGGGCAAATCACTCAAACACTATTAACTTCAGTTTCCTCAACTGTAAAATGGGCTTAATAATAGAATTCTATCTTGCAAGGTTGTTGTAAAGATCAAATGAGAAAAAGCACTTAGCATAGTGCCTGGCATATATTGATACTATGTAAAAGCTTATTTTCTTCCCCTTTCATATTTGTATAAGGCTTCTGGAAATGGGGAAGGCTGGATTAGAACTCATTTTCAGCATCATGGCTCATCAAAGTGAGTGGAGTCTTACAAATGCGGTATCATTAGACATCTGAACAGCTGATGTTCAAATGCATTGTAGGATCATAAAATCCCCAGCTTCAAATGAAAACAGGAACAAAGAACTGTGTTTATGTAGGGTCAGGAAATTTGCTGTTGAGAATGATACATTTCTATGGCTTTTTCCTCAAATCACCCTGTGAGGTAGGTAGTGCAAGTAATGTTATCCCCATTGTACAAATGAGGAAACTGAGGTGACTTAGAGTAGAGAGATAAGGACACAGACTACTAAGTGCGTGTAACCATGAACTTGGGTTCCAAAGTCAGTATTCTTTACACCCCACCAGGATATGCCACTAGGACCAGAAAATCATCCTACTATAGTGAAGGGGGCCGCCAACTTGGAGCTGGGAAGATCTAATTGACTGTAGAGTGAAAGAAGGGGACTCTTTGTCAACAGCCTTGGTTTATGAGCTAGTGAAGGTTGAATAAAAAAGAAATTGGAGTTATACAGAAAAAAAGAGAAAACCCCACATGTGACTGGACCTGGCTGGTCTCCTTCTACCTGGGCTCTGTTTCTTAATAGGAGATTGAGCTGGGGTGGAAAAAATGGGAAGTTAAAGAGGTACTAGAACAGTGGTTGCTCCTGGGGCTATCAACCCATAGACCTAATGTTTGTAAGTCACCTACCTGAACTTCTGGGAGCCAAGATGGTGGAGTAAACTATAAGTGCTCTCATCCTCCCTTGTTGACCTTGAAAAACCCAGAGAATATTGCCCCAGGAAAAATTCAGGAATAGTGGGGCCAACAGAAGTGGTACAGCAGTCTGTTAGCTTAGGAGGCTAGTGAGATCAAAGGAAAGGTTCCCTCTTCCTGTGGCAGAAGGGGACCAGTGCAGGACCGGAGGCATCCCAGAAAACCCCACTTCAGCAGACCAGCAAGAGATCCTGAGCCCCAAGGGAGTGGAGCCAATAAGCACCAACACCAGGATCCCAGGCATGCCTTAACACAGCCAGGCAAATTGAGGAGACATCAGTGCAGACAGGGATCCACCAGCCTCTGAGACTAACCATGATTACCTGGTGCTGAGCTGGCTGCTGTGTGCCAAAGCTGAGAGCAGGTGAAGACTGAGTTTCTTCTGGGGTTACACTGAAGCTCACATCATGAGGTGTGTGGAATGAGTGGTCTGGTCGCTGGAGGTCTTCTTCTTCCCTAGGGCTGTATTAGCGCCTGGGTGATAAGAAAAAATTGACCAATGATTTTAAAAATACAATCAACAAAATGAAAAAAGAGTTCACTGAAGAGAACAGATCCTTAAAAAGTAAAATTGGCCAAATGGATAAGGAGGAAAAAAAATCTAACTGGAGAAAATAACTCCTTAAAAGAAACAATTGGGGGGGGGGGTTGGAGCCAAGATGGTGGAGTAGAAAGACATACAAATGCAGGCTCTTCCCACACAGCCCATAAAATACCTGTAGAGAGGGACTCTCAACAAATTTAGGAGCAGCAGAAGTGGAGAACAACAGAGTGGAGGAGATTTCCAGCCCAGGGTAACCTGAAAGGCCCACAGGAAACGTCTGTTCCACCACACATGGAGCAGAGCCCAGTCCAGCCTTGGCCATGCAGTGCACAGGGCTTGTGAACAGCTCTCAGGGTTGCAATCTCCAGTCACAGAATCCCCAGTCCCAGCAGCAGCTTTTTGCTGATCCCTCAACCCACAAGTGCCAAAGGTCAGTGATGGGGTTTTTTCAGCTGGCCAGAAAGGGAGAAGGGCCTTCCTATAGCTCTGGCCTCAGGCAGTGGCTACAGAGGCCTCGGCAGGCAGCAGCAGTTCCCATCTCAGCCCCTGCAGAAGCCTGCATCCATTGTTGGATGGTAAAACCCCTGGGTGCACTGAGAAGCTAATTATTACCTCAGCCCTGTGTAGAGGCCCTGAGGGAGTTGGTTTTTGTCTGGCATGGAATGGTGGCCCTGCCCCCACAGCTTGACTGAAACCCAGCCCCCCAGTGCTGGCTTTGCAGAACTGGAGGCCAGGAGACTATGGAGAGGAAACTCTGCTAAGACTGGGCACAAAAATCTCTCTTTGCTTCCAGATCAGCGTACATGCTTGATTGTGCCACCTTGGAGGAACTGAGATTTTACAGATTCCCAGAGTATTCTCTACTCTTGACAAAGGATCCAAAAGTCAAGTAACTGGTTGGGAAAATGCCCAAAAAAGGAAAAAAAAATAAGACCATGGAAGGTTGCTTTCTTGGTGAACAGATGTTTCCTCCTTTCCTTTCAGATGAGGAAGAACAATGCTTACCATCAGGGAAAGACATAGAAGTCAAGGCTTCTGTATCCCAAACATCCAAAATAGATATCCAATGGGCTCAGGCCATGGAAGAGCTCAAGAAGGATTTTGAAAATCAAATAAGAGAGGTAGAGGAAAAACTGGGAAGAGAAATGAGAGAGATGCAAGAAAAGCATAATAAGCAGGTCAACACCTTGCTAAAGGAGATCCAAAAAAATGCTGAAGAAAATAACACCTTTAAAAATAGGCTAACTCAATTGCCAAAAGAGGTTCAAAAAACCAGTGAGGAGAAGAATGCTTTAAAAAGCAGAATTAACCAAATGGAAAAGGAGGTTCAAAAGCTCACTGAAAAAAATAGTTCTCTAAAAATTAGAATGGAACAGATGGAGGCTAATGACTTTATGAGAAACCGAGAAATCACAAAACAAAACCAAAAGAATGACAAAATGGAAGATAA